>OY728158.1:515953616-517153616 GCA_963277665.1 Viscum album
CAGCAGGATGTCTGGTCTACAATTGCTGAGTGAGGTGACAATGTAGCTAACAGAGTTGCAGATATCCTTTTTGGATAGAGATAGAGCAGCTTACCTCTAGTCTATGACTATCACTCCCCCACTTTTCAGTGAGTTTGGGAGGCACATCTTGGGGATATTGACTTTGAGGATTGACGTGCTCAAATATCTTCAGGACAGGCACCTGATGGATTTTCTAAAGGTGGGAAGCATGTCTTCCTCTTCAGAGGACGCACCATGGTACCGGTGGAACTACGGGAGTAGGTGTTGAGGGAGTTCTATAAGTCCTCTCTATTAGTACATCCTGGTGATTTGAAGATTTAACGGGACCTCCAATGTCACCACTGGTGGTAAGGGATGAAGAAAACAGTGGCAGAGTTTGTTTCATGATGCCTCAGTTGTCCGCAAGTGAAGGCCAGACATCAAGTTCGAGTAGGATTAGGGCATCCATTAGAGGTAAAAAAATGAAAGTGGGATTTTAGTCCCATGAATTTTATGATAGGTATACCACATATGTCTAGGGGCCATAATTACATCTGGGTGATTGTTGACTAACTCACTATGTCAGACCACTTTTTACCCATCTGAGAGTAGGGATCTGTAGATGTCTTAGGAAACCTCTCTATGCAAGAGGTTGTATGGCTCTATGGGGTGCCATTGATGACCATATCTGACTGTGACACATTTTTTACATCTTAGTTTTAGAGTGTATTACAGGAGGAATTTGGGTCTCAACTACATTTGAGAACCTCCATTCATCCAAAGATGGATGGTCAAACGGAGAAGACCATTCAGACACTGGAGGACATGCTTCGTGCTAGCGTCCTAAATTATGGATATAGTTGGGAGGATTACTTTCCCTTGGTAGAGTTCACATACAACAAAATCTATCACTGCACCATTAGTATGGCGCTGTTTGAGGCCTTGTACGATCAACCATGAAAATCACCTCTATGCTGGAAAGACCTGGGGGAATCATTACTTATGGGTCCAGAGTTGGTATAGGCTACCACTAAGAAGGTGCAAATCATCCAAGAGGGATGAAGACTGCCTATAGAAGACATAAGTCTTATGCTGACAAGGTTCGAAGACCTTTTGAGTTAGAGGATGGAGAACGTGGCTTACTATGGGTTTCACCTCAATGAGGTTTGAGATGATTTGGCCAGGGTGGAAAGCTATCTATGAGGTTAATCAAACCCTTTCAGGTTCTTAGAAGAGTAGGCAAGGTAGAATATTTCCTATATATTATTCCACAGATGAATTAGGTGCATGAAGTTTTCCACAAGTCATAGCGGAGGAAGTAAGTTCATGGTCCATCACACTTTATTGACTAGGGAAAGCAGGTAATTAATGTTGGGGTGACATTTACAGAGGTTCTAGTGGATATTGAGGATTAATATGAGAAGGTCCTTCATGGATGATCTATCCCTCAAGTGTGCATTTTCTAGAATCAAGGGATCATCCAGGAGATCTCATGGTAGCAGGAGGCTCAAATTCATGCTTAGTACCCCCATTTGTTTTGTTAGTCTATGTTGTGGATTTCAGGAATGAAATCCCTAAGGTGGGGAGATTGTAAAGACCTAGAAAATTTCATGTAATTTTTTCTAATTAAATGGAATTATTACTATAGATACCCAAGCCTTTTACATATAACATAACATGATTTTAAGAATAGTTAATCATCAGAGTACAAGCCAAGGATCGTTAAGTCTTGTGTCTTGGAATACTAGGTACATATAACATAAAAAATGGGGCTAAAAAACACTTCTTTATTTAATCTTCATAAAGAGATACTAACTTCCTTTGAGACCTTACATCTGCATAGGGTACCCTGGGGAACACATGAACACAGGAATGAGATGAAAATCCCAGTAAGGGAATGAACATAAGAATATATCTTAAACACATGAGTTAGGAGACATGATATAATGATATCTGAAGCATGAAACATATGAAATAATTCCATATAATCATAGGATCATATAAACATGGAATCATATAGATGTGGAAGAATCATAAAACATTTCTTTTGTATGGGTCAAGGCTAATTGACAATTTCGTTTCCCATTTTTTTATGGGTTAAGGATAACCGCCAATCCTGTTTCACATCGCATCTCATGAGACCTAACTTTACCCAATGCATTAGAGCGCTATCTGGGTGCACCCATCTCAAAATTTTCATGAATATTCTTTCCACATAAATATTCTTTCCACATAAATATTCTTTCCATATAAATAATCATACATAATCAATTGTTCATAAACATAAGGATACCCATGGAGAGAATTGGGTACCACAATCATGACATAAAGCATAACCAATGAGTATATCATGAAAGTGTCCATGAAAGAAAGGGATTGGAACATATATGGACATTAATAAGGTAATATAGTCATATAAAATGGTATTTGGTAACCAATAGAAGTGACAACATATAAGAAATGTATTTGATAAACATTATCATTATAATATTTTTGTGCAGTTTTAAGGAAAATACTATAGAGATTTTAAAAGAGGAAAATTATTTTATATAAAACCAGTATTGAACCAAGAAGGTTTTCATAATAAAAATACTGATATTATAAATACAATTATGTCTTAAAACAGAGTATAGAGTGCACATGAAATTGGGAAAAAATTTGGGAAGTTTTTTTAAAATGAGTGTGGTTATTGAAAAGTATCGAGGAAGGATTCACTTAAAAGCATGTATATCCCCGAAAGAGAATGAAATATGGATCATGGAACTTGATTTTGGATCATATAAACAGAATTTTTATGTTTTAAATAAAAATAAAAGACAACTACATTTTGTTAAAAAAATAAGATAGAGAACCTGAAGAAATAAAGGATGTTCAGGTAGAATCCATTACGGTTTATCGGCATGGTATCAGGTGTCACTAAGAGATCTTGATGAGAGAGATAAAGGGTTTATCATAACATATAAAACATTAGGGAAGTATTGGGGAGGTGCATAAACATACCCCATCACTTGGTATTACACAAAAAAGGCATATCATCGGGAATAATCTTGATTAAGAGTGAAAAGGAGAGGATCCCTTACCTTAAATACGTTGGGGTTCTCCACTTGTTATTAAAGACCTGAATAAACAAATTACGCTTATTAATTAATAATTACAGAACATATTCCATATGTAATTGATTTATTATAACTCTTTTTAGTTCATTCAAGGCCTTCTTTATTAGTTTTAAGGATTAATTTCTTTGTTCAGGCTCGTTTATTTACTTGGTTTTAAAAGATCGGTTCACTTATATTCAAGTTCAGTTAAACATGAAAGATGGAAGTGGTTGTCCAAAAATGATGTTATATGATATTAGTGAAAATACAATATATTAAATGGTTTTAAATTTAATTTTTTCACATAGAGTGAAGTCGAATTATTATATAAAACCAAAGTGATGACCGTTTTTGTTAATTGGTTGGTTTGATTACAAAGAACATATTTTGCTTCATAACTTAATACCATTTGTAAAAAAAGATTACAGAATCCAAATAAGATATATTACACACATATATATATATATATTCTGGTTCAACCATAACAAAAATGGTTTCATGACCAGATTATATGATTATAATAGAAATTGATAAACTATTGTCCTTGAATGTGCTAAATAAGCACATCTCAAAAAGTGCTTTCATTTCTTTCAAACAAAAGGTGCAGAATGGAGAGAAGATAATGAAGTATCCCATTAGAATAATAGAATTCTAGTACATTTATTCTAATAGAGTTATCATACCATTTGGGTGAAGTTAGGTGAGGAAAGAAACAAAAATAAAAGAACTTAAAAGAAAAGAAGGAATTGGAAAGAGGAATTTACCTCTTGAGACTTCCTCCTTTGAGAACCTCTTATGGGGAGAGGTTTTGGTATTTTGAAGAGTATAGGAGATTTTGGACTTGAGGGAAGATCTTGGGGAGTGATCTGGGTAGAATATTGAAAAGGAACAAGTCTTTAGAGGAGTGAAGAGAAGAGGGAGTGAGGGGGGGGGGTTATAGTGGAGGAGAGGAGGGTTTCCATATTTTTTAATCATTAGTTTATTATTTCCTCACTAGAAAAGGAATAGTAAGTATTCCATGAACAAGAATAGTAATAAATGAATGTGAATTATAACCACATGGTCTTACATCCACAGATCATAATCAATGACTCAATTAATCCATTATTTATCATTTATTGTGAACTATCAGATTCTACTATTCATAAAAATCAAGTATTTCAGAAAAATCCAAAAAATTAACCCTAACCATTTTTTGACATGTAGAATCCAAAAATGAAGTCTAGTTTTCAAAAATAATTTTCTAAATATGATTAATTTAATATTTAATTAAAATCAAAATTTATTATTAAAAACCAGTTTTAAAACATTCATTTACTTATTCTAAAATATAGGCTCATCATAATTTCACTTGAATATTATTTTATGAATATCATAGGTAAGTTTACTATTCATTAGGGTATTTCACTATTAATAAGGGTATGTTACTATTCATAAGGTTAGGTTACTATTCAACAAAAATCAATATTTTTATTAGACTCCAAACAACTTACTGATTGCAACCATGTATATCAGATTTTCGAAATTCTAAACCTAGAAGTGAAAAACTTATGTTTAAAGGCCACATAGCACTTATTAGTTCATTATGTTGTGTTTTCATGTTATTTTATGACATATTTATAAGATTGGAAATTTTCATTGAAAAATTTGGGTCGTTACATTCTCCCCCCATTATGAAATTTCGCCCTTGAAATTTCATTTTACATTCTAGGCCGTAAACAGGTGAGGGTACTTATTATTCATCGCCTCCTCCAGTTCCCAAGTAGCTTCTTCAAACTTTTGGTTCCTCCACAACACTTTGACAAGGTGGGTTGTCTTGTTGCGTAGAACCTTATCTATTCTGTCCAGAAACTTACCTGGATGCTCCTCATAAGAGATATCATCTTCCAGCTGCACCACCTCTATGCTCAATACATGTGAGGGATCAGGTATGTAATTCTTAAGGAGTGATACGTGAAACACATCATGAACTCGAGTCATATTCGAAGAAAGTGCGAACCGATAGGACATGGCTCCTATGCAGTCAAGGATATCAAAGTGTCCAATGTACCTTGGTCTTAGCTTCCCTTTCTTTCTAAACTGCATGAATCTCTTGCATGGTGATAATCAAAGGAAGACGTTATCCCCAAAGTTGAACTCCAAGTCCCTTCGACTGTTGTCGGCATATCTATTTTTCCGACTTTGAGTTTCTTTTATGTTTTTCTGGATGAATTGAACCTTCTCATTCATCTCTTGTACAAGATCGAGTTCAAGTATCTTTCGTTCTCCAAATTCATCCCAACATGATGGAGTTATACATCGCTTTCCATAGAGCGCATCATACGGAGCCATCTGAATACTCGAGTGGAAGCTATTGTTGTATGAGAACTCAACCAATGGGAGATGCTAATCCCATCGACCTTTTAATTATATAGAGAAAGATCTTGGAATATCTTCAAGAGTCTGAATAGTGCTTTCAGATTGGCCATCAATGTGGTGGTGATAGGTCATGCTGAAATTTAATTCAGTACTCAAACCGTGTTGAAGACTCCTACAGAATTTAGATGTGAACCTTGGATCACGATCAGAGAAAATTGGGAGTGGAACACCATGTAGTCTCACCAGATCCTCCACATATATTTATTCAAGTTGTTCAAGTGATAGATCTTTCTCAATAGAGATAAAATGGGCAGTCTTGGTGAGTCAATTAACCACAACCCATTTCACATTATTTCCCTTCAACGTCTTTAGGAGACCAGTGAAAAAGTCCATTGTGACATTTTCCCATTTCCACATGGGTATTGGCAACGGTTTCATCATCCCTTTGGACTTTTGTCACTCTGATTTAACTTTCTGACATACCAAGAACCTTGATATATATTCCACAATCTCTTTATTCATGTTATCCCACCAGAAGTGTTCTTAGAGATCACGATACATCTTGGTACTCCCAGGATGGATATAGAATGTTGAGATATGTGCATTTTCCAATAGCTCTTTCTTTATCCCAGGTGATGAAGGCACACAAAGTCACATTCCAAACCAAATCACACCATCATCATTGATATGGAACTCTTGCAGCTTCCCTTCCTTTACTGCATTGACCCTTTTTTGTAACTCCACATCATCCCTTTGTGATTCCTTAATATTCTCTTGAATGGATGGTTGCGCAATCATTTGGGAAAGGTAGGATATATCCCCTGCCCTTATGATTTCTAAATCCATCCTTTTCATATCCAAGAAGATAGGGTCTTTCTCAATCTATAACATAGATAGAGTAGCAGGTTCTTTTCTGCTTAGAACATAAGCTACCTTTTTTGCCTTTCCATGATGACAGTGAATCGAGAAATTGTAATCCTTTATTATCTCTAACCATCACCTTTGATGCAAGTTGAGCTCCTTTTATGTGAATATATACTTTAGGCTCTTGTGGTCGGTGTATATGCCACACTTCTCACCATAAAGGTAGTGCTGTCAGATTTTCAAGGAAAAAATCATGGCTTCCAGCCCTAGATCATGTGTCGTGTAGTTATACTCATGGATATTTAACTACTGTGAGGCATAGGCTATCACATTATCATTTTGCATGAGTACACAACCCAAGACTTTCTTTAAATCATCACTGTATATCACAAATATTTCTCCACTTTTTGGTAATGTGAGTACATGTGCAGTGATCAACCTTCTATTTAGCTCCTTGAAGCTTACCTCACTTTCTTCTGTCCAAAAAAACCTTACCCCCTTTCATAGAAGCTTGGTCATTGGGTTTGACAATTGTGAAAATTTCTTCATGAATCGTCAATAATACCCAGCTGGACCTAAAAAAGCTACGGATCTCCGTTAAAGAAGTTGTCCTGGGACACTCTTCAATTGCCTTTATCTTGGAAGGGTCCACATATATCTCTTTTCTAGTGATAACATGACCCAAGAATGATTCTTCCTCCATCCAAAACTCACGTTTACTATAGCATCCTGCCTTTTTATCACATAAACTTTCATTACATTTTACAAAACCGAGGATCTTTAAGGTTTAGTGTCTTGGAAACCAGGAACTTAAAACATGAAAACATAAAGAATTATTCTTAAACACTTGAAAGGATTCTCCTCATGTTCATCCTAGGTTCATTACTGCATCTCATAACCTAGGGACATACATCAAAAGAAAGGGTGAGCAGAAGGCCCAGTAAGGGAAACAAGAGAAACATTTAACATGTGAACTTGAGATACATCAACTATGTCATGAAAAAGAACATTAAGGCATGATAAATAATCATGTGGCATATCATAATAAAAATAAAATTTTTCATAACTTTAATATGTGTCTGCAACATTTAATATTGACAATCATTTCGTTTCACCAAGGTCCATCCCCAATGTGTCATTAAAAATTACCAAGGTTATTCACCAAGGTATCAGTCTAAAAAGTCATCTCTAGAGATTAAGTCTTTACCCAATGCATTAGAGTGCTATCTGGGCGCACCCTTGACATGTATTTATTATCATGTGATCCACATATATCATCATCAATAATTTCATAAACAACCCATATAGCATAAAAGAAATGGGTTTCATTTCATAATCATAACGTTTTAAAAAATGCTTTAAAGACATGATCTTTATGTCACTTTAAACCCATGGAAAGGGGAAGCGGGTTTCATGTATGTAAATCCCAGAATTTAAAATAGAAAATTTTTATATATATGTGAATACCCCTATAGAAATAAGAGATTTGATTATTCACTTAATAACATGAAATAATTTTGAGAAAAAGAGAGAGGCATTTTGAGACGAAAATTCTGTAGCATAACGGCTATGTTACAAGGTTTTAGAAAACATTGAAAAGAGAGGGGACGTGGGTCACCCACTCATAAATGATCCATAAAACTGTAGGGGGACAGAATATAATGGATTTAAGAACATGGTAATGAAATTTTAAAATATACCATATGAAATGAAGAACATGAAAGGAAGACAAAAATAGGATTTCTCTTATGAAAATTCGGCAGACTAACAGCGTTACATAAACATCAACCAAAAATGAATTGATGAGATCAAAAAGGGTATCTAATCACATGAACATAAAATATCAGTATGATAGATATCGAGATCATACTCCAACATAATAAAAAGGAACTTTCAATACTTGACATGGAATCATAACTTTGAAAAGGGAGAAAGGTGTAAGGACCACTTAAAAATTCAGCAGCCTAACGACGCCACTTAAACTTCAAAATACTGAATTGAAGAGATCAAATGGGGTCTCTAATAATATGATCATAAAAGATCAGTATGATAAATATAGAGATCATACCCCAACATAACAAAAAGGAACTTGAAATAATTTACATGAAAGTAGAACTTCAAAACGAGAAGGGTGAAGAACCACTTAAAAATTCGGCAGCCTAACGACGCCACTTAAAACTTCAAAATATTGAATTGAAGAGATCAAATGGGGTCTCTCATCATATGATCATAAAAGATCACTATGATATATATAGAGATCATACCCCAACATAACAAAAAGGAACTTGAAATACTTTACATGAAAATAGATCTTGAAAAATGAGAAGGGAGAAAGAATCCGTTACAAAAATTTCGGCAGCCTAACTGCGCCACTTAAAAATTCATAAAACGAAATAATGATAGCAAGAGCGGGCCTATAATTTTATGAACATTAAAAGGGAAGTAAGAGGATTATAGAATAACATCCTTTAACATAAGAACATGGAGCATAAAAGAAATTACATAAAATAGATTTCTTGAAAAGAAAGAGAAAGATCAGATCCCTTACCTTAAACGTAACTCTTAAAACTCAAAGGTTTGGACCTTGAGAGGCTTGGGGGAACCTTGGGAGGACTCCTTAGGAGGTAATGAGACCAGAACTTTGTTGGGGAAGAGTGGGGAGTCGAATGGATGAGAGGATGTCTTGGTATTTATAGGGAAAGTGAGGGGACAATGCATTAATGGCCAAGGGACACCTCATTAGTGGTTTTGGCAAAACCATGGGCTTGCCCATGGTATTTGCCCATGGTATTGGCCACTTGGGACACCTAATACCTTATATTACTATTAATAAGTCGACCATATTGATTACATATTTAATACATCATTTAATGATGTCATTAAACACCCGTAACTTAAAAACTGTATTTTCACTATTCATCGAAAATTCAACTTTCTCCGAAAAATCCCAAAATTTCACCTTAACCAAATATATATGATCTGATTTCAAAAATGAACTCCATTTTATAAAAATAATTTTCTAAATATTTTTAATTTAATTTTTAAATAAATACACTATTCACCGAAAATTCATTTTTTCTTGAAAAATCCCCAAAAATTACCTTAACATAATATCGATTCTCTGAGTTCAAAAATGAAATCCATTTTATAAAAATAATTTTCTAAATATTTTTAATTAAATTTTTAATTAAAAAACACTATTCACCCGAAAAAACTAATACTTGACTAATAATTTATGAAACCATTATTTAACCATTTTATTGAATCACATTACTTAATCAAGGTGCCTAGATTATATTAATGCTTTATTTAAGTGAGATTACTAATCCATTTGGCCACATTACTAATCCTATTCATAAAATCACTATTCAAAATTTACTGTTCATAAAAAATTAAGTTGATCTTATTAGACTCTAAATTTCGTACTGAACATAATTGTAGAAGACCATTTTTTGAAAATCATTACATTTTTTTAATTATTTAGGGTTTACATAAACTTTTTTAAAATATCCTTTTTCTAAAATTCATCAAAAATATGTATACTATATTTATCCGGTCATTTGCAAATTCATAAACTTCATCATAATAAGAAATTCTAATTTTTATTTAAAACAATGGATTACACAAGGAATTTACGGTCTCCTTATGTAACCCCTTATCACCCCAGCATCGGACCTAAGTGTATGGTGTGCTAAGGTGAGAGAATCCGAGGGAGGCTCGGCCAACATCGCATGAGTAGTAATTTCTATCAGTTTGAACTTCTCACGAAGGAGATTCCATTCTACCTTCACACGATGAAGTTCGGCTTGTGTTTGGTCCAGAGAAAAGCCCAGTGGTGCTACCTCCTTCCCAAGTTATGTTAGATGGGCTTCGATCGGTCCAAGACTACTGGGTGAGGCCATCGAATCTTCTTTCTATAATAATTAACCAAGATTACTTGTATTTATAGACAATAATCGAAATGTTTAGTTTACAACGGTCATAATGACCAATGGTCATATAACAGTCAAAACCCAACAGTCTCATTTTAATTATACTCATGTTATCAAATGAAACATTTTTGTTGAGTATAAAAATAAAATAAAATAACACACAAAATTAGGAAACAAGATTTATTCAAAATTTCTGGTTGTTACATTTACTGTACTTTCATACAACTTATCTCTTCGCAAGGTATTTAACACATTTTTTAAATGCTCCTCTTGTTCCTCCTTTCTCTTCGAGTATATCGGAATATCATCAATAAAGGCTACCACAAATTTGTCAAGGATATCTCTAATGATTATATTCATTAAATCCATGAAAATTTATGGAGCATTAGTGAGTCCTAATGGAATCACTATGAACTCATAGTGTCCATACCTCATTCGAAAGGTAGTCTTGGGTATATCATCCTTCCTCACCTTTAGTTGGAGATATCCTAACCGAAGGTCGACCATAGAGAAATAACTATCCCCACGAAGCTGATTGAACAAGTCATCTATCCATGTAAGGGTATACTTGTTCTTTATCGTGATTTTATTGAGTTCACGATAATCAATTTAGAGGTGCATTGATCCAACCTTCTTATTGATGAAGAGGACTGACGCACCCCACGGTGAAGCACTCGGGCGTATAAAACCCTTCTCTATATTCTCCTGCAACTTCTTCTTCAGCTCCTCTAGATCTATGGTGGCCATTATGTAAGGTGTCTTTGATATAGGCAAAGATCAAGGGATAATTTCAATTGAGAACTCAACCTCTCAGTTAGGAGGAAGACCATACAACTCTTTAGGAAATACATCAGTGTAATCCCTAACGATGGGCATGTCATCAAGTATGATTCTCTCCTTTGTCTCAATCATTTGACCTAGATATGCTTGGTCATAAGGAAAAAATATCTACACTTGAGATGAAGATTCTAAAGGAGACTCATGTTCCTCCTTACACTTGTAAAGAATCAGAGGATGCTTCGGGATGTGAAAAATGATCTCCCTTTTCCAAAAATTGATGTTGGATTTGTACAAACATAGCCAGTCTATGCCCAAGATTGAGTCAAACTCTACTAAAAGAAGTATGAAGAGATTTTCTGGGAGGTTCAGTCCACAAACATTAACTAGGGAGGAGTTATAAACCATGGATTCCGTGATTTCCCCATCTACTATTATCACAGATAACTTTTCCTCCAAATTGTGAGGTGGTGTTTGAATAGTTCTACTAAACTTGCAAGATATGAAAGAATGCATAAAACTAGAATCAAATAGTACATCTGATATTCTTGAATGAATAACCAGTGTACCTATCACCACATAATTGTCCATCTACACCTTAGTAGTAGTGAAAGCATAAGCCCTCTTTAGCTGCCTGGGAGGTTGTTGTTGATTGCCTCCGACAACACTCAGCTTAAGGAAATTGTTTGAATAATGCCAATACTTCTTGTAGTTGTAACACTACATTGTAGGCTTAGTGTTGATCTGAACATTCCTTTCCTCTTCAACATTAGTGGGTTTTTTCATATCCCTTCGGTCGTTCTTGGCCAGATGACCAAACTTTCTGCATTTGAAGCAATTCTTGGTTCCCTTAAGACAGTTACCAAGATGCTTCTTCCCATAATCTTTGCAAAGGGAAATGTGAGGATTCTTTACATTATAGGATTTGTTTTATGATCCACCAACATTGTTATCCATTTTCAACTTATTTTCACTGGGCCCATGAGACCACTGAGAGTCTCCAATATCCATTTCAACCTTGAGGGAATAATAGACAGTCTCCTCATAACTTTCAAAGTATCAAATTGCCAAAACTTTTCATTGAATCTGATTTAGTCTTCTAAAGAAGTGATCCACCTTGCTTTCGGTGTTCATGACAAATCCAGAGGCATACCTTTCAAGCCTTGTAAAGATTGCTTCATATGCCCCAATGGACTCATCTTCCCCCTACTTTAGTCCTAAGAACTCTCTTTCCATCTTGAGACGAGGGTTCGAGGTAAATATTTGTTAAAAAAAATCCTCTTAAATTCCTCCCAATCCATGGAATCAATTGCCTCTTAGGACATTGTATTCTTGATCAGTGTTAACCTATGATCTGCTTCCCCATTATAGTGATAGACTTCCAGTACAACCTTCTCTTCTTCGGAGCACTGGAGAACGAAGAATATCTTTTCAATAGAGTTAATCTATTGTTCTGTGAGGAGGGGATCAGAATATCCGCTAAACATGGGAGGCCTTTGCCACATGAAGGATTCTACGGCAGCTTGCTCTTTCCTTCGAGGAGGAGGGAATTACATATGATTCAAGTTATTATTCATTACTCGAGCCATCTGATCAAGTACTGTCATAAAGTTTTGATCACCCTCTCTCGTCATATCAGGAATATCGTTAGGGAAATCTTCACATTTCCTATCACATTGGTTGTTAGAATGTGTTCTTCTATTTCCTACCATTAACTATAAAAAAGAACGTATAATTAGAGGTATTGAATACTTATTTATTGAGCATAAAAAGGAAAAATTCAACATAAAAGGATAAACTTATAAAGAATAAGTATATCCTAACTTGTGATTCCTTAGGTTAAAACCCAGGTTATCCTCAATATATTTCTTGACTTATATTCTTATGGGATTTTTTGTCCCTTAATAATAGTTTGTAATAAGCTCATGAATCTACCAAAGCATATCCCCTGGGAGTTTCACAACCAAGAGTGAAGCAAGGCCCGTTGTCATGTATCAGGATACCTTGAGTCGAGCCCAAAACTCCTTGTCTGTGTTTTCACCCCTAGGTACATCTGTTCCAGAGCCACCTCTACCTACTCATATCCAGATAGGGATGTATTTTCTTGATAAAACACTTACTCTATACTTAATAAAATTTAGGGATGTTTTATTATAATTCATCTTATCCTTAAGGTTCTCACTAAGGTGCTCTATTCCTAATCTCCAAAAATAACTAGACCACCCTCTGAAAACAACAATAGTGACCCAATCCTTTTACATATAACATAACATGATTTTAAGCATAGTTAATCATCAGAGTACAAGCCAAGGATGGTTAAGTCTAGTGTCCTAGAAGATTAGGTACATATAACATAAAACATGGGGCTAAAAAAACCCTTCTTTATTTAATATTCATAAAGAGCTCCTAATAACATTTGAGACCTTACATCTACATAGGGGACCCTGGGGAACACATGAACAAAGGGATGGGATGAAAATCACTATAAGGGAATAAACATAAGGATACATCTTAAGCCCATGAGTTAGGAGGCATGAAATAATGATATACAAAGAATGAAATATATAAAATAATTCCATATAATCATGGGATCATATAAACATGGAATCATATAGATGTGGAATAATCATAAAACATTTCTTTATTGTGGGTCAAGGATAACCACCAATTATGTTTCCAATTTTAGAATGGGTCAAGGCTAACCGTCAATCCTGCTTTACATCGCATCTTATGAGACCTAACTTTGCCCGATGCATTGGAGCGCTATTTGGGTACACCCATCTCAACATTTTCATGAATATTATTTCCACATAAATATTATTTTTACATAAATATTCTTTCCACATTCACAGATGCACATTAGGATCTAATGTTATTTTCCAATTCGACATGAACAAAGCATATGAAAATATCGAGTGGAGTTTTATTATTCATGCCATGAGGAGGTTCGGGTTCCAGGAAAGGTTTTGCGACCTCTGCTTCAGGTGTTACTCCTCCCCCTGGTTGCCCATCTTGCTCATGGGGAAATTTTTCGGTTTCTGTAAATCTGTCCGGGGTGTTCGGTAGGGGGATCCTATTTCCCCAAGTCTCTTCATTCTTTCTTAGGACGCCCTTTCCAGGAACCTGAATCTCAGTTTTATGGAGGGAAAGATGAATCCTTTCTGTGGGATACGGAGCATGGAGAGTATTTCTCATTTGATTTTTGTTGATGATATCTTGATTTTCACGAATGGCAGGCGCAGATCCATGAATTCTCTTATGGGAATTCTGTCCAGATATGGTGGTCTCAGCAGTCAAGGTATTAATCCCTCCAAAAGCCATGTCTTAATTTCAGACAAATGTCCATGTAGGCGGTGTAGAGAAATAAAAGTAATCCTCGGATTCCAGCAAAAACAGTTTCCTATCATCTACCTTGGGGTGCTGATCTCTTGTGGGCACATCCTGAAACAACACTTTGATTTCATTCTGGAGCAGCTTTTGGGAAGGATTTTCATTTAGAAGAACAAGATCCTATCATTTGGAGGGAGGGTACTTCTGATCAACAACGTCCTTACCTCCATTCCGATGCATGTTTTCTCTATTATCAAAACCCTGAAAGGGATGATTGGAAAAATGGAGAAACTTCTCAATACCTTCCTATGGGATGTGAAACAGGTAGGACATAGCCACTGGGCTTCTTGGAAGTGGCTAGCTAGACCAGTTTTGGAAGGGGGTGTGGGCCTTCGGGACATTCAGGAGACCATTCTTGGCATGCAAGCCTGACTGGCTTGGGAGATCATCGCATGGGAAATACTATGGGATAGGTTCTACAATGCTCGCTAAATATAACACGATGTGGCGGGACAATGCGGGGCCACCGGTCTGTCCAGGTGCATGTATTCCCATATTAATACTTTTTCCATCCATGTAATATGGGTCATTGGAAGAGGGGAGGTAAGCTTATGGGATTCTAACTGGTCTGGGGAAATTCTAGCCTACGCAGGCTGCCCTTCTCCGAGAATCACCTTCAGAGAAGCTAATGAATCATATGAGCTGGTCCATGCAGCTCTGAACTCTATCCAGAAGAGTGTTTTATAAAATATTGTTTTGAGTGATGAACTAGATATCTGCTATTTCAATGGGTCATGCTATGGCAGGTACAACGCCCAGGATTACAGGATGATACTCTGGACAGACGGAAATTCGGATGAGGGGACACCAACATCATGGTGTAGAGAAATTCTAACGAGAATGAGTTTCTTGATGTGGAGGGTCAGAAATAAGGTTGTTCCTATGGAAGAGAATATTCAATGGAAGGGTATTTCCATGGCCTCTCGATGCTACTATTGTGAGAGTTCGAAGACTTAATGGACGCTCCATCTTTTTTTCCAAGGCCAATGGGCTGACTATCTTTGGTACTTATTCATCCCACAACTGAATACCGATAATGATCCATGTTCTATATAGGAACTCATGAAGGATTGGTTTCAGGATATAGAGGCTAGAACTATGGAACGCAAATCTCAGATTATTATCCTCATTTCCATTTGCTGGGTCATCTGGGAGGCGCGAAATCAGGTTATGATGGGGTCCAAGGGATCCCTTCTGTTCCTACAGATACGGTTAAGGTCACTCATTACTGAGTTGGATGCACTGGTTAAAGGCGGGCACACATCCGCCACAATTTGCAACCTGATGAATCAACCATGCATGCAGATCAGAGGAGGCAAGCATTGGGTTAGGTGGTAGCCTCCAGATAGCGGTTTGAAACTGAACATTGACAGCTCTTATAGGGAGGGGTTCATGAGAGGCAGTGGGGTTCTTATAGATTCATGGGGATCGGTCCATGTTTTATTCAGTGATTACTATGGTTCGGGTGACTCTTTGGGTGCGGAGGTTTGGGCCCTGCTCTCGGGTTTGAAGGTTTGTAGGAGATGGGGACTTCAAGCGAAGGAGATTGAGTTGGACTCGGAAGTCCTTGTGAAGGATTTATAGGGTCAAAAGGAGATTCCTTGGGAGTTGACGTATCTCATTCACAGATACAAGGAAGAGACTAATCAGGGAAGGAAGGTTACCCACAGTTGGAGGGAGACCAACTATTTGGCGGATACACTGGCCCGCATGGGTATTCCGGATGAGGAGCTAATGGTTTATAGCGGTCTTAACTCTCTTCCTGTGGAGTGTATCAGTGTAATACGAGGGGATGACCTTGGACTTCATCATTTTATACCTCCTTGAAGGCTTTGATCCATGTAATTTCCTATTTCTCCAATAAAAATAATAATTACAGCTACTCAAAAAAAGTCATAGCATAGAGAACAATCTTGATTAAGAGTGAAAAGGAGAGGATCCCTTACCTTAAATCCATTGGTGTTCTCCACTTGTTATTAAAAACCTGGATAAAAAAATTTGGCTAATTAATTAATAATTCTAGAACCTATTTCATATTTAATTGATTTATTATAACCCTTTTTAGTTCATTAATTGCCTTCTTGATTAGTTATAAGGATCAATTTCTTTGTTCGGGCTCGTTTGTTTACTTGGTTTTAAAAGATCGGTTCACTTATATTCAAGTTCGAATAAACATTGAAGATGGAAGTGGTTGTCTAGAAATGAAGTTATATGATATTAGTGAACATACAAAAGATTACATGGTTTTATATTTAATTTGTTTACTTAGAGTGAAGTCAAATTATTATATAAAACCAAAGTGACAACCATTTTTGTTAATTGGTTGGTTTGATTACAAAGAACATATTTTTCTTTATAACTTAATACCATTTGTAAAAAAAGATTACAGAATAAAAATAGGATATATTACATATATATATTCTGGTTCAACCACAAAAAAATTGTTTCATGACCAGATTTGATGATGATAATAGTAATTGATAAACCGTTGTCCTTAAATGTGCTAAATTATCACATCTCAAACGGTGCTTTCATTTATTTCAAACAAAAGGTGCGGAAAGGAGAGAAGATAATGAAGTATCCCATTAGATTAATAGAATTATATTACATGTATTCTAAAAGAGTTATCATAACATTTGGGTGAAGGTAGGTGAGGAAAGAAACAAAAAGAAAAGAACTTAAAAGAAAAGAAGGAATTTGAAAGAGGAATTTACATCTTGAGACTTCCTCCTTTGAGAACCTCTTTAGGGGAGAGGTTTTGGTATTTTGAAGAGACTAGGACCTTTTGGATATGGTATAGGATATAGGTGAGAGATTTGGGTAGAATATTGACAAGGAACAAGTCTTGAGAGGAGTGAAGAGGAGAGGGAGTGAGGGGGGGGGGTGTATAGTGGAGGAGAGGTGGGTTTCCATAATTTTTTAATCATTAGTTTATTATTTACTCACAAGACAAGGAATAGTAAGTATTCCATGACCAAGAAAAGTAATAAATGAATGTGACTTTGAACCAAATGGGATTACATCATAATATCATGATCAAAGAATCAATTAATCCATTATTTAACATTTATTGTGAATTATCAGATTCTACTATTCATAAAAAATTCCAGTATTTCATAAAAATCCCAAAAATTCACCCTAATCATTTTTTGATATGTAGAATACAAAAATGAAGTAAATTTTTCAAAAATAATTTTCTAAATATGATTAATTTAATATTTAATTATAATAATAATTTATTATTAAAAACCAATTTTAAATTTTCATTTACTTATTCTAAAATAAAGGTACATCATAATTTCACTTGAATATTATTTTATGACTATCATAGGTAAGATTAATATTCATTAGGGTATTTAACTATTTATAAGAGAATTTTACTATTCATAAGGGTAGATTACTATTCACCAAAAATTAATTTTTTCTTATCGGACTCTAAACAACTTACTGATTGCAACCACGTATATCAGATTTTCGAACTTCCAAACACAAAAGTGAAAAACTTATGTTTAAAGGCCACATACCACTTAGTAGTTTATTATTTTGTGTCTTCAGGTAATTTTATAACATGTTTATAAGAAGGGAAATTTCCATTGAAAACTTTGGGTAGTTACAATTACGAGTCTTTGAAAATTGATGGTGTGTGATTCTAAGGCTCAGTGTGCCCGAAATAAATTTCTGAACATTTTTTTGGTACATTCAGTAAACGCGCATGCAAAATTTTCTATCTTTTGAACCGGTGCTCGGATTAAAAACTTGATTTCACCATTGAATCTGCAGTGTCAGGATTCAATTAAGGGATGCATCACTTTAACCGCAGTAGGTTGGGTGAAATAGTTAATTTTGTGGACTTATGATGATTAATAAAATAACATGTTATGTTTTTTATTTATTTATTTTTTTTCTCTAGTGGATAATGGGTGGTGGCGGGATCGAAGACATATCAAGAAAATAATTTTCTTGAATCCTCATTGTTTGTAACAATACTGGTGTTGATATCATTATCGTGTTAACTAGTGACTATATGATTCTTAAGAAAAAAGTTACAACATCTACTAATTTGGAAAATAAGAAATATCAATTGAATTATAGAGTAAGGAATACTATACTTTGTTCTATAAAAGAAATATGAACATTCAAGCATCATTTTAGGAATAATCTTACAGTATATAGAAAAAGTTAGAATTTTCTCACATTGGAACATCTAATGTTGTTGAGACTAGAAGAAAAATACCAATAGAAGACTAATTTTTTTAATTTATTAACTGGAGAATCAGTATAAAATATTAATCAATGATTAATGACTATTCTTATTAGTTTAAATTCTCATCGAGAGAAATATTTAATAGAAGGATTATTGGTTGAGAAAATCAATTAGATTGGGACTAATGTATTTTAATCCAAAAGCATCACCATTGATGATAAAAAATGTTAATAATCCTACACTAGATTATCAAATTAGAAATTTCATTAAATATTATAGTAGACTAAAATGTGATGAAGAGAAATTGAAAATGAAGAATATAAGAGTTGGGTTCTCAACCACATATAATGTTCCTACTAATGTCAAATCAGGAAAAAATGTTATGAAATCTTCTATGAAGAAGAATGTTATTATAGAAGGAAAGTCAAGGTCATCATAAATAACATTAAATGTATTAGAAAATCATAAAATAAGGATGAATAAAATCACTGGAAAGAAGGTTTTTTAGTAGAGATAAAAGAATGGTCATAAGGAAAATAATGAAAAGAAATAATATTTTGAACTTACATGTTATGAATACAAAATTTTAAGACTTATAAGTCCCAAATATTCTATGTTTAAAAGGAAGGATAAAAATTAAAATGATTAAAATAAAAATTATACAAATTAATATAATAACAATAAAAACAAAATATTGACATCTTCTGGAATGTGGATTACAAGGGGATGCGATATTTCATCTATGAATTATCCTAAAAATTAATGTTCCAGATTGATAAACATTAGTTTATCTACATAAATACCAAATAAGAATAAATTTATCATAGATAAGGTAAAAAATGACAAATCCTGTACCAATCCAATATTAAATTAAAATTACCCTGATTGTAATGATACGAAAAATAAAAATATTCAGATGATGAATCGACCTCATCTAAAAAGGATAATACCTTACCTTGTAATTAAAAATTATCTATGATTTCAAAATATATTTATAATGAAAATTATAAAATTTATAATAGAAAATGATAATTAAAAAAAATAGTAAAGGAAAATCAATTAATTATTTATTCTACTAATGATATAATATATATTTCTAAAATTACATGATAAAACTAATTTTGAAAAAGATAATATTTTAAATGATCTTGAGAAATATATTTTGAGAAAAATTTATTACAAACTAATTTTGTAATACTTATTTAGGAATAAAATACTACTAAGGATAAGATCATAGTTGTTAAACGTAAATATAATATTTATAGTATGAAGAAAATTTTTATAACATTAAATCTATTAAACATGTCTTTGATAAAATGTATAAAAAAATAAGATCTCATGGAGATATTTTTGGAATGGGTTTTACTAAAAAGAAACCCATTTTTATTGATAAATAATTTTTTCCAAAGAGTGATCCATTTTACAGTAAATGTCAAAGTGGAAGACTCCAGGGGATCAAATGCTCTCCAATTAAACAACATTACTTAGGATTTCATAAAAATTAAATTTCAAAAGAAATGACACATTCTCAAAATAATTATATGGTAAAAATGTGGAATCCTAGAATTTTATTTTAAGAAAATACTAGATCCAATAATGTATGGGTTCTAAAACTCTAATGTTTTTTTTTGTGTTTATAAAAATAGAGAATGTCCAAAAAAAGAATATTTAGTACATGTATAGTTTTTGTTCCAAAAATTTGAATAGAAACAAAGACTTATTAAATAATATCATAAATATGAATGATAGAAAAGTATCATCTAGAGATAATTATCAAGAAGACATTATCCATATAGGTAATAGTGTTCTTCTGGGAAATGATTTAATTTTCAAAAACAATTGTGTTAGGACTCAAGAACAACCTTATAAGAATAATTCAATTAGGCGATGATGGTTATTTTGTAACGTTTAGTAATGATAAATGTACTATTCACAATTCTAAATTTGATTTTATTCATTCTTCTTATCAACATATGAATGTTTACACATTAAAAATAGATGACCTTAGGATCAAAGAAGTGCCTTAGTAAAATAGATGGTCATTATTGGTTCGGAAATAGAATATTGGGGAACCATAATCTCATAAATTTAACTATGTTGTCCATAAATGGACTTGTTAAGGATATATCAAAACATAGGTTTGATACTTCAAAAGTTTATGATCCCTATCAATTTTGAATTTGGTATGTAACATAAGTAATGTTTTATATATATTAGTTATGTCTTGACTTATTAATATTTATAGCTAGTGAGTGGAGTATTGGAATAAATTAAATAATAAAACACTCATTCAACAACCCCAATATCCCAATTCATGACTACTACATTTCATATAATCCAATTGCATATAATTTGTTCCATAAAGCTCATATATTCTGAAAAATCCACTATCTTTTTTTTTTAAATTTGATATTTTCTATTCCACATCATGAACCCATTACTTAGCATGTAAACCTCTAATGTAATTAATCCAATTCACGAAATAGTCCCAAATTCCATTATGTGGAATGTACTCCAATTACACGACATTTCATCTCCCATAAAATTGGGAAAACTACTAGTTCAAGCTGAAATTTCCAACAAATCTATTGCTTCACCATTACAGGTTTCCTCCCAATTCAATTTCATCATTACTAAACAAAATAAAATGGAAAAAACATAGTTTAAAATGTACCTGATAGAAATATTACAGGGTATTATAATATTCCAAACATAAAGGCTTTATTCCCACAAAAATCCCTCAGGATCCAAGATGCACAAATAGAGAAGACCAATCCTGCCTCATCAATGAATCATACTCTCAAATATCATGCATATCTAGTCTGAACATCCACAGTTCCAAGACAATGGGGATCATTTTACAATGCATTATCCCATCCCAAAAATCCATAATCTGAACTGGATGTTCAACCAATGTTGTATCAGGCTCCAGATAAACATCCTCTCAGACAATCACATGGCAAAGATCTGGTATGTACCTCCTCAAATGGGATTCATGAAACAACCAGGATTGATGTCAATAAATACTACAATCTCAATAGATAATACATCCTCCCTTATTTTCTAATGATCTCAAAGGGCTCCATCAAACATTGTTCCAACACACCCAAATTACACAACTTAAGATGTCCCTAGAAAGGTGAAACAATGAGAAAGAGCTTATCACTGACATCGAACTCCATCGACTGGCGATGGAGGTCTTCATAAGTTTTTTGAAGACTCAATGCCATGATCAAACTTCTCCAGATCAACTACACCATCTATATCATCTCATTAACAACATTTTTCCAAACCAAGTACCTCTCTCCCAACTCTAAAAAGAAAAACTGATATCAATATGGACTCTTATAAAAATCCATAAAGGTATCCATCTATATTGAAGATAGATAACTATTTTTATATAAAAATTCAAACAAAGGATAATGATTTTCCTAAGATCCTTTAAAATTATCCCCACAAGCCTATAGAATATACTCTAGAACCTTTATTGTTATCTCTATATTTCCATATACCTATAAATCATAAGTCGCATTCAATATAATCTTGGAATCCATCTCTTCTATAAAACCTTTCAATTAATTATACATGAACCTAAAGTCTTTATCAGAAAAAAAAAATGTTGAGGGAACCCCATGATTTCTCAAAATCACTTGGACATACAAGTCCCCTAGATATTAAAATTGGTTTGTGGACCATATGGTAGAAAATTTACTAATTTCATGAGCCAATAAAGGATCAACCAAATATCATCCTTCCAACTAGGAGTCTGTGGAAAACTAATGATGAAATCCATGGAAATATCATCTCACTTCCATAATTGGACGATTAAGGGTTATGTAAACCTTGAAATTATTGGGTTTTCTTCTTTAATTATCTAACAAGAGAGGAACTATCATATAAAATATTCAATCTATTATGTCATCCTTGGACACCAATACCGATGTGTCATGCAATGATTCACCATGGTAAACCTATAGTACATGAACTGAAGGGACTAGTTTCCACTACCTAACCACTCTTTCCTTAGTTAAAATGGAACAACCAACCTATAATAAAATAAAAAACCTCCACTATGAGACTAAAACCACTCATATAAGGACTCCACACCATAATGGGTTTAAATAAAACATTGTCACTCAGTATCTTTCACTATCTCAAGCCGAACCCCCTCATCAAAACAGGAGTCAACATTCAAGGAATCAAAAAACTTATTCCTATAATCTAAATCCACATCCAAGCTCATCTCCACAAAAAACACATTATATACCAATCATATTTTGATTCCATCATGGATTATGTCAACAATTATCTTCTCAATGAATTTAAAACCATAATACCTTTATGTTTTGTATAATAAATATCAATATCAAGGGTCTATATATTTTCTATGCTGAATATCTATCAAAAATTCAAATCTCTCTATGTATCGACCCCACCCCAGATATCCCAGATCTGATGTCTGATATTATTACATTAGAATGATTATGAGGATTAAAATACTAAAGGATCAAATATTTTAGTAGTCTTAGTGAACCAAATACATAAATGAGTCTTTCATTAAAAATGATTACACAAATTTCAACATAATACTTTTCTCTTTAAATAAATAACTTTGAAAATAACTATAATTCATCTAGTAAGTCTATAAATTTATTTTATAGTACACTTCTTGGATTCCTTGGGAAAGAAACATAATAAGGGTGAGGTAAAATTCTTATTAGAGAAAAAATATAGTATAATAAATAATAAATAAATGAGAATAATAATTATGGTATGGTAAATAACTGAACACACATACCATGTAATAAACAAACTGAGAAGGAAGTGCAAAAAAAAAATTTCAAGGTAATAATTGGAAATGAATTCCATTCAAATAATTAAACAAGGAAAAATAAATATAGAAATGATAGAAACTAAAACACTAGCTATTTAATCAATGAAATGAAATTAAATGTACCCATATATATATCGATACACAATATTAGGGATGATTAATAACTGAAACTGAATGAGGGAAATGATTAATTATTAGATGTAATGTCTATGGAACATAAAAACCTATATTTACAAGTCCATTCATAAGACCTTTTAAATATACATATAGAAACCTATTTAATTTTCACAACTATTTTGTCTCATCAGAACCTATTGATGCATTGATGTGATATATAATGTCTGGGTCCCAAACGTCATTACAGGTCCAAATAATTCAACATATCTAATAATTAAAATAAATAATATTCCTTATCAAATATCTGTATTTGATAATGAATAAATAACTATCAATAATTCATTAGTGGAGGATAAATAATAACAAGGACTTTTATTTTGATCAACATAAATACCAATAAAATTTAGTTAAAACATTTTTGAGGAAAATAATCATTAAAAATTCTAAAGAATCCCATACCACTTTGATTTTTTTTATCATAATTTAATATGAAGTAATTACATCAAATAAAAAATAAACTATCATGATATATTGTTGATTAATTATATAACATATTTAAGGTTGGTATATACACTAAATAAAAGCGAATTGGTACATAATAATAATTAAGTCTCAATGGAATGTAAAGTGAGATGAAATATGTCACATATGAATTGAATGAATCAAAAATAATAATCATAAAATGAATCATTTAAAAATTATCCTTTTAAACATGAATAGTAAGATTCTAAGAAATGATTGTGGGTAAATATGTACATGTCGTATGTGGTAAAAAGAATATTACTTTTTTATGGTAAAAAGGTTAGAAAATGACTTGTTTAGAAATAAATAAGAACATTAAATTGAATACATTGATAAAAGGAAAAATGGTAAAAATGTATTTAATAAATCTATTTTAAAAATTTAAAACCATTTTTAATAGAAATTTAATAAAACATGTTTTTTAGAAGAAAACATGTTCTTTGAATAAATAGAGAAATGAAGTTGTATTTTCTTAAAAACAATTTCTAAATCATATTGAATACCAAATAGTTGAAAATAACACTATTACTTACAAATGTTCATGAATAACTAGAGGATCATAAAATTAATGGTTTTTTATATAATGATAAAATAATTTCCCCTGATAGAAAATTTTGTGTAAATAATCCCGAACCAAATGAGATCATAAAGTAAACCATTGAAAATACCATAACATTTATGTTAAAATAAATCAATCAATACATTCTATTTGAAAAATTTAAATCCACATAAAAAATGTTAAATACAAAAATAGATTGTAAAAAGGTTATTATATACATAATCATAGAATTTTAATGATAATGAGGAAGTAATGTAACCCAATAAAAATAAAATTTATCATGAAATTATTTTCCATTAGGTAAATTTTAATTCAAATAAAACTAGAAATAATAATTCCAATTGAAACTAAAAATAATAGCTAGAAAATTTAATTCATGGTATGATATATTAAAATTTCTAGTAAATAAATCAAAAAAAATATCTATGTGGAGAACATGAATTTTATCTCACAGATGTAAAAAGTGAGAAAAAAATCCATTACCTTGAGTCTGACTTGTCTCATGTGTATGCATATTACTAAATAACATAATTATATTAATTATTTACATGATTCATTGCATTTTTCATGTTTATAATAAGTTTTATTTCACTTATTACCACTTCCTATACAACTAATTGAATAATTATGTTTGCGTCGAGTGTTTTGACCAAATTCGATTTGTTTGTCAAAAAAACATTTGTAGTTCATTTATGCTCAAAGGGGTCATTATATAACAACTCCAAAATAATAATAATGACATAATTGTCATATTTATATATTAATAAAACTTTTAATACAAATAATTAAATATGGTTATAAAAATTAACCAACGCTACAATCATTGAGATGGTAGGTCGTACCTATGCTTGAGTAACATTCCAATTTTTTCAATGATCGTTATGGATAGAAGGTAAGTAACATTATATTTTTACATATTGATAAATATATCAAAAATAAATTTTTATTTAATCATATATAGTTATATTTATAATTATTTTTATGTAAAAGATATCACATCGTGTCGAGGAGGTAGTAGTCCACACATCCACGAATGACGTTATCACTTTTCATGTGTGTGTGAAAGGGTAACAAAGAAAATGATATATATATATATATATATATATATTATTTATAGAAGGTTAATTATTTCATAAAGAAAATATATTTTTTATGTTACATATTATTAATTATAACTATCCTTTATACATTCCATTTATTGTGTAAATGAATCACATCGCTTTGAGGGGGAAATAGTCCACACTTCTTTAAATGATGTTATAATTTTTTTTTAAAATAGAATGTATAAAGATATGTGTTGTAAAATAATTATATTATATTAAATGCATAATAAGTATCCTATATATATATATATATCATATTTAAATATATTTTACATAATAATTTTCACCATGAGAGGTGGTAAATGAAAAATGAACAATCATCGTTTCGTGAGGTGGTCGTTCGATGTACACGTAAACAATATGTTGGCTAACAAGTTGATGGATGTGTGTGATGTTTTGGTAGAAACCATGACATAAAAACATATTAGTATGTGGAGGATACTTTTTTCATTATATAATAATGTAATAAGGATAATGTAAAGAGTGGATGAAATAAACAAAACTAAAGAGCTTAAGAAAAGATGTTACCTCTTAGTAGGGTAACTTTTTTTTTGTTTTTACCAAAGGGATTCCATCAATTGATTTTTTCCATAGTGGAGTATTCCAATAAAAATTTATGGAGATGGGGAGTGAATTTGGAAGATATTTTCTGAACATAAGATTCTTGAGAGGTTTGTGGGAAGTGGGAGGATATGATGCCTTTTATAGTAATGGAGGAGTGACACTCTTTAATATATTGGAAAAACAGAAACCCACCTATATATTTTTTGAAATTGGATAAATAATGGTCCAAATTATATAAAATGGAGTATAGAGTATAATGTTTTCTATACACGGATTTTTTAAAGGTTCCTAGTTTATATTTTCCCTTAAGTTTAGGGTTTAGTCCCTTTTTAAGCTTAATTTCACCGTAATCCTTGTAATTGATTTAAATTACATTCACTAATATTTTACAAAAAAAGTTGATTTTATAAAAAATTATATATTATTATTATTTTAAATATGTAATAATGTTTTTTAAAATTCCAATTACAGTAGTGGTAGATAATAATTTAAATTTAATCCCACCGGCGGAACAACAATGTCGGTTTTTAATGTAAAAATGTTCATAAGGCCCATACATTTTTGTATTCAATTCCAAATTTAAATTGATTCCAATGAACTATATTAGATTAATTTATAAATATATGATAGAATTAATCTTTAAATCAATAAAAAAATTAATTAATCCTTATATATAAGTTATAAGAAAAATCATTTCTGAGTTAAAAATCTGTATTTTTCATTATTCATCAAAAAATAAAACATCATAGAAAACTAACTTAACTTCACCCTAACCTTATTTTTATATTAAAATTTAAAATATTATATTTATTTTGACATATAATATTTTCATAATTATCAAAATTGGATTTAAAATAGGTTCTCCATTAAAATTTTATTAAAGTGACCTAATAAAAATATATGTTTCTATGCGTAATATTGAGTTTCTTATTATCTTATACTTATCAAATATATGGGATGAATATAAAAAAATATTTTATTGAATATATAACATATATATTTCATTAATATTATTCAATAATTTTAATTAATTTAATTTATTAAGATAAAACACCCTTGTGAGTATTAAAATAATAATATATCTTTTATATTTAATTTGATTATATTTTCAATTATAATTAATTAGTAACCAATTAATTCAATTTATATTGGTGTAAACCATATATATTTTTAGGATAGTTAATACTATTTATAAACATTAATTTAGGTTATGATTTATTATATTAAATAATTATATAATAGTAATATATTATTATTCTGTAAAACTCGGTCTTGAGTGTGATGCAAGCCACCATAAAAACTCATTGTAGTGTATATATCATGATAACTCTGTATCATATTTATTATGTTCTATAAATTATATTGATTTTTCTTAAAATAGTAAATATATTATAAATTCACGGGGTATTAAATTCCCTTACAATCTTTGTTTTGTCTGCCATGTATTCTATTGAATAAAATAGTCAATCATTATATTTTCAGGTTTTTAAATTCTAAAAAATATATATTTCAAGACCATATGATTAGAATATAACATAAAATTCTCCCCAAGGAGATAGTGACACCATATTTTGGGTCAATCCATAGCTGCTACCAACCCAATATCATGTATACGGTAGTTCTTATCATGAGGGTGTTACTAGTAATGACCATAATCCATAACCTATTTTACTTATATCAAGACACATCCGAAACACATACTAGAAGCTTCTCAGAAATCATCATAACCCCAACCTAGTTAATTAGGAATCAAAACTAGTGATAAAGTCAGCCTCACCTTTATATTCTAAAAATATATATGACACTTCTCATTCTATTAAAACTTTAAAACCTCAACAAGGATGTGATTTTAAACAATTCCCAAACAAAACATCTATAGTAAAAAACCAAAAATAAGAATCAATTGATGTTGAACCAATTTCTAGGATACTCCTAAGACATATTTGCTTATATAATTTCAGAATCTACTGAAAATCCCCTATCATATATCACATTTGGAAAGCATAAAAAATAGGTGATGTTATTTTAAAGTTTTAATGAATGATATCCAAATGATCAATGTGATCCTCCTCTAACTTTGAGTACACAAAAATATCATCCATGAACCAAACAACAATATAGTTCATGAACTAATGAAAGATGTTATTCATAAAATCCATAATCATCATATAAGAATTAGTGGGAAGGAATGGAATAATTAGAATCTTGAAATTCCTATATAGACTGCTTAATAATTTCTTTGGTATGTACTCTTTATGGTCTCTAAGATGGAGATACCCTAACCATAGGCCAGTCATAGGAAACAAATGATCCCCTCTAATATGTTTAAATAGACAATCAATCCATATAAAAAAATATTTTCTAAACTTTCACCCATTTCATATTTTGATAATAAATATAATGTATAAGGCTCTTATCTACCTTATTAGTAAATTGTAGATGAAAAATCCCAAAGTGAAAATCTAGGAAAAATATGGCTTTTAGTCTCTAGGTCCTCAAGAAAGATCCTAAGTCCCACTATCTCAATTAGGTTCTTGAGAGTAAGATGGAACATAAATGGGTTTAATATCATAGAGTAAGTATATAGTAAACTTGACCTATCTATATGGTTTTAAACTAGACAAATAATCCCAAAATATCTCAGGATATGCGCACAAACCAGTAGAAATTTGAACACTGTGTCAATTGTATCAAGAAATATCTCTAAAAATGGGAACAATATTAGTATATTATTAGGAATAAAATGAACTTACCTTCTTGATATAGAGTCCCACTCACCCAGGAAGAAATGAGTGATGCCGTTACTAGATGAGGAATGAACCCGATGCACATAACATTATATATTGGTCCCAACATAGATAATCCAATACATGTTAGTATTCATGTTGAATATGTCATGATTAAGAACTAAGAAGCCCCATAACATTTCATTATTATCTATCATCACCTAAAAGCAGGACAACTATAACATTGTTTGGACCTCTTTTCTAAAGGCATTGAAGGATCCAATAATAATAAAGTAATATCTTAATTCAAATCCAATAGGTAAATTAACATAAACAATGTAAAAAATTTAGTACCACCTATATCAAACAAATATGATACCATAGAATATGAGATAAATTCCATTCCTTCAACATTAGAAATCCTTACATCACGTACCCCTGGCGTAAAATCTTTTGAATTTTTTTGTATGATCACAACAACATTAAAATATCCCTTAGACTAAGGATTAGACCCACCATCTTTGGAATATGTAGTATAAGCCTATGAACCATTAGTGAGAGTGGACCCCTTCCTACTATCCTGAGGAATATTTTCACAAAAAAACAACGTAGATGGCTAGATCATCAACAAAGATTAAAATAACTTGGAGACTTTATACTCTAGGAATGGTATGAACATGCCTCTAATGCTAGTAGAAAAAAATAATGCTTCCCTACTGAATCCCCTAAAATCAATCTTGAAGAAGACTGACCACTCTTATGATTTCTTTTCTTGCTAGATGATACACTATGGATAACAACTAATCCAAATAAAGCTCCACTGAAACCTGTATTCTCTAATATGTTTTCCTCATCCAAATATACCATGTCAACTACCTCCAGAACGTTCCGAATGTACATAAGTATAAACATTGACTCAATAATAGGATTCAGTCCTAAATCAAACCTTTATGAATTCAGGTACTCAATAGTGACATGCATTATTTCCAGATACACCAAATCTACACGGTAGGTTGAATACTCCAAAATGGAAGACTAACCCTGCACTAAAGTCAGAAACCCTTGATTATTCAACACACATAATGTCTCGTGATAAAACATATGGATAAATATTTTCTTAAAAGATCCTCCGGTAAGATACCGATGAAACATATATTATATAATAGAGTCATTCCATCTCCTTCTTGGTCTCTAGATTATAGATGTGGAGAAACCCATGAGAGAATATTCAAGAGTTTTAATGAAATTAACGGCCCTCTCTATCCACCCAAGACACTCCTTAGATTCATGGGGCCATTTCTCAATATGAATGATGGGTGGATACAATTTATTAAATTCATATCCATGATCCTATATTAATCATATGTTATAAATACCCACTTAACCCAGATTTTTAATACTATGGATAATAGCTTCTACCAAGGTAGGGTTTGACTATATAACCTTTCATAGATAATCCACTCTCAAATTTGGAAAATATCTTCTCATAGTATTTTTTCTAATAAAATTCAAAAACTAATTAGTCATGAGTAATTTCAAAAATCATACGACCATCTCCTTGAATTGATAAGAAATATTTAAAACATTAATAATTTAAAGAAACCATGAATTCCCTTACATAAAAATGAACATCAAAATTTATATAAACCTCTCAAACAATTTATCCATATGACCTCAAACTCCATGTCTCAATACTTGTTAAAATTACCTAACCACCAATGGTAACTTGGTTTTAGCCACATAAGTGATCCTTCTAAGAACCGTTTTCACACTTACTATTGGAATTCTGAAAATTTTAACTCCTAAGTACCTAATGGTCAGTAAAAAAACATAGGATATGTTAACACACTTGAGTTTAAATATCTATTTTATACCAAGTTCCAAATAACCATCCCAGGTTAATAAGACAATACATCTGAATTGTCTCATCAAAAAATATATGTAAAATATGTGAATAGGAACCTGTCTAGAATATAAGAAAAATGAGACATAAAACCAGAGTACACAGAGAAAATAGATGTGATACCACTAAGATAGGAAATCCATCATAGACTAGTATAAACCCAAAATTATGTTAAATATCCATGTTACCAATTGTCGCCTCCAAACCAACCCAATGTGAAGGTAGTGACAACAATAGAAGAAAATATGCTACAATATTCTCTTCCCATTACCTAGGTCCTGTAATAAAATATCCAAAAATTCTAAAAGAAGAAAGTAGGGAGTGATATAAAGCATATTATGAAACCAAACCATTTCTATAAAAGGTATAATATCATGAATGAAAAATTATAGATTAAAAAAAAATTGTTTTACAAAACATTTTCATAAACTAATTAAATTGGTAAATCGTTTTCCAATTGGTTTTCATAAAATACTATCATGTTCTCAAACCCCAAATATGAAAAGTGGAAGTGATAAAATAGAAAGGTATATCCATGCATCAAGATGTATTCATATTCATTAAATAAACTATCTTGTGAATCTATGTGATATAACCTCATATAAAAACCTATAAGATAAAGACCATGATAAAAAACATGTGATTAATAGACAAAATGATAAATGAAACCTTTTTTTGGTCTCTCGAATATGGTAAAATTTGTACTAGAAACTCAAAATTCTAAGGAGGTATATTTTGGATCCAATATATATCGAGTCATACTAGTTCATAGAAAAAAATCTTACCTCATAAGGGAGACATAAAAACACCAAGGAAAACTGTGTTTCTTTCCCAATTAATCCATGGTTCCTAATGTGAAATTGTAAAAATTAATTTCCCACACCCTAATAATTTTTTTATAAAATGTTTTTTAAATAAAATACGATCTACTTTAGAGTTTTAAAACACATTTCCAAATCAAGAATACCCATTAAAAAAAATTAATTTTCAGAAAACATTTTACATTTATTGAAATCATTTTAATACAATTATCACTTCAAATAAATGATCAATCTAAAGTAATTTTACAAGAACAAAAATAAATTCATTAAATTAACCCATTTTATGGAGACACCAACCCTAACACGATAGAAACCAAGATGATTTCGTAAAAGGTGTCTGGAAACTAAGAGATTGTATTTAGAAAACAAAAGGAATGCCAAGAATAGAAAAAATGATTTCTAGAAAAAATATATGATCACATTTAATATAAAAATCCATAGTGGAAACCAAATATAAATAATAAACCCAAGGGGTTCATATACATAGAGAAGAAACTCATCCACATTGGTGATTGATCACTAAATGAAGAAATCTAGAAGTGAAGAAATTATGCAAAATCACCTAGGAAGATCGTTTTTTCAAGAGAATGGAATCTTAGAACAAATAAAATAGTATACCACTCATACAGTACCCTGAAATCCAAATTTAAAACTACTACAAGGTGTGTAATTCCATTAATCGTTGTGTATTTCATGGATCACATATATGCTAAAAACCTCGTAGTATTTTTATTAAATATTTAATATTTTTTTTATTACACAACATGAACCCATTACATGGAATGTAATCATATCACACTATGTATCATGTTTATAGATTCTTCCCAACAGCCATTAAATGGTGTGTACTCCCATTATAGGACATGTAATTTCCTAGAGAACACAAAAACTAAAAATTTAAGCTGAAAATTAAAATATGCACATGAATTCCCCACTAAAATTTTCCTCCCAAATAATTTTATTCATTACTCAACCAACGGAAGTGGAATAAAAAAACAATGGTTAAAATATACCTGGCATAAATGTAATGGGGTGTTATAGAGATGGTAGTTTATACATATGATTGAGTGACATATCCACTTTTAGTGGATGGAATGATGAATGGTAAATAGAAATTTGAATTTATTGAATCATTATAATGTTATATATATCATATATATTCATTAATTATATTTTTATTACCATCCATGTAAAAAATAATGAAAAATCCACTCACTTTAGGGATGTGGTAGTCCACATGTACACATAAGAAACACTATCATATTTCAATGGATGGAAAGGTAAGAATGAATATAAGATATTATAATTCAGTAGTATAATTATTTCATAAATATAATATAAAAAAATTATATCCATTATAATAATACATCATTAATAATGGTAATGGAAACTAAATCATATCTTTATGTGAAGGTTCTTTTCCACAAGTATGCCTGAGTGGTAATTTCATTTACCATAAGATGTAATGGTGGAGGGATAATGGTGGTTCCATTATTATAATAAAATTTCAGTATATTTAGTATGGTTAATTTATTATTTTATGATTAATACCGCATATTCTAAAGAGTTTAAATAATAAATAAATGGGATGAGGTCAGGTAAGACGATTACCTCTTTCTCAGTAGACTCTATATAGATCCCTTATTAAGGACCCCTTGACTGTTATTTTTTTAAATACCAACACCATTAATTCATATATAAGGAATTATAAAATATAAATTGTTATGTTTTATTCATTATATGTGGTTCAATGTTGTGTAAAGAAAAAATATTTGTGGTTTTTTTTGTAATTTGGGGGCAGGGACTCACGTAGAATTATTTTAAGGATTAAAATATTATTAAGACACATTCAAGGAAATGTGTCCCATAAAAAATAAATTTTGATCCTAATATAGTAATGGTATAAATTATTTATTAAAATAGTATTTATAGATGTTTATATTTCATTATAACCCTTATCACATTAGTTTATCTCAGGGTAATCATGTTTTAACCTTAATCTTGTTAAGATATTTTCACTATTTTTTCTATTAATTATGACCAAGAACTAAGTTGAACATATTAACTAATAATAATTATGCATATTATTATGATGAAAACCATTTTACTAAATAAAAAAATTAAACAAATGGATTTGTTTTTTTAAAAACCCACAAAACATGCTGAAAATCGATTTTATGTAAAAAATGTCTTCTAAAGTATAAAATGTATTTTTTTCAAAATCAATTATAAAATTTATTCCAAATAAAATAATTGGATTTTTTTCATAATATAAATGAACTAATTGTTATTTGGGATTATTTTATAAAAAAATTGAAAATTTTAATTGCATGAAATGGAATGACAATTTTCAACAAAAATCACTATTTGTCACTATTGAACAAAAAATCAAACTTTTAAAAAAATAACTAAAATTATCTATAAGATAATTTTAATAGAATTATTTAGAAAATTATTGTCATTTTTTTGAAATAATATTTCTAAAAATAAAATTAATTAATTATAAGGTTTCAACAAAAAAAATTTGAAATGATTTTTGAAAATAAAAATATTTTCAAAGCATAAATTTAGACATATTATATTAAGTACCTATTTATTGAAATATTAAGAATATAGGATTCCTTTATGTTTATTTTTTACAAATTTCTTATTCATATTCTAGATTCAATTTTATAGGGTAGGCTATAATATTATAATATTTTACAATTCATTTAGACTCTAGGTTGTGATTGTCTAAATATATAAAATAGATTAATTAAATTTGAACATATATAATTCATAAAATCAATGGAATATGCATATTTTCACTCTAATATGAATCCAACTCAATAATAATTCCACTAAATTTCCCTGACAATAATGGATGGCCAACTGGATTTCCCTTACAGCACACGAGTATCAATTATATAACCCTAGCGATTTAATTATTAGAAATAATATTTTATTCCTAAATTTTTGTTGAATATTATAATTAATTTCAATTTTTAATTTAAAACTAAAATATAATTGTTGGGTGAATTTTTTATATTTTTTAGAAATATTAGATTTTTAGGTGAATGGTGAAAATACTTATTTTTCAATATACTACCCCTTTATATAATTATTATTATTTATAATAGATAAATAAATTTCAAAATAATTTTCTCTACCAAAAATGTTATTTAGGAATAAAATAATAAATTTTAAAATAATATTTTAAATTTTGGTACCAAAGATTTACTTTTATGATATAAGATATATTTTATGAAAATTAAAAATAATTTTTCGGTCTTTTTATTCAATGGTGTGGTTTGAATTTTCCAATAAATTTCGTCTTTGTAAAAAAGAAAAAAAATAATTTTTTTGTTATATAATAAAAAATTACTATGAATGTCTATATTTTTACATAGTTTCAATATAAAATTATTTTACACTAAAATAAATTATTTTCCTTAAAACTATTTTCCTTCATTTTTTATTATTATATGAAATGTAATTAATGCTATCTATATAATAATAAAAATATAAAATGGATCCCACATTTTTAATCATAATTTCAATATTTTAGTAATTTACCTTTTGTTTTTTTGGATATATGTATAAGAAATCATGATAAAATATTTATGTTATCACGGTTAATGTTATACTGGGTTTAAAGGGGTTTAACACAAATATATGTTTTAAAATGTATCTATATAATGTATAAATTAGATTATTTGTTTGTGTTTCAACCACATAACAACTTTTCAATGAATATTTTGGTCCTTGGTTTCACATGACCTTGACTAATATATTTTAATATTTTAAAATTTTGAATAGTTACAAGAATGTCACTCCCATGTCTTATGAATGGGAATCTCTATCCTCTATTTATCTAACCTATTGAGCCACTTATAATCCCCATGACCTCCCCAAATCACTCTCTAACATTTATCCCCTTGTCATATAGGCACTGGTCCATTCAAATTGTAAACCTCGAATGCTTCAGTTGTAAGGAAAATGTTGTTTTCCAAAGAGTGTTTTCAATTATTTTAGCCTTCAACTTCCTTAAAGTATTTTATAATGAAACTCGTATAATAACATAAATATAATCCCAATAATTTAATTTTAAATTTTTGAGTCTCATAACCTGTTAATCTCATGTCAATTATATGGAAAAAGAAAGCATTACTTATGTGTATGCACAACCTACCATCTCCGCGCATACAGTTAATTTTTTTCATCACGTATTTACATGGATGGTTTTAATAGAAGAATTATGAATTTATATGATATCTATGACATTATTAATTTTAAAGATATATAATATATCATATACCATTTTACCCTTCCATCCATTGGAAAATGATAATGTCGATCTTGTAGATGTGTGGACTACCACCTCTACAGAGCAATGTGATTCAATTTTATGTTAAAAAATATATGGATGGTTATAAAGTTATATATAATGAATAAAAAATATATAACTGAAATTATTAAAAAACATACATTATATCACTATCTCATTAATTCTTTGGAAATGGAAAATATATGACATTAATTGTAAATAAATTAATTGAACTACCATAAGTGGTCAATGTTTGTAAGAACTATTCAATGAATCAATTTAAAATGATTATAAAAGTTCCATAAAATGGAATAAAAATGATAATGTTTATTAACAATGTATTTAATAAATATAAATTCATTATACAGGAGGATCAAACATCTATAACAATGGAAACATCCAAGGTAAGGATTTTTTGATACAATATCTTTTTATTTCATGATAGTTTATGTTTATAATACCTTTAGAAAAATTATATGAAACTAACATGATAAATCAAAAATATTTTATTGTCATATGGTTTTGTTTTGGGTTCACATAAAAAATTCCATTTATAATATTTTTGGATCAATGATCAATAAGTATGTAACCAGTAAGGACATTGTTTTAATTTTTTTAATGTTTTCCTTATAATAGTTTTTCTTCCATGTCATGTTTCTTTTAAATATTTCAAGAATGTTATTAATTTTTCATTATGGGGTGAAAATTTTAATTTTAAATAATTTTTAAATTTATATAGAAAGCATTTAAAATGATTCTTTTTGATATTTTATATATGGGATATTTTTTTATTTTTACAAAAAGTTAAAGAAGAATTTTTTATTCAACATATACAGCTCGACATCCCATTCCAACTATTATATCAGTTTCTAGGGAAATTTCAAAGTAAAGTATTTTTCTCAATGTTTTGGTAATTTGTATTTAATATTTTTTCAATGGAAATTTATATTATCTTCATAAATTTGTGAAAAGAATTTTGAGTGTTATTTTGAACTTTGTACATAAAAAAATTTACAAGGAAGTAATATTTGTTTTTTTACTAGAATTTATCATATAAAATATATTTTTTTACAATAAAACCTTATTTTTTAGTCATTAATGGCCTTCTATCATCCATTACTGATAATCTATTATACCTTATTATCATATAATTCACTATCTAGTGATTATATTCCCAATCACTCTCTACTTTTTATAACACATTATTTTTATCCATCATTTCCTTATTTTAAATGTGTTGGAAAAATTAAATATATCTTCAATTACTTTGATGATAATTCAACCATATAGAATTTATATAGGATTTCAATTGAAGGAATAATAATATTTAATATAATGGGGAAACATTAAATATTTTTAATTTAATAGGGATAATTGTTGATTTTGAAGTCATTTTTATATTGATTTATATTGGTAATTCAAAATTTTTAGGAAAGAATTGGATATGAAAATGACTAGTTGGTATAGATATAGATTGCCCTCTATTAGTCGTAAATTATCATTAAAAACAATAATAATTCTATATTAGATGGGTATTTGGTTTACACATACCAATTTGTTATGAATTATATCTGGGTCAAGGCCATGATGGTAGGATTTATGATAAAATGAGAGAAACCCTTATATAACATTCTGGAACCTTTTTATTTATGAATTTCCTTTATTGAAAATTTATTATTTATTATCCATGTGTTTTTTATTTTGATATGACCAATGGATTTTCATTTAATGGAATTCATTGATTGAATTTCATGTGTTATGATTATCCACTCGTCAATATTTGTTATACCTTATTTATTCATGATAGCTTATAATGTATAAGACCAATATAGAGAATCATAGATAATAATTTATTTTTTTTCCATTCCCCATGATACGAAGAAAGATATTATGAATGATTTGAAATGTTGTAAGTATTTATCTTATACTATGTTTTTATATTTACTATGTAATACGAGAGACATTTATGTATCTATTTTTCTGATACTACTAAACAAAATGATCCAATGTGTTGAGATCCTGTGTATATTACACCAATGTAATAATTTAAACACTGAATCTTGGTTACTGAAGTTGGGGTTCTATAATTGGTATCTAAGGAAGTTTAAAATTAACCTTGTAAACTATATTTTTAATGAACATATCTAACATGTGAATTATAATAACCCCTTAAGGTATTTGATAACTTTCTGAATTATATAGACTTTTACAATTAAAAATTCATGATTATTATGAGTTGGCTTAGTGTGTTCCATTTTCTAGTGATGACACCTAATGTAATGATGGGAATCAACAGTTTTAGTCAATGTAGGGATATCTCTACTAAGAAATCCAATATAGAGAGTCTTCAAATTGAGATGTTCATGGCCATATTTAGATACACGACACTTGTTATAAATAATACCCATTCACATATGGAGAAAAATGTTTTTATATAACACAATTCACCTATGATTAATCACTAGATGAAATAGAATCCTTCATTTATTAATGGTAGTACTAATCCATTTGTAGAAAAAAATGTATTAAGTACATTTGAAAATATATTACTAACCTTGTTAGGTAATTAATGATAAAAGATTATTCAGGGAGTGTTTTATCCGAAGGGTCATGTTGATCATGTTGGTCATTTATCCAACAGCAAAATTAGGTTGATGAAATAGTAAGTTGGAATTGAAAAATTATACGGTAATATTTTTACAAAAATAAATTCCTCATAAATAATTATATAATATGAGAGAAAGTGTTTCATAGTAAATAAAAAGGAAGAAGGTGATGAACATTATGAAGATAACCCAATAATATTAGATAGATAATATATAAATTATATAAGTCATGTAGAATGAAATATTGACTCTTCCTTTGATGGGTTTAATCCAATTAACCCATGGGAACTAGTTTATCAAAATATTGGATCATATATTGATATAAAATGAATTTCCACCTAGATATAGAAATTATTTTCTAGGCCATATACCATAACTTGTAATCTATAAGATAAGAGGTTAGCTAAGAACCATAAAAAAGATTATTTAAAATAAAATTAAATGGGATTTTTATCTAAATCATGTGATAATTATTAAAGAAAACACCCAAATACTTTATTGATGTGAAAATGGGTTTGTTTAATTGTTTGTATAAAGGATTCATAAGGATCATGATATAAATGTAATGAAATAAACCACTACTATAAAGTTTATCAATTGTAAATAGATCCGGATTATTCAATCCAATATAACAAGAATTTGGGAACCTCTATCAGAATATACTAAGTAGAGAAGGGTATGATTATGTCATTAATATATTTGGGTATAATGTTCTTAATGATGTTTAAGAAGTTACATTGATCACAACCTAAAATTTATCTAATTCTTTATTTGATTCTAGTTCTTCATACTCTTGTATATCTTCCCTGTTTTCTACGAAAATTATATATTACCCAAGAACCTTAATAAGATAGTTTCTAATAAATACTCATAAAGGAAAACTTAATACAAAACAGAAGTGTAATTTACTTCCAATTATAAAATATATACATTGTAACACCCTCAAATTTTAAAACAACACAATTTTTAATAAAATATATAACACAAAACACTATCATTATAGGAACCATGATATATTACTAAAATATTTTTATTTAATCATTGCAATAATAACATAACAGTTAAAATTAGAGGCATGAATAATAACAAAAAAATATTTAAAATTATTTATAGAGGAAAAAATAAAATATATTGGTAAATATATAATTAATTTTTGGTAAATACATTATAAGGTTTGAAATAAAATTCCACAAAAATATTTTTACACCTTTTTGTAATTTTTTTTATAATTAGTAAAATTATTTGAAAAATTGAACACCATTTTTTTTGATCAAAATGCCAAAATTTTCCTAGGATGGTATTTTTGGATTTTTGATAAAGTTTTGTTTTTAATGAATTGAGAAAAAAGTTATTATTAAAAACACCCTTATCTTTTAAATCATTTAAAAAATATTTTTTTTTTAAAATGTTTGAATATAAATAATATTTCATTTATGCTTATATTAATACAATTTATGTCAATATACCAACTTTATGTTAACTTTTGATATAATAACATTTTACACCAATAAAAACATTTTCTTTAGAATATCATTTTTTCATCGTATTTGTGGATTTATTTATAAGTTAATTTCACACACTTATGTTAGATGAATTTAGAAAAATGGATTAATTATTTTGAATAATAATAATTAATATTCTATAATATTATTAAATTATTTTTTGTTTATTATTAATTATAAAATAAATAAGAAATTAATAACCATGGTTATGATAAAAATAGGTTCACCAAAGGAAAACATAAAATTATTACAGTTAAAATGAAACAAAAACATTTACCACACCGATTTTATGGCCATATTTTGACCATATATCATCTATGGTTAGGGAATGATCCATTTATAATCCTTGTGACATGTATAAAACATGGTATAATTTTAATTTTTAAAAATTCCAACTCTATCCTTACCCCACTTATTAATGTGAATACACTCCCCTCACATATTCACAACTCTCATTCCATGTGGATTGAAAATCCCATAATAAATATATCTAAGTCATCCATATCCAAATTATAGTTCTTATTAAAATCCAATAGGACCCACTTTATGTTCCTAAATAAAATATCCCAAGTATGTTTTTTTAAGAGTAGGTAATCATCTTCACCAAGCAACTTCTGTTTACTTATTATTTTTCCACCATCAATTAACTATTAAATTTACCAGTATAATAAGTCTATTATCTATTATATATTGATTTTATTATGTTTATGGAATTATATTTATCCATGTACTCTTTCATCAAATGGGATATGAAACAATAATTCCCTTGAATGGAGGACTAATACCTTACGAACGTGGGTAATTCATTTTCTATTATCAAGTAAAATGGTTTTTCATGACAATAGATTTAAAATTTATAAATAATATAAATTTAATATTATTAATTATTTAAAAATAATATTTCATATACCATATCACCCAATCATCCATTAAAAAATGACAAAGTTGTTTGTCTGTATGGTGGACTACTGCCTTACTAAGTGATGTGACTTTTGTTTTATTACCACATCACATTGATTGTAAAATAAATTATATTTGAAGAGAAAGTATGGTATTTTTTATATAATTATAAATATATAATGTTAAAATAACACTTAAATTATTTCTATAATGACCGTTTAAAGAAAGGAAATGTTACTCCTACGTATGAATGGGTTTTCCTCTCTATGATTGTAATATAATTCATTTTCCACTACTATGTTTCAGGGTTAATTTCAAAAGTATAATTGATGCCGCAAAAAGATGAAATTTTCATGATTATTATTCTGGTGATGATGGAACAATGAACCTTTGACTAAAGTTAACACACCTATGTCATTTTGTAATTATGAACTAAGAATCCTCAAAACAGCTAATCTAGAAAAAACTAAATAATTAATTAAATATGTCATTTAAACGGGGGAATTAAATGGTTTAAGTATAAGTTATTAAAAATTAAAAATTTTATTTAGCATAAAATCCATATTATTTTATTATATATGTGATAATGACATACATAACAAGTCTTTCCATATGGTGAACATTTCCATCTCAAAACAACCTTTTTTTGACACATGTGTCCTTTTATAACCCAAATTTGTTGTACAATATGTATAAATCGAAAATTTAATACTATAAATAATTTATAATTCATATTTTTGTAATTTTAACTTCAACATCAATCTATCTCCAATTCAAGTGATTTATATTATGACATTTCCTAAACTATAAGGAAATCTCTATCTCACACTGACTTCATTGTGACTTATTCCATATTCACCAGTTATTTATTTTAATTGGGGAACATACTTCCCCTTTAGTTTTTATTAATATCTTAGTATACATATTATTTAACATGTCATTTTATATTATTTCTTTCATAGGGGATATGATTCATATTTTTCCAAATTTGTATGATATTAATTCACAATGTCATCATTATTTGACATTGTTTATGTATATTCTCCCCTTAGAGGAATTGTTTAATATTTCAACCTTAAACAAAATATATTTTTTAAAATACTTTTATTTATGAAATTTTAAATTAAAATTACCATTTTTCCATCATTGGTACATAAATGATTGTGATTTTTTTTAAAAAAATCGTAATTTATTTCTGCCTTTTGTCAAAAGAAATTTATTCTTCTATATCTATGTTATCTATATATTTTTTTCTATAGTTTTTTAACATTATCCCAATGATTTGTTAAAATTTTTTACCTATTTTTACATTATTAAAAAAATAAAATGGAATCATAATTTTATTTTCTAAACTTGTAACTTATTAAAATTTTTACAATAGTGTTAAAGGAATAATTTATAAAATTATACAACATGTAAGAAATTACCTGCCTTCATGAAAAATCAAATCATCAAATATTACTATAAAATTTTTTATTTTTGTTTTTAAATAAAATTTTATCAATAAAATTTTGGAAAAGAAATTATATTATAAAGAAGATATTTCAATTTTGAATGTGTATTTTCATCAAGAAATATATCATGTATTATTTTAATGAAATTCTCAGCAACAATGAAAACCTATGATATTATGGATTACTTATAAATTATGTATATATATATATATGTATATATATCTTATATATACACCTATCTTATTATCACATACATTCATGGGGTAATACATTCTCTAGTTTTATATTTCTAGTTATTTTGTTATGTAATTTAATTTGGTTATCATTTAAGACATCATTATGAATAGATTTCATTCCATGGGTAATTATTATGATTATTACATAAAATTTATTTCCATATTTTATCATAGAAAATCATGAACATTATATAACCCCAAGATTATCTTACATGAATAAGAAATTGTTTTTTATGAATATTTATTACATTACAAAAAATGGGTCTGGGAATCATAATGGCATTGTGCCCTTGGAATTTTAGAAGGAGAAACAACTATTTCATAATAGAACTACATAATATCCTACTAAGTATTTCATATCTACCACCCTTCTTAGAATTATCACACATAATATTTTTCTTCTTATCCTGTGGAAATGAAACATAAGAAATATTGAGATCAGATGCTCTATAATGTAAATCAAATGAATACATAATAATAAATTGAACATAAGGGTATGAGAACATGAGAATAAAATTTTAGAATGATACCATGTATATAAAAGTTCATAATTTTTATTATTTGTATTAACATTGGATGACATAATACACGAATCATAACATAATCAATAGACATGATCCTTGAGAGATTAATATTTCTATAATACATGGATTTTATCCATAATAATATGAAATAAAAATCATTACCATGGTATTCATGGTTCCATACTAAGGATATAATATTGGAATAGGTTACCTCTCCAAACCATCATAGAACTCATGGTTCACACCCAATACCATTATATCAAGAAAAGTCTCTCACTTATCTTTGTTCACTTCTCATTTACGTCAAGTAGATCTCATTATATATAAACCATTAACTTATTCATTGGATGAAGACATATGTCCCACAAATATTATAATGATAACTATATTTATGTGTGACACAATATCATAAAACATTCATCATATCATAAACCATGAAATCAAATTGGTTTCATAAAATATCATCATATCATAACCTATAGAAAATAAGTTGATTTCATAAGAATTATATCTTGTCTAAATCATGGAATATATATTGTTTTTATAAAAATATTGTAATATTAATCCATTTAGGGAATGAATAATAATGGAATCCTTTGTTTATATCCCCAGTAAGGCATAGGTAACATGAAAGGATTCCATATTAGTTCAAAAATGAATTTCAAATATCATTTTAAATATTTCATTGGGATAATATCGTTTTCACTAAAAAAACAAATTTTAGAACATAAAACATTTTGAAAATCCTTTTATTTTAATATAACCATGGAAAATTATAATGTAAGCTTCAATTAAAATAATGGTTATGGCTATGGGAAATTTATTCAAGACATACATGATAAATCCACGATTTGTTTCACATTTTCTATGAAAACCAAAATTAAATTGTTTAGAAAAATAAATTAGGATTCAGTTATAAAAAATTGTAAAGATTAAAATATTGTTAATTTTTTTTAAAAATCATAATATATTTTTTTTTTGAAAACATGGTTTTAAAAAACACGGTTTTGTAAGAGAATGGATTTCTGGCAGAAGAGATAAATAAAGTAAGATTATCCTTAAAACATTTTTTAAATAATTTTGAGTTCAAAATATTAATAAATTGTACTATTATTGCACTTAAATCCCATATTAGAATAAAATTAATTAGTTTCTTGATAGATTCATTACAATATTTATCCTGAAAAATATAACCATAAACAATCTTGGTAAATTATGAGATTGTAACATAAAATATTTACTACATTGGAAACATTGAAACATAAGAACCATACAGAAAATAATTAAATGTTAATTAAAATATCATTATTATGAATAATTTATTTTTATTAAAAATAAATTGGATCATATATACACCTTCTAATGGAATATAGATTCATAACATAACATCTTTTTTAATCATGGTGGAAGATCTCTAACATCTCCCATAAATATATTCCCCCTTTTTCTTTACCTAAAACCCTTATTTATATCCCGAGGAAAAGAAAACCTAAAAAGGGGGAGCTCAAATTCTCATTAAGAGAAAACATGGAGAAAAATAAAACATACCATATCTATTTGAACGTAAAAACATGAACGTAATGTTTAAACATCAAAATATTGAGTCATGAAATAAATCATGGAGGTACGTATGGAATAGATCATAAAGGAACATTAATCTTGATAAAATATCTTGGGAATAAAACATGTAATTGTGGTAAACCATTAAGAACATAATATTATTTCCATAGTATCCAAGTCATTACCTCCAAGAGTATCATAGTGGAAGAAATCCATTACTGAACCGGGTTTAGTTCTCGTTCCAGACCTGTATTACTGAACTGGATTTACCTGTCATTCCATCTATGTCTATATCATGAGATATAAATATTTAACCAATTCATTTGATGGAGATATAGGTCCCACCCATATCATATTGAAATCATTATTACATGTGCCACATAATATAAATAATTCATCATATCATAACCCATGTAATAAAATGGGATTCTTAAACATCATGTCATCATAACATAATCCATATAAGATAAATAGACTTCAGAAAAATAATTCCATAATAAACATAATAAAATAAAATAAATAATAAGGATAAAATCAAAAACATATGTCATCAGAGATAGAAAATAATTTTCATAAAACACGTGAAAATAATTATTATTACATATATTTCCTGATTATTTATTATATATACTTTATAATCATTCTTGAATGTTTAACATGGTGAATGAATCTCATCACGTCGTGGAGACGGTTATCCTTACATATGCAAGAGCGACGATATCTTTCCCATATTTGTTGAAACTTATTGAAGTGGATGGTTTATATTATCTCAGAATTAGTATCATGTTATAATAATCATATATAGTTATTATTTCCACCATTATACCAATCCAAGTATGGTTGTGGTGAATAAAAAGATATTACACCACGACGTGGAGATGGTAATCCGTACATACGCACGCGCGGTGATTTCATTTTACGTAGGATGGGTAGAAGGTGAAATAAGTTTGTTTTATATATGTAATAACATATTAGTATATTATAGATACTTATGATATTACTTAAAAATGAAGCAACTAATGAAGAGGAAGTAGAATAAGAAATAAATTTGAAAGAATCTGTAGAAGAGATTACCTTTTCCACGATGTGCCTCCTTTAAATTTCTTCTAAGGGCACTAAAGTTGGTCTTTTGAGAATACAAGAACCTATATAATGTTACTAAGGAAGTTTATAAGATAAATTGGAATGGGTTGGATGAGAAATATGGATTAATATGAAGTTAAGAGGAGAGTTAGGAGGTTCCCTTTTATAAGAGAAGAGAGGGGCACTTTAGGAAACTCTCAGAAATATTAATTTATAATAAAATTAAACCCAACCCAAAAACCTAAAAAGGGTCCCAAAGTCATATATAAGATTATTTAGGGTTGTAATCTAACTAACTAATAAATTTTGGATAACTAAATTTGTTAATTTAAATCTTATCTTTTTAATTGACATTTAGTTATTCTATTATATTTTAATTTTGGTAATAACATTCTAAATATTTAATGGTAATGAATATTTACATATTTGGAGTTAATTGAAATTAAATGGATACTTTATGACATTTTAGACATTATAATTATCACTTTATAATTGTTAAATATTTTTATAATTTTTAAATAATTTAATAAAATGTTATTTTTATGAAATATCAATTGTGTCAACTTTGACACGATTCATTTATTTGACTTTATATAAAATCTGCACATAAGATAAATTTGGAAACAAATATTTAATACACTGATATCATGTCATATTCACCTAGAAAATTTGTAGAGATATTTAATTAATTCAAATGATATTTATTTTAATATTTTTAAAACAATTTATTTGATATTTCTCTTAATAAAATAATTTTTACATGATTATTGTGTCATCATTAATGATAATTAATTAATATCTTAAAATTATAAATAAATACACATGATATTAAAATTTTAATTATATTTATTGTGACTATTTACTTTTTACATTTTATGAATTTTATTACTAAATTAAAATTATTACACTTATAAGTTATAAGAGAGAGGCATGTTGTCACTTTCTTTTGTTTTAATATTAATTACATCATTTTCATGGAAAAAATTCCATTAAGTGAATCAATTCTAACCCTTAGGTGATATGGGTATAATTTTATTCATCCAGTCAAAATTTTTTAGGTGTTAGGGTAATTTTATAATCTTATTTTACCCTTAATTACCCGATTTACCTTTAATTATGGTAATAAAAACAATTACCAAAGTTACTATTCATAATGCCCAAAAATCAATGTAGCCCATTAAAAAAATTTGGACCTAATTATTTCAAATATGAAATCCATTTATTATAAACTCAAAACACATATGTTGTGGTGATTAATTTAAAATTAATCCTGTTGTTCAAAAAAATGAGTTTTTGTATAAAACATTACAAAAGATTGAAATGTTTTTACATATGAATTCAATGAAAAATTAATGAAAATGACTTAAATTTTCTAAAACTATAAAAATATATTTTATTTATACTTTAAAACCAATCAATAATATATTTTAACCATATCAATTATTTTGATGAAAAAGTTGTTTTCAATTAAATTTTATTGTATTTTCACTATTAATTAAAATATGAAGGTAATTAGAAAAATATAAAACATTCATAAAAAGTAAAATTTTATATCCCTTTTATAAAGAATAATTTTATTTTTTCAAATTGAACTTATAAAAATTTCCAAAATTATATTTAAAATGGGTGCTCCATCAAAAGGCAGGAAAATGCATTTTTTGAAAAAAATACTTATTTTATTCAAAAAATTGAATTTATTCCAATATTTTGTTCTGGAAAATGTGTATTAATAATTCCAATGATATAAAATTAAAAATTTTGTTAATAATATTCATAAATAATAGTTTATATCCCATAAAATAATAATATTTTAATAATTTATCGTTGTTTAGTTAAGCTCAGTATCGCGTACAATGTAAGCTATTGAGGAAGGTTGCTCTTGCGTGTAACGCAATCCAAGTCATTGTTTCATATAGTGTAAGATTCATTTGGTGCTTCATATAACATAATCCAAACTTATATCATTTATACATTGAATAAAATCTATACTCAGTGTTGCATGAAATTAATTCTATCAAAAGAACTTAAAATTGTGTGCAACACAAGCCAAGAATATTGTTGCATATAATGAATGCTAATAACATGTAGCATATAATGAAAGATAATCTTTGTGTAGTGTATTACACAATAAATAAAATAAATTAAAAATAGGACATCTCATTAAATCTCGGGGTGTTACAATCTACCCCACTTAAAATGAATTTCTCCCTCGAAATTTGTCGGGGTTATAAATGGTTTTCTACTTGAAAGTTTCTTTCATGGAAACCCACACCGTAAAAAGAAATACTAAAAATTAATTTTAAAAAAGAAAAGTTAGAAACATAATAGTTACCCAATTTAACGTATCACTAGGTTTCCACATAGAATAACATAGGTGGGATGTGAAAATATGGATATGGAAGAAAAATCTAACCATCATGTTCTGATGGATAGTGATAGAAAATAAGGTTTAGAAAAAGTTAACTACCAAAAAGCCATAAATTTGTGATGATTTATGGAACTATTTGAGTCATCAGATAAAAAGGTACTTGGATAACATTTTTTGTTTCCATATTTTTTCCTAAAGTTTATGAATTTTTTCATGAGATGAAATAATTACTTGATTTCAACACAATCTCGTAGCTGATCATTCCTTAAAACAATTTCCACTTCATATCTTATTTAATGAAATGAAGCTAAAATTTTTATTCTTGAAGTGTTACCAGATCATGCGATTGAATGATTTTTCATTATATCTACCTCAATCGAAAAAATGACTAGCACAAGTTATCAAATATACATATGTCCATCTAGGGTGAGATTAATTGTATATGGTTCCAAAAATGTACTTATACTTAATCTATCACACTTATTAAATAAAATAAAACTAATTTATACTATCTAGGTACTTCCCATAGGTCTGTGGTAGGTGATTAAGGCCTATCGCACTTCGGTTGTGGGTTTGATTCCCATAGCATTGTCCAATGCGACGGGTTGTCGCCCATCCTATAGGTTGCCTTTTTCTAAAACTATACTATCATAAAATTCCAGAAATAATTTTAAAAAAATTTCTAGCCTTAAACAATACATTCTAATGTCTAAATTAATCCATTCCAACCTTTAGGATTATCCAAAATACTTCTGTCTAATCTCATATTACAAAGAAAACAATTACCATAAATGTCATATAAAAAGAATGTGAAAACCACTATTTATCCCCCATATATCATAAGATATGTCTGTTTGGTCATAATCCAAACATTTGAATACCTAAATCATGTATTCTATTCAAACATGAATTACCTTAGAACATTAGTGAAAACATGAATGCTATCAAAAGTTAACTCTTTCTACATACAAAAATCCCAAAAATTCTATATAATGAAACCATGATATCAATTTGTCCTTATATCAGTTATAAGTTCATTAATACTATCAAATGTATTATTTTATCTTTATCCCAACATTATACCCATATCTTGTGCTTTCCAGAAATATTTCCATCACTTATCATGGTTACCGGTACTATTCAACATATACTTTAAAATATTTAAAGAAAAGAAATAGTGTAAAAATATTTATATGTTTCTTTATTCCATAGTACCATTAAATAACTTATAAAACATTACACTTGATAAACATGAAATAATTCCACTACCTTCTAAAACTATTGAATGGGCTTCATCATTTTATTCCATGACCCTTCTTTCATCTCACATATGATTTGTAGTCTCGTCATGGTTAGTAACATAAATAATACCCATATGAACATGTTGATTCTCTTCATGAGATTTTATATTTGGTAATTGATTTGCATAATGCCCATAAATTCCACATATAAAACATTTAACAGTCATTGATTTCTTAACAATACCATTATCCTTGTCCATTGTGTTAACTGAATCTTTTCTTTTGCAATTACTGTATTTGTGTCCTTCTTTTCCACAACCAAATCATCTTCCAGTTCTTTTGAAACAATCTCCTTGATGCCTCTTCCCATGTGATTTACGTGAGGAAAATTGATCTTTATTTCCTCTATGTTCATCATGAAACTCCATCTTTCTCTTATTAGCTGGGTCAAAAAAATTACCAAAGTTGAGGTTATAGATCATATTATGAAATTGCTTCTTATGCATAATAACAATGTTTTGCCTTCCAAATATTGTTTCATTTGGTTTCTCAAGAAGAATATCATTCCATTTTCTATCATATTCTCTATTAACGTGAATCCTCCAGTTTCCAACTATTTTCTAAAACCCAAAAAGAATAGTGTGAGAGGTAAAAATCATACTATGAGAAAAATATAATCAAGGGGGAGTACATTAGATCTCTAACATCTTAGGTTTAATCCTTGTTTAGTCATGATCATTATCATAATTTTAGGAATGTAACCTTTACTTATACCTAACTTTAGGGACATCCCTAGACATACCATAGAAATATCTCTAAGGATCTCACTAAAGTTTGGAATCCTAGTTTCCAATGGATAACTAAACCTTAACTCTAATACCAACTGTAGAGATCCAATATTGACATTCATGGACATTACATTTATTTTGTGGAATACATAAATACATGACACAAACCAAAGCCCAATGACTGTGTTAGTTTAGCGCCTTTTGAAAATCGAAACATAATCTTATAATCATGTTGAAAGATCTTAAACATCTCCCATAAAGATCTTCCCCTTTTGTTTTGGTACCTAAAACCATTATTTATATCCTAGGGAAAAGAAAACATAAAAAGGTTGATCTCAAATTCTCAGTAAGGGTAAACATAAAGAAAATAAAACAAACCATATACATTTGAATTTAAAAACATGATCTTAATGTATAAACATCAAAATATTTTGTCATGAAATAAATATTGGCAGTACATAAGGCATAGATAATAATGGAAAATTAATCATGATAAAATAACATGGGAATAAAACTAGGAATTGTGGAAATACATTAAGAACATAATATGATTTTTATAGTAGCTACAGAATTTCTTCCAAGACCATCATTGTGGTCAAATTATATTATTGAACTGGGTTTTCTTATCGGTCTAGCCCTATATTACTAAACCATATTCACCTTCCATTCCAAACATGTCTATCTCATGAGATATAAATCTTTACCCAATTCATTGGAGGGAGATATATGTCCCACCTATCTCATAATTAAATCACTCTAACATGTTCAAAAAAATATAAATTATTATTCATAGCATAACCCATGTAATAAAATGGGATTCTTAAACATCATTCCATTATAATATAATCCATATAAGATAAATGGACATCATAAAAATAATTCCATCATAAAAATAACCAAATCAATGTAATAATAGTGATATAAACACAAACCTATGTCATCTTAGATGGAAAATAATTATGATAAATCACTTGAACTTATGTCCTGAGGAAAATATAATTTCTTCTTAAAAAATATTTTATTTTCTCAAAATTATGATCAATTTTAGAAGAAAAGAATTTATTTGAAAATAATCTTGAAACTATATAAAGGGAGACTCATGTAAATAAGATGTTATGAATATGTAAAAACCATTTCATGCCGTATAAGTTAAGAAAACATTCTCCTCTTACTTTTTCTTGAAAAGTCAAAAATTACCTGGTATGGTAAACAAAAGAAAGATTCCTTTCATACCATGTAGTAAAAGTCATAAATGGGTAAAAATGACATTAATCATACATGGAAGAATAGTAAAAATTTTATGAAAACATTTTTTGAAAACATGAACAAGGATGATAAATATAACCATAGTAAATACTTACGTATAAATAATCTCGGATAAAAAATGAGATTGTAAAATTATCCCTTACCTTAGGTCCGATTACTTTCGTATGTGTCAGAAACTACTGTATAGCGGGTTTAAACATAATATTAACTTGTAAAAAACCATAATAATATTTTTATATCATATATTATTTACCTATGACTTTATATAACCCTTTCATTTTTCAATTCCATGTTAAATAAACGTTTTGGGTAATAATTGTTTCATTTATCATAAGTGTTTGGACTTATTGTTATTTATATTATTACTTAGATCATGATTTACTTACTTCTAGAATGTAAAACATGATTTATATATCATATATATTTAGTATATATATATATATATATGAAATGGAATACATCGTTCATAGAGATGATAAGTCATACATACGCATGCACACTGTTATCATTTCCTTATTAAATTGAATGGAAGTAAGTAAATGAAATATATATATATACATAAATACTATAGAATTATTATGTCATATATTTGATGATTATTTATTATATATACTTTATAATCATTTTTTAATGGTTAACATGGTGAATGAATCTCATCACATCGTGGAGATGGTAAGCCGTACACACGCACCAGCGACGATATCATTTCTATATTTGTTGAATGATATTGAATTGGATGGTGTATAATATCTCAGAATTAGTGTAATTTTATAATAATCATATATAGTTATTATTTCCACCATTATACCCATCCATGTAAGGTTGTTGTGAAAAAAATAGATTACACCACAGCGTGGAGATAGTAATCCGTACATACACATGTGCGGTGATTTCTTTTCTTTTTGTAGGATGGATAAAAGGTGAAATATGATTGTTTCATATATATAATATCATATCATTATATGAGTGATACTGATGTTATTAATTTATAATGAAACAACTAAAGAAGAGGAAGTAGAAGAAAAAATAATATTGAATGAATCGGTAGAAGAGATTACCTCTTCCCCGACGTGCCTCCTTTAAATTTCATCGTAGCGTACTAGAGATGATATTTTGAGAATAACAGAACCTATATAATGTTACTAGGGAAGTTTAGAAGTTAAATGTACCGGGGTTGGATGAACTTTAAGGCTTAAAATGGAGTTAAGAGGTGAGGGAGGAGGTTCCCTTTTATAAGAGAGGAGATGGGCACTTTAGGAAACTCTCTAAAATATTAATTTATAATAAAATCATACCCCACCCAAAAACCTCAAAAGTGTACCAAATTAGAATATGAGATGATATATGTTTGTAATATAATCATCCAATAGATTTTGGACATCTTATTTTGTCAATTTAAGCCTAATCGTTTTAATTGACACTTAGTTATTCTATAAAATTTTATTTTGGTAATAACATTCTAAATATCTAATGGTAATGAATATTTACTTATGTGGTGTTAAATGACCATATATGGATCATTTATAACATTTTAGACCTTAAAATTATCACCTGGTAATTTTTAAACATTTTTATTATTTTTAAATAATTTAGTAAAATGTTATTTTTATAAAATAGTAATAGTGTCAATTTTGACAATATTCATTTATTTGAATTTAAATAAAATAAAAACAAAAGATAAATTCGAAACATAATATTTAATACAATACTAACATGTCACAGTTACCTATAAAATTCATAGAGAACTTTAATTAATTCATATGATATTTATTTTAATATTTTTAAGACCACTTATTTGATATTTATGTTAATAAAATAATTTTTACATCACTATTGTGTAATCATTAATGATAATTAATTAATAAATAAAAATTCTAAATAAATTTTAATGAAATTTTAAATTTAATTATCTTTTTAGTGAATATTTAATTTCTTCATTTTATGGATTTCATCACTAAATTAAAATTATTACACTTATAAGATATAAGAGAGTGACATGTTGTAACTTTCTTTTGTTTTAATAATAATTACATCATTTTCAAGGAAAAATTCCATGAAATGAATCTATTATGACCCTTATCTGATATGGTTTGAATTTTATTCATGTAATAGAATGTTTTCAGGTTTTAGGGTAATTTTAATCTTATTTTTATCCTTAAGTACCTGATTTACCTTTAACTATGGTAATAAAAATAATTATCAAAGTTACTATTCATAATGCCCAAAAATCAAAGAAGTCCATTAACATAATCTGGACCTAATGATTCCAAATATAGAATCCATTTTTCAAAATTCAAAATACAAAAGTTTCAGTAATTAATTTAAAATTAATCCCCATGAAAAAATAGGGTTTTGTTCAAAACATTGCAATAGATTGAAATATTTTTACATATGAATTCAATGTAAAATTAATGAAAATGAATTAAATTTTCCTAAAATATAAAAATTTATTCTATTAATACATTAAAACCATTAAATAATATATTTTAACCATATAAATTATTTCGAAGAAAAATGTTGTTTTCAATTAAAATTTAGCATATTTTCAATATTTATTAAAATATAAAAGTTATCAGAAAAATATGAAAAATTAATCCAAAGTAAAATTTTATATCCTACTTCCAAAGAAGAAGTATATTTTTTCCAATTGAACATATAAAAGTGTCAAAAATTGATTTAAAATGGGTGCACCATCAAAAGGTGGTAAAACTGCATTTTTTTAAAAACATCTTTTATCTGAAAAATTGATTTTTTTTCTCTTATGTTCTAGAAAATGTGTAGGATGATTTCCAAAGAAATAAAATTCAAAATTTAGTTAATACTATTTATACTGTCTAGTTTTTATCCCATAAAATAATAATATTTTAATAATATATCATTTTTTATTGAAACACGTTATCGCGTAAAACGAAAGCTATCGAGGAAGGTCAATCTTACGTGTAACACTAGCCAAGTCTGTGTTGCATATAATGTAAGCTTCCTTTGGTGTTACGTATAACATAATACAAACTTATATCATTTATACATTGAATAAAATCTATACTCACTATTGTGAGAATTCAATTCTATCCAAATAAATTCAAATTGTGTGCAACACAATCCAAGAATATTGTTGCGTATACTGCAAGATAATATGGTGTTTTATATAGCACAAGAAAATAATGGTGTAACATACAACACAAGAAATCAATGAAATTAAAATTAGTCTAACTCATAAAATCTTAGGGTGTTACAAATCAGGTTTGTGCAGAACATTATTAACATATAATCAGGTTTAATGATAACATTTAGACATGTAATTTGGTTCATTCATAACATTGTAAATTTTTAATTAGATTCGTGCATAACATATTTACTCATCAATTATTCATTTTTTAATGCATTGGAGGGAGATATAGTTCCCATACATAAAAAAATGAAAATCATATAAATGAATTCCATAAGATTATTAAGCATTAATCATATCATAACCCATTAAATTAAATTTGTTTTGTAATCATTTCATTATATAATAACCTGGGGATAACAGTAGTACAGAAACACATTTTTTCATCGGTTGTATTAGCTTTTAATGTAGATTTTGTGGTGATATCTTTGAGAGTGACGTTATAAATATATTTCTTTACATCAGTTGTAAAATAACTTATATTAAAAGTCTTTTTATGATTTTCATGTTGGTTTTAAAAAAACCGACGTGGAATACCATACATTTTATAAAAAATTATGTTCAAAATCTATTTTTTTACATCGGTTTTTTAAAAACTAACATGATAAATAGACATTCAATGTTGATTTTATAAAAACCTACATGATAAATAGGCTTTTAACATTGGTTTTTTAAAAACCAACATAATATTTTTATCATATTATAGATAATTTCCTAATATTCTATTTGATACATCATAGAGATCAAATGGAGCTACGAATCAACTGTTATGACTATTAGTAGTTTGATATATTTTTTCCAAGGAAATATCAAATGACCCATCCAATGTTTCATCTTAGAAGGAATTTTAGATTCTCAAAGATTATTTTTAGTATTACCATGATACAAACCATTATTCATCATTATAATAAAATAAAAATCATGAAATGGTAAATCCATAATGAAAACTAATCATAAAAAATGTAAATTATGGAAAAATAATTACAAATACCATGACGAGATTGCGGAATAAAGAAATAGTGGATTCACATTGAATAATAAATGAGTCGATATGGTGGAATGATAATGGTTGAAAGAAATTATCATTAAATTATGATATATTTGTAATAAAAACATATAAACTATGTGTTAAAATAAAACATGGTATTAAAAATTTTATGTGTCAATTGAAAATTTCGATGTCACACTGTAAACAATTTGAAAGTCCCTAATAGTGGGATATTAAAATTATCATTCATGTTGGTTTTAAGATAACCATAATGAAATGATATTAAATTTTTATCTATTTTTTCATGTCATTTATATAAGAACTAATGTGAAAATAAACTTTCCTAACTCTTTCATGTCAATTCTAAATAAACAACATTAAAAATTGTTCTCCACACTGGTTATTTAATTACTGATGTTAAGAGGCATTTTCAAATATTATATTTGAAAAATGAAGTGAAAAATGTTTTAAAAAATGTATTTTATTTTTCAATATTCGACTTGATAGGTCTTGGAGCTCTAAAAATGTTACAGATCAAAAGTTATGGATATCATAAGTTGGGTATCTAAGATATCGTTTAGGGATGATCAACTTCTGATAACCATAACTATTGATCTATAACTTTGTTTAAGCTACACGACTAGTCTAATCGAATATTGGGTAATGCATAACATGTTTGTAAACCGTTTTCACATCATTTTTCAAATAACCATTATAAAAATTTCTTGTTAACATTGGTTATTAAATAACCAACGTGAAATTTTTTTTCCATCCATTATTTAGAAATGATGCCAAAAAGTCATGAAAATTGTTTTTTCTTGCCATTTATTAAATAAATACCATGAAATATAAGAAAATAATTTATATTCATGTTAGTTATATAATAATCGATGTGAAAGGTCATTTTTTATGGATTTTCATGTCAGTTCTAAAAAAACAATGTGAAAAATGCGACGTTAAAAATAGTTTTTGTACTGTTGTAAGTGAAAAGTTTCAAAATTATTTCATTATTTTATAGTATAATTAGTCATGGAAAATTAATAATTTTTTAAAATATGATTTCTAGAGCACAACCCTGGGATATAAAATGGGATTCATAAAAATCTTGTGTTGATACAAAAGTCATATAATGAATAAGAATACTATCACTAGTAAATATCCCCAGCAAAACATAAGTTACATAAAATCACATCATCTTATATGGGGAATTATTTTGATGGGTCACGTGGAACATTTCTTGTGGAAAATAACATTAATCTAAATATATCTTTTAAAAAAATACAAATTTCTAAAAAATTAAAAATCATTTTCATTGAAAATAAAATTGAAAATAAATAATGTAATCTTATAATAAAATAATGGTCATTATAGTAAACAAAATTTCATGTTGAACACTTTGAAACAAATATTCCTTTCACATTTTTAATAAAGTAAAAATGGGAATTATTTGGAAAAAGAAATCAATAATAATTTAAAAAATTTATATAAAATTTAAAACACGTGTAAAAATGAATTTCTTATATTATTTCATGAATTTTAAAAACTTTTTTTAAAAACATTTTAGAAAACATGATTTTGTAATAAAATTGGTTTTCGATTGAAGAAAAAAATAAAGATATTTTTGATTAAAAATAATATTTAATATATATTATATACAAGGAGAGGTAAATAAATGGAAAACATGTATTTTAATCACTTAAAGATATTATAATAAAAACCAAGAGTTTTTGGAGATATAGAATATTTAATTTCATAATTAGAATCATAATCTTAAGTAGTCCCAATAAATGATGATACTGTATACTTTATCTATTACCAGTTTGGTAACATTGAATCATAAGTCCGATGAATGAATAAAATTAAATGAAACATATATAATCATGTTGATAAAAAAATCATGATATGAAATTTCAAATTTTTTTATATACCCCTCATAATATAATACATGTGTATAACATAACATATATCTCAAAGAAACCAAATTGAAATAAAAATCCATTACCACATTCATAACATTTGAACCATAAACCTATTGAATAGAGGTACTAAAATTTATATGTAAATAACCATATTTTTTAGGATAATAATAACAAAATAAATTCATATTAATTATATACACCACATAAAATAAACGTTTATTGATTTTTCCATAAGTCTCAAAAAAATAAAAGTGAGACTATAAATCTTTTACTATAATTATTGACTTCTTTTTTAAATTTTAAAACCTCAATTAGAGTAATGTTATATTTATTATAAATTTTTTATAATATATATATATATATATATAATATCATATATTACATAATTATGTCCATTTATTACCTTTTTATTAACAATTCCTCATTATAAAATCTTTTTGGGTTATAAAGACATTGTTTTTCATATATGCTTTAACATTTTATTTTTGGTCCTCTTAGTTTGATCTTGGTTTAATCATAACCATATTAATTAAATCAATATAATTATCTTATTTATGTATCAATCATACTTTGAAGAATAATATTTATTTTTTTATAAATGATGTGTGTTACCATCATAGAGACGGCATTCCATACATATACATGAGTAATGTTTTCAATATTCCATGATCATTTTAGGAAGAAGGTGAGTAATATTTCATCATTTAAGAATGATAAGAATAAAATTAATTACATGTTATTTTATTACATTTAGATTCACATATCATCCATTTTTTGTGGTGTTGAAAAAAGAGAGTCACATCGCTTCATGAAGGTTGTAGTCCACACATAAAAAATGACATTATAATCATTTAGTGACTAAAATGATAATAAATAATTCGATATAGTATCTAATAATAATGATAAAAATGTTATGAATATGATAATTATTTCATGTATATCAAATAAATTCTTAAATTTTATCTTTATTATCTTCAATGTAATGCATTTGTGAAAATAAATCAAATCGCTTTGTGAGGTGGTAGTCCACCGTACACATGAACAACATTATCATATCTCATACATAATGAAAATTAAAATTTAAATATTATATAATGACTAAATATATATTATTATTTTATAAATATAATATATATACCTTATATCCATCTTCATTCCCAATCATGAGAGGTGGTAACATAAACATGAATGAAATTAGTTCATGAGGTGGTAGTCTATTGTATACATGAATAATGATTTAATAACCCATTTGATGGAAGTGATGATGTTTTTAGATAGTTAAATCAACATAAAAAATCTTAATATATTACTAATATATATTTTTTTAAATAATCATGGTAATATAAGAATTTAATTTGGCATGGGAAGAAATAAAATAAAAACATTCATTGAGGAACGTTACCTATTTCTCAAGAATCCTCTTTAGGGTTTCACCAAAATCCTTCCATGATTGTATTTATACTAAATATAAGGCTTATAAGATGATATGAGAGAATTATTTAAGTTATTGGGGGATTCTAGGAAAAAATTGGTCTAAAACTATGAATAGAAGAGTAGTGTGGGAGGCCTTTTGTAAGTGAGGTGAGTTGCACACATGTTATTTGAGAAATGAAAAAGGTGTAACAAAGTTTTACACATGCCAAGAGGATCCAAAATGAATTATTAATAATAATAACCCAAAAATAATGTATAAATATATCCATATAATAGATTTTATACATGTTTTTATTTAATTTAAATTCATATATGTTTTGTTTAACCCCTGGTAAACCCATTTTTAGCTTAATCATGGTATATAATTTCTAATGCTTTTACTCATATTTTTAAAAAAAATCTAATTTCAAAATAATATAAATTATATATTATGATTATTCCAAATATGGGATCATTTTTTCCCAATTCCATTCATATATTTGGAAATTTGTAATTTGAAAATAACCCCAAAAACATGACGGGAAAGGAGGTTTTCAAACAAACATTTTATATCAAATTTTAATATAAAAAGTATCAATATGACCTAAATCAGATTAATAGATATATTATTTAGATAATTTTTAATTTAAACCGATTTAAAATTCAATATAAATTTTTAAAAAAATTAAATCAAAAGGTAATTTTTAATTAATTCTTTTTAAAATTTTCACTATTACTCAAAAAAATCATTTGTTTTAGAAACTTAATAAACATTAAGCCTAATATAAATTTTTAAATGATTATTTTAAAAATAAACTTTATGTTTCAAGATTTATTTTTTAATAGTGTAAAAAACTATTTTAAAATTAATTGCGCTGAAATGTGAGAAACTACTATTTAGAAAAATACATTTTATAATAATAAAATTGGATTTATTCATATCTCATGAATAGAAAACACATAAGATGAATTTTACTTAGTTTATTGAAAAAATAATATAACAATTGCATTAAAATAATTCCCCAAACATTTTCTTATAATTTATTGAGGTAAAAATTATTAGTTTTCAGAAAAATAGTTATAAAAAAAAATTATTTAATTAAAATAGTATTTATTTTCATTTTTAATTAATTGGTCAATAAATAATTAATTTTATATACATGTTTAAACCATAAGTATTCATAATATATTTAATTATATTCATATCCCCCATTTTCAATGGCTAGATAATAGCTATCACATTACATCATTATTTAATAATTATAAGTGAAGTTTCATTTTGACATAGAGTTTCATGTAACTCAAGATAAACTCAGTATTGTATGAAAATAAATCTAAAATTGATGTTGTGTGTTATAAAAAATATCCAAAATATTATATTTATTTGAAAATAATATTTCACAAATTATCAAGGTACTATATTCTACTCTCTTAAAATTAATTTCACCCTCAAAATTCATAACTTTAGTACCAATACCTGAGGATAAATCTGCCCCATTACATCTTTAACTTCCTACATATCTTCCTCAAGATGATGGTTTCACTATAAAAAATTGATCAATTATGTGTTATTAATTCATATAATCTTCTCTATTCAATATAGTATCGCTACCATTTCACCCCTAATAAATTTCATTATCCAACGGTATAACATATAAGTTCAGCACATGTGATGGATCAATTATATAATTGATCAGGAGAGATATATAGAACACATCATAAACTTGAGAGAATATTGGTGGAAGAACCATATGATAATCTACATTCTTGATATGATCAACTATTTCAATGAGATCTATATACATGGGGATTAGTTTTCCCATCTTTCTTCCATGGATAATTTCATAGAAATACCTTCTCACCAATTTCAAATTATATTTCACATCGATGATTTCCAGTATAAAATTTCTACCAATTTTTTTTATCGTTACATGTTTCTGAATAGACCTAACATTATCCACTATCTAATATTCTTGATTATGACCTAATATATTTCTCTTTGCATCTTCATTCTAGTATGTTGGAGTTCTAGAATTATTTCTATAAAGGGATTCATTTGGATACAACAAAATTCTTGAGTGACAATGAATGTTTTAAGAAAACTTATTTTGAAGAAGTTGACGATCCCATCAACCTTTGAAATATATAGGACAAGATCAAAGCATATTCTCAAGGGTATCAATTTTTCTATTATAGATCACATTTCATTGAGATTGATAAACTATTTTGAAACTTAACATTGTATCAAGATCAAGTAAAAGACTCTTTGAAATAATCAAGGTGAGATTTGGATCTCAATCGGATACAATTGAATGTGGTACTCCATATTATCTTACCTCTTGTTTAATGAATATTCTATTGAGCGGATTTAGAGAGAAATGTTCTCTAATAGAAACAATGTGTGTAATGTTTGTAAGGTGATCAACTAAAACCCAAAATTAACTCAACATGAATGATAAGATAACATATAAAGTTTTTTCAAACCATTAATCATATGTTCTAAAATATTAAAGTAATTAATCCTAAAATAACAATATTACCAAATCATATATAAAATAAAAGGATTGTATATAAATGAATATCTTTGAAATATCCCGAATATTGATTACCTCCCATCACGTAAAACCTCAATAAGGGTGTATAAGAGTTTAAACTTATGATCAACCTTAAATGTAATCATTTTAACCATTGTTCCCATTAAAATTAAAAAATTTATAATTTAGTAATCTGGGGAAGTCTGGGGTGTTTTTTAGACATTTCAGACATTTCTGGTATTATATAATTCTAGTGGTGGGTAATTTCTAGTGGTAGTTAATTCTAGCACTCGGTAAGTATTTCAGTAAGTAATTATGGTTGTATTTAGTTCTGGTGGTATCTAATTTATGGGTGTAGGTAATTTCTGGTGATATTTTTAATTTCTAGTGATAGGTAATTTTGAAAGTATGAAATTTCTAGAGGTATGTAATTATAGAAGTAGTAAATTATCATGGTAGGTAATTATGGTTGTATGTAATTTATAGCGGTAGGTAATTTCATGATCTATGTAATTATAGAACAATGCAATTCATAAAATAGGTAATCCTACTAGCAAGTAATTTTTTGCTGTAGATAATTGTAGCTTTAGGTAGTTCATGATTTAGGTAATTTCTACCGGTTGGTAATTTCAATAGTTTCCCATTTTTCTTTAAATTCCTATATTTTAAATTTTGAGGTATTTTTTGAGGGAAAATGAGTTTAATTCATTAATTAAGGGGTCTTAAATAAGTTTCAAATTTGATGATTCATATTCCTTACAAAACAAGGTGGTAATTAATATCATCAGTTTCTATAATGTGTGAAGATGTTTCAAATGTATAAAAAATGTAGATTTATTAAATATACGACATTAATTTACAATCAACACTATTTAAAATCCCTCTTATTTCAGATCTAAACATTCTTAAAGAATGATCCTTCCCCAGTTCTTCTCATTCTTCATTCATTTGGGATGGGTGGTTACAAATCCTTCTTCCATGGGAGTCATATACCTTTTTTTTTTTCTGTAGTTGGTTCATGTTCAACCTGAACATGTTCCCTCTTATATGTGTGCTTCTTGTTTTGATGCGGAACATTTGGGAAAATATTCTTATTACACATAGTTTTTCCTTTTGTTTATCCTTATATGTATCATACATGATGGGTTTGTTATTGTAACTATTTTAAATATGAATGAATCTATATTAATAATGATAATGAACATGTTTAAAATTAATTTAATAGGGTAGGATAATGAAATATAATATCTTATATTTTTTATTGACATGATTTGATATTATGATTGTGTAGCCATAATTCCTTAGTGGAGATATTTTATATTGGTTTATTTATTGTGCTTGAATTACATTTTTTTGAAACCTATGTTTTTTAATTTTTTTACACCTCTATTAAAAATGATTTTCCACTTATATTTGGTTAATTAAACAGATGCACTAGGATCTTATGGTTTCTGTGATAATTCCATTAAATAAATATGTGAAAGTGAATAACATCCCACTTTTCTAAATCTATAAATGTGTTGTGTTGTTGTATGTGATATAATGTACGGAATTTTTGTAGTTCATGTGTGTTAGAAAAACTAAATATGATATGGGTATATTGTGATGTGTGTGGGGGGAGTGGATGAAATGTTGTTGTGCAGTGGTATTGTGATGGTTGTTATAGTGATGTACTACAATAGAGACTCCATTGTGGTTGTGGTGTGGATGTGTAGTGGGGTGGTAATACTTGATGTGGATGTAAAATTATGTGGATATGTAAATTAGGATATGGTATTATGCTTGTATTATGTGGGTGGTTCTGTTATATTCACCCAAGTATTAATGGAATTAAATTCATGATAATGAATTCAAATGGGAATGTTTAATTAGTTAATTGAAGATGGGTTGTGTGGTTTAAATGGATAATGATTTTATACAAACTAATTGGATGGAAATATTAGAGAATATGTATAGCTAAATTAAATGGTTTGATAAAGAATATTTAATACTTGAATTAAATATATATTTTAAAGTCGAATTTTTTGATAAACAGAGACTCTAGAAAATGGATTAAATACTAAAATATGAATTATTAGTTGTGTTTTGTTGGTTTCATTTTATTATTTTATATGTGGCATCAATTGTATGGATTTTGTGAGGTTTTTAGTTCTTTTTACAAACCTATAGGATGTGATTATGTGATTTCAATACAAATGTTTATACATGGTATGTTCTTATGATTTCTATATGCACCCCACCCTCCTTGAAGACTATGTTTCAACACCTACAAAGTCATGTGGGTGTGTTTTTTCTAAAATATTGGTGGGAGGATGGATGGATGAATACCCAATCTTCTCTTCTCACTCTTCTAGAAAACAGGAAGTATATGCATGGGTTGTGATGCTCATAAGTCAAAAGTGATGATATAGAGTTGTGATGTGATGACATGTAATAACCCATTTGTTTGTGGGTGGTATGTGATGTTTCTTGATGGCTCAAATGTGTGTGGGAGGGAAGTGATGTGATGTTATTCAAATGAGGTAGAAACTCCAAAACATTCATCATTGGGGTGTGATAACAAAACATCTGTGCAAAAATTGGTGTGGGGTACCATATCATTGATCTGACTCATATTATATTATATTCAGAGTTGCGTTCTATGGTTAGCGATCCTTGGTGAGGATGGGGTTTTCATTAGTATGCATGTTTATTTGATTTTTGGTTCTACTACTATCACACGGGTGCATTAGTTTTACATTTTCACATGTTCACAAGAAATTTTTTTTCCTAGTGAGTATACTTGTGTACTCACCCTACATATATAAAACTATTTTATAGTTTCTATGATGACCTTTTGGACCATGATAGAAATTTATAGTTCATAACTTTAGAGTTTTTGTTGTGTCGCAACCTTAGATTTTGTTCTTTTGGGATTTCATTTGGACACTTTAATATGTATCATTTTCATTTATTATTGTATTGTGGGATGGTTTTGTTTTATTTTTATATTATTTCAATGTTTTTATTGTTGAAGATTCATTCTATATCTCAAACATGTTATCCTATAGAAGGTAATACCTCTCATATTGTGAGATTTTTATACCCTTGATTCTTGTCACCAACGTAGGACCTACTGGAGGTGGGACTAAAAGGAAATTATATTTATCCCCTCAATATGGTACCATTGGTAGGATATGGTAGGGGTATAATGGCTTTAGAGGGGATGGTTGAGAGATATAAAGGAGTTAAAAGTTAGAAACAATGAGAATTTCATGGGTTTTTAGGGGAAAAATTTCATATGATCATAGTGTATGACATATTCTATAGTATACATGCTAGGACATGAGATCTTATGGCCCCCATGATCTGATGCAAGGACTTTGAGACTACCGAATGACCATATGATTTGGAATTACTTGTAGTGTAGAGACCTAGGACAAGTTCATGCATCATTATAGATTGAGTTCTTATAGGAATTCAATAATCTTAAGAAGTTAAAATGAACTAAATATGTCATGAAATTTTATTTGTTTTTTCCTATGATTTTCATATCCAATTGTTTATAATAATATATTAACGTTTTCTAAATTATTCGTATAACCAAAATGGAAAGAGTAAATGATTGTAAACTGGTTTGGAATGTTTTTATAAATAATTGTTGAGGTTTTAATGTTTTTTTACCTTTACTATTATATAATTACTCATAGTGAATTGAATTTCATCTCCTTCCTTAAAAAATATAACATTCCATCTATATTTCCAATTTTTTAAAATTGGTAGTAAAACATGTTTAATATATTTTTTATGAGAACTGTTTAATTTTTAAATTCCCTATTGAGCATGTCACCTCATGTAGATTTCACACGTTCAGGATAAAATGAATTATTTTGAAATAATTCTTATTAGTATTATACGACGAAAGGTGCAGGCCAGGCCTAATGCCCAGTCCTGTCAAAATTTATTAAATAAAAAAGATGCAATACATATTAAAAAGCATAAAACCGAATTCAAATCCACACCATCCAAACCCTACCGCCACAGCCGCTGACCAAAATTCCACAGAAATCAAAAATCAAAAGTCATCACACTCCATGACTCAAGTCGTCTCGTCACGCGGCACCTCGAGTCTCGCATCCTCGAGTCACGCAACAAGACAGCTGCCCAGTCCGCATCAAACGCCAGTGAACTCCACCGGCATCCGTCGTCGCCGTCGAAGTGCCACGACACAATCGTCGTCACCAACAAATCCCCACCGCCGTCACCAACTTCGGAGACCATCATCACCATCAAGCCACCGTAGAACATTATCACCGAGAAGATCAACACCACCACAGTCATCACCGACCGAACAACAACGCCGTCGACAACCAGATTCAAAATCGTCATTCCCATCCAGAGCAGAACCCTCTGAACTCCCAAATCTCCGAAAATCACCACAAAACATGAAGAAATCACAACAAAACAAAAAAAAAAGAAATAAAAACCACAAATCATGAGGGGGAAGATCCCGTAGCCAAATCCAAGTCGTCGCCGCAACCTGTCGACGACGCTGAACAACCATTCCGAAGCAGAAAACCAAGTCGCACACCCAAAAACGGCCCGAAGAAAAGCAAGATCGCTGGAACCGCAAGCCCACCGCTGCCTTTAATCCCTCACACAGCGACCAGACCCGCCACACTCACCCACAGAGGACGCATGAACGTGATAAAACCCTTACCGCAGCAGCCGAAAACTCGAGGAAGGATCCTACCAAGAAGATCGATCCCACAAAGTCGATGACACCGCACAGGAAGACCGCGCTCCATGAATGAGCCGGCCGAGGCGACGAGGAGGGGAGCGTCGAGCCGCAGAGGGAAGAAGGCGGCGGCAGGGGAAGAAAACCCTAGCGCGGAGCCCCTTACGGGCCCATCTCTTATTAGTATTATAGTTTCCATGTGAGTTAGTATGTAAAGACCTCAACCCTTGTAGCTCAGAGCTGATACATTACTTTATTGCATTAGTAAGATTACAAGGAATTTGTATCCCAAATGAATGAATAGTTTTGTAATTTTGGAAAACTAAATAAAAACATAATATTTAAATTACCACCTGAAAGTAAATCCAATATATAAATTACATTTTAAATATCCATACCTCCTAGATTATCCCAGTAAGTCATTAATAATATTCTTCTTTGTATCCTGGGGAAAAATAAATCATAATAAAGAAGTGAACTCAGATTCTCTATAAGGGTATTTAATACAATAGAGGTTATCATAAACATAAATAATAGGCATGATGAATAACTAAAAACACATTCCTCTAAAAATAAGCATGAGCATAATATAGCATGAATTATAGATGAGTAAATAAATCAATATACCTGATCATAAAAGAATGAACCTAAATCATGGAAATTCTACTAGTCAAATATCACATGGTTTATCAATTACTAATTCTATTATTAAGAAAATTCATAACATAGAATCATCAAAGGTGTGGAAATAGATTAAAATACTCTTATAAAATCATCGACGAAGTATTGAGAGAATTTTTTTTACTTTGAAAAGAAGAGTTATTTTGGAAAAATATTTGTATAAAATTATTAATGAACTAAGACAGTGTTTCATGAAAAATGTTATAATTTTAGAAAAATATTGGTTTCTTAAAACATATTAAGGATGGTGCATGAAAATGGGTAAGAAATCAAGACATTGAATTTAATTGGGCATGCCTATCAAGAATAAATGAGAAGAGAACCTTATAAAATATTTATTATATCATTAAAAAATGATGAATCGATCTAGATATATGATTCTAGAACATATATGTATATATAATTTAGAAGACTTATATTAAAATAATCAATAATTACATTGAATTATATTAGGTTAAATCATAACCCGAATGAAAACAGAGGATCAGGAAGAAAATCATCACAAAAATCATATCATTATTGTGAGGATAAATCAATGAGATAATTATGTGTGAAAAATATAAATCCACATAATATTAGTGGATATATAGTATAAAACAATTAGGGTTCATTTAAATATATTATTGATAAAAAATATCCAATGATATATTAGTTTAACTCAGTGAATTGAAATTATGTTAATATAACCCTGATCTCGGCTTCAACTACATTCTAATTTACTAAAACCTCCTCTTGAAAATTTATCTTTGATGACCTCCTTAAGTCACTTGGAAGTGGTCTGTTTGTGAGACTAGAAGCACTAGAATATTTTAATAGATGAGTATAAGGTAATTTTATATAGGTTTCTCAAAAAAGTAGGCTTAGGGTGTGAAAACTTGTGAAGGAGGGAGCCTACTATTATAATTGAGGTGACGGTTAATATAGGAATTACTCCAATTATTAAAATATAATAAATTTATTATAGTGTTTAAGACACCAAAAATGATTAAAAATCATAATATATCCCATTTTCAAAGAAATATTATCATTTTTGGCCTTGTTCATGTTTTTTTTATTTTTAAATTATCTAATAAAGTATTTTATTCATAGAAAATATATATTTTCAAAATATACACTATTCATAAGCATGAATATAAACACAAAAAATAAAAATTTAACATTAGAATCACTTTTTTTATTATATAATAATCATGACATATAAATCTAGAGAAATTATGAATTTACTTAAAAATATAAAATTATATTTATTTTATTATTTTTAATATCATAAATTTTATTTATTCATTAATAAAATAATTATTTCATCATAATTGTACCATCCACCAGGGTAAATATTTATTACCTAAAATTTAAGAATAAAATTCTATGAAAAATGTAATTTTATTATATTTCCATTAACTATTTATTTCTGAAAAATACTTCTAGGAAACCATAAATTAGAATAATATACAAACTAATGGTTATAGTGTGAACACCTTGACTTAACATAAAATAAAATATTCTAAAGGTCTTAATATTATTCTTGTAGGTGGAAAATGTCTAAATTCCATGCCAATGGAGATAATGGTCAATAACATATCCTGAAAAATTATTTATTCATGTTTGGATCCCTTTAATGGTACTTATAATTTAATTAAAGGCATTTTATTTATTTTTCTTTTTCTTGCACAAGTACCTCTCTAGGATTTTATAACCATTAAAGACAATTATTTCATTTCTAAAAAATAAAAATGAAGTACTATCATAAAAATAAATAAATTAGGTTCAAATAATGTTATATATTTTTTCATTAAATTTAATTACACAAATCAATATCAAGTCCATTTTTTTAATTTGTTAAATTTTATTTTCTTGTCTTGCACGAGCATTGTACTTTAACTTAGATAAGACTCATGTTATATAACACTAAAATTAGAAATTAACAACAAAAAACATCATTAATACATAATAAATAATTAATAAGTTATGAAAAGATTTTTTAGCACCAAATTATAATTATATATATAAGTTATTAAGTTTTACATTGTCTGCATTATGCAAGCACTACATTGGCAATGATGATGGATCTTTTAAACATATCAAGAAAATTATAATTTATATGTTGTGAATTATTTATATAAAACATTTCTCATATAAAATCATTATTTATTTATTCCATATGTTTTAAAAAAATTATATCATAAATATCTCTTGACATTGTCAGAAAAATGTCGTATTTTTATAAATATTGTATTTTTTACATTTCACTAAAAATTAAAATATTTCAAAAAAAAAAATCCAAAATATTCATTCAAACCATTTCTGAAAATTATAAATCCAAAATTAACTCAAATTTATGAAAATAAAATTCTAAATTTGATAAATTAAATTTTTAATTGAAATCATAATTTACTTGAAAATAGTAATTTTTGATTTATAATCGATTTATTGACACTTTGAATAATGAACTAAGCTCTCATAAAATTATATTATAATTATTAGACATAAAAATATTTTCTTATGGTTTTATTCTAGGAAAATATATTTTCTTTTGAATCATTTTTTAATTATAAAATTTTAAATAAACATTTATGTTTAATAACAATACAAATACTTAATTAATAATTTATAAAACATTTATTTTCTTATACAATGATATAAATATATCATACAGTCATTTAATAGATTCCTAAATGTTATTTATACTCTCATGGATGTGGACACTATTCATTTGGCTAGTTTACTATTCATATTGGTCACATTCCTATTCATAAGGGTAACATTACTATTTAAAAGGGTCAAGTTACTATTCACCAAAAAAATTAAGTTGATCTTATTATATTCTAAATATCTTAATAATCACAACCTTGTATGTCCGTTTTTTGAAATTCAATTCACAAAAGCAGTAAAATTATGTTTAATGGCTAGGTTGTAACTATATTGTCTAAATAATTATAAATAATGTCTTGTTTTGCAGAGACTCAGTGTTGTGTGTATTACATTCTATATTAAATTTATTTTTAAATATTTTGTGTTTCATTCTTCCCTCATTAAATTAATTGTATAATTGAATTTTGAAATTTCACATAAAAAAAGAAAAAAAGCTGATACTAGAAAATTCCTTTTTGGAAAATCCACATCAGAAAAGAAGGTACTAAGATAAAATTTGTGTCTATTTCATGATCCTTTACCTTATGATTATAAAAAATTTCAATATATAATAATGTAAGAAAATAGGTGTACTTGATATGTTTCAATAAACAAAATCTTATACTTCAGTTGTTCTTTAAACTATTCTCAATTATTTATGGAATCAGTTGTATCATAATGTAAAATAATCTCTAAAACCTTTTCCAAATATCAAATTCAACCCTTTCGTAAATGGTTAAACTTTACTAAATATCATTTTCCAAGAATTTAGAAATAAGGTCACTTAATTTCAAAAAATAATTTATTAAACAACATGATGTGGATCTTAATCATCACATTCAAACATTTGTGTACATCCTCCTTTATTTTCTTGAATAATGGAAATAAATTGAATTACCATAAAAACTTATTGAATACATTAATCAATCATTATTACTTAAATAAAACATAGTTTTTTTGGATATATTCCTTTTGTCCAAAATGTTATAGAACCTATAACATTTTCAGCAGTCCATTATTTTGAACCATGATAGTCATTGTTATCAAATTTATATTATCCAAATAAATAATGTATTTATTATAGAATCATTATCTCAATATCAGGAACACATTAAGGTTTGTATTTCCCTAAACCACATATTTTTTCATAAGTTTAACTTGCAACTAATTCACTTATCCTTAGAACCATTCATCATAAGACCTAAAATCCTGAAAAAGTAGTATATCAGTACAATCATTATATATTTTATAATTCTTATAACCAGTACACCAATGAATAAAATAATCAAAAAAAAATAATTCACTAATCTAAACATATGAACATTAATCATTAATCTTCATCAATGTATATAGCATAATATTGGCCTTGATTTATTTTCTTTTATTGGTGTATAATTATTTGACGCATGGGACATTGATTTTCATAGTTTCCAATATCCTTGCAGTGGAAGTATTGAACTTTTGAAAACATTTTTCTAAACTTTTCAATCACAATATTGGTGGTCATTCTCTATACACATGTAGAAAAGTCATGTTACTCTTAAACATATATCATGGTTTTTCCTTCCATAATGATCACATGAGGGAAAATAATTCATTCCCTTATTCCATTTATCTATACTTTTTCATTTGTTATATTCTTCTATTTATTACTTCTAAAGACATAGTACTTAGAAAAATATTTATATTTCTTATTAGGACATGATAATTTCTGCTCATATGATGATAATTATTTTATTACTAGTTCACATTGAAATACTTTCTTAAATCTACCAAAAAATTATTATTCCTACTCTTTAGATTATGTGCATTGATGTTGTTATCATTCCTTCCTGTAGGTTCCATTTCTAAACAATTTCATATACTAGATGAAATCATAACATAATAAAAAAATAATTTATAATACCAATACTAGTGAAATATATAACATAAATATAAAAATTTATGCAATGACAATCTCATAATCATAAAAATGGGTTCTTTGAGGATATGTTTACATGTAAGTCCTTCTTCATGGTTTATAATGAAAATCTGAATTATCCTAAGAATATCCCTAGAGAGTTTCAAACTAGGTGTGTGGTAAGACTTATTTGTGTGTATCGGGTCACCACGAGTCAGACCCAGGACACCTTGTTGTAGTTATTACCCCTCGGTAAATCTATTTTATAACCACATCCACATATAGTATCTAGGTGGGGGCGTATTTTTATGAAGTTCCACATAATCTAAAACATAATTTTTTTTATAATGTTATTATATTAGTATCCACAATGTATATATTAGGGTTATATTACCTAATAGATGTTTTCTAAATCTTGTTTTTATGTTTCTACTAGACTTCCTATGGTACCTTTAACAATGACCTAAACCCCAGTAGCCTAGAGATGATGCCTTACATTATTACATTGGTATGATTGCAAAGAGATCATATCATGATGGAATAAATAATTTAGTAGTTTATGAAAACAATATAAAATCATAATATGAACAATACAACATGAATGTAAATACAAGATAGAAATTCTATTAGAAACATCTATAATATCTAGATTATCCCAGCAAGTCATTAATAATATTCATCTTTACATCCTCATGAAAAATAAAATATAAGAAAGGAGTGATCTCACTTTATCAGTAAGTTTATATAATAAAACATTAGATATCATAACCATAAACATTAGGCATTGGGAATAACTAAAAACCCATTCCTTTAATAACATACTTGAGCATAATATGGCGGGAATAAGAGATGAGTAATTAAAGCCACATAACAGATCATAAGAGAATAAACCATATTCATTGATATTCTAAAAGTCAAATATCACATGGTTCATCATTTACAAATATCATAAGTACTGAATGAATAATGAACTACATCATAAACATACTGTCAAGGGTTCGACTAAGACACTATACATAACCGGGTTACATGTTATCCCATTCCAAAACTAGTTTGTCTCATTAGACATACCGATGCACCGAGAGGATATATGGCCCCACTTGACACATACTATGTCTAATGCATTAATCATATAAAAGGGGTGAAATATAATCAACATATACATTCATATTGAAACATACATATGAAATGTAAATAACTTTCCCCAATTAGTAAATGTAATCACTAACTATTCTGAGTAATATGGTTAATGGTATTAAGCTAGAACATCCACAGTCAAACTAATAATAAAAATTTAATAAAATATGGTATATGATATCATAAAATATTAATCCCAATTAAACATAATAATACACAAATGTTTTTGAAATTGATTAAAATACTCTTACAAAATCATCGAGGAATTATTCATAGAAATACTCATTTTACTTTTCAAAGAAGAGATCTTTTGGGAAAATCATTATTTGAAACAAAAAATGATCTAAGATATATTTTCATGATAGAAATAGTTATTTTAGGAAAATATTGGTTTCTTAAAATATATTTTTTATGGTACTTGAAAATTTGAATGAAATCTAGATGTTCCCTTTAGTTGGGCTTGCGTATCAGGAAGAAATGAGAATGGAAGCTTGAAAAATATTTCTTCTCCCATAAAAGAATATTGAAAAGATATTGATATATTATTTTCGAACATATATATATATATATAATTTAGTGTAATTATATAAAAATAATGAATAAATATTCTAGAGTGTAGAGGGAGAAATCATAACCCAAATGAAAATGGAGGTTCGATAAGAAAACCCTAACAATGATCGTATCATTAGATTGAGGATAAATCAATGACATAATTATGTGTGAAAAATATAAATCCACAAAATATAAGGGTATATACAGTAAAAAACAATTAAGGTTAATTAACACATATTTTTCAAAAACCTAACCAATTATAAAGATGTTTCACTCCATGAATGAAAATTGAGATAAGATATCTCTAACCTCTAGTTCTTCTTCCTTCAAATTTGTTCACACCTCCTCTTGAAAATTCTATTTGGATATCTTCTTAATGCTCCTATAAGTGGCCTTTTTTGTAGATCAGAATCACTAAAATGTTTTAAAGGGTGATGAGGAGAAAATTTGGCAGGGGATAGCTGATAAAGAAGGCTTAGAGTGATGAAAATTTAAGGAGGGAGCCTCCTTTTATAATTGAGGTGAGGGGTAACATAAGTATTACTCAAATAATTAAAATATAATAAATTTATCATAGGTTTTAAGACTTACAATGGTCCTCAAAAGTCATATTATATCACATTTTTGATGTAATATTATCATTTTTTCAAATTTTATGATTTTTTATGATTTTAAAAAATTTAATAAAATATTTTAATAACAAAAAATATATTTTTTAAATTAAATACTTTTCATATCAATGAATTTAAACACAACACACCAATGTTTAAAATTCGAATACAAATTTTTTATATCATAGAAATATCATATTAATCTATAGAAATTTTTATTTAGCATTAAAATATCATATTATATTTATTTTATTATTTTTAATATCATCAATTTTATTTATTCATTAATTAAATACATAATGCATTGTAAATGTTAAAGTAATTAGTATAATTATTTAGTCACTAAAAATTAAAAATTAAAAATCCTAAAAAATATAATATTATTATATTTTCTATAAATATTTATTTCCAAGAAAAAATAATTTGGAAAACAATAAAGTAAAATGTTTTAAAAACAAATGATTATAGTGTGAACACCTTGACAAACCTTTAAATAAAATATTATAAAGGTATTAATATGATTTCACCAGGTCCTAAATGACTCAAATTTTAATCCAAGGGAGATAATGGTCACCAATTTTTATATGAAAACTATTTAGTTATGGTGGGATCCATCTAATGGTAATTATAATTTTAATTAAGTACATTTTATTTATTTATTTATTATTGCACAAGTACTGCATTAGCATTTCATAAGTATTAAAGCCAACAACTTCATTTATAAATAATGGAAATGTATTACTATATTAAAAATAAATTAAATATGTTCAAAATAATAAATTATATTATTTCATTAAATTTAATTACATATATTCATATCAAACCAATTTCCATAATTTGTTATTTTTATTTTCATGCTTCACACCAGAATTGCATGTGCATTTATACAATGCTCATGTTATATAACACTAAAATATAAAACTAATAACCAAAAACCTAAATTATACATAATAATTAATAAATAATTCATGAAAATAATATTTATCACCGAATTATTATATATATAAGCCACAAATTTGGACTTTGTCGGCACTACGCAGCCACTACGTCAACAATGAAAATAATTCTTTTATACTTACCAAAACAATATAATTTATCTATTCTAAATTTTAAGTATAAACTTTTTTTTCTTATTACATCATTATTTATTTATTTTATAAGTTTTATAAATTTTATATCATAGATATCTCTTAAAGATGTCATAACAAATACTATATTTTCATAAAAACTGTATTTTATAAGATTCACTAAAAAATCAACAATTTTAGAAATAAACCGAAAAATTCAACCTAAGCATTTTTCAACATGTAGAATTAAAAAATGTAAAATATTTTATGATTTTTTTTCTATATTTTAGAAATTATATTTTTTATTAAAATCACCATTTACTTAAAAAATAGTTATTTTAAAATTATAACTGATATAACGACACTTTTAAATATTAACTAAGGTCTCATAAAATTATCTCATAAAAATAAGAGATCAATATATTATCTTATGATTATATTTTTTGACAATAAATTTTCTTTCGAAACATTATATTCATTATAAAATTTAAAATAAATATGTGCATTTTATAAAAATACTAATACATAATTAATAATTTCCAAAAAATAAATTTACTTTTACTATGATATAATTATCTCATACATTAATCTATAAGATGCCTAAATTTTATTTATACTTTCACGGGTGAGGATATTATTCATTTTTTCTGTTTACTATTCATATAGGTCATATTACTTATAATATGGGTAACATTACTATTTAAATTGGTCAAGATACTATTCACCAGAAAAATTAATTTGATCCAATAATAATAAAAATATTTTACTGATCACAACTGTGTATGTTCGTTATTAGAAATTCAATTCATAGAAGAGGTAATATTATGTTTATGGCTAAGTTATAAATATATTGTTTAAATAATTATAAAAATAGTGTTGTTTTTTAGAGACTTGGTGTTATGTGCATTACATTCTATATTAAATTTATTTTTAAATCATTTGGTTGTTACGTAATATATGTTTTGTTTCTTTCCAATTGTAATTTTTCAAGATCATGTGTTATGAAAATATTGTAAAATGTGGTTTTAACATTTAAAATATGAAATTTCTGAAATTGACCATCTTGATTTTTGATAATTACTTTTAATTTTGGAACCTTGATAAGAATAACATTCTACTTTTATTTTCTTTATTTTAGTTCTACAATATTGATATAACCATATATTGTGAGCATGTGTTAGTGTAGACATTCTTATGACATTTATTTCCAAATTTTTGAAAAAGATAAGAATTAACTGTTGAAACTTGTTGAGAATTTAGAAAAAATTAATAATTAAAAAGATTATTTTCTAAAACATAAAATTTTTTATGTACTAAAATAACCTTACCTCACATGTTATGGCATGAGTATTATATTATGGGAATCATTCCTAAAGTTGAAATAATTGTTTTGGGAACAAGGAAAATTATATTTTGAGAGACTTGAGCATGATGAATATTTAATATGTTGTTTTTAAATATCAATATTGAAACCTGTAATCCTTATTTCAATATAGAATCATGTTTTTTGGAACACTAAAATGATTAAATAATGTTTTTTTGTGCATGATAAAGAATGAAATATAGTATTACAACATGTGCAGTTTTAATTTCATGGTCAGAAACTATGTATTATTTTGATTATTCTAAAATTGTGTTGTGTATGTAATGGAGTATTTTAACATAAAAAAAATATCCTAACATGTACCATTTTTTTAATAATTATTGGATGCTTATTTATTTGATCATAATTTGAACATAGTATATATTTGTCTAAAAATATAAATCATAGTGGATGAGATAACAATTGTATAGTTTATCATTAACATGGATGCATATAAAACTATTTAAATAAATGGAAAGGTTTTTTAGTCAAAATGAATTGGGAATATTGAGATTTGTTTATGGTTTCTTTATTATAATTGTATTGAATTGTTGATATGTCATGATGAAAATAATGTCTATTGGGAACCTTGCTTGTGCTATGATTATTGTATATTATGAGACCCTTGGTATGACTTCATGCTTAATCTAACCATGTATTAAAAGACTAAACACTTATATGTGTATTATTAAATTGTTACCCAATTTGTTTTTGAAAATTTGTGTTAATACTCATGAAAAATAATGAGGTGAAATAATATAATCCCCTAAATAGTTATGGATGATAGAATTTGCTTTTATTATGTGTGATTATTTTTATTATGTTTCCTTGTGTATTGTGTGATTAAAAACACATAGTATAAGATGTGGGGGAATATGATCCAAAATTCAGATGCATTATAATTTGATGTGATTAAAACCATATCGGCGAGTCAGTGCCACCCAAATCAGAAAATATCTTTGTGTGGGAGAGGTAATTCATTGATTTTTATTATTTAGAATTTGATGTGTGATAATGGTGGTGATTTTTGGTTGGGGGAGTATAGAGGATGAGATGATGTATATGGTCATTTCTTGAATATGGAAAAAGGGTGAAGCAATGTTGATTCATGGAATATCTAGTCTACATTTTTGTTTGTTGGTTTGTTTTTTAGTGATTGTGTTGTGTAGTGGAAGTGATTTATGGTGGCTACGATGTGTGGTTATTGTGATGATATGATTTTTGTTGTGTTGTGGTCTAATTATATTAACGCAATAACTCACCTCCCATAAAACGATTAATCACTTAATTTTTGTTAAAAAATAAACTGGCCATTTTTAAAATATTGAGAATAATAAAGACGGGCATCCCTCCCATACAAAAATCTTCTATAATGGATGTTATGATAATTTTAGACTACTACCATGGTGGTTGTGTTTTTTGTGTTTGATCACATATTAATGAAACATGTTATTCCCTTAAACATATGGAGAAATGTGAACTCTTTCCCACATCAAGACAAGTTATATTAAATAATGTTTTAAAATTATACAGGTGGGTAAGTGTCACCCAAAGTGGAAAATATCATTATGCAGTGGAATAGTGTCATTTCTTTATGTTCTTACAGAAACTCTATCTATATTTATATTATTTCTTAGGTTGAATTAATTTTTTTTGTGAAATTTTTTATGACTATGTTCCTAATAAATAATTATTTTTAAAAAAAATTGAAAAAAAGGATTTAAAGTTTCATATAATGGATTTTTTCAACCTTATGTATTTTTTCATTTATGTTGAATGTCTGCTGTCATATTTTAGTTTATTGAAAAATTATTTTAAATGACATGGTTTTTGTTATGAAAAAATTTAATAGTTATTATATATATATAGTTATTTAATTGCATAAAATAAGGTCCTTGAGTAAAATCATGATTTGAAATTATAAATGGGGTGGTATATGTTTTATGAATTAAATTGTGGTGAATCAAGATGAGAGGGATGATTTAAAAAACATTATTAGTGGTTTGATGTATTTTTTTGATGAAAAAAAGAAACAAAAAGAATAAAATTAAGGTGTGATTTTGAGAGGCATGTACTTGTTAAAAACATGAATGATGAATTGTGTTGAAAATAATTTTTTGTTCCTAATCGATTGATATGAATTTATTATTATGTCAGTTATGATCATATATGGGACCTTATTATTGTTTGAGAGGTATCTACCTTGGGTGGTTATTTTTTATTAATTATTATATGTAATTTTGTTTCCTCAGTGGTTGTTTTATTATAAATTTATCATAAAACATTAGAGGAATCCCATGTGTTGGTTGTTTATACCACAATTCACTATTTTCCATGATTTTTTGTTTTCTAGAGGATGGACAATTCCCTTGGTTCTTATTTTGCGGAGGCATGGTTTCCTAGAAAAGATTACTTGGGAGAATAAGACATAGATGCAAGAATAGTACCTAGAGTTGTTTTGATTTATCCCTTATCTAAATTCCTTGTGATGTGTTGTTCAATCCTTTGTGTTTTATTATATATATTTTTGACTATTATGTGACGTGTGTTGTGTTATGTGTGATAATATTCCAACATGAGAATAATGGAATACCATATTCTAAATAAAGATTCATTTTACAAGAGGGGGATTAAACTTGTTCGGGTGAGTTAGTACCGCCTAAAGTAGATAGTATCATCACATAGAGGATGGAATTACATAAATAATATGTTTGGGGAAGTTCATTTTATTTAGTTGTTGTGGGTGTTAGTGATAACAAGTTTGGTTGATGGTAAAATTTCAAGTTTAATGACATATATGATAGGTAAATCTAGGGATGGTTGTTCAGACCCTTTCTATCATTCCTTTTGGGTTGGTTTTGAATTCTCAAGGGAGAGAATAGTTTTAGAGGTATCTGATGTAATGGGTTGAACCTTCTGGACAATTAAATTGAAAAAAATATATGAAAATTGATGTTTTTGGTGTATTTTTGAGGTTTTTTTGATACATATTAGACATTTTTGTCAATATGTAACTTTGGTAGTATGTAAATTCTAGTGGTATGTAATTTTGGATATTAGTAATTCTTTAGGTAGGTAATTATGGTGGTAGGTAATTTTTATAGTTAGGTAATTTCTAGTGGTAGTTAATTGCTTGTAGTAGGCAATTATAATAGAAGGTAATTTTTGGTGGTATGTAATTTTGGTGGTAGGTAATTCTGGAGGAATGTAATTTCTGGCATTAGGTAATTCCAACAGTAGGGAATTCTAGTGGTAGGTAATTATAGAAAAAGTTTTTTTTCTATCTATAGGTAATTCATGGATTAGGTAATTTGAGGTGGAATTTAATTTTGACAGTTTTCTATTTTTCTATAAATTTATAAATTTTCTATTTTGACGTCTTTCTTGACAAAAAACCTTTAATTTCTTAATTAGGGGTTTAAAAGTTGTTTCTAAAGGTGATTATTCACATCTTCAGATTCCAAAATTTCTAGTGGAATTTCATATGTTTAAACTTCATGAATTTATTAAAGATATTCCTTTAATGGACCATCTAGACCATTTCAAATCCTACTATTTTTAGATCTGAATATTCTTAATAAAATATGTTTCCTTTTTCTTATCTTTCTTATTTATTTTGGGATTGTAGGTTCCATATTTATATTCCCTAGGAATCATAGAATATTCTTTCTTGCATTTGGTTCACGTTCAATCTGAATGAGTTCCCTTATGTAAGTTCACCTCATATTTTGGTGAAGAAATTTTTGGAAAAATTTCTTCTTCTAAGTATGTTTTCCCATCATTTTTCTTATTTTCTATCATGAGGGATTGCTTTATTATTGTTATCCTCTATGAATATGGATTAATCTAGATTAATAAAGATAATTAATCATTTTAAATTTTATTTAATGTTGAAAGGGAATGTGAATTATGATATTAATATTTTTTTTTGATTTGATTGGATATTATGAGTATATGTGTGTAATGCCTTGATGAAGATTGTGTCTATTGGAGGTTTTATTATACTACATCGACTTTTTTTTCAAGCCTTTCTTTTATTATTTTTGTGACCCTACCAAAAAAATGATAAACCAGTTATTTTCGGTTAATTAAATGGATTCCCCATGATCTTATGGATTATGTGATAGTACCATAAAATAAATAAGTGAAATTGAATAATATCCCCCTTTTCTAAATCTAGAAATGTGTTGTGTTGTGGTATGTGATATGGTGTGTGTAATGGTTGTCATTTTTTTGAGGGGCTGATGTAATGTGCAATGGCTATTTTTGATGTGTGTGGGAATAATGGATTAAATGTGGTTGTGTAGTGGGAATGCAATGGTTATTACGATGAATTTTTATAGTGGGGATTCCATGGTGATTATGGTGTAGTTTTTCAGCAGAGATGTTAAATTGGGTTTGGTTGTAAAATTATGAGAATGTGGTTGTTGTGTTTTGATTTTCATCTTGTACTATTTGGTTGTTTTTGTACTATTCAACCTTGTATTAATGGAATGAAATGCATGATAATGAATTCAAATGGGATTTTATATTGATTTTATTGATGATGGGTTGTGTGGTTTAAACAGATATTGTTTCTATACAAAATAATGGGTTATAAATATGAAACAATGTGTCTTTCTATATTAAATGGGATGAAATATAATGTTTAATACATAAATTAAAGGTGTCATTAAAATGTAATCTGTTTCTAAATTGAGATTCTAAAAAATGTTTTAAAGACTAAAATAAAAATTATGGATTATGTTTTGTTTTTTAGGAATTTAGAGGTGGTAGTGATTTTGTGGATTATGTGAGGTGGTAATTTATTGTTTTAAACCCATAGGATGGGCTTGGGTACCTTGACTATAAATATTTATACATTTTATGTTCTTATGATGTCTATACACACCCCACCCTCATCGATCACCATGTGGTAAAACTCGTATAGTCACATGGGGGTGTTTTTTTGAACATCTTAGTGGGTGGATGGATGAATGGCTACCTGATTATCCCTGATCCCTATTCCAGGATACGATAAGGTCATTCGTAGGTTGTGATGAACATACGTAAAAAGTGATTTTGTTTATTTGTGATGTGATGTTATGTGATGGCCTAGGTGTGTGCTAGTGGGATGTGATGTTTTCTGATGGACTGGGTTTGTGTAGGTGTGACCTGATGTGATGTTATTTAGAAGAGGTGGGAGCTCCAGGACGTACGATGATGGGCATGAGAGCTAAAAATCTATTACAAAATAGTGTGGGGCACCCTATCATCAATGTTATTCATATAATATTATATACTTGGTTTATTTATTTGGTGAGATATCCTTGGTGTGGTTTTTGGTTTTGGTTTTTGTGCCAGTTTAGGTGCTACATAGTTTTAGTACATTCACACAAGTGCATTAGGTTTCTTTTTTGATGTGTGCATGATAGAATTTTGTTTTCTTACTCAGTATAATACTTATCTCACCCTACATATATAAAACATTTTTTAGGATTCCATTAGGACTTTTTGGAATATAGTGTACATTTCTAGATTGGACCTTTGAGAATATTGTTAGGTCTCTACCTTAGCTTTTCTTCGTTTGGGATTTCATATTGAGACATCTATATGTATCAGTTTCATTTATATATTCATTTTGGGATATTTTGGCTTTATTTATATATCATGTCATGGAGTTTACTATAGACTAATCATTATCTCTCTTGATAATATTTTCATATAAAGGGTAATACCTTCCATATTGTGATACTTTTATACCCTCAGTGGGCCCTACTAGAGGCAGGATAGAGGGGTAATTATCTCTCTCCCCTCATTTTGGTACCATTATGGGGATGGGTCCTGACATTAAATTTATAAACCCACTATGGAATCCATTAAAAATAATTTTATCTTACATGGAGACATACACACTTTCAAAAGTTGACACACCATTCATTACTTATGTAATCTATTATCTTATACTAAGAAATTTTCATCATAATCTTTGGTCTATCCTAATACCAATATAATATGAAATTTTATTTCATTATTCCAGGATCCATGAAGATGGAGATAATCAAATGAAATTTCACAAAAGGACGAAGAATAAGATTTTAATTAGGCTCATTCATACTTAATTAAGTATGAAGTTTCCAACAATAGAGGGGAGGATAAATGTGCCCCATATTTCATGATTCAATTCATCCATTATGATTTTATAATATTTCACATTATACTTCATCATCATAGGATGTTCTGGATTATCACACACATTATCCTTGGTTTTATGGCATTTATTCACATAATTCCCAAACTCCTTGCACTTGAGACATTAGAGTGTGGGAAGTTAATTCTGTTGAGATATCTCTCCAATAATTTAATTTATTTCTGTAATCACCCTTCTTATACATTATTTTTCTCAATGTCTTGGTTTACCGCATTTTAAACACCTTTTAATTCCTTTCAGTCACTCTTTTATGTACTTCGTCCAATAGTTTTTCATTATAAAAGTCTGAAACTTTTTATTCACTCAATATGATATATCCATTGGAATCTCTATGGATCCCCATATTTTTATTCATATCACCATAACCAATAGGGTTTCTAGAACCCATTTCTACTTTTAGTGCACATAAAATAAACTCTTCATAGAATCCAATGTCCTTATTGAATTACTCTCTTATGATATTTGTTTTTAATCCACTAAAGATTGTGTGAACCTCATTTTCACGAAGAATGATAATACCTAAAGAGTACCTCAGAAGTCATGAAAAATTCTCTTCACTGGATAAAATAGATTCATGATTCTTCTGATTATGATTGAGGAATTATATCATAACTTTTTTTTACAAATAATACAATAAATTTACCTATTAAAAAATAATCTACTTAAATCATCCCATTTTGTGGAGTCAAATTCTTCACATTTTTTAATTTTTCTAGTAATATTATGCCATTGATCTCCCTCACCTTCTAAATGGTAGATAGCCAAAAATATTTATTCATTCTATGAACACTAAAGAATGGAAAATAAATTTTTAGTGGTACTAATCCATTTATCACTAACTAGAATATTACTATAACCACTGAAAGAAGGTGGTAATTGCCTCACAAATGAATCAACATATTATTTCTACTAATTTTTGTTATTTGGAAGTATATCATGGTTCATAGAATGAGACTGTAGTGTGATCAATGAAATTAGTATTTTCATATCAACTCCCATAATATTCAGTTTATTAGAAGTAAATTAATTTTATTTTAAATTTCATTGAACATTAAAACAACTCCGTTAGGTATAATCCATTGACTAATTCAAAAATTCATATTGTAAGAAACAATAATCATATTACTAAACCAAAATATCGTGTTAAATTACTTATAATTTTTCAAAATAATAAAAAATTCATCACAATCAATGACACATTAGATTTATCCTAGGTCATTCATAGTTATCATCTATTTTAATCTTTCATGATGTTCCATAAATTGTTTTTGAATTTCTAATGAATATCACCCAATAGTGTAAAACTAGTTCATCAACAAGGAACATTGACATGGACTAGGTGACAAATGAATCCATCTAAACAAACCCTTCTTAGATTAATTACCCCTATGTACCACTATTCCAGATTACCTCATCCACTTGTATTATAGTTACTTAGGCTTTAAATACAAGGATAATACATAATTTTTTGTTGATATACATCACATTTAAAAAAACACATGCTCGAAAAATATAATAGTATAATGTATTTGAAAAATATGAAACATATTATTCTAGTTTGGTGAAAGATACTCAACAATCCCTTAAAAATAAATTGCTTTATACTCCTACTAAAGTCCTTTCTTAATAACCTGGGGAAATTAAGCATAAAAAATATGTGATCTTAAATTCTCAACAAGGTTAAATAAAGGATATTTGAAAGGAAACATGATAATAAGTGTATGGGAATATGAGCATATCATTTGAAGATCATACCCATCATAAATAAAATCATAATCATGATACATAGCATAAAAATTGGCATTTCATAATACATGTACAATAAGATAATGTAGAAGATGAACCACATGGGTGTATCAATGGAATAACACATATATTGTTTTGTTGAAACATAAACATGTAACATAATTCCCTATAAGTCAAGGCTAATTTCCAAAAACATATCAACTTACTTCATGGGGGCTACACATAATGGGCACGACACACCACCATCCTCAATTGTATCCCTTTCCTTTTAAGGTATCAAGTTTCCCCATCATCTATTATTGTATTGGGTTTACCCAATTTACCATATTGAATTGGGGTTTCTTATATTCTCATATAGGAATAGGTTTCCCCATCTTCCATAGTGTATCGGGTATCCCTATCTTCCATAGCGGGTCAAGCCTATTGAATTAATTCCCATCATTATCTAATAAGATATAAATCCTTACAAAATGCATTAGAAGGAGATATGGGTCCCACTTGTCACATAATAAAATAAAACATACTTGCACCATGTGATAATAAACATACATCATATCATGACCAATAAAAATATATGGGTTTTATAAATATCATATCATAACCAATGAAATGAAATGCAGAACATAAATATTTAACCATATCATAACCAATGGAAAATATATAGGTTTCATATACATTTCACCCAAGAATAACCCATTAAAAGAAGCATGTTTCATAAAAAATAATCTTTGTATAACCCATTGAAGATAAATAGATTTCATAATCATCAAGCCATGAAAACATATCCATTTAGATAAAAAATATTAATGGTATACTTTGATTATATCCCTAGTAAAGCATAAAATATAACTATGGATATCATCTTATATGGAGAAGGATTTTGAAAGATCACATGGAACATGAATTTTCTATTAAAATCACATTTCAAGACTTATATCATTTTCCAAATCCTTTTCTTGGAAAACACATTGAAAACATTTAAATGAATTATGAGTAATCATTTAAAATATTACTCGATGAAATATCTTTTACTCTTTCAAAAAATCTTTTTAAAACATAAAACATTTTGAAGAAAATTTCCATGAAAATAATTGTGAAAACATATAATGAATATTGAAAACATTTTGAAAAACTTTTCCTTCGAAAAATATTTAAAAACTCATAAAGTAATATTTTAAATAATTTTAATCATTTTCATTGAAAGAATCCTTTTGAAACAATAAAAGGATACATTTTAAATCATTTAAAAAAAATTTAAAGAATTTTTTTTTGAAAACCATTCTTCTTTGAAAAACATTATAATATAAAAAAAATATAGGATATAAGAAAAAACATTTTATTTATCAAAAATAACATTGTAAACTTACAAGGGAATCAACATGTAAAGTATAGTAATGAAATCGGGTAAGTACACACATGATGAACATTAATTTTGAACCATAAAATCATATAAATTTTATTTAATCTGAAATAAAATATTTTTTGAAAATAATTTTAGAAAAATGATTTTGAAAGAACACATATTTTTGACCGAAATGGGAAATAATGTCAGATTATCATAATCACATTTTATTAATTATATTAAGTTCAATCGTCTGAAAAAATGGTACCATTGATTTTATATAACATTAATAACCATATTTTATGAAATTTAATGATATTTATTGAGATATGGATCATAATATTTACTCAATGTTAGAAAAATCATAAACAATCTAGATAAACGGTGAGATTTTAGCTATAAACGGTTACCTATTTAGAAATAGTGAATCATAATATAGTGGAAATAAAAAAATTATATGAAATATTTAATTTGATTAAAATAATTTGATTCATGATATAATAATTTAATTTCAATATATACCCCAAATATAAAAATATAGGCGCATAACATGGCATGTGTCTCATAGAAGGAAAATTGAGACTAAATTAATTTAGCAATTTGGTAACTTTTGAAACATAAACCCCATGAAGGAAATATAATAAAAAGGATACGTGAATACCCATAAATTTTTTTATAATAATCATATTATACATTAATGAGAAGTATAAAAAAACAAATAAAATAATTTTGTTTGGAATATGGCATGTATCTCATGAAAATAAAAAGCGAGGTGAAATTCCCATACATTAAGTAAGGGCTTTATTTGCAAAACTTAAAAACTCATGTATAATAATTTTTTTTGTTATAAATATTCCATAAAACAATATTATTATATATGCTACCATATATTATTTGGTTATGAATTTATATTACTCATTTATTAATAACTCTATTTTAATTTTATGTTTTGACTAATATTTGTTTTGTTTTTCTTATATGTTTTGGATTCTTATTCTTTGTCCATTTACTTAGATCATGATTAAATTATTTAAAAAATTTAAATAATTATATAAATATCATATATATTCATTATATATGAATTTATAATAATATATATAATATATAGATATGAAATGTAATACACACTTCATAGAGATGGTAGGTTATACACACGAATGAATGTGGTTTCCATTTGGTTGAAATACAGAATAAAATAATGTAAATGAAACATATGTATATATATAGTATAATTATAGTATAATTATTACATAATATATTTCATATACGTTCTCTAAATTTATCCTTAATACATTTCATATAGATTGTGGATTAATTACATCTCTTTGAGGTGGATGTAGTCCACACTTCCCAAAAAGAAATTATCATATTTACACAAAATGGAAAGAAAGAAGGTATGTGTTATATAATAATTACATAATAATAAGCATGTAATAAATAATATATATATATATATATAAATAAAGTTTCTATCATAATGGGCAACCATGATAGATGGGAATGGAGAAAATGAACAACATCGTTTCTTTAGGCGGTAGTTCACCATACACAAGAACATTATGTTCGTTATCCATTTAATGTAATTGTGAGTAAGTATATGTATAACCATTAGAATAAAAACATATAATTATATTTTGGATAATTATTTTACTATATAATAATGGAATAAAAATATTTTATGTAGTATATAATTAAAATAAAATAATGGAACTTGAGGAAGGATGTTACATCTTCATTGCTTAACATCTTTTGGTTTTAACCAAAGGCCTTCCTTGTAGGGATTTTTTCCCAATAAAATTACTCTAGGAAACATTTATGGTTTTGGGAGATTATTGGATAATATTTTGGGAAGGTCAAATGTATTTATAGGTGTTTGTATGTGTGATGGGTGTTTTTCATTATATAGGGGATGAAGAGTGGCATTCTTGTAAATTTTTTAAACTGGAATTCCAACCACATTTTTACTAAGAAAAGTTTCTCCAATAATAAACACAATTAGAAAAAATGTGGGATTGGTTTTAAATATGTCCATGAAATATATTATAAAAATGTTTCTAGATAATTTTGGCACTTAAGTGTAGGGTCTATTCCCTTGTTGAGCTGAATTTCCTATTATTTGTTCTAATTAATTTTTTATACTTTCACTATTATTTTTTTGTAAAAAACTATTTTTACCTTATTATAAATTATAATTTATTCATATTAAAAATATGTATTCCATTTTCCAAAATTAAAATTATATTATTTGTAGAAATTAATTTAAATATAATCCCACAAACAGGATGAAAAAGTTGATTTTTGAAGTAAAAATGTTCCAATGTTTACTGTGTTTTTATATCCAATTTCAAAGTGAAATTGATTCCAATAAACTAAATTGAATTAATATAGGTAAAATTAATCTAATAAAACTTTCAAACTACATATAAACATAATTTATCCTTATAAATAAATTAGGTAAAAAAGTGGCATTAAATTAAAATTCGGTATTATTAATTTTTCATTAAAAAATGAAACTTCATAAATAAATGCCAATAATTCACCCAAATATAATTTTTTCATTACAATTTAACAAATTATGTTTATTTTGTGAAATAAAAATTATAAAAGTGTCAAAATAGTATTTAAAAATGTTTCTCCATTAAAAGGCGATAATATTACTTTTTAGAAGAAAACATCTTTTTATTCGTAAAATTGGATTTATTTATATTTTATACCTATAAAATATATGGGATAAGAATCATAAATTTTTATTGAATATGTTATATATAAATTTTATTGAGTAATATAATAAAAAGTTTTCTGAATAATTTATTGAGAAAAAACTGTGTTTGTACATAAAAAAATCATTTTCATGGAAAAGTGATTTCATTATTTTTAAATAGTTATTACATTCACTTATAGTAATTGATAACCAAAGGATTAATTTTATATCCATGTGTAGATCATATTTTCACTTTTTAGTTAATATTATTAGTAACTTCCATTCCAATATGTAGGTGGTAGCTATAATAATATTTCAATAATCGTATTAATAGTATAATATAGATTTGTAAAAACTTGGTCTTCTGTGTAACAGAAGGTATCGAAGGGAATCATTATTGTGTGTATTAATATCAGAACATAGTTTTTCATGCACCTTAAGAAAATATATGTGTTTTTTGTAGTTAACTCAAAGAAAAACATAGTGAGTTTATGTAAAAAATATATATTCAGTGTTTTGTGAAATGAAAATTACAAAAAACATTAAATAAATTCAAAAAAAAATCATAAAATCTTGAGGTGTTACATTATACCCCACATAATATTAATTTCTCTCTAGATATTCATCATTTTTATTAATGTTTTAATAATTTAATGTTACTTTCATAAAAATCAACATAAAAAAATGAATACAAAATATTCCTTTAAAAAGGGAATATTGGAAACATGATTGTAACCTAAAGTAACTCACAACTAGGTTTAAACCTAGGAGAACATTGGTGCAAAGTGAGAACATGGAAATGTAAGAGAAATATAACAATCATGTTTTAATGAAGAGTGATAGAAAATGAGGTCAAATGAAATTTTACAATTCCTAAGTCATAAATGTGTGAGGATCTTTGGGCCCAAATGATCCATCAGAAAAGAAGGAACTAGGATAACGTTTTTAGTTTCAATATCATTTCCCTAGAGTTGATGACTTTTCATGAGATGATATAATTACTTGATTTAGTACAATATCACATTTTTCCCTTGATCAATATCGGTATAACCACTTTCCCCAAAAAGAATGGTGGATTTTTCATTCCTAATATACAAACATACCATTAGATCTTTGATAAACCATCCCATCATTCATCAGTAACAATACAAAAGTTTGTTAGAATAGGTTATCCAATATTAATAAATCATCATGTGGTGAGATGATATGTTAATATCACAAACCTCATCCAAATATTAATATAATAATTTCAGAAATGGTTAACCTTATAACCATTCTAAAAGATGAAAATAAAAAACTTTTGATTGAAGTTCATGAAATCAGTATAACATTGATTCCCCATATAACACAATGTAGTTCTAGGTTGTCACATTCCAATAATGGGAGTAACCTTGTATATATTCTCTTAAAATCAAGGTAATAACCTGAATTTCCATAAATCCTTTTTTAAAAATGCACGCTGACTTATTCTAATGAGTACTTGATATATGGATTAAATTAATGAAGTTGAAAACCTCATTCTCGATGAAAAAGAATTTTTTTTCAACAAATCAATAATTTGTTCCATGGTTATTAGTACTATCAAGTTTAAATTATCACATCAATCATCTCTTTATCCAAGTGAAACACAATTTTATCAACATCAAGGTTATATTAAGGGTTATCATCCCTTAATAAAGATATCAAATTTTAATTAAATGTCTGTTATAGTTCATCAACACCACTCAATATGTTTTTTCTAATCCTTAATGAAAAATATATACTTCATGATTCATATAAAAAAATTCATGAATTCCTAAATAAATATAACTTATCCTTCCAATTTTATTCTTAAAATATTATCGAGGCTTCATCAAATGAAACCTTAATAATCCTTTCCAAGAATATGAAATATGAATCATGTCTTATGGTTCCTTAACCTCAATCCAATCATGCTTCTTACGTTCAATTTCAATAACATTGGAAGAACATCTCATACATTTCACATGTCGCTTTCGGTTTCTTTATCTTCAAAAGTACAATAAATAATTATGTAAGTTTCTAAATATCTTCATGAGATTTTCCTTTAGGAAATTTATTTTTATCATTATATACTTTTCAAATTTGAAACATTAAATGTTAACCTTGTTTCATCTTGTTATTGATATTGACTACAACTAGATATCATAGGGTGAAAAAACAATTATCATAAAAAAAACTACATAATCATAAAAAAATTACTTATTGGATATATAAATAATGACACATAATCCTTTCATATATGACACCTTTGGTTTATAAAATTTTATTCATATTCATCTTATATTAAAATATTTCATGATAGTTTTTAAGGACCTTCTCGATTCCCAAAGCATATCCCTCGGGAGTGTAAAACAAGTGTGCAACAAGCCCTATTTTCTTACACCATTGCCCAACTAAGTATAGATCAATATGGGTTTTTAAATGTTGTTAACCATATGTAAATATATTCCAGATCCATGTAAATTTTTTGTACCCAAACAATTAATTTTTCCTAAGAAACCACTAGAAATATCCATTACTAAAATTCTAGGACATTTTTCTATACATTAATCCATCTTTAGACTTATCCTTAGAGACATCCCCAAACATATCCTTAGAAATATACCTTGGTATATCAAGAAATACATCTAATCCTTATTTTCAATGGTTTACAAATCCTTTACTTTGATACCAACTATAAATAACCAGGCTTAATATACACAAATATTACATAATTTAAGATAAATGTAAAGAACATTACAAAAACAAATTTATGTAAACCATGGTACTTTAGTGTATTCAGAAACATATAAAAAATTATTCTAGTTTGGTGAAATATCTTCAATATATCAGTTAAATATATTCCATTTTAGTAATCATACATAAAACTATTATTTATAACTTAGGGAAAAAAACAAAATAAAGGGGTGAGATCAAATGCACATTAAGGGTAAACAAAGGAAATACATAAGCATAACATGATCATAAGGGTATGAAAACATGATCATAACATTTTAAGATTATACCCTTTATAAAAATATCATAATAATGATACATGGAAAAAATATTTTAATTTATTAATACATGAATCCTAAGATAACAAAGAACTTGAACCATGTGAGCATATTAAAGGAATAAGACACAGAATTTGTGGCAGACATATAAACCTATATCATCATTCCTTATAAGTTAAGGTACATTGCAAAAAAATATTAAGGGTGCTTCATGGGGACTTCACATATTGGGAGGGACACACCACCACCCCTAATAGTAGTCCCCTCATTGTAAGGGATCAGGTTTCCCCATCATCCCATAGAGGATTGGGTTTCCCCATCTACCTATAGTGGATTGAGTTTCCACGTCATCCATTATGGATTGTGTTTCCACATATTCTCTAGTGAATCAGTTTTCCATATCTTCTATAGTGGATCAATCCTCTCAACTTGATTCCCATCATATCTCATGAGATATAAATATTTTCCCAATGCATTAGAGGGATATATAGGTCTCACCCATCACATAATAAAATCATAGACACATATTCCTCAGTATAATAAACATTAATCATATCATGACCCATAAAAAGATATGGGTTTCATAAAAATCATATCATTTCCCATGATTTTAAATGGGTATCATAAATAAATAATCATATCATGAACTATTGAAAATATATAGGTTTGATAATCATTTTATCGTACAATAACCTGTGAAATGAAGTTTCTTTCACATATATTTATCATGGTATAACTTATTGTGTAACACCCCTAGAATTTAAAATATTTTAATTTTATAATTAAAATAATTTTTTATTATCATGATTTTTAACCAAAGTTATACTTACACAACACAGAACACTGAATTAGCTTTTGTTACATGCAAGACCAGGTTTTAACTTTTTAATGGAGAACTAATATTAAAAAAATTGACACTTTTATGAATTTTATTTTTTAAAAAAAGATAAAAAATTGATTCAGAATGATGGAATTATCTTAGGATTATTTTTTTATGTATTTGGAGAAATTTAAATTTTTGCTAAATAGTAAAAATTACTATAATGTAGTTTAAAACAGCCTTTTGTTTAAATTATAATTATTATTAAATTATATTTTATATTGGATTATAAAGACTAAATATATAATTTTGAATATATTAATCCAATTGAGGGCTTTGGAAAATATTTCATACTTCAATTAAATATAAAATCATATTGATCTTTTGAATGTTTTTACTTTAAAAACCCACATTCTCACCACATCTGTAGGAATAGGGTTAACCTTAATTTTTCCACTTCTATGATTTTAATTTTGAAAAGAAAAACATACCAGGCTGTAAATTTTATAATATAGGTGGTCTGATATTCTCAAATTAAATTTTGACCAAAATTTATATTGTTAGTAATTAAAATTGATTAGGGTGATTGAGGTAAAATTAAGCATAATAAGGGATGAAACCATAACCTTAAGGAGAAAATGACCTAGAAAATTGTACAAAATCTACTAAATTCCAATAATTCCACCATATACCCTATTGTTTTAAATTTTATGGGTTATTTGGATATTCTTAAATGGTGTTTCCCCGTATAAAAGAATAAGTGAGAAAAAAAGTCAAAAAAGGCAACCTTCCTTACCTTTAACATTTATAAAACATTGAGATGTTTCAAAAACATCATATGTTTTGTTATAGATATCATTTTTAAATATATGTGGCTTATTTTTATCATTATAATTGTCAATAATTTTTAGAGATGATTTAGTTACTTAAAATTATTAATAAATCCCAACATAGTGATTATTTAGTTATTATTTAAATATAATAAATGATAATATAAATATTAAAAGAGAAATATATTTATTGAATTATTATAATTTGTTATTTTTTAATATTAAAATCTAATACTGCATAACTTTATAATTATTATGTTTTATTTAAAGTATTGTTTTATATTTTAGAATTAAAACTAAATAAATAATGGCAAAATAGACATTATTATTATTTTACAATTAATGATATTTTATTAAATTATTTAAAATTAATAAAAATAAATTATTCATCCTAGTTATTTTTAAGTGTTAATAAATATTAAATATTTTATATTAATTTACCAATTGATATTTTATAATTTATTTCTTCACCCATGTATTGTAAATACGTTGTTAACAAGGTTTCGGTTTTAGAAGTGTTGTAGTGCGTCGGAGGATCTCGTTTTGAAATTTATTTTCAAAACACATGGTATTATTATTTTATAAATAATTTATAATATTAATAATTTTTTATATCTATATTTTTTTAATAAACCTAACTTTATTTAATTCTTAACTTTTAAATTACATAGGATGGAATAATATATGCTTCAATAAAAACAAAAAATGATAAAATTGGGGAATCATAGATGTTAAGGAACCAAACTATTAAAATGAAAATATTAATTTCATGGTGGTTTTAATAGACAATTATTCTAATTTAAAACATTATTTGTCCATTTTTAGGCACTTTATGTAAGTTATACCTCCCATTCATGAATACCTTTTGGTATTTAGAAGAGTGAAACTCCCCCTCCACTATAAAAGGACACCACTTCTCCCCATTCCTCACATCTCTCAAACCACTCATATTCATCCATTATATTACCAATTAACATCCCAAAATACCTCACATAAACATTGAATAATCCATTTTGGAATAAATCCTTCCAAGTATTCTCTTTGGTATAAACCAAAAGGAGTTACCCAATTTTTGTGGTAATGTTTTCCAATGAACTCATATCATTCATTTACTCATCCACCCGTTAAATTATTTTTAAAGCATGATATATGATGAAAAAATTATTCTAAAAATACTATAATGTTTTTATATTTGATGTTTTACCTTAAAGACACACACTTCCATTTAATTGGTAATGAAAATACTATTTCTGTGAACGGCGAACTACCGCCACATGAAATTATGATTGACCAGTCTTCCATTATTGCCTCTCATGGCTGTCATTATGATGGAAAATCTATATATATAATATATATGATATTTATAATATATTTAGGATTATTTATTTATTTTATAACACATAACTCTTTAGATTCCATTTTTTGTAAATATGATAACATAACTTTTGGAAGTGTCGACTACCGCCCCCTCAATTCGATATGAATCTTTCACGTTATACATAGAACGCATTAAGAATGATATTAATAAAAATATATGAACTTTACTAAATATACATGATAATGTAATTATAATGAACATTTTTATAAATATCATTTACTATTAATTCTTTTAATATATGATAATGAAATGAATGTAGCATTCATGCATACCTACGACCTACCAACTCCATGAACCATGCATTACATTTCTTATCTCCAAATATTATAGACGATTATATATAAATATATACTGATTATATATGATAAATAATTCATGTTTTAAATTCTAAATATGATAAAACCATGATCTAATTAATTATAAAAATAAGTAGTAAGTTAAAAATTACTTGAGAAAACTGGGAAATTAACACCCAAAATAGTGAAAATATTGAATGATTGCTAGAAAACATATAATATGATATTACAAGAGGATGATAGATACTATTATAAACATTAGTATGGTTATTGTATTAGTTATTAACATATTTTAATCCACTATACAGGAAGTTAAATACAATATAGAAAAGGATGTTTAAGGTAAGGGGAATTCATCTCAATTTACATTTCATTAACACTTATTTTTTATTATGCATTATTTATATGTTATTTAGAGTATATATAAAATTTTTTAATTATATAATGAATCCCAATTTTCTAATGATATTATATGATTTATTTAATTTCAAACCTTTCTAGATATTATGATTCAAATGTTTCAATGTGATATGGGGTGCTTTGAAATGTTTAAATATTGTTCTCTTAAATAATGTTCTTAATTATTATCATTGAAATATCTATTACTTTTGGGATAGTTAACATTCCATTAAAAATAAAATTAATTTAATCATTTTTCATTGAAATTTTACTTATATATCCATAATATCATACAATGTAAATTGCTATTTCCTAAATATTATATCATTTTACATATGGTGTTCACTTTGATAGTTATCTGATTAACTCAGAAATTATTGATAAAACCATATTCATTTTTCAATACAGATATTTGATAATGAATAATATTTATTTTGATTATTAGATATTAGGAATAGTTTGGACTATTAAACAAGGGTGGATCACATAATTTATATATCTCCTCGATGCATCAATAGGTTCTAATGAGACAAATAAGTTGGCTAAATTATACAGGTTTCTATCTATATTTTTAAACTGTCTTATGGAATGTCTTGATTGTATAGTTTTCTATGTTCCTTATATATAAGTTCCATTAATAAACAATTAACCTCATTTATATGCATTTATTATTCATCCATGATATTTTTCATCAGCATATCTATGGATAAATTTCATTTCTAGTTCATTGATTAAATTGTACATGTTTTAGTTTATTACCTTTCCATATTGATTTTTCCTTATCTATTCTTTTTAATGGAATGTGTTATCAGTTATTTTACTTCAAAATTTTGATTTATTTTGATTTATTATTTTATTCTTATACTTTAAATTCCCTTACTAATCATTTTATCTGATCCTTATTATGTTATATTAATCTGGGTCATGAAGAATAAATATTTGAATAAGAGTTCATGGATCCAGTTTATTTTATTTTACTATATATCATGTCTAAATATTCTATTTTCCAATATATTATGGGTATATTGTATATAATCTATCATTACAAGACTGCTAAATAGAACATTAGTTTTATATTGTTTTCCTCATAGACAAGCTAATGTAATGAAAAATTGTACTGACACCAGACTTCTAGGGTCGGGGCATTACAGTTGGTATCAAAGGAAGAATAGTAGAAAACATGGAAACTAAATCCAGAAAACATTGATTATGGAAAATAATAATAAGATATAAATTGATGATAGGTATAGAAGAAAAAATAATAATTTTTTTATTTTAGAGATTATGTTGGTATTTCTAGAAATATATCCCTATTTGGATACTACAAGAGGATGTGGTTCTGAAACAAATGTACCCAAGAGTAACAACTCCGACAAGATGTGTCATCCTAACTTGGTGTAACCTGGTACATGACAAGGGGGCTTACTTTGAACCTGGTTTGAAACTCTCAGGTTATACACTTAGGAAAATTAATGTTTTATTTACAAAGTAATATGAAGGGTTTAAAAGTAATGAAATACCCAAATAAATTATGTTTATGATTTTGAGATTATATTTTTCATTTTTTGTTAAGTGGTTCATTGGTTTTTGGATTATACATTATGTTATGATGTAATCAATTATATGCCATATTTTAGAATTGGTACCTATAAGAAAGAATGATGAATTTACCAAAGCTGGTGATCCAAAGAGTAAGAATGATCATATATTTTATAGTCATAAGCCATAATTTTTAAGGGAAATATTCTACGAATTATTCTTATTATACGAGGAAATAATATCATGTTATAATGAGATGCGTAATGAATTCATCATGTCCAATGTATTTTAAGGGATGAGATATAAGAAGGGGATATAAGAAAAAAATATTGATAATGGAAAAATGAAAAAGAATGATTTTCCAACATCTGATAGATATGAAAAGAATCACCATAGTAAATACTTGAAATAAACGAGAGTTTCTTATAAGTGTGAACATATATGTCTCCATGATAAAAAATTAAAAGGGAAAAATAAAAAGGTTTCTATTTAGTTTTATAAATTCAAGGAGATGTGAAACTGTGAAAATGAATTCCTCAAGAATCAAAGGAATATACCCCATATAATGTTATTGGATAATTATCAAGTTATGATACTATCATAGATAATGAGGAATGATTAATATACCTATTCAATAATTCTTTCATTTAAATATTTTATAAGTAATGTATCGATTATTATAATTATGTAATATATGAGGATTTTATTTTAGTACCTTTTCATTAAGTATTTAGATCTTATTATAAATGGTGCTAAGAAAATTAATTATTTAGAAAGTTAAACTTCTCATAAAACATATTATTGAGGGAAAAAAATTACTTAATATTTTCCAAATGTTGATATAATGATGATGATTTTATTGATTTGGAAAAGTGATGACTACCTTGAAAAATATTATTTACCCATCATAATGTGTTCTATGCTATCATTAATGGAGTTTAGAACACTGTTGGATTTAAGGAATATATATAATAACATGTGTCTTACCAACAGAATAAGGAAGAATTCATTATTCCAATAAGGAATTATGGTAATTCATGTTATTACCATATATTAAGAGGAAATTAGGTTGACAATGTTTAAAATTCATTGTGTGATTATTTAAGAGGTATGTTATATTGATAAAATACTAAGGATAAATTCATTTTGGATATTAAATTTTCATTATTGGAAAGTCTTGGATCATAATCTTTTTTAAAAGGTAACCATTTATTAAATGGGGTTAAGTTTATTATTGGATGATATTTTATAGGGTAATGTATTACTTCAAAAAATGATGTATCTTGTTCTAGGAGATTAATTATAAATAGTTCAAGGTATAACAAATGTATACGATTATGTTTATTGAATGTATACTTACATATATTCACAAAGAGTTAATGAATTTCGGAACACTATAACAGGGGTTTTGAAAGAAAAAAATGTTTTCCTATTATCATCATTTTTTTTCTGATATCAAATATATTTAATCACACCACTTGTTTATGGTATTGTGGTCTATAAATTTTAGTTGAACCTATTTTCTCTCACTCTCCACCAGAACATGATAGTTAAATTTCTCTTCTATGTCTAGGATTTCACTAATATTTTCTTATTATAAACCCTAGTTTAATAGTGAACTTCACATTTCATTTATCCTCTTATTAATAGTGTTCCATTTTTATCATATTTAGGATGTGGGTCTCCAAGAATAGTATTTTAAAATATGAATCCATTGATTACCAAGATAATGTTTAAATTTTTAGGACAAAATTTAATTAAGGTGGGGAGAATGTAATACCCCAATAATTTACAATATTTTCCATTTATAGTAATTTTTTTTGTTAGCACGATTTATACAAAAAAGTAAATATAAGATACACAGAACACTGAATTAGCTTGTGTTACATTCAAGACCAAGTTTTACTACCTTTTAATGGTGAACCTAAATTTCAAAAAACTAACTATTTTATGAATTTTATTTTTAAAAATAATCATTACTTTTGAATTCATAATTTTGATATAATATTAGGATGAATTTTTGGTATTTTTCTGAGACATTTCATTTTCAAATGAATAATAAATATTTCTCTCATTTAGTTTAAAACAACATTTTCGTTTAAATAATGATTACTGAAAAATTGTCTTTCAAATAAATTTTTATGGAAATAATAGAAACATTATGCATATATTAATCCAATGGGGGTCATTGAAACAATTTTTATATTTAAATTAGATATAAAAAAATATTTAACTTTCCACCACTTTTACTTTTAAAACATGTATTCTCACCACCTCTGTGAGATTAGAGTTAATCATAATTTTCCCACTTCTATGATTTGAATTTTGGAAATAGAAAAATTTTATTTTAATTTGTATAATATTTTTGGTATGATAATATCAACATAATGTTTGACCAAAAATTTTAGTGAAAATTGATTAAAATTAATTACACTGATTAAGGTAAAATTAAGCATAATAAGGAACTAAAGCTTGATCTTATGGAAAAAAATAACCTATAAAATTGATTAAAATACATTGGCTAACAATAATTAGACCATATACCATTTTTTTAATTTTATTGGTTATTTGGATATTGTTAAATAGAAGTTCCCTGCATAAGATGTTTTAAGTACAGAAAATGACAAAAAAGTTACTTTCTATACCATTAATATTTACAAAACATTGAGATATGTAAAGAACATCATATTTTTTTGATATACATATCCTTTTGAAAAATAAATTTTTGATTATATTCATAATAATTTATCAATAATTTTTAGAACTAATTTGTTTACTTACAATGCTTTAAAAATGCTAATTTAGTGATTATTTAATTAGTAATTAAATTTAATAAATGATACTATAAATGTTAAAAGTGAAATATACTAATTTAATGATTGTAATTAATTAATTTTTTTATGATTGCATCATGTTACAAAACATTAAACCTAATATACTTGAATTCTAACATTTTTTAGATATTTTAAAATTAAAATTAAAGAAATAATTTCAAAATTGACATCATTGTTATTTTACAATAAATGATATTTTATTAGATGATTTAAAATTAATAAAAATAATATATGATAAAAATTGATTTATAAGTGTTAATAAATATGAAATATATACTATTAATGTATATATTTGTCTTTTATAATTAACATTTTGAAAAATATATTATAACAATGTTCTTAACACGGTACAGGTTTAAGTAGTGTTTTCGCGAGTCACATGCGCTTATTCTAAAATTAACTTCCAAACCTCAAGGTCTTATTATTTTATAAATAAGATATAATATTAATAATTTAGTGTCTCTATATTGTTTAATAATTATCAGTTTATTTTATAATTAACAGTTTAATTACATAGCTTGGAAAACTAGATGCTTCAATAAAAACCAAAATGATAAAATTGAAAAATCATAGAAGTTTAGGAACCAAAATTTTAAAATTCACATATTCATGTATGTTATAGATTTTAATAGACCACAATTCTTCATTAATCTATTATTTTTTATTTTTATTTCACTTTAGGTAAGGTATACCTCCCATTAATGAATCCCTTTTGGTATTTCCAAGAGTGCCACTCTACCTCCCCTATAAAAGTCCACCACATATCCTCATTACTCCCACATCTCAAGCCACCAAGGATTGTCCATGATCTACAAAATTAACATTCCAAAATCCAACCCCTATAACCTAAATCCTCATTTTGAGAATAAACTTTTTCAATTAATCCCCTTGGAATAATCCAATTAGACTAACACAGTTTTTAATGTAATATTTTCCAACGATCTAATTTCATTCATTTACTCCTCCACCCATTAATTTTATTAAATATTATTTATATGATTACAACAATATCATTAATATTTTTTTATTTTTTATTAATGTTTAAACATAAAATAACATACACTTCTATCTAATGGGTAACGAAGATACTATTTATGTGAACGAGAAACTACAACCCAACAAAACAATGATTATTCATTCTTATTTTACTGCATCTCAAGGTTGCCAATATAATAGAAACACTAATTCAATATGATATATATGATATTATTAATACCTTTTTTTTCTAAATTAATTATTTTATAACACATACATCTATACATTCCATTTTTTGTAAATAGGATAGCATCTCATGTCGAAGTTTGAACTACCGCTCCCTCAACGAAATGTTATTCATTGACATTATACATGGAACATATTAAGGATGATATTAATAAAAATATATGACATATATTAAAAATATATTATACTAAAATATAATATTCATGAATATGCATATAATTTACTATTATGTATTTTAAAATATTACTATGAAATGAAAGTAGTGTTTATACGTACACACGTCATGCCATGTCTATAACCAGTGCATTCCATTTCCTAAATCAAAATATTATAGATTTTATAAAAAAATATATTATGAATATATATGATAATTAATACATGGATTACATTATTTATATGATTAAACCATGGTCTAATTAATTTGAACAATAAGTACCACGTTAAAACTTACTCGAGAAAACTAGGAAATTAACACATAAAATAGTTAAAATAGTGAAATATTGATAAGAAACAGGGAAAGGATATTTTAAGATGATGATATATGATATTATAAACATAATAATGGTTATTTTACTAGTTATTAACATATTTTAAACCACTATAATATAGGATAAATACCACATAACAAAAAGGATGTTTAAGGTATGGAAATTTTATCTCAATTTATATTTCATTGAGAATTATTTATTATTACACACCAATTCACTTTAATTTGTTGTATATAATTTTTTTTTTCAAGTTATATGATGAATCCAATTATTCTCATGATATTATAGGTTTCATTTAATTTCATACCTATATATGGATTGTGATTCAAATTTTCCCAAGTGGTATGGAATTCATTAGAATTTTTAAATATTATTCTCCTAAAGAATGGTCTTAATTATTATCATTCCAATATCACTTCATTTTATGATTGAAAAAATTACCTTAAAAAATCACTATAATTTATTAATATTTAATTTGATGTTTAAATGAATATCCATATTCTCATACAATGGATATTAGTATTGCCTAAACAAAATATCATTTTAGATATAGTGTTTACTTTGACAAGTATTTGACTAATTGGGGTATTATCGATTAAAATATATTCTTTATTATAATTGGATATTTTATAAGGAAAATTATTTATTTTGATTATTTAATATGAGACATTATATAGGCTAGTAATGGTGGGTGGATCATGGAATTTATATAGCTCCATGATGTATCGATAGGTTCTCCGGAGACAAATAAGTTGGCCAAATTAAACATTTTTATATCAGTAGTTTTAAACCATCTTGTGAAAGGTCTTGATGGTATAGTTTTTCATGTTCATCATATATCACATCCATTAATAAATAATTGACCAAATTTAGTATTAGTTATTATTCATCCATGATTTGTTTGACATATCTATGGATACATTTCATTTTGAGTTCATTGATTAAATGAAATGTGTTTCATTTTCATAACATTCCATATTGATTTTTCCTTATATAGTTATTAGAATAGATGGTGTTATCAGTTATTTACCTTTCCATGTTAATTTATTTCTATTGATTCATTATTAATTCATCTTTACTTATGCTAACCGATCATTTTATATCAACCATATTATTTTTTCTTTCCTCAGGTTTTAAAGAATAAATATTCATATAAGCATTCATGGATGTAGTTTATTTTATTTTATTATGTACTATGTTTTAAGTTTATATTTCCTCATTTATTATGGGTATCATGTATGTAATATGGATCTCTAAGACTGCTAAACTGATCGGTCCATCAAGATTTTATTTCTTATAAACATTCTAATGTAATAAAATAATGCACTAAAACTAGGTCGCTAGGATCAGGGCATTACACGTTGAATTGAAATAGGATTCATAAACATCAATCCATCAAAACATAGACCATTAAAATAAATAATATAAAATATATCCTTGAATCATATCCATTTTAAAGTATAAACTATAACCAAGTATGTCACCTTATATGGAGAAGGATTTTGAAAGATCACTTGAAAGATTAATTTTCTTTGAAAATTATTATTTAAACCATATGAAACCCTCAAAATCCTTTTCATTGAAAACACCTTGAAAACATATAAATGAACAATGAAAAATAAAATAAAAATTTCTGGATGAAAATTTCCTTTACACATTGAAAAGTGATTTTTAAAATATAAAACAATTTAAAGTCCATTTTCATTAAAAATAAGCATAAAACATACAGACACTTAAAAACATTTTGAAACCATTTTTATTTGAAAATAAATTGAAAACTCATAGATGGAGAATTTAAACCACTAAAATAATTTTATTTGAAAACAATCTTTAAAAAACATATAAATGGTGATTCAAAAATAACTTAAAACACTTTTTAAACATAAAAAATATTTTTAAAACCCTTTTTCTTTGAAAATAAATTTAAATTTAAAAAATTTCAGAATATTTTACAAAATTACCTTATAAACTTACAATTAAAAAATCATGGAAATGAAGGTCATGATGTTAGGTAATTTTGTTCTTACTAAAAATTCATTTTTCTCAATAAAAGTTTATTAAATTTATTGGATAAAAAAACAAGGAAATTCCTTTCAATAAAATAAGATTTGGAATCTTTCATGATAAGTACCTTATGATTTTTCTCCTTTATTCATGGTTTGGTAAGTGTTTGATTTTAATTTGGATGTCTTTTGTGGTCACTAGATCATTTATGAAAAATAATTTTTGGTAGTAAAACTATCGGCATAAAATTTACATGATGTGTAAATATATTACATTTCTTGTAATAGTTTAATTAGGATAAAATTACCCATGGTGATAAGGTATTTAATTTAAACCATTATAAAATTACATTACATGTAATGGAATTACACACTATGTAATTATTCATGTAGTATATTAAAATGTGTCGTGCTTTTCATTTTGGTTCATTTTCCTTTATTCAACCTCCGTCCCCCGATATTATGGAGAGTCTTAGTATATGTGAAGAGATTTATTAATCTATAAAAATTTTGGATTGGTTATGGATACCTGGTGAGCCCTTCTTTCTATAGTTACCTTATGTTTCACCTTCTCTTGATGAAGCAGTGGAACCATTGATAGTTATCAGTTTTGGGGTTAATCTAGATCCTAGGTTTTGGTCTAGATATCTTCTTCCATTATAGATTCTACTATTGTACATCAATTTGGGTTTTTAATTAGTGAGTGTTAATTATAAATTTTGAGGTATGTGGTCTAATATTGAATTTACAAAGTCTTGATTTTGATTATGTATATGTAATTATAGAATTTATTTTTCATGATTAGAAATTGAGTTCTCAAATTTGATTTAAAAATATATTGTTAGATTAATTAATTAAGGAATTATGAATTTGGGTATATTTGGATTGTGGGTATTTATTAATTATTTTTCTAAATAATTAATAATTTTTTTTGTAAATTGATTGAATTGATTAATTATTTATCAAATTATTTAACAGAGTGGATGTTATTAACTAATTGTTTAATTAATTGAAGGGATTGGCATGGTTATTTAATTTTTGAATTAATGAATTTAATTAATATGATCTATTTATTATTGGATTAAATGAAGGTATTTCTGTGATTAATTAATTGTTGAAATAATTAATGGAATTGATGTAATCAGTTAATTAGTGAATTAATTGAACGTATTTCCATGATTAATTCATTTTTTAATTAATTAATGGATTGATGTGATTAGGAAATTATTGAATTTGATTATTTAATTGACTAATTAATTAATCAAATATTTTAACACATAAAAAAATTTATATGGGGATATATGTGTTAAATGTGTGTGGGAAAGGGTATGAGCTTCCAAATTAAGCGTTAAATTTGTGTGGGATAGGAACTAAGGCTACAAAAATAAATATGTGTTAAATGTGTGTGGGATAAATATTGAGGTTACAAATACCTATATGTGTTAAATGTGTGTGGGAAAAGGACTGAGAATCCAAAAATCCATAGGAGATGGTTAGTATTGTATAAGTAGTGAGGCCCAAATACCCATGTGACATTGAGGTGTGGAAGAGGGATAGAGGCTCTAAATACCCACATGGTTTATGACACAATGTTCAATTCCCATGTGATTGGAATTGGAATATAGTTCCAATTATCTATGATAATTAATTAAAATTATTAGATAATTAAATTCCATTCCATTATAAATAATTTGAATTAAATTTGTGAAATTATTCAGACACTGGCACTGACTAAAGCTAGTATTGAGGTTCACGTGTCCTATAGAACCCAATGTTTTTTGTGGTTAAATGAGGAATAATTTATAATGGTAATAATTTTTACCTAGATATTGTAGATAATTATTTCTAATACTTCATACATTATTATTGACTTGATATTATTCTAGACACTATCGGTGGTGGCCTACTATGTTGTACCCACAACGTACTTGGGCTGCTTGATTGGTACCTGGATAGACTTTATGTTTTTAGGATAAGATAATGTTAAATGCTCCGTTTTAGATGGATAATTTTGGATGGGTCCTGGATGATGGAACCAGACATGGTTTTGGGACCTATTCAGGAGTTGACTGTGTATTTACTTTTAGGTTTTCAATTCTTCCCTTGGCATGTAATTTATCATGGCATGCCTACTAATTCAGTTTTGATATTGTATTTCTAGTTTTGTTCATCTTGTGAAACTGATGTATTCCAAGTTATGTTATATCAATTTTTTATTCATATTTATTACCATTGTAGATATAATTTGATAAATAGTTTATAGCCTTCCCACTATAGACATTAGATCCTAACTCTTAGTTGGTAGCCTATGGAATATAGGGAGTGATGGTTGAGGTCATGTGACCGACCAACTCTGGAAATTAGTGTGTGGCACCCAGGTTAGGATGTTACAAAGTGGTATCGAAGAGGGTATTCCTTTGTTTTATTTTCTCTTACTATTTGGGAAAGTTATACTGGGTAATACGATTAGTTGGGTCCTAGTTAAGAGCCTGTGCATGGTAGTAGCTATCCCATATATGAGCGTAAGAGATGAGTACCCATGGTGGGATTACTGTTGTTTATATGTTTTGTTACAGATGATGATATTTCACTTAGGGTAATGTACTTGTTGTGTGATGTGATTTTTGATTCTGAGTTTTTCTAATGTTTGAATAATGTCCTGAAATGGCCCTAGAGTTGAGTATGAGTGCATCATTTTAGAAAGTCAGGACTATTTTCTGACATTCATCATCTTAGGCACACATGAAAAATGGTTTTGGGTAAGATGTTGAACACAAACTTTTTTTCCATGCTTATAAAATTAAACTAAAAATAGTTCTTAGTATGAACTCTAAATTTAAAATCATTCAAGTTGAGATAAATTGAAATGGAAAATGGGTTTCTAATGTGAAACTTGAATAATAATAATGGGTTTACCATTTTTAACCATGAACTAGATTTATGGTGGTTAAGGGTAGTGACATTGCCTTATTTCAGACCGTGTGTCAGGGAAAGGGGAAATGACTTGTTTTGGAGTATTGTGATTTACCGTAAATGTGTTATGATTGTTTTATATGTCATAAGGTGAGTGTTTGTAATTTTAGAGATATAACTCCTTGATGATTCCATTTGAGAAGATGGAGGGTGTATATAGATGGAGATGATCTACCAGAAGTTAAATATGAGGCACTGATAGTGCTGAGTGAGGAATTTGGAGAGTATATCTGAGAGATATTTTCTTACATCTTGTAGTATATTGAATGTGAAAAAGGGTGGGTTGTAGAAAGTATGTCTGAACTGAATAGGGTATTTCTGTTACATCACCCTCTAAATATTTTTGGAGAGGGTGGACCTGAGGTGAAAAAGATTTCGATTGAGTCCATCCAAAATATAATTGACCCTTTTGAGACTCTTTCTGAGAAGAGGGTAAAGTTGGGTAATTACATGTTTTGAGGATTATATAAGCACTCTTAGGATGTTAAGACCCAAATAGGGCAGGAAAATGGGATGTATTGGAAGGAAATTTGGGAGAAATTCTTGTAACACTTTTAAACAGATCTTTTGATATTGGAGAGTGCATATGATTTTATTTGGATGACTCATGGGAGCATGTATGTGACATACTATTTTACATACTTACAGCTCTTTGCTACAAAACTGGAAGGGGATGATATATCTAAAAAAATTTATTTTTAGGATGGTCTTAAATTTAAGATTAAGCCTCAAGTTATCCTCTTTTAATTAAATAAGTTTGATGAGGTGGTGGAGTAGGCACTTATAGCTGAGGGGAATCTAAAAGAGCATTCCAATGCAAGAAAAATGGTTACTACTGAAAAACCATGAGGTACATAATTTGAGGGAAAGAAGTGTATCTGTTAGAATATTTTCCAAGGGGAGATAAGTAAGAGTGTTCATGGGGAAGGATCAGTTACTCATGATATTACCAAACTTATTTTCAACCAGCGTGGTAGGTCTGAATTTTTTTTTAAACATTTTCCTCAACCAATGGTGGATTCTCGATCCAGTCGAAATATGGGACATCTACAAAGGTTCTACAGGAACCTGTGATAGATGAGTAATTATGGACAATATTGGTAGAATCATATTATGAGAAGGGTATCATCCACACCATATCATTCTGGTAGTTGGATTTATACTGGACATGGAATTAGAGGTAGTGGATGAAGTTCTTCATGGAAGGAGTGCCCATATCAGGAGAGTAGTGTTGAATATGGGACTCAAAAAAAATTATAGGGAAGAGGGATGGGGTAGTTTTGTGAATTTCAATCTAAAAATGTGGATAGAGAGGTTCTACCATTGAGAGTGAGAGGTAATGTTCATGTAGAATCTATATTATCTAGTGCCTTATATGACACTGGTTCCTCTCATTCCTTTATTTTCAAACTATTTTTGAATGATTTGAGTCTAGTAGTGTAGTTAATTTGTGGGGTTTTGAAAATATATATCTAATTGGGAGTATGTTCGAGAGACATATTCTTTTGAAAAGGGTATTCTCTAGAGGTTAGGGAGTATAGTTTTATATGGGATCTATATATTCTTGATAATCTAGACTTTGATCTAATTTTGGTAATGGATTGTTTAACAATTTGCTGATCCCACATATATTATAATTGTAGGAGATTGAATTTTTTGTCCCTTGAGGGTAATTACTTTATTCACCGTGGAGAGTGGGATGTCATGGTGGGCCGTGCATGGCCCATTTACTAGACTAGGGGAGCTTACCTCCTAGGTTTCAAGTGTATTACATGGTGAAGGAGGTGTGAAGCATTATTTCTTTCCACCAGTAGTGGATCTATTTCAAAACTTGATTTTTAAATAATTCTTGAGGCTTCCACCTAAGAGAGATTTGGAATTTACCAGTGAGATAATGCAGGGGGTGCACAAGTTTCTATTCTACCATATATAATAGAACTACCAAATATTCAATAGCTCAATACTCTTCTAGAGGAGTTAGAAGATAATGGGTTTATCTTTCTGAGTATATTTCCTTGGGGTTCTCCAATGTTGTTTTCTAAGAAGGATGAAGGGACTCTACACATGGGTGTCGATTAATAGATATTGAACTAGATGATAGTGATGATCTGGTATGTATTTCTGCATATCACAGATCTATTTGACCAGTTGATAGGGGCATGTGTTTTCTCCATGATCAACTTGAGATCAGGGTATCCTAAGTTGAGGATTATGGATATTGATATGACTCGGATTACTTTTATAATTAGGTATAGACTATATGAGTTCATTGTAATACAGTTTGGGTTGATGAATGAACCTGTAATTTTTTTGTTCATGATGAACCAAATCTCCAATCCATAAATGGATCATCATATGATCGTGTACGTGGATGAAATATTGTTGTACTCTATGAATCATGATGATCCTTACAAACATCTTGAAATTGTTATGAGTACACTAAGATAGAATTTTGTATATGCCATGATATCTAAGTGTGAGTTTTGGATTGACCAGTTACACTTTTTGGGTCAAATAATCTCTTAGGAAGGTGTGTAAGTAACCCAAAGAAGGTTTTGGAATTTTTCCCTTGGGATAATCCTGATAAATTTTTTATATCCATAGCATTTTGGGATTAGAAGGATACTATTATAAATAGGAGTTTTTCTAATTGGAATCACCACTATTAGGCACAGACAATAATTTTATAATGTTTTAAAGGTCATAAGAATGCGAGAATTCATTATAGGAGAAAAATAAGTGCTTTAAACCATCACCAATCATTATCCTAGCCAAGATAACCGAGGATTATATGGTGTTTTGTGATGCTTCTAGGATCAGAACTAGATATGTGTTTATGTATGGAGATTGAGTTTTGGAATATGGGCCTAATTAGTTGAGGCAACATGAAAAGAACTACCCTACCCATGAAATCAATTTATCCTTGTTGGTTTATGCTGTGAATTTTTGGTGACATTATCTATTGGGAGAAACATTTACTGTGTATATGTATCATAATATCTTATGGTGTATCTTTTCACAGTGAGATATGAATCCTTGATAGTGGGGGTGGGTTTAGTATATGTAGTCATTTGATTTTGAGATAGCCTATACTCCAAAAAATGGAAATATTTTTTCTAACACTCTATGTAGTAAAACTCAGACTCAAGAAGTTCAAGAGTTTAGTGCTGTATAAAATATGATGACCTTGATGGATGTGATGCATGTTGTGGTTCATGAGAGTTAGGAGAAGATGACACTCAAATCAGTTTTAGTGGAACTTAAACTCTTGAGGTGGATCATAGATTATAATTATGAGGATTTAAAAGTTTTATCATTGAGGGAAATACTTGAATGTTTGGGGTCATCTTAATATTAGACCATTGAGGAGGATGAAAACATATTTTTTAGGGATTGGTTTGTTGTGCCAGTAATTACGAGGGGGGATTTTATGGGTGAATTTCATTCCTTGAAGTGGGTGGTGGATCATGGTTTGACAAAAATGTACCATGAACTATGAAGATGTTTTCAGTGGTTTAACATGAAAAAAGAGATATCATGGTTCATGACATGATATTAAACTTGTCAGGAGGTGATGTTTGAGCATCAATAACCTGGTGATTTTCTAAAACCATTTCATATTCAATATTGGAAGTGGAACAATGTTACTATGGATATTTTGGTTATTCTATCAAGGATTACTCAAAATAATGATGAAATTTTTGTGGTAGTAGAACATTTGAGAAATGTAGTGAATTTATTTCATATACATGAGACTATTCTAGAAGAGTATCTATACATATGTATGTTGGATAAATAATCTATCTGCACGGGGTTCCACAGACTATTGTTTTAGACCATTATTTTTTTTACATTGTGGTTGTGGTGGGGAATATAGAATGTGCATGGTACAAAGGTTTTACATAGTATGGAATCCCACCAATTAATATATGGGAATTTAAAGAAGTTTATATAGGTTCTTCAGGATATGATGTGAGTATATGTTCTTGACTTTGGTGGTTCTTTGTAGAAGCACCTAGATTTACTGTAATTCGTATATAACAACTGTTATCAGGCGATGATATAGATGAGAGAATATAATAAATTTTATTTTAATCTATACATATCACCTCTATGATGGATGAATGAAGGTGAGTGAAAGTTGTTGGGATCAATTATTTTTCAAGAGATTTTAACGTAGGTTCTACATATTCATAAGAATATAGATATGAATCATACTAGATATAAGTTAAAGGAAAATAGATGAAAAATACCCCTATAGTTTATATAGGGTGATCATGTATTCCTTTGGGTTCCTCTAAGATTGGTTCACAATAGGATATGGATCCTGGGAAAGCTAGTACACAGATTCATTGGACCATTTGAGAATGTGAAGAGAATCATGTTGGTGGCATACCATTTTACTGTTACATAGAGATACATTTTTATTCATGATGTTTTCTATGTGTCAAAACATCAACATTATCACTCTTACCCTTTTCATGTGATAAATATGGATGCATATGATCTTGATATGGATGTGTAATTTGAGAAGTATCTGATACATTTATTGGATCATAGATAGAAAGTATTATGTGGAAATATTTTGTTGGTAGTTCGAGTATTGTGGCTACATGGGTGTGTCTGAAAGGAAACATATGAGAGAGAAGAGGATATGTGTACTCATTGGAATTATTTTTTCCTCATTGTATTAGAGATGTTTAAGAGTAAAACTCAACGATTATCAATTATAACACGTGGATATTGTAAGATCTCATTCAATTACTATGTTTTTCCATTTTGAGTTTTCTCTTTTTTTCTAGGTTTTGGATGTGTTTAATTTTGGATTAGAAGGATTTTAAGGTGTTTGGATCCTTTATAAAAAATATTTTTGGTTTGAAAAACTAGAAGCATAAAATAGACACATCGTGTAATGATATTACACATCATTTAAAAGTTTAATCCGGATAAAATTACCCACGGTGATGGTTTTTTCATCATAAACCATTACACATAATTTCACATCATATAATTCTCTAAGTAGTGGACTAAAAAGTGGGTTGTAGTTCATTTTGGTTTATTTTACATTATGAAGCCTCCCTCATCTAACCTTGGTAATACCTTATTTAATTAGTTCCCTTCCTATCCTCCTACTTCTAATGAATTACTATAACCTTTTATATTTGTGGGTTTGGGGGTTTATCTTGATCCTAGGTTTTGGACTATATTTATTCTTCCATCGTTATTTGGTAGTATTACATAAATTGGATTTATTTAGAAAGTGTTATCCTTAAATTTTGAGGTAGGTGGTCTATTATTCAAATCCCAGTGTATTGATTTTTATTTCATGTTTTTATTTGTTGAATTTCTTTAGAATGATTAGTAATTGAGTTCCCAAATTTTAATTAATTAATGTAGTATATTAATTTATTATGGAATTTTTAAATTGTGGATATTGGGATTGTGGATATTGATTAATTAATCATTGAATTAATTAAGGGATATTATTGTGTTTGGAAAATTGATTGAATTTATTAATTAATTGATAAGTTAATTAATGGAATGGATATAATCAGATAATCGATGAATTAATTGAAGGTATTTGTGTGATTAATTAATTATTGAATTAATTAATGGAATGTATGTAACCAATTAATTTTTGGATTAAGTGAAGGGATTTTTGTGATTAATTAACTATTGAATTAATTTATAGAATTAATTTAATCAATGGATAGATTATTTGAATAGAGTTTTTTTATTAATTATTTATTGCATTAATTAATTAATTGAAATGATTTTGAACTTTTTGAATTTATTTAAATAATTAATGAGTTTTTAATGGGATATTGTGACACATATGAAATTTTCATATTTTGATATATTTCTTAAATGTGTTATGTCCCCGACCTAAGATCCACTAAAATAGTTCTCTGATCCGAGTCACCACATGAACTCAAGTGTGCCACCCTATTTGCCAGATGTTTTGAACTAAAAGTGAGGGTCCAATAAGTCAGGTGGGGAGACTATACCCTCTTTCCCTATGTAAGTCACAACATATTTAAAATTTAATAGTGTAATAAATATTAAATAATCAATGAATAAGAATAATAAATAATCTCTCAATAGTTATTATAAACCAACAACTGATAATAAATATTCCATTTTATAATAACAGTTCTAAAAGTGAAGGAATCTCCAAAAAATACCAAAATAGAAATTCCCAAAATAGGTCCTGACTCCATGTCTAGATCCTCATCCATGAACTTCCTAATAACAACTAAACTCCCAAGAATTGGTTCTTTTCCCTTTTTGTAAAATGAAACTATAAAGTCGGTACCTAATGAAGACCTATGTAGGGTGTGAGTAAAACTCAGTAGCCCTCCACTAATGGTGTCTATAAATAAATCCAGTATAAATAGATATTCCATGAAAGAACACAATAATTAAAATATTTTAGAAGAAATATCAGGATCAATTAGGTAACAATGTTCACATCACCCATTTTACGGATTACTTCAATATTTATCATTTAGTACATCTTCATCACTTACTTAATTTTTATTAAATGTTTCAAAGGTTAGGAAAATTCATTATTTAAAAAATGATATAATCTAATATATTACTATGAATATAGTTATAAAACTATTTCTATATCTATTTAAGGACAAAAATTTCATAGCATTCCCATCATATTTTCCATTCAGCCGCGTTCTAGGTAGTTTCATCAAATGCATCCATTAGAGGTATGGAGCCTCATTCCCCTTATCCAAACAATGCATTATGGGGTGGGGTTTAGATCCTCATTCAAATATATCCAATGTTCAAAGATAATCAATTCTAGTACCCCACAACTAGTAAGAAATTTTCACGTATTTATTTATCCATTTACCTCATATACCATATCACACATTTACGTAGTCAATACACATAACATAAACATTTGATATTCAATTTAACACATAAATAATCCTTATGCTTGAAACCATTAAAAAATCTACAACATACATAGCATAGCCCAATTAACCCATTTCCCTTGTCTTACATAACCCATTTTCATATTCAATACGTTCTATATGTTAACTCATTTCACGTATTCAATAATTTCCACACATTCATCCATTTTACATGTTAAACAATTTCTATAAATTAACCCATATGGAATGTTTAACAATCCCCATACATTATCCCCTTAACATATTCATCAATTCACTTATGTTAGATTAGTTGACACATTTATCAATTCACAAGAATTTTCTATCTCAACAATTCCACCATTTCTTATGCATTAACAAACATAAACTATTTATCATTTCACATGATTTGGATCACATAATAATTTCAATTACAATTGAATAGTCTCCTAGAAAACTCAAATTATTGACAATCGTACATTTCATATTATCCAAAAATACCTAATTCCTTTATAAATATCTAGGAATATCTATTCATAGTCCCTTTTATAATCCAACACAACATAAAAAAATGTTTATCATGGGGTATACTATATGACATATCAATTTCAAGTTTAACATTACCATTTCCAATGTCCGAAAACATTGGTTCACCCCATGGGTGGCCCTAAATTGGTTTAGTCAAACTCAATTCATACAATAGATATTTTGGGGGGTTGAAATACTTATTTGAACAAATTTTTTTACCCAATATCACTAAATACATTACATGCACAAAAAGAAGGAATAAATCTAAAAACCATGCATGCACAAATCAACATAAAGACTATGGGATATAACATGTAGACTGCCTACCTCAAATATGATCATCAACATAGCCTTAACCTTTTAATTAGATCCAGATTTAACCACAAATTGTAGTCCCAATCTATGATCTCCCTGAAAAAGATAGTTTTAGGTATTTAAAAGAATATTATAAAATCTATAGGCCATAATCTACAAAGGAGAACCAAGAGGAATATTAGACTCACCTGGAGCTTTGATCCAAAACCAACAGTTCTCCAAATGACCAATAATCGAAGGAGAACCACTCATGGTAATATTGGGTCAATTTGGTTCATCAATAGGATTGAGAGGGGAATAAATGGGGCAGAAATTGGGTTAGGTTCTAAAAATATTGCTGGGGAAGACATTTAATTTTTCGCTTTTTAATGGGGTGAATGGTTCAGCTACATAGTTTTCCAAAGCTTGCGCAAACCACTGTCCTAGAGGGTTTGAGGTTGAACGGATACCTAGGGAGGCCCAAACAGTATGAAAAATCATGCCCCAACTCTGATGAATTCCATTATATCAAACATTATAGTTTCGTTCCCCCCTCGCATAGTTTCTAGTAACCAAGCTCAAACCGTGCGACTTGCACATAATGTCCTGATTCCCCTTTATTTCGTGTTGAGATCCCTTGGAACACCCCGAACATCCTCATACACCCAGCAAACATTTTTTTGGCCAAAAATAAATGATTTAAAATAGTACCTAGACAATTGAATACCTTCACAATGTTTGGGATCTTACAACCTCTGCAACTTATAATGGATCATCCCTGAACCGCTCTTCCCAAGCATCACTAAGCTTCTGATGTAAAGAGATTGGGGAACTGAGCTCTCATATCTGACTCATATTCCCAGGTTTCTTCATGAAAATTACCATTATTCCAAAAACATTGAACAAAATGCATAGTATTTTCCCATAATACTTCTTCACTATGACCTACAATACGAACGAGATGCTCCTCAAAGGATGCATCAACCTCAGAAACAACATCTTAAACATTGACCACATGAGATGGGTTAGGGAGATGCTACCGAATTTGAGACATTTGAAAAACACCATGCATAACACTATATAAATGTGAAAGAGACAATTAATACTCTATTATTATGATCTTCTCCATAGTCTCAAAAGGCCCCATATATAGGGGTACCAACTTATCCTATTTCCCAATTTGATGATGACTTTGCCTCAATGACATTAGAAGAAACACACAGTTACCCACCACAAACTCAAGAGGTCTATGGTATTGATCCACATATGTGTTTTTTCAACTATGATAAATTTCTATGTATTTATGAATCAGTTGTTCCTTTTATGATGTCTCATATAAGAGACTCGGTCCCAATATCTCAGACTCAGCAGTTTCTAACCAACCTAATAGATATCTACATGGTATCCCATAGAGAGACTCAAATGGGGTTATCTAAATCATATCTTGGTGACTATTTTTGTAGAAAAAATCAACAAGTGACAAGTGTTTTTGCCACGAACCACCAAAATCTAGGACACATTCCCTCAACATGCACGCCAACACTTGAATCCTATGCACTCACTACTCATCTGTCTGTGGGTAAAAATACATACTAAAAACCCTTGGGTACCAAGTTTCCTTTTATAATCCCTACAAAAATTATTATGTGAAATGTGGATCATGATATGAAATAATAGTTCAAATCACACCATATAACTACACCATCTCTCAAATATACAACTCATCCAACTGATCCATAGTGATGGTTTCTCAAATTGGTAAGAAATGAGGAACTTTAGTTAACTGATCCACAACTACCCATACACATCATTATTTGAAATAATCTTCAGAAGACCCACAATGAACTACATCAATAAACCATCCCATTTCCATTTTGGAATGGGAATCAGTTGTAAAAAACTAACTGGTCCTTAATGACCATCCTCAACCCACTAACATGTATGGAATAGAAACAAAAAACTCACAACCACTTATTTTATGCCAATCACCAATACTACCTATGAAGAACATGATACATCCTAGTAAAACTAGGATGCAAAACCCAACTTGATGAATGAGACAAACAAATAAACTCTTCTCGCATACATGTTAGCACCACGACATGGCCATGAATAAACATGTTCGCATTATTCTCAAATTCCTACCAGAACATGACTCCAAACCTTTAATTATTCCCCACATATTAAAAAACTTTGTATCTTCATGTGGAATCCCATAGTCTAAGCTCAAATGAATGGAATCAACATATATTGATATAAGGGACATCTTCCCCTACCCATCATGTACCTTTAGAAGCATTTCAGTGAACAATGCCATCATCCACCACTCAGGGCTAGATTTATCAATTATCCGACTTTATGTTTTCAAACTCAAAGTATCTATAACAATATTCCCTTTTCCCAGTGTGAAAAAAATCAATATCTATATATTGCAGGAACATGACCTATATTCATTGTCGAAGGTTCAAATCACATTGGGATAATTTTTATATAAGACATTAATAATATTTATACATAGTAAAATGTTCTTCTATCATGTAATGCTACCAGAATTTCAACACATAAACCACTACGGCCAACTCAATATTGTGTATAGTAATTAATATAATGAGTCCTCAAATTTTATGACCCATATTCCACAACTCGATCATCATGTATCCACACTCCTCTAATCTCACCACCAGAAGAATCATATAAAAATGTATAGTTCATACCTGGATCAGGTATCATCAGCATATGTGGAGTTTTCAACCACCTATTTAGTTCCTAAAAGGAATTCTCAGAAGCCTCAGACCACTCAATCTTGATACTCATCTTGGTGAAAAATAAAAGTGGTTATTCCAATCAAGAAAAGTATTTAATTAATATGTAGTAATAACCCTCTATTCACATAAAACATCACACATAAAAAACATTCTTAGGATGCGCCCAAGAAACAAATACCTACACCTTATTTAGATCCACATAGTCAACTTCTTCTAAGATGATATTCCCCTATAAATGCATCTTATCGATCCAAAAAAGGCACTTGGATAGCTTGAAAAATATCTAATTATCTCTTAGTGTACATAGGATGATGTCGAGATGTTTGGAATGGTTGCAATTAGTCTTAGAGTACAAAAATATTTCATCAACAAAGAAAACTACAAATTGGTCTACGTAAGGATGGAATATTCAGTTAACCCGACTCATAAACACTACTGGCGCAATGGTAAACCCAAAAAGAATCCCCACAAACTGATACAACACATACCTACTACTTAATGAAGTTCATGGTAATCATAATTTATCACCATTGTCTGATGATATCGCCACATCATATAAATTTTTGAAAACACCAATCACCTATCATATTAAAAAACATATCATCAATTTGAGGAATAAGGTGTCAGTTCATAACAATCATCTGATTCAAATTCATGTAATCAACACACAATATCAACGACCCATCATATTTATTTTCCAATAGCTCTAGAGACCACTAAGGAGACGTACTAGAGAAAATTAACCCGGTTACATTCCAAATCCTGAAATAATATTTATACTCCTAGGGTTTTGCAGGTTCCATTCTTTAATGGAAACTGGTTCTTCTTCGAGTAGAAACTCTCCTGTGAACTCCACATCCCATTATAGTGGAATATACAGAAAATAATCATGGAACACATCCTAGAAAAAATCATCCACATCATGAAATAAAATATACTCTAATTCACCATCATCAAGCATAAGACATACCACTTGGGCTATGAGTTCACCCCAATACTGAAAAACTAGCCCAGCAAGGCCAGCCCAATCATCCCATTCACCACGATGGATATTTGTTTCTCCCTTGAGATATGTGAATGTTAAACTAAAATGATAAAAGTAAATTTGGTATTGGTATAATACTAGAAATTCAATAACAAAAATCATATCAAAACCCAACGTCTCAAGAAAGAAGAAGTTTTATAAGAAACAATACCCACCAACCTCAAGTGTAGATCCCTTACACATCATTATATTTTATTCTCGTACACCTAAAAGTGTATCAATTGACATGGCCTCACATATATGTTTCAACACTAGACCCAACAAAAATACAAACTAATCTAAAATAAAATATTTTGGGGAACATATGTCAAATAAAGCTCCAACATCCGTGGAATCTACATGGATCGTAGCATAAACTGTTGATAGACTTGCCCTGAAACCTCCTTGTGTAGACTGAATTGCGTGAATCTGAACTCCCCCTTTCACCCAATTACCAGTCCGAGTTCCATGCATATCACTACGCTATTGGAAGAGATGATCTTTCCATGGATTACCACATCCACATCCTCTACATGTATTTCCATTCAAACTCCAACTTACAACCTGATAAAGGGTAACTAATCCCCTACCTTTACTCAAAAATGGCCTTGATCCTCCACATGTGCTCATTTATAAACGGTTTCAATAGATCCTTTGAAAATTACCCATACATTGGAATGATCAACACTCAACTGGTGGATAGGTACACTTACCATGCATGTGCCTCGTCTAGCCATAGGGAAATTTGAACATCTAGTCACCACTCTGAGAGGATTTTCCTATCTTTAGACCACTATGGACACTTTTAACATGATGAAAATTTATGAAATGATTCTTTCTTCCCTACAAAGATGCACCACTGGTCCATTCCATTGGTTCCATGAACCCACTTCCTAAATCCTCCATTAACTTACCTTGTGAAATACGGTCTTGATCCACCACTTATTCAAACCTCATTAAATGAAAAATGTTTCATGAGACTTAAAATCACGTCTAATCCCATAATAGAAACCTCATATCATCATAGCCTAATCTCCTACCAATTCTGGGAAAAAGCATTTCATTTATGTGAAATGACTAGCATATTCCGTCACTGTAATCATTCCCAATCTCAATATAAGGCCCCAGCCTTAAACCTTACTTAATCTTGAGTTATTACAAGATTACACATTGAGGATCTTTTCAGGTTTAGAGTTTTAGAGAATTAGATCATGAAACTTGCATTACATTCCACATTTAAACAAGGTGGTTACATAAAAGATAGTATTCATTCTTCCCATCAACGGAAACATATTTAAAATATAACACAGATTCTTTCTTGAGACATCCTTGACACTATCATCACATCATGTACCTTTCCCTTGACCTGTGAAAAACATTTCAAAAACTTGGGATGAGCATAAAAATCTCAGTAAGGGTTATAAAAATATGGAAAGGAAACATGAGTTCATATATACATAATAATGAAATCATACTTTACCCATAAAACATAGGCACTTTAACATACCTCATCAAACCATGAATAAATCATAGAAAACATAATACATAAAGGTAACTTGAGGCATTCATAACATTCTTACGTGGGGAGTAACCCTCTTGGTTACGTTTGGAATACCCATCACAGTATATTCCCTAAATCTCTTCGGAGAAACCTTAACGTTTAACTCCTTCGCGTTACCCAATGCATTGGAGAGCTATAACGGGCTCACCCGCCCTTAGTTTATCACGGAACCACCCGTTTTCATAACAATGCCCAAGAACCATAACATAAATGTGTCACATAAAACATGCATAAAGGAAACATAACATTTCCACATTTCAATCACAATATAACATTTTAGTATATTGAAATATTGAATCCATTCAAAAAGAAACCATTTCCAAAACCATTTAAAACATTTAATAAAGAGATTTTTGAATCAAAGTGTCCCATACCACCTTGATGCTTTTAACATTTTAAACCATTAATATCCATATAAATAAATCCTTAAAACCATTTTGAAAACATGGATATTAATAAGAACAAATAATTAAAACATTTAAAACGATATTTTGGTTAAAGGGGTTTTACCAAAATTAGAGACACTTGAATACAATAATCGAGGAATAACATTTAGTCAGAACTTTATAATATCATGAGAATAAAAGGATTCATGATATAATACTCCAAAGGATAGTATATACACCATATAAGAGTGAATTGGTGCATAACAACAATGAACCCTCAATAGACATGTCAAATGTGATGAAATCCCTTATAAAGAAGGTATCCTTAAATTAAGGACAAATAAATCTCAAAAATATATGTGACAAATATATATACACCCAATATAAGTGGATATTAAGTGTAAAACAATAAAAGGTAATTCAAACATATTCAATGGATGACATATTCAATGACTACAAGTTGAACCCAAAGAAATCGAAATTGGGTTAAAAAGTTCCCTTGACAGCCTAACGGCATCACATCAAAATGAGTTGATGAGAGATAAAAAGTGTATCTCATCACTTGGACATAAAATTTACATCAATAAGGATGTATGAGAACATATCCCAACATAAAAATATGTAAATTAAAAGACCCAATAAAATAAGTCTTTTAAAAAAGAGGAGGGTGAAAGGTTCCCTTACCGACTTGGGTATCTTTCAAAACATACACCCCATGAAAGAAAGACAATAGGTCATTGATGTAAATACTCATAAAAGAAAGTATATTACACAAAGGGTAGAATAATGGGCAGTACATACACCACTCAATGGAATTTGTGGAAAATGTAGCATAAATCTCACGGGAATAAAAGTGAGATGAAAAATCCCTTATGAAAACTCGGTAGCCTAACGGCGCCACATAAAACTTCCGAATATGGATTGATGAGATAAAATAGAGTATCCCATCATGTTACAATAGAATTTACAGCAAGTGTAATATAAAATAAAATCCCCCAACATTGCAAGGAGGAGTTTAAAAGAAGTGACATAAAGGAGAGTACTTAAAAAGAAAGAGAGAGGTTAGATCTCTTACGAAAGTTCGGCAGCCTTACGGCGCCACTCAAAACTTCCAAAATGGATTGATTAGAGAGAATAGGGTCTCTCATCACATGAACATAAAAATTACAGTAAATTTAATATAAAAGAACATCCCAATCATAAGAAAGATGAGCTTAAAATAAATGACATAAAAGAGTGTACTTAAAAGGAAAGAGAGTTGTAGGATCCCTTACCTTGGGTCCGACTTGACTCGATCGTTCTTTAATCTCCTGAATAATAGACTTGAGTTAATTTATAATTCCTTAAGAACTTTTTTCAAGTTCATTATTACTTTTATACCACTTATTACCATGTCATAAACATTATGTAATCATTTAAGTTAATAATATTTGTTTTGCCGATATTTGGTTCTTAAGTCGAAAGTGGACTTCCTACAATTACATGTTGTTCGTGTGGCGAAATGTTTATTATATCCAGAATTGTATTCATTATGTAGATATCATATATGTCATATATATCCAGTACATGCATGCATTTATAACATTACATAATCATTTATAGGTAAGAAATGAAATGCACCGTTCATGGAGACGGTAAGCCGTACGTACGCATGAACGCTACTTTCATTTCTATTTCATATTTTATAGAATGGAATAATAATGATATAAAGGTATATTATAATTCCAGTATAATATCATATATAATATCATATTTCCATCCTTTATACATCCCACATATGGTATTTAACGAATCAAATCACTATGAGGGGGCGGTAGTCCGCACTTCCTTAAATGAAGATATCGCGTATACCCATAATGGAAGCCATAAAGGTAAGACAAAAATGAAAAATACAGAAGCATAAATAAAACATAAACATATTATATATCATATATAAAAATAGTGACATCATAATGGCCACCTTTGAAGGTGTTAAATGAGTATTGAACAATCATCGTTTCGGGAGGCAGAATTTCACCATCCACGGAAACCGTATGTTCTTTAACCATTTGATGTAGTTGTGTGAGAGTGTAGCTCGAATAAATCTTATAACAACATCCTAGTATATTGAAGATACTGGTGTTGTTACAAAAGAAGTAAATAAAAAGAGTTTAGGGGGTTGGAGAAGCAAAATAAAACAAATGAACATGAGAGAATGAATTACCTTTAAAAGTGTAACTCCTTTTGATTTGAGCCTAAAGGCTTCCTTTTAAAGGATTATTCCCAAAGGGAATCCTCTAGGATGAGTATAGGGATGTGGAGAGAGTAAATGGGCAGGGTTTGGCCGAGCCAAAGGCTTGAGGAGTGTGTTAAATGAGGTAGAGGTGGGGGCCTTTTATAAGAGGAGAGGAGGGGCACTTTTGGAAAGTAAAGAAATATTACTTTATTTGAAAATGTGTTTCGGTTTTAAAAGGTCCCACATTGATATAATTCGTGGATAAGGTGATAAGGGTTCGAAATACACTCATACAATTGGTTTTGGACATGTTTAGTTCATAGATTTTACATTATCTTTCCATTTTATTTAAATCGTCAAATAATGATGTCATCGCTGCATCATTATTATGTCATAAATAATTTAATTTATTTAATGTCTAAAAATTATAAAAAAATACTATGATGTAGGAAATCTTTTTAGATTTCAAATGAATATTTATAATCGAAAAGATGACTTGTATAACCCAACTTAAAAATTGTTTTAGTAAAACATATCATGTTTGTGTCAATTTTACTTTTACATTAAATAAAATGTTATTTATGTCATTTCCCAACCAAAGTGGATCCATGGGGTCCCCAAGTTGACCCATGGCTTGTCTTGGTCGGACATGATACAAACAATGAGGGTAAGACATGTGTCAAGATCATCTCATTTTATTAAAGCATTATTTTTACCTTAAACTACACTAATTACCACTAATCGCGATTAAAAACTTAATAAGTTACTATTCACCAAAAAATTATTTTAATCTCATTGAACCAAATTTTACTTCTTAATGACAACCATGTATGTCGGATTTTTGAAAATCAAAACACAATGATGGCAAAATTTCATTTAAACGGAAAATCAGTTTTTATAAGTACCACTTAGTGGTTTCACTATTCATCAAAAATTGAAGTTTTTCAGAAAAATCCCAAAAATTCACCCTAAGATATATTTGATATTCTGAATTCAAAAATGAAGTCCATTTTACAAAATTCAAAACATATAAGTCACATTAATTAATTTAATAATTAATTCCCACTGTCATGACAAATAGCGTGTTTTATGAAACAATAAGTATCAAAAGATTGACACTAGTTTAAGTCTGATTTCAAAGTGAAATTGATTCCAATGAACACTATTGGATTTAATGGTAAAAATATTTTCTAATTTAACTTTAAAACCAATTCAAAATATAATCTAATCATATAAATAAATTAGATTAAAAAGTGGTTTTGAATTAAAATACAACATTTTACACTATTCATTAAAAAAAATGAACTTTATCGGAAAGATACCAAAAATTTACACAAAGTAAATTTTGATGTCCCGATTCTTAATAAGAGTTTTATTTGGTCCAAAAGAATGTATAAGAGTGATCAAAACTATATTTAATGACGGTTCGCCATCAAAAGGTGATAAGTGAACCTTTAGTGAAAACTAGGGCATATACGCCTAAAATTGAATTCTTTCCGTATTTTAAGCCATTATCTTTTATTGGATAAATGTAAAAACATTTAAAAACATATATAATCATATTTTAGTTATTTCTATCCATTCCCGCCATTACAACGACTACATGTTAACTACCATTTAAAATAATATTATTTTATTATTAGAGTGCAACGTAAGATTCCCAAGAAACTCGTTGTTGCGTGTTGGGTACGCCATCGAGCATAGCGTCCCCTTTAAAGTTATTTAAATATTTTATTCACAAATATGGATAAATATGAAATGTCATATTCTTTATTTACCTGGGGTGTTACACTCAACCTCATGAAATATTCCTCCTAATCCAAAATCTATGTTTCCGGATATAATTGTTATAGAAACTTCTCCTAGAAGTCCATCCATATCATACCATTTTTCTGCTGATTCTGAACTAATATATCCCACTATCTCTTCACGTATCCACGCAACATGTACACTTCCAACTTTAACCACTTCTCAGATGGAGTCTCTAGGTGAACCAAAATTTTCTTGATGGACTTTGTCCATAACTTTACAGCCTTAGGTCAACCATCTCTCAAAATCATTAGAGGGTGTTGCAACTAAAAATCTATCCTAAAATTAATCATTCTTGGTATAACCCTCCTTGGTTCTCATTACTTCATCTACTTAAAATGGGAAATTTTATCCCAGAATTTCTCCCCCCTAATTACCCTAATCTACCAGCACTTCTTGCCCCAATTTGGGAGGAGAATTCTTAGAGATGTCCTCTTATAACCCTACCAGAACACGTCGAGGTGTTGGAATATTCATACAATTCCAAGAACATTCCTTAAAACATATAACATAAGGATTATAAAATTTAAATAAAATATATCTATTCACTAACCATAAATACTCATCTATCACATATTATTCCATGAAACATCCCCACACCTATGACACATCCCACTATCATATCTATCGTGGTTCACAGATAATGTTGGTAAAAAAACATAGTTAGACACAAATAATTTATTATAGACCCCTTCTAAACCACCCCTCATTTACAACGCAAAACAATTCTTCCTTAGGAACATTTCAATCCTTAAAGTTGAACAAAACAAATGTTTTTACTTATTCACAACTCATTATAGCCATCTTTTGGACTCCTTTATGCCCCATCATTATGCTCAATAATCTAAAAATTATTTAATATTATTTATTAGATACCAATTTCATCATGTTTTAGACACCATTTGTATCATCATTTCTAGACACCATCTTCATAAAATTATTCTTGAAATTAAAATACATTACACCCTTCAGGTCCCTTACTCCAATCTCATGTGTTCCTATTATCACGTATTCCACCTATATCCGTAGGTTCCTATGATGATGCATGGATGTACAACCTTTTGTCATTCTGGAAGTGATAAAAATATCATAAAATAGTAACATCACACAACATGTGAATCACCAAATGGTGATATATTAGTCAAATGTAACATCAACATCAAGAACAACAACACCAAACCAGTGACTCTTGGGTTTTAACTTGTACATGGGTCAGCTACTTGCAAGAATGAGCTCATTTACCAATCCCAACACTTTCCTAAAATTCTATCTACTATCCCCAAATAGTAAGGCATGCAAAAGACAATCTGATACAACTTTATAACATCCCATACCTGAGATCCATTAAAATTATACCCCAAGACGAGTCTCTATATGATCTCAAACATGCCTCCCCATATTCCAGAGGTTTCCAACTAGACGTGAGGTCCTGATAATTCATGTGGGGAGACTATACCCTCTTTACTGGAGTTGGCCACGATAGATAAAAAATTTAATAGTGGTAACAAAATTTAATAACCAATGATCCAACATAATCATTAATATCTCAAAAATAAGGTAAAAACAAAAAACTGATAATGAATATGTCATTTCATTCTAACAGTGCAAAAACATAAGGAAACCCCAATATAAAGACCAACAGCTAAATACCCAAATTAGGTCCTGAATCCATGTTTGGATCCTCATCCAAGAACTTCATAATCCCAACTCAACTCCCATGTATGGCCTTAGTAGGGTGGGAGTACAAATATTTAGGACACCACCAGTAGTTACCAGAAACACATAACATCTAATCCGATATTGCATGCAAGAACTAAATAAATAAAAATATTAAAAAGAAAAATTAGGTGCCATTAGGTAAAAATGTTTACTTTACCCATTATCCAAATTAGTTCAATGTTTTTCATTTTGGTCGTCTTCATCAATTACATAATTTCCATTACATGTTCCATAGGTTAGGAATTCTCATCATTTACACAATTGTATAATCTAATAAATAACTTAGTATAATGGTAAAAATCATGTTCCCTATCTTTCAAGGGATAAATATTTTAAAGAATTACCATGACACTTACCATGAAGGCTATATTATGGTAGTTTCATCAAATGAATCTATCATATGTATAGATCCTCAGTCCCCTTCTCTAACCCAAGCATTATGGGGTGGGTTTTAGAGCCTCAGTCTAACCCAACTCATGGATGAAGCTCTATAAGTCCAATACCCAACAATATCCAAGCCATATGCACATTATTATTTATCCATTTACCACATATACCATATCACAGGACTTACATAATCTATAAACATAACATAAACATTTTTCATTCCATTTATCAAATAAAAAATCCTTATGATTTAACCCATTAACACATTTACCTTTAACTTAGCATAACTCATTTAACCCATTTCCCTTGTCATCCCTTTACCTATTTTGCATATTCAAAACTTCCTATATGTTAACTCATTTCACATATTCAAAGCAATACACAAATTAACCCATTTTAAATGTTTATAAATTTTCATACATTAACACATTTTGAATGTTCAACAATTCATATACATTATCCCTTTAACATATTTAATAATCCCCTTATGTTGTCCCATTTGATACATCTATTGATTCAAAACCATTTACCCACTCAACATGTAAACCATTTATTATGCATTATCCTACATAACATGTTTATCATTGGACATTATTTAGATTAATTAATCATTTCATGAACAATTTATATGTCACTTAACCCAATCACTTTAATACATGTAACCCATTTAATATTATCCCAAAAAATAAATTCTTTTACTATTAATGTCATTGAAAAACTATTAATAATCCAATTTTAATCCAACATTACATACCAACATGTGTTGGGTCAATAAGGTTATCTTATGACTTCCCCATTCATTATGGTCTTATGTTTTAAAAATCACAAACACCTTTTCTTAAGTTCTATTCTTTTTATTAAGTTCTATTTTAAGATCTGGAATTTTCATTCCGTTATACATACAGATGTATCATTACGACTTTCCATTATGTTATATTTACGGATTTCTCATACCATCTTTATGATTCCGAATCTGGTACAAAAGTGTTTCTTTTTTGTGATTTTGAATCCGGTCCAAATGTGATTTTGTTTTGTGATTCTGAATCTGGTGCAAAAGTGATTCTGTTTTGTGATTCCGAATCTGATGCAAAAGTGATTCTATTTTTTGATTCCGAATCTAGTGCAAAAGTGATTCTGTTTTGTGATTCCAAATCTGGTGCAAATGTGATTTTATTTTGTGATTCCAAATCCGGTGCAAAAGTGATTCTGTTATGTGATTCCAAATCCGGTGCAAAAGTGATTCTATTTTGTTATTCCGAATCTGGTGCAAAAGTTATTCTATTTATGATTCCAAATTCAATGAAAAAGTGATTCTGTTTCGTGATTCCAAATATGGTGTAAAAGTGATTCTGTTTTATCATTTTGAATCTGGTGTATAAGTGATTCCAATTTTATGATTCTAATTCTGGAACAAATTAGATATTGTTTTCTAAATCCGAATTAATTTCCCTTGTGAATCTGTTTTCTTGATAATGTTTTTCTTAAGAATACATTTTTCGTAAAAATGTTAGAGTTGTTTAATGTATCATTATAATATTATCAGATTTCATGTTCCCTTATACATAACATTTATATTTAACTTAACTTCGTTTCTTACATGAAACGATGCCGGAAAATCTATTACAAATTAACCATTGTATGTTTGACACATGTTCAAGTCCCTCTAATATTTAAGGAAAATATGACCTTTGGAGTGGAGCTGTCTATTGAGAAGATTTTCCAATAAATACAAGCTCATTTGAACGAGAAATAAACATTAGCTAGCTGCTTCGACATTTTGCAGATAGTGGATGAACTTGATGTATGTGAAAAAGCTGTGAAGTGATTTATAGAAAGAGAGGCTCTTACAACTCTTAGTGATTCATGAAGATGTCATGAACAACTTTTTCAGGTGTGAACAAATTTTTTAGACTTTCTTCGTGCAGACTCTGATCGTACTGATCGTGGGCTTCTAGGTTTGGAAGACAGAGGTTCCGATTTCCTTCTAAATCGATATCTTGTGGGGATAGCGTGATAGATACCAATCTTCAGATTGAGGGCTTACCTAGGTTTGGGTAAGATAGAATTTTTTGAAAGTATAAATCAAGGAACCTTTATCCAAGGTTGTTGGATACCCTTCTCTTTGGGTTAAAAGAATATTGCTTCTACTTGTTTTCTATTTCAAGTTGTTTTTAATTCCGTTGTAATCTTATGTTTGTTAAAGATATAAATTAAAAATTTCTTATAATTTCTAATTCCATTACTCGATTATATTACCTATTCTATTCACTTAAAGGTAGAATCTTTCTTTTAAGAAATGGTTTCTTTAACAGGTTTTGTGAATGTTTGTTTAACCTTATTAAACTTAACTTTAAAGGTTTCAAAGGAATTTTTAGAGTATACAATTCACCCCCTATTGTATTTTGAGCATATTCATTCATCATTTTGATCCTACAATTGGTATCCGAGGACGTCTTTGAAATTATTATATCCACATATAAGTTTTCTTGCTCAGGTTTTCTTTTTCCTATTTGTTTATAAACGTTTACTTCTAACAAGTCTTGTGGAAAGAAATTCCATTTAGTATGGAAGGAATTCATGTTGGATCTCTAGATAATATCAATCCTACTAGACCAACAATATTCAATGGAAATGATTATGAATTTTGGAGAGATATTCTAAAGAATTTTGTCATTAATACTGGAGTGGACAACTTTTTTATGATTATTGGAGATTACAAGATTCTTGATAAGGAAGTCAGAACTTTTACTAACCAAGAGAAGTCATAATATCAACTAAACTACAAGGTACACAATACTTTGTTGTGTTCTATGACCAAGAATATATATAGCCAAATTTCATCATGTGAAGATGAAAATAGTATTTGGAAGAAGCTTGAAGTAAATCACTTTGGAACTTCCAATGTTTTCAAAACTAGAAGAGTTATGCTCAGAGTTGAGTATCATGGTTTTTTCTTTCCTTATAGAGAAATCATATGTAAGGCACAACAAATATTCATAAATATGGTCAACAACTTACAATCAATGGGTGGGAAAGGTTTAGATGGTGAAGCTCTTGTAGAAAAGACTATAGACATCATGCCTAACGAATGGGAATCCAAGAGAACTGCTATATATGAGAATAGAAAAGTTACACAGATTTCCCTTGATGAACTGTTTGGAACCCTTCTTCAACATAAAACCAGAATGAAGAGAGATGATGATAATATTAAGAAGAATAATGGGAATGGAGGTGTTTCTTTTACAACTACATTGAAACATATGAAATCTAAGACTCCTGATATAATTACAAGATCTAAATCCAAGAAGGTTGTTGTTCAATCTGAATCTAGTAAAATTGAAACTTCAGAAAATGAGTTAGCCAATATTTCTTGGAGGATGAAAAAGATTGTTGGGAAGAAGAGCGTTCAATATATATACAAGAAGAAATATGGAAAAGATAATAAAGATGGAGAAGTGACATGCTATGAATGTATAAGAACTAGTTTTATCAGACCAGATTATCCCTTACTTAAAAAAAGAGACAAGAAGGACAGGAATTCTGAGAGAAACAAGAAGTAGTTCTACTAATCAAAACATTTGAAAGTCCTAAAATCCAATGACAATTGGAGTTCCTATGGAGGATATTCTTCTGATGATTCTTTTGATTATGAATCTTCTAAGCAAAAGAATATTGGTTTAATAGCCCGAGCTCCATTTCAAAATAAATGTCATATGGCTAAGGTACAAACTGCTGAATCCTTACCCAATATGTCTTCAAGTGAAAATTTTCCTGATAAAGATTTTTCTTCAGATGAAGAATATTCTTCACCAGATAATAATAATTATTTGCCTTCCCATGAGGAAGTATCTTGGTTTGATAAGTTGCTAGAGATAAGAAATTGTAAAGTTTCAATGAAACTTGGAAAGGAAAATTCTAGAGAATTTATTTTAAAAAAATAAATTTTGGATCCTACCAAAGATCTTGATAAGATAAATGATGTTTTAGAAAATCATTCTATGAAACTTGAGTAAGATAATTTTGAGAAGGATAATCTTTATAAAGATCTTAAAAATATTTTTTTTAAAAATGTTTTAGAAGATAAACATAACCTTAATTCTTCTATTCCATAGGATAGGAATTTAGTCCTAAGCCTAAGTCTAATATTTTTTTCTTTGAATAAACTTCTTGAAAATTTTACTTCTAGTAAGGAAAATTTTGACAAGATGTATTCTCAGATTCTACCTCATGGTAATAATCAAGGATTAGGTTATTCTCATGAAAAAACTATTTTTTAAAAACAATTATTTTGTTCCTCCTAGATCCCCTTTTAGTACTAAATGTCAAAGTGGTGGGAATTTGAAGAAAAACTGTTCTTTAAATAATGTTCAATCTCTTGGGTTTCAAAAATCTTACTATTCTAAAAAAATGTGGATACCCAAAATTTTATTTTCTAATAATTCCAGGTCCAAGAAAGTTTGGATTCCGAAAACCTAACTCTTCTTTTTCAGGTTAATGAAGGATTTACCAACAACATATGGTACATGGATAGTGGAAGTTCTCGGCTCATGACTGGTAACAAGGACTATTTCAAAATAATTTTAAAGACTAAAGGTGGAAAAGTAACCTTTGGAGATAACTCTCAAAGAGAAATTGTCGGTATATGTAACATTATTCTTCTTAGAAAATCTTTAATTTCCAATGTTTCATTTGTTAAAGGTCTTAAGAACAACCTCATCAGCATAAGTCAATTATGTGATGACAGATACCTTTTGAATCTTAGGAATGACAAGTGCTTAGTACAAAATTACAAGGATGAATTTATTCTCTTATCCCATAGGCAAGATAATGTATACACACTAAACCTAGAAGACCTTAGAAGACATGATCTTCCTTGCCTAAGTGAAATTAAAGATAAAACATGGCTTTGTCATAGAAGACTAGGACATTGTAACTTAAAGAATATTAGTAAACTCTCTAAGAAAGAACTTGTTAAGTATCAACCAGATCTTGGGTTTGATTCTTAAAAAGTCTGTGATCCTTGTAAATATGGAAAGAAATATAAATCTAGCTTTAAAACTATAAGTTAAGTTACAACTTCTAATGCCTTATAGATAGTACACATGGACTTATTTGGTCCAACACAAACTGGAAGTATTGGAGGAAAATACTATGTGTTTGTCTTAATTGATGACTACACTAGATTTAAATGGGTCTATTTTCTCGTAAAGAAATATGAAGCCTTTTCTTATTTCAAAATTTTCAGAGCTCAATTCAAAAAGGAGAAAAACCTTCCTTTGATAACTATTCATAGTGATTATGGAGGAGAATTTAAAAATTCTTATTTTGAAACTTTTTTTAGTAAAAAATGTATTACTCAAAACTTTTCAACTCCAAGAACTACTCAATAGAATAGTGTTGTTGAAAGAAGAAATCATATTATTCAAGAAATGAATAGAACCATGTTGAGTGAATAATATACATCTAAACATTTTTGGGTTGAAGGTATAAGTACTTCCTGTTATAATATAGATCAAATTTAAATTAAAACCTTTCTTAATAAAACACATTATGAGTTATGGACTGGACAAAAAACAAGAGTCTATTACTTCAAAGTTTTTGGTTTCAAAGTATTTATCTTGAATACCAATGAGAACTTACATAAATTTTCACCCAAATTCAATGAAGGAATTTTCTTAGGATACTCTACTAACTCTAAGGTGTACAGAGTTTTTAATAAAAACACTTGCACTGTGGAAGAAACAGTACATGTTAATTTTGATTAAAATGATCCTTTTGTTGTCAAACAACCTAAGTATTTTCTTGATATATTTTCTAAAACTAATCACCAACCTTTGATAGAAGATATTTCAGTCAAGGATAATGTTAATGAAAATGTTTCTAAAACAATTACCCCTAATGATTTTCTACTCTATGTTGATGATCAAGATTTTCAAAACCCAAATCAGTTGTTACTTAGAAATCTTCCCAGTGATAATATCATTGGAAATATTAATCAACCAGTAAGAACTAGAAGTTCTTTAAGGAATAAAGTTGAACATGTTGCTTTTAATTCCCAATTTTAACCAAAGAATCCAGAAGAAGCCTTTGGTGATGAAGATAGGATAAAGGCTATACAAGATAAACTTAATGAATTCATAAAGAATCAGGTTTGGACCATGGTTAATAAGCCTAAGGAAACTTATGTTATTGGAGTAAAATGGGTTTTAGAAACAAATGTTATGAAAATGGATTTATTGTTAGAAATAAAGAAAGATTAGTTTCAAAATCCTATAACCAACAAGAATACATAGACTATGAATAAACTTATTCTCCTATAGAAAGACTTGAATCTATTGGTATTATTCTTTTCTTTGCAGCATTATTTAATTTTATACTTTATCAAATAGATGTAAAATGTGCTTTTCTTAACGGTTATGTACAGGAAAAAGTCTATGTAGATCAACCCTCTATATTTGAAGATACAAAACATCCTAATCATGTTTATAAACTTACCAAATCTCTGTATGGAGTTAAACAAGCCCCTAGAGCTTGGTATGACAGACTTTCAGGATTTTTAATTCAAAATAACCATGTTATGGGAACTGCTGATCCGACTCTTTTTATTAAGAAAAATAATAAAGATGTTTTGATTTTCCAAATCTATGTTGATGACATCATCTTCGGGTCAACTGAGAAATCCTTAACTGATTCCTTTGTGAATCTTATGAAATCTGAATTTGAGATGAGTATGATGGGTGAATTAACCTTTTTTTCTTGGTTTTAAAATGTCTTGAACACCAGAGGGAACTTACATATCTAAACATAATTATACAAAATATCTTCTTAAGAAGTTTGGGTATGAAAATTCTAAGAGTATAAGTACTCCTATTGGAACCTCTAATACAGTTGATATTGATGAAGCATGGAAACCTGTGGATCAGACATCTTATAGAGGTATGATAGAAAGTTTACTTTACTTAACTACTATTCGACCTAACTTAATGTTCTTAGTATGCTTATGAGAAAAATTCTAAGAAAAAACCTAAAGAATCTCATTTAAAGGCACTGAAAAGAATTTTTTGATACTTAAAGGGAACAATAGATTTGGGACATTTTTATTCCTCTGGAAATAATTTTTAACTTAAAAGTTTTTTCAGATGATGAAATTGGTGGTTTTAAAATGGATAGAAAAATTACATTCGAATCTTGTCACTTATTAATAGATTCCTTAGTTTCTTGTCCATGCATGAAACAACATTTTGTAGCACTTTCTACTACTGAAGCTGAATATGTAGCGGATGTAAGTTGTTGTGCTCAAGTGTTGTGGATGCAACACACACTCAAAGACTATGGTATGAGTTTTACTAAGACTAAAATAATCTGTGATAACATAAGTTCCATTTCCCTAAGTAAAAACCCTTCAAATCACTCTCGTGATTAGAACATAGATACTAGACATCACTTTCTTAGGGATCACACAATAAAAGGAGATATTATTCTTTAATTCATCGGAACTCAAGAACAACTTGCTTATATTTTTACAAAACCGTTGTCTTCCGATAGATTTGAATACATTAAACAGAATCTAGGAATGATTTATTTAAAGTAATCATTCATATATACTTCTATTTTAAATAATCTTATAATATTAAACTACTCCTTATTTAAGGGGGAGTATATATTTTCTCTATTTCTTTATGTTTTTCTTCTTCTTAGAATTTATCTTCCCATAAATGTTGTTTTTATTTACAAATTTTGGTATTAGAAATTTTTTGTATTAGAAATTTCAGTATTAGAAATTTCAATATTAGAAATTTCAATATTATAAATTTTGGTGTTAGAAATTTCGGTATTAGAAATTTTGGTATTAAAAATTTTTGTATTAGAAATTTTGGTATTGGAAATTTTGGTATTAGAAATTTTGGTATTGGAAATTTCGGTATTGAAATCCGGGATATTAAAACATCCAAGAAAATTCTTATAATATCGATTAACTTCATAGAGTATTTCAAAAGGTAAATTTTCTTACCCTTTATTTTCTTATCTTATGTTTCAATTGTTGGTATTTAAATTTTTTTTCAATTCTGGTTTACATTACTACAAAAGATCGGAATTCATATTTCCTATATCCATCCTCAACCATCAGATCAGATCAAGTTATGTTTAGTTGTTTGATTATCTAATGGAAGTTGAAAGGTCATAACCTCATCTATATAAGGGGTTCCTCGTTTATAAGTGTCGCACCATACTTACAGATCTTTGTGCCAAATCATTGCTGCGATTGAAGTTTTCATGCCGACAGTTTTTCACCCTGAATGACTCCTAAATCTTCAGCAGAATAGATACCGACTAGCAAGGAAATAATGGATTGGTCAATCTTTAGGGAAAGGTTTTTTCCCTAACTTCTTTGAAAAATATGACTCCCCTATCTCTAAGGTGATAAGAACAAATGGTTGGGAAAGTGTTTGTGTGGCTAGATAGAAAAGTCAGTATCCAGTTTATCCTAACCTGGTTATTCAATTTTATGATTCTGTTACTTTATTCCAAAAGGATGGTAATGATCCTTTTAGGTTCAAGTGTTATTATAAGACATATACGTTCACCTATAAGAAGGCATAAAATTTTCTTAACATTTCGTATGAAGGTGAATCTATTCTATGCTCTAAAAAACTCCTTAAGAAAGAAGGTTCATTTGAGAAGGTTAAGGCTTTGTATTTTCTTAGTCTCAAATATGTAAAAAATTCAAAGATTACGAATCATTCAACAAACCACAAGATGATATCTCTTTGGATGCAAGGATTTATTATACCAAGAAAATGAGACAAGGACTCTCTAAAGATATGTGATATCTTTCTGTTAGACTTTCTCGTCAACATAAGGATGATCAACTTTGTGAAGTACATCTTTCTCACCATCCATGAAAAAAGGTGGATCCATAAGATCTTAGATACATATGTATCCAGCAAATATCTCTAGGATAATTTTCATGTGTCTTCAAGAGTTGAATGTTCCATGCCGATCAGTCTCAAAGCCTTTCAAGATTTTGTTACTCAGTGATGGCACTCTAATGAGGATGAATATAGTGTTTTTACACGAATCAAAAAGTTTTGAAGAAATGGTTGTCCACAACAAGGGTGATGCTCCTAAATATTCAAAAATAGAACCCAAGAAGAGAAAACTTGATGAACCAGGATTGGCATTACCATCTTTTGATGTCCCAGTATCAGCACCTTCTCCTGTAAAAAACCAAAATCCTATTTTGATGCAATAATGGCCTAGTGGAGAGAAATGGCAGATACTAGAAAGGAAGGAGATCCTTCCTTTGGTTTAAATCTTGTAGAGGCTAAGGCCTTGAAAATTAAGCAAGCTGAAAATATTGAGAAAGAAAAGAAGAAAAAGAAGTTAAATAAGAAATCCTTGGAAGCGCAAGTTTGTCAGTTTCTTCTAAAAGATGTAGAAAAGAAGTCTAAACATGTAGTGGAATCTGAAGTTGTTCATAATTAACCGGTTGCCACTCCAGAAATCCAGAAATCCAATAAAGTCCTATCTTTATCAAAACCTATTCAAGAAATAGAAGATTATATAGTTAAAGAATACTATGATGTTGTTTTAAGAGATGTATAAGACTGCATTGGAACTTCTTTTAGTTCAGTATCTAAATCTATTTCAGAAGATCAAGTTGAAGAACAAGTTGAAGAAGAAGTTGAGTTAGAGGTATAATATGAGGAAGATGTAGAACTTGAAGAAGAAGAACAAGTAGAAATTGAAGAGGAAGAAGAAGAGAAATAAGATGGTGATCATCAAGGTGGTGAAGAAGAAAATATTCAAGAGAAAGAAGATGCACATGGAGATCTAAATGTTAACCAAGTTTCAGATGAACAATCTCCAGTATGAAATCCAACTAAAGGAAAAAGTGTTTTGGTTGCCTCATCTGAAAAAGAAATGCATCAGAAGTCTTTTAATAGAATAAAAAAAATCCGTTTCATTAACTCCAAGAGGATCCCAGAAAGGAAAGGATGTTTCAGGTTCTAAATCCTCATCATCTGTTGGAAATGACATTTCCATGATATCTTTAAGAAAGTTCGTCAACACCATTCTAGTTCTTGCAAATATAGATGCCCGGTGTCAAATGATGCAAGAAACCCTGAATCAAAAAACGGAATCGACCAATATGATTATTGACATGGTGGTCAAGCATGAAGCAGACTTTAGTAATATTTTGATTGATTACAAATCTCAGAAAGTGACTTGTAAGAAAGTTTACAACTGCACCAAAACCATCAATGAAGATCTAAGACAGTTTAACGACTTTATTGATTCAACAAATGGAGCTTTCAATACTTGTGAAACTGAGTTAAATAAGGTCAAGGAATCAATCTCTAATAAGTATAGCCAAATCAATTTCGTTTCCCGATCTATAAGTAGTGAGAAGGAAGTTAGAGCTGAATTAGAGAGAAAGGTGTCTTCTCAAGAAGAAAGAATCTTGTCATTGGAAAAGAAGAATCAGGATCAGGAGATCTTGTTGAATAAGATTGAAGAAGATCATAAAGAAGTGAAGAAACTTAAAGACTTGATAAAGAAAATGTTGTCTGAGAAGAAGAAGGATGGATTATTTTTTATATTCTAATATTTTGTTGTAATATGAACATTATTTCCAAAATTTCCTTAAGAAGCTTATTGCATATCTTTATTTTGTTTTCGAATGTATGTTTTCTTAATCTTACAGGTACATCTTATATTTCTCCATTTCTTTCCCTCTATTTGAAAATCACAAAGAGGGAGAATTTATTTAAAGAAATAATTTAATGAAGATCTCAAAGGAGAATAATCTGTTAAAGTATAGTAAGAAAGGATAATGACCATGTAAGGGGGAGTTTTCTTTTAAGAAGAAATTTTTATCTAAGGGGGAGATTTTTTCTTAAGAAAGAAAAACGGATACTAAAGATCAATAATATGATCCTTGGGAAACATAACCTAAGGGGGAGGTAGTCATATTCATCTCAAATATCATTCAGAGGGGAATATAAGTTTTTCATACTTGTTTATCTAAGTCAATATATTCTTCCGTAGAAAAGTAGTTTGTGTTTTTCAAAAAGGGGGAGATTTTTGGGTCAATAAGGTTATCTTATGACTTCTCTATTCCTTATGGTCTAATGTTTTGAAAATCACAAACTCCTTTTCTTAAGTTCTATTTTTTTATTAAGTTTTGTTTTTAAGATCCTCAATTCTCATTCCGTTATATTTACAGATGTATCATTACTATTTTCCATTCTATTAGATTTACCGATTTCTCATACCGTCTTTAGGATCCCAAATCCAGTACAAAAGTGATTCTATTTTGGGATTCTGAATCTGGTGCAAAAGTGATTCTATTTTCTAATTCCGAATCCAGTGAAAAAGTGATTCTGTTTTGTGATTCTGAATCTGGTGAAAAATTTATTCTATTTTGTGATTCCGAATCCGGTGAAAAAGTGATTCTATTTTGTGATTCTGAATCCGGCTCAAAAGTGATTCTGTTTTGTGTTCCAAATATGGTGCAAATGTTATTCTGTTTTTTTATTCTGAATCAGGTGAAAAAGTGATTCTATTTTGTAATTCCAAATCTGGTGCAAAAGTGATTCTGTTTTGTGATTTTGAATCTCGTGAAAAAGTGATTCTATTTTCTAATTCTGAATCCAATTCAAAAGTGATTCTTTTTTGTGATTCCGAATATGGTGAAAATGTGATTCTGTTTTATGATTATGAATCCGGTGTATAAGTGATTCCGATTTTTTGATTCTGATTCCGGAACAAATTAGATACCATTTTCTCAATCTGATTTACTTTCCCTAATGAATCTACTTTCTTGATAATAATGTTCTTATGAATCCATTTTTCTTAATAATGTTATAGTTGTTTAATGTATCATTCCGATATTATAGGATTATATGTTTCCTTATACTTAACATTTATCTTTAACTTAACTTAGTTTCTTAGTTGAAATGATGTCGTACAATCTATTACAAACTAAATGTTGTATATTTAACACATGTTCAGGTCCCTCTGAAATTCAAGGAAAATATGACCGTTGGAGTGGAGCCAACCGTTGAGAATCTTTCCTATAAGTACAAGATCATTTGAATGAGAAAATAACTTTGTCATGCTGCTTCGACTTTTTGCAGAGAGTGGTTGAACTTGATGCATGTGAAAATGCTCTGAAGTGATTTCTAGAGAGAGAGGCTCTTATAACTCTCAGTGCTTCATGCATATGTTATGAATAACTTGTTCAGTTGTGAACAACTCCTTCAGACTTTTTTCATGCAGACTCTGATCATGATGATCATGGGGTTTCGGGTTTGGAAGACCTAAGTTCCGATTTCCTTCAAAATCGAGGGCATACGGGTATAGCAAGACAGATACCGATCTTTGAATTGAGGGATTACTTGGGTTTGAGTTAGACAGACTTTCTTGAAAGTATAAATCAATGAACCTTTATCCGAGGTTGTTGGATACCCTTCTCTTTGGGTTAAAATAATATTTTTTCTACTTGTTTTCTATTTCAAGTTGTTTTATTTCCACTATAATCTTAAATTTGTTAATGATACAAAGTATAACTTTCTTATACATTATAATTCCGTTACTCTGATTATATTACAGATTCTATTCACTTTAAGGTAGAATCTTTCTTTTAAGAAAAGGTTTCTTTAAGAGTTTTTGTGAATGTTTGTTTAACCTTGGTAAACTTAACTTTAACGGTTCCAAAGGATTTTTTAAAGTATAAAATTCACCCCTTCTTTTATTTTGAGAATCTACATTAATAATTTCGATCCTACAACATGTTTTCCAAGGGATCTATTGAATTACATATCAATTTTAGGCTTAACATTATTATTTCCTATGTCCATAAACATTGATACACCCCATGGGTTTCCCTAAATTTGTCTATTCAATTTCAAGGAATCCCATGGGGTTCATATAGGGTTAAAATACCTATTTAAGAAACCATTTTTACCAAATATAACTAATTAAATGAAATTCATAATAATTAGGAAGAAAATTCACAACCACTCAAGAACTAATCAAAATATATACTATGGGATAAAACTTTTAGACCACCTACCTCGAATCCAATGATGAAATCACCATTAACCTTCGACTTAAATCTATATTTAAACACACTATGAATCCCCAATCTAAGATCCAATGGAAAAATAGTTTTTAATTATTTTTAATATGATGAGAAAATATAGAATACCCAATCTATAAAATATAGGAAAGAATAATTTTAAACTCACCTAGAGATTTGATCCATAAACTACGGTTCTCCAAATAGCCAAGAGTTGAAGGGGAACCACCCTTGGAAAGATTTGGTCAATTTGGTTCTTCTGTAAAGTTTAGAGAGGATAAAATGATGGAGAAATAGGGTGAGGGCCTCAAAATATTATGGAGGAAAACTTGTAATTTTTCACTTTTTAATGGGGTTCACGGTTTGGCCGCATGATTATTGAAACGGTGCACATACAGTGCACCAGCCATCGTCTAAGAAGGGTTGACGTCACACAATTACCTGGGGAGGCCTGTACGATATTAAAAAACATTCTCCAACTCTAAAAAATTATAATATCACAAATCACAAGACCCCCCCCCCCCCCGTACGATTTTCACTAACAATGTGACTTGTACAGAATGGCCTGATTCCTATTTCTATCATATTCTAAGCCTCCGAAACATCCTGAAACCACCTCACACACCCTATAAACACTTTTTTCTCTAGCATAATGGATTAAAAAAATTATTTAAACAAATTAATACCCTCACAAAGTCTGGGGTCTTACAAAATGTGTGTTGGATAGGGATAGAGGCTTGATATACCCATATGTGTTAAATGGGTATGGGATAGGGACAAAGGATCCAAATGATTGTATTTATTAAATGTTTGTGGGATAGGTACTGAGGTTCCAAATAACCATGTTATTTTAAGAGTATTTTTTTGGGACTATGGCTCTAAATAAACATGTGACATTGAGGAGTGGGATAGGGACATGGGCTCTAAATACGTAATGGGTGTTAGGTATAACATTCTAGACCCTTGTGATTAGAGTTGGACTATGGTCAAAATTTTCTTCTATAATTAATTAACATGATTGGATAACAAAATATTATTGAATTATAATGAAATTTTTAATTACGCGTGTTAAATGGTTTAGACTCTGGAATAGTCTGATGAAGGTATCAAGGTTCGAGTGTCCTTAAGAACCTAGGGATTTATGTGGTTAAATAAGGAATAATTGATAATGTGAAAAATCATTACTTATACATAATACTTATTTATTTGTACAAATTCATATAGTATTATTGAATATAAATTTTTTTCATTCATCGTTGGTGGTGGCCTACTTTGTTTTATTCACACCTTACTCAGGATGCCTGATCGGTGCCCAAATAGACTTCGTGTTCTCATGATAAGATAAGAGAAAAGGTCATGTGCTTGATGTATAATTTGGGATGGGGAATAGATGAGTGAAATGAATGTGGTTTGGGACCCTCATGGGAGTTCATATGGCCTATAATTAATGTTTTTTAATTTGACACCTAGCACGTAATTTAGCATGGCATGATTACTATTCATTTTTTGAGATTGTATTTCTAGTCTTGGTCATCTTGTGATGGTGGTATTTTTATAGTTATGTTATATTTTTTGGTTATTATTATTTATTTTCACTGTTTAGATACATTTATAAAGATATTATTGTCTTACCACTATCGACATTCGACCCTTTCTGGTAGTCAATAGCCTCTGGTGTATAGGGAGGCATGCTTGAGGTCATATAATAGACTGGCCCGGGGCACTGTTGTGTGACACTCGAGACCAGACATTAAAAACCCATTTTAAAAATAATAATTAATGGGTAATTTTTTTTAAACACAATTGAATTAATGTAATTTTTTTGAATTTTTTTTAGAAAAAATGATTCTTCCAAAACACAGATTTCTGACCAAATAGAGATATAAAGTTGGATTATATTTGTAAAGACCTAGAAATTCCATGTATTTTTTTTATAAATTATATGGTAATTTTACGATTCCATGAAAATTGACGGCACATTATTCTGAGGCCCAGTGTGACCAGAATTAATTTCTGAACTTTTTTTCAGGTACGTTCTGTGAAAGAGAAAGTGGCATATTGTAACATTTTAACCAGTGCTCAGAATTGAAATCTAAGGACACCGTTGAACTCGTGGCGATGGTTTTTGATTAAGTAGAAATTCACCTCGACTGTGGTAAGTCATGGATGAAAGTTAGTTTTCATGTTTTACGTGGAAATAAAAAATAAAACAAAGAAAAAGTTTTATTTTGTTTTTATTGAAACCTCTCTACAGGGTTATGGTGGTAGGGACCGCCCAAACTAAAACCCCCAAATTTAATTCTAGTGGTGGGGACTACCCGAACCCTCTTTAATGGGAGAAAACTGTTCAACTCCCCATTTAATTAACTGAGCCAATGAAAATTTATTAAATGTATCAACATTTAATTGTGCCAATGTAAATTAATTGTTTAAACCTATCAAATACTAAGTAACAGTATTGTTAGAATTTTGGAAGGTTCCTATTAAATGAACCTTCATAAATTCCGTGATCGTTACTTACCCTCCCCCTCTCCTATTTGTATGGAGCTTGGGGGAGGAAATGGAACGTCTACACCAAGCGATAAAGCTCTGGTAATGTGCCGCGATGCCCAAAACTTGGTGGATAGAGCCGGTTCCAACGGGCAGTGATGAGCGACCCCGAACCACGAATCAAAGAACGGGGAACCAACCTCGAGCCCAGATTGGAAGCACCTTGTGCAGACGATGAATGTTGATGTTATTCAATGAATTCGTCTTCTTCTTCGCACCTCCTCCTTCAGAACCTTAAATATAGGGGTGTGATTTTGATTATTCTTCGTTGATTTTTATTTTACATTGAATCTCATCCCATGAGCCGCTTGATACCTCTCTAACCCAGAGGGTGTAGGCCAAACAAACATGGCCTGACCACTCCATAATCCTAGTGATTTTTGGTGCATTCTACGCGGTGGAGGAGGATGGAGACTGGTGCCGAAAACCAACACCAGTGGGGGTCGGGAATGATGGCCTGAACTCCGAACGTCCACGACGAAGGCGGTGGTGCAACCGTGCCGCCAGAGAAGCGTCGCAGCCCGTAGGCCATGGTAGAGCAAGGGAGGCGACTGACAGCGTGAAGGGGCGGCGACGCACTTCTGCAACGCCCGACAGAGAAGAACATCAACTTTGAGACGTGGTGGTGGGGGAAGGGTAGCCGGCTCACTTCCGGCCGATGGCAATGGCACTTAGTGCTACCACACAACGTGGAGGATCGGCTGGCCATTCATCCAACCGACATCGACCCAACGGACTGCCTAGCGCGGACCGCACCATGGGCTGCCGCACCACGGGCCTTCCAGTGCGGGCCTCGCTAGACCCAGCGAGACAGGTCAAACCTAGGGCTAGACCCTGGTAAGGCCGGGTTGACCCTATCATCATCGAGTTGGCCCAGGACGGTCAGGTCGGGTCAGCCCGACTGGGTTGGACCGGACCTATACCAACTTCGACCCTTTTTACTCTTCCGTCCATATCTTGAGCTATGGGAGTTCGGTTAACGAACCGTCTATGGCACTGAAAACCTTGGATCGAGATGTTCCTTTTTGGTATACCCCACCCGAGTTTTGGATAATTTTGGGGTATTACTGGGTTGGATCGGACACAAATCCAACCGGGCCCTCGGGACTAAAAGGCCAATAGCTTACAGACCGGGCGTCCTATTGACGCACTATCCATTGTGTTGAGAACCCTTTTACGTGGCGGTCCTTTGGGATACTTCTTCATGGGACATCATGGCAGTTGGAGTATCGACCTATGTCTTGAGGAGCGGACCCTCCCGGAATCATGCGAGCATAGTGCAGGAACCCTGTAGCTAGCTGTAACATGAGAAAGGGATCCTTTGCGGGTCTGTGCTTGGGATACTTTGTGGGTATGTGTTCGAGAGTCTCACTTGGATACTCTCTAGGAATACATGTGGGACTAATCTAGGATCCAATGTGGGTATTCTGTACTAGGATCCTATGTGGGTATGTTGATGTACTAGGATCCTATGTGGGTCAACAGTACTAGGATCCTGTGTGGGTCTGATTATGTACTAGGATACTATGTGGGTCTGTTGTACTGGGATCCTGTGTGGGTCTGATGATGTAATAGGATCCTATGTGGGTATGATGATTTAAGATCCTATGTGGGTATGCCTCTTAATAGAGTAAGATGATTCAGTAGTTACATATAATTGTCTCTACTACTGAACATAAGTTATACCCGGTGTGAGCAGAATCTTTACCTTTTTTTGGTAATCTTCTATGTGGCGTACCTTTGTGGTACTTAACTTCATGGTGATACCTTTGTGGTATTCTTTTATGTGGTGTTACCTATGTGGTACTTACCTTTGTGGTGTTACTTTCGTGGTACTCTTTCCTTCATGGAACAATTGTACTTTGGCTAAGGATTTGGTCTTTGAGCTTCTTCATGAATGGGATGGGTATATTTGATAACTTAGGTATATGTATGGGCATATAACTTAGTAGAGTTTTTAGTAGTTTTAATGCTTTTTGGTATATCCTTTTTCAATTTTGTGAGTCCTTTGAGGGTTTCAGGGTCCCTACTGAGTACTGTTATACTCACTCCTGTACGAGCTATGGCCGCACCTTGTTTTGTTTGGTGCAAATGACAGATAGTGCTGACTGTGGACAAGGGTGCCAGGACTGGACAGTGAATGGAGGTGGACCATTCAGCATGAGGTTACTCAGAATACGTCTCCCCACCATGAAGAAACTTCATAGACCATTGATATAGCACATCACCAGGCTGATCTCAATGAATAAAATCCAGAAGGACATGAGTCAACTGCACACTTGCCATGAATGTACCTCCGCTATTATCCTTGGTCCCCAAGTGCATCTAAGAAAAGAGTCCCATAAAAGTCCACTAATCACTGGACTTCCACAGTGCCTGCACGGGTACCTTCCTTCTCAAAGCATCATCTACCACGTTACCCTTTCCCAAGGTATAAACAATCTCAATGTGAAATCCCTACAGTTACTCGATCCAACAATGTGGCCTTAGATTGAGAGCCTTTTGAGAGAATATTTTTCACGACCTGTCCTGGTGGGGCCCGCGCCACGACTCCCCAAGCCCACCTCCAATAGGACAGGGGCTTGTGACTAGCACCGAGTAGGCATATTACTAACAAGGCCTACATTGCCTATGTACTTGTACACACACACACATCTCCAATTCCACAATGCTACAATGTAAAAACCACTAGGGAACAAAATGCATTCATACAACTAAACCCAACCAAAATATTATGAAGGAAAGTAAAGTACTGATAGTAAACTAGGCCAAAATACAAGCCCACCAAAAACAAGAGTCTAAAAACTAAAAAGTCCAAACTATAATCACAAAGAGGTACTGGGACTACTGCTCATAGCAGTAGGATAACATCGGCCTGCAAGGAACTCAGAATTCTCGGTCCTATCTTGGTCCGCCCTCGACTCTATTAAAAGGCTTCTCATCTACACAAGACATGACACGTTCAGGCAAAGACCATGCAGGGGTCAGTATAACAATACTCAGTAGAGGACCCTGAAAACTATAAATAAATACACAAATTAAAGGTACAATCAGCTCTACACAATATATGTGTTTTAATCATGTAATAGGAGAACACAATAAATATCCAGATATACTCAAATCCCAGACCCCAAGTCTAGGGACAAGTCATACATCATCATAGCCCCACTAGGGATTTAGTTTGAAGATTCCACAAGGCACTCATTAGGGATAACTCACTCCATGAGTCTGATAGCTCTGATGACGTTTGTCTGAGAAGTAAATTATGTCAGGAAAGGTCACAAGAGATAGATACACTCATTCAAGGAGAACACACTCTTGAGTGGGAAAGATCAAGATACACAGATGAGGATCACTTCCTGGGCCTTGGTGGATACAAGGAATCATTCGGATTCACCTTCTAGGCAGAGGATCAATGCCTTGTGTAGTTATTAATGTCGAAGCCTGAATCTACCTCGGGTCAATAATGTATAGAGGATCTTTCTTTGGGCCTCTCGGAGGGATACCTCACTCTATAATGTAAAGTCCTGCTGAAGGGATCATTCTCCTATAGTAGGAATTGATACCTGAAGTTCAAGGGAATGAGAAAAGGGGGCACTAACTAAAACAAAACATGTCAAAGATATGGTGGACAAGAAGATCAATCCATTTACTGAAAAGTACGTGGCATGTAGAAGTGTTACACATTGTGTCTTCAGACCCAGGGTAATGCCCATGTACAACGGACCATGTGGCAAGGATGGTCGTGTAAAACACTACTATATAGTGTGTAATAATGATCACACACCATGTCTAGGTATCTGAGGTCCACCCCTTGAACGCTGGCCATGTGCTCATACATGGTCTCAACCCTAGTATGACAACCCGTGTAATCGATGCACGAGGTGACCCACGTTACTAGCCTTGCCTGGTCGTATGGTGGAGTACATGGCCATGTACTCTACCTCGTGTTTGTGTATCCCTTGGATACATACTGAGTCCCACATAGTCACCTCTTCCATTCTGTGTTGGGTTTACATGCCGTGTCTTCGAAGCTGTGTAGTTCATCCCGTGTCCGTGTACTTCCCAAAATACAAACCGAGTCCCACGTAGTCACCTCTGCCATGCCGCGTAGGGTTTACACACAGTGCCTTTGAAGTTTTGTAGTTTATCTCATTTCCGTGTACTTCACAGAATACATGCCGAGCATCAGGGAAGGTCCAACATGTCGTGTGACTAGGGACACACGCCGGGTCTTACCTGTCTGACACTCGAAACCCCAACCGCCACTAAGACGGTCCGCACAGCGTGTTCATCGGGATACATGCCGTGTATTGAAGAAATTTCCAGAAATGATACTTCTCGCTGGCGTGTCTCCCATTGTGTTCTGTTATTTGATCCTCCCATCCAATCACCATGAAAATCTAGATTCTAGGTCACCCCAATGCCGCAAATCCATTTCCGTTATTTTCGGTCCTCCGATAGGCTCAAAAAACACGTGTTAATCCACCCGTGCGAAGAATGCTTGAATAACGGTATCTACCAATCTAATCCGAATAATCATCCACCATCGTCTTCGCACGTCCTCTAGGATGTTGCAATGTCATATCATCAAGTTGGGATTTTTTCATCGCAAAATGGAGACGCATCGATCCTTTGTTCATCGCTCTGCGAAGAAAGTGAAGAACGTGAAGAAAAGAGGAAGAAATCCAATAAACCAAAATGAGGAACAAACCTCCACCATTATTCATCATGACGTTGATCTGATCCCGTTAAAAGGATTAAACAAGGAAAATCAAAATGATAATCTAAAAATTAACATAATTAAAATTCCTGAACCAAACCCCGAAAGAAACGGAAAAATAGCACCCTCCCACAAGAATGCATGATCCGCGGGTCAAAATGTTTGTGGTTGATCTGCGTTCATCATTAAATCCAAAAATACGGAAAGAAGAATCGAAATAACAACCCCTACCTCGATATGGTTGAAGAACTATTTCCACATCGTGTTGGTCGGCGAGGCTCATCAGATATGAGATGCATTATTTTCGTCTGCCAACAGGTTCACGTCCAAAGATCCAAGAGTCTCTCTCCCAATTTCACAGGGTTATGAGGAAAACCCTACAAACTTTCCATAAGTAGGTATTTAAAAAGGGGGAATTAGGTCGCTGTACAAAAATAAAAATTTTAAATAAAATAAATTATTATTTTATTTTATTTCCATTAAACTTCCAAAAAACTTACTCTCGCAGCTGACCCGCGCCATTCGAAGTTAGGCCCCGCCTAAGGTAAAGACGCTGATCTGAATGCAACAGTGCCTTCAGTTTTCGAATTCGGGCACCCATTTAAAATATATTACACTTTTTCGGGAAAACCACTCGCTCGCACTATTTAAAGGTTCAATTTATTTCAAAAATTTATTCCTAGTACTCTGGGCCTCGGAATCGCACGCCGTTAATAGGTATGGTCTCGTAATAATTCCATATAATATTTAAAAATAATACATGGAAAATCCAAGGTAGTAAAAGATGTAGGAAAGGATCTTATGGTTAGAATAGAACCTAAATTTCTCCCCAATGAGGTAGTGACACAAAGTATTTAATGCGTGCATCACTTCTACCAACTCCAAATCATGAGTTAGATAATTCTTCTTTTACGGCCAGAGTGGATGAGAACCATAAGGCACCATATGGTTATCCTGCCTGAGTAAACACCCAAGACCCATACCTGAAGCATCACAATAAATCACATAGCTTTTCATAGACATTGGTAATATAAACTCAGGTGTGGTGGTCAACCGCCACTTCAAATACTCAAAGGATTCCTGACATTATGGGATCCATTCAAACTTCAACCCTTTTTGGGTGAGTACGGTCATGGAGTTAGGAAGGCCTTGAGAAATCCAGAACAAAAGGCCTGTAATAACATGCTAGGCTAATAAAAACTCATGATCTCAAACACATTCATGAGCTGTTCCCATGACACAACTTCACTGATCTTATTAGGGTCCAATAAGACCCCTTGTTCTGAGATGATATTCCCCAAAAATATCACTTCCCTGATCCAGAATGTGCACTTCGAAAGTTTGGCATATAGGCAGTGATCCTATAAGGTTTCCAAAACCATCCTCATGTGATGCTCATGTTCCTCCTCAGATTAAGAATAAACCCATATATCATCCATAAATAACATGATGAAGGAGTGAAGATATTGGCGGAACACTCTATTCATGAGTTCAATGAAAAATGTCGAATCATTATTCTATCTGAAACATATGACCAAGTAATCGAAGTGGCCATACCTGCTATGGAAATTTGTCTTTGGGATGTACGTCTCTCTCACCCTGACCTGATGGTATCCCAATCACAATTCGATTTTGGAGATCCACTTTTCCCCCTTCAGATGTTCAAACAAATAGTTAATCTGGGGAAAGGGTATTTATTTATGATGGTCACATTATTCAATTTTCGGTAATCAATACACAACTGGAGAATTCCATCAGACTCCTTCGAAAAAAAACTGGGGCAGCCCAAGGAGAGATTATCGGGAAAATGAATACTTTGGATTCCAAATCGTCCAACTATATATTTAATTCCCTCCTTTTAGTGGGGTTCATGTGATATTTGGGAAGAGATATATTATGTGTTACTAGTGCCAATTTAATCGAAAACTCCCCATCCCGCTTGGGTGTTAATCCTTAAAAATCATTTGGGAATACATCTTGGTACTCATCCACTATAGGAGGTAATCCACTCCGAGAAGTGCCACTATTTTCCTCTAGTGTGAGCGATGATAACTGATAATAATGATTCCCCAAATCAGGAACTGGAGGTCCCACGCATCCCGACCGAGGATACCATTCCCCAAGAAATACCGGGATGATAACATTAGGTGAAATATAACTAACTCTTCATTGATTGAAGTCAATATGCACTTGGAAGTGCACCATCCATTCCATGCCAAGGATCAAATAAAAAAGGTCTATGCCCAGGACCATGAAATCCCACACCATCTCAACTCCCGACATAGAGAGCACACATGAAGGACACCTAAGGACTTGCTCCCTCTTTCCCCCCAAAAGTGGTACCAACTCCATGGAAAAAGATAACAGTTTGGTTGGTAGGTTCAACGGGTTCACCAGACGGGTAGAAATAAAGAAAATGGGAGCAACAATATCAAATAAAACTATAGCTATAGAAGATTCAATAATAATAGTACCTTGAACAGTTTAAGTTCTTGCATCCGATCCCACTAGTTCCAGATACACATCATACATCTACTTTGTCCTTATCTGGGAACGACCGCTCACCTGTAGCACTACCCTGATTTGGCTCTCCCTAGAAGACGATCCGGTCCTACCACCACAACCATCAAACCGAGACCCCATTGTATGGGTCAGATCTGATAGAACTAATACCCCTATGGAAGCCACATATCCAGTCCCACTCGGGTATGGGAGTACATTATTGAAAACGATATGTAGATGTCCCATGACTCCACCCCCATGGAAAGGCTTGAGAGAGTGTGGACATGCAGATCAGATGTGACCTACCTTTCCCCACTTATGTCACACCACAAAACTTGTATCAGAAGTGATAGATGAAGTCTTCCTAAAGGGCTAGCCTGAGCTACCACCACCCTTCTTCCCTTGCTCATCAAGATTCCTCTTCTTCTCAGATGAACTTCTACTACCAAACACCGACACTACTCCAAGAAACCCTGACTTTCCTCTGTAATCAATCTCCACCATACAAGCATGATCAACCACCTCCAAATAAGTTCCTAGATTGAACAATAAATCCAAAGAGTAAATTTCTTATCAAATCCCCTTCTTAAACTTATGAGATTTCAAAGATTCCTTTGAAACAATATCAGGAGTGTACCACACTAGATCAAAAAAGCGGTTTGCGTACAACTTAACTGTATGATCCCCTTTGAAATATCCATGAACTCCTAGGATCTAGCATAAGTCAAGAACACGAGAAAGGAATTCTTGTTAAATATAGCCTTGAAGTCCCTATAAATCATATGATCATGCTTCCAAGACTAAAGCACTGATTCTCACCACTTGATACTGGAACCCTCTTGCTAAAATGAGGCACAGTTTTCCCGGACCTCCTCACGCATGTCAAGGAGATCAAATGTATGTTCTATCTTTTCAATCCACTCCTCTACCTCTTGAAGTTCTGAGCTACCTCGGAAGGAATGAGTTTTATACTTCAGAAACTCTTGATCTTTATCCTTATTGGAGCCAAAATAATATTTTTTAGCTAGAATAGGAGTAGGAGAAGTATTTTCCCCTTGTCTGAAATCCTAAACAGTCGAAACCATAGCTTCTACAAAACTCTGGTCAAGTGGTGTCTGAGAACATTCTTTGGCATCCTCCAGTGCATTCAAGGGAGATCTTCTGAGATGAATTCTACTTAAAAAAGTCAACAGTCTGATAAGAACATCATTAAAACATTAAACATCCGAAATAAAATTTTAGTATGAATAATAGACATTAGTAAACAAAAAATGTAGGAGCTACATAATAAACAAACCAATTCTCCCTCACTCTATGCCCATGTACAGTCTGCTGCCTACACATTCTACCAATAAGATAAGTTAAACAAGTATCCTGATATCCCATGGCCACTTGGGGTCTCTCATGCGGTGTGTTGGCTAGGCACCCTACTCGCAACCAAAACACTGAGCCCTAAAATTCCTAACTCAATTCTAATCTGACTCATCCCAAATACAATAACACAATGAGATAAACTTGGAACCGATTCCATTTTTTCATGAACCAAGTCAGGTTTCCATCTTATTGGGGCCCAACCCATCCCACAACATGGCCCAAAGGGCATTTCCGATTCCTATGGGCTGGTACAAGATCCCGAGTATCAAAATAAAACATGGGAACAATTTACTTGAATAAAAATATAAATAAAAAAACTAATAATATAAAATAGAACAAAGATGAAAGTCACAACCAAATGTTTTTTCAGACAAAAACCAAAATTTGAGTTACATATTTAAACTGAAAACCAAACAAGAACTACCACTTGGTAGGGTGACCAAAAACCAATACCAAACCTGCCACCTCGAAAGAGGACACCACCCTCAAGCCATCTCCACAACTCCACAACAAGTAGTCCACTATCAATCTGAACCACCACATTAAAACACCTTACCCTTTCCTACATCTGACATAAACAAATCTACTTACACCCAAAGGTGTGTGTAGGGTGTGAGAAATCGCCTAGTAGAATGCCACTGAGAAAACATTCCAAACACAAGAATTAAAATACCAAAATATATAAAATGATAAATAAAGGAAAGAAAGAAAGAAATAAACAACATTAATGAATACAGTTTTTTGGAAATAACATTAAATCAAAGTAGTTTTAAACAAAATCACATTTTATTATGTAGTATCTCAAGTGGAACATCATGTATTTTAGGTGTGTGTGAAGTATCTTAGAGAAACAAAATATTTGTGAGGTTCTGTGAATATTAGTAATAAGTGGGACCCTAGAATCTCAAGTCTTGGTGAAAAGTGGTTTGGAAACCATGATCCTATGAAAACATGGCTTAGAAACCACAACCCTCATAATCGGTGGCTTAGAAACCATAACCCATAGTCATTCATATGCTTAGTTAGAGTTTCAATCATCAATCCTTCCAGTGAAACTAGGCCAAAGACACCTACGTAGCACTATCCCACTCTTCCTAGTTCCCACACCAAATACCCTAGGCTTCCCTCTTTGTTCTCATTGAATTTACCTACTCACATCACATGTAACATTATTACCTAAGATCAAAATAGGGTACATTCACACACATGAACACACCATTTTCACACCACAAAACTCTTTTAAAACCATACACATATAAAAATATTTTTAGAACATAATCTATTAAATTAAACCAGCTACATAGTTTAAAAAAATTTATAATTAAGAAATCCACTAAGAAAATTTATTAAGTAGTTCCCTAACATGTCACAAAATTTTAAAGGCTAAATCTCACTAAAAACATTTTTTTCAAGACAAAACACATTTCGACACCACACCAAAACATAAATTTCATCATCTGAACTTCCTAACATATTCATTACACAGTTTATAAAACACCTATAAACCTTTAAAAGTGGGTTTTCCCAATAAAAATGGGTTGAAATCACTTAAGAATACTTCTAAAAAATTAAATTTTCAATATAACTTATTCAAAATTAATTTTATAGCCTAAAAAATAATTGAAAAAGGTGTTAATTTAATTTAAAAAACCTAGAAAATGATCATCAATTAATATTTGTCTTTGGAATCACCTACTAGTGTATAGAAACTTTGCAAAAAAACTTGAAAAATTCCACCACATGCCACACACACTCCAAGGAGACTAAAAAAACCCCCAAAACAAATCACCACACAAATGCATCAAAATTAAACCAATCACAAACTAAACCCTATTCTCAACATCACCAATATGAATGAATACACAACCAGAGTGCTCTACTTCTATAAAGAGTGGTTCGAGAGGCTAATCGGATGAGGTGGAGGGTGCCAGAATAAGTTTCACCGGTTGGAACTTCGTCGGAAGGAGGTGTGTCCAAGAGGAGGTCGTGATCGGGAGCTGCACTATGAGGTGTTTCTGCACGATGTTGGTCTGAGTGGTGCGAGGTAGTGAGGACAAGGTTGGTCAAGTGGCCTCCTGGACACAGGAGGGCATGGCCCCGCTGGGAGGTGGTAAGGGTGGAGAATAACGACAAGGGGGAGGATAAGAAATGTAATGGAGGTAGGTTTGGGGATGAATTTCGTATGTGACAACGAGAGTGGAATGTGAGGGATAGAATAGAAAAATTAAAAGAAATAAAAAAAGAATAAAAGGAAAGATAAATAATGGGGAAAATAAGATATAAGTAAAACAAAAAAATAGACCAACAAAAAAAATCAGTAAAACTAATCTACAATAATAAAATAATAGTAGAAATTTTAATAATAAAAAGTTAAAAATGTTAAAATTTTAATGTTAAAAACTCCATTAAAATATCAGTGAAAATAATGTTAATAATAATAATAATGATAATAATTAATATAATTATAGTGATTTTATTTTTTGTAAGGTTAGTTAACCATCCATGCACCAGGGAGACCGTACGTTAAATTGGTGAAGACACGTGGCTTCACCCGTGGCCTTCCTACACATTGGGATTTGTCAAGCTGATGATCATTTATCAGTGAAAAACTCATATCAGACTCAGCCTTCATTTCAAGAAAACAAATATTAAAAAGTGAAGATAAAATCATGTGATAAAATTTAAAATTTAAAACACACCTCAGTGCGAAGTCCGGGTGTGCCAGATCCTATGTGGTTTTATCACTTTTATCTTATAAAAACATAATAAATTAAACACAAATTATAGGTTATAAGAGTGGGGGTTTTATAAATACTAACACTTACTAACTAACATAATACAAACTATCACTAGATGGAGAGTTAGAATCACTTAACTATTAACCTAAAACTCATGAAATGATTCAAATCTCAATAGTTTTAGGAAACCCCACATAACAACCCATATCACTCATGTTTCTCAACCAAAAATACCTCCTTACTAGGTAAACTATTACATGGTCCACATATAACTCAATATATCAAACTAATAGACCATAATTCACAAAACCATCTTCCCCAAAACCCCACTACTCAATCTAAATAGATCCTCACCCCCTTTTCTAAGTAAATACACATACTACTATGACCATATTATAGGTCTCTCATCAATACAAAATCCTTAAAAAAATCCATGTCCTAGGTTCATACCACTAACAGTACCAATACCAGGAGATCATTACTTGAATAGACTAATTGAATAGTATTAATCCATCATATAATTACAACTGACAATAATTCTGATATAGAAAAATCATATAAAACACCACATTGATTTAAATAATTTAATATATCATTAATATTTTATTTAGAATAATACAAATTAGTTTTTTACTGTTATAACTTATAGAATCCAAATTTTTTACTACCAGTTGAAAAAAATTATTTACTATAAACAGATTTCCCAAAATATTTTTTACTTTTTAAAAAATATTTAAAACATACACACATTCCTGAACATGCCTATATAAATTTGAAATCTTGTTATCATGTATGAATGCAAACTCAAATTCCACCATTGGCGAAGATGTTTTTATAAAATCAACCTAGTAATTCAAAAGTTTATAACATCCCAATGAAAACAATGTAATGAATGTTTAGTGATAACATATCCATGGAAATATATAGTTTATATTAGAAAAAATTTCCACAATTCACTATTCCCTAGTCCTATCTAGACCATAATAAATTACTATTTCATGATATAAGGTTCCACAAAAGTAAGACTTCCAAAATATTACTCTGATAACATTTTCTAATGTATCAAACCATTATCCATTCATTGGTTTGAGTTTTAAGGTGAAAATATAACCTCATGAACACCTCTGCATGTGATAGTGGTTTCTGATTAGTAGTGAGAGTCATTAATAAATTGTGGGGAGATGATAATATCTACATAAAGTCATTAAATAACATATAAATAAATAAATTAATGAATAAATCAATTTAAAAAACATTGTCTTATAATAAATATCCAATAGTAAAGAATATAAATTATCAACACTATTTTAAAAAAGGTTACCCTTTCTAGGAAAGAAACATAAAACCAGAATATTACATTTGTTTAGAAACCTAAAAAATAAAAATAAAAAATAAAAAAAGGGGAAACTGAACAATAAATCCCACTTATATCCTTGAATAGGCCTCTCAAATATCCCCATGATATCCTAACCAAATACCTTATACAACCTACCACTAAAAAGTGGAATATCAATATTTGAACATGCAGTTGTGTACTCTTGTAGAATCTATGAAATAAATAATAGTAGGAAACTAACGATGATATCCTCTATATATTATATAATATTCAATGTGTGTTTCAATGAAAAAAAAACTAACAAATAATAAACAGGTATATACATGAGATCGTCATGTACTAACCGGGCTACCATGATGCCTGAACTCACCTATGTCATCCACTACTAGTTGAAGAAGTCATCTCATTGCACAAATACATTCCATAACATCACCGGTACCTTATCTCTCATGGATATTTCTTGTATAAAGTTCCATGTCATGTCCTAGACCAAAACTTCATACTTATGGGAGGACACAAATTTCAATTCTGGTTCTTATCCCACTTACTCAGGTTGGACATGACACCATTGATCATGTCACAACACTTTATTAGACACCACCCTCTCACTAAATACATTGTACCACAGTGGCAACACATGCCAAATTACATACCATATCTCACACCAATACCCTCTCTATCAGGGTGAGATATTATAACCATATTGAGCACCAATACCCTACCAATCAGTGTATCCTTGTCCAATACACTCTTTCATAAGCATATTCCATGTAAATAAAACTTATAACCGTCTCTTTACACTTAGGTAGGTCCATGCCAACACCCTCTCACTCAGGACGAGTCCTTCAATCAAGTATCATCTTTATCTTCAAAACCATAGTTAGAGAACATTAACATTAAAAAAATCATTAAAACATATCCCTAGTACAAAAACCTAGCTAGAAACTATGATTCAACTTAAAAACTGTCAAAGGATACTTCAAAACAAAATCTGTCATTAATCCACCAACCTTTTCACACATTACTCGTTCACTACATGCATACATGAAGATACATAACATCTAAGTGGGATTCCCAGAGCCATTATGTTACAATCCATCTACTACCTAACTCATTAGTCACACTCAGAGTATACTCAAGCACAACACTACTATAAGGATTCACCTACATCCTATGAATAAAAGGAATTCACATTATCATCAAAATGTGTATCATTAGTAAAAACAAGATCATATTAAGGTGTGAAATCCCTTTAGTTAATAACCCTCACAATACATGCATTATTCCCATGAGTGGCCTAATGATGTCACTAAAAACTATTCCATAATGAGGTACTTTATCCAAAAAAATAACCAATGAAATACCATGCCAATCACACAATATTACCTAGGAAATAAGGAATAATATAAGTATGTTAAAAATAACCCTTCCAAGGGACATTCCATAACCAAAACCGTCCAATATCACACAAACTAAAAAATATAAGACAAACCCAAAAGGTCCAATACCTCACTAAACCATATCATATCACTGAAGTGAGTCTATAATCCTAATTAAACCATATCACCATTACTATACCTCTAACAATGGATTTTTGGGTCCATTAGTCACACTAGAATTACATTAAATCAGATACTATAAGATCCTCACAGACTAGAAACTCCACCCAAGGCTCCTATCACATGATATGAAATAAACCCACCCATTCATCTTAAACTTGTTCCATTCATAATCTATTACGTGATTCCTGATCACTATGGTGTGTATTCGACTATATTAGTGGATGTTTTTCTTAGAAACGTAGTCATCAGTCCACTCTAAAGTCATAAAATAATTCTGGAAGAAACTATTTTTTATCAAGGAATCGTTTTCAAATACTCTTTCACAAGGCGATACTCATATATACACCTTATATAATTCCCAAACTGAGATTTATAAGAATTTGTGTGTATGAAACATAAAACATTAACCATAGTGTGTAAAATAAATGGAACCTACCATATATTAAATAGAGTATCAATCTCAATCCATGCTGTCTCGACCTTGAATCAATCAAGTATTAAGAATCTCCACACTTATAATACTTGTTTGTCATTTAATAGTTATATCCATGATAAAGTACATATCACCATCCATTAGACTTCCTTCGAGAAACCTATGAAAAAATACTTATCATTCAATTATTTTTTTATCACAAATTCTAGTCTAATTTAGTAAATAAAAAATAAAAATTTCTTGGATGATATACCTCAAATGAAATAATGAGTAATTGGTAAATTTCTACTCTTTTATTATCCTAAATCTACCACTCTATCCGGACCCATAATATTGGGATGATTCCACCATAGTAAAATGACATTTTAATCAAAACCCAAACCAAAATATCTAATATACTATGAGAGAGAATAATAATTTTCAGTATGGGTAAAAGTGTAACACCCATATGGTTTATATATATTTCCATTGAAATAAACATGAGGTATTAAATGCTTTTCTTTATATTTAACCCTAAGTCTAAATAAACTTGTTCTATAATATAAGATTATACAATATCAAATATTTTGGTAGGTATAAATATAATTAACTACATAATTAAATAAATTTACAATAATAAAAATGTATAGGTAAGCACTCAATTTTTAATAACCAATTTATTTATTAATGATCTATTTATAAAAATTATACATTTCTATGTGTTATGTATTTATAAGTTAAAAACTATATTCATAACTATTGAAATACTATTTTAATTAAATTTATTTATAATTTATATGAATAAATCAATAATAATCCATGTTTAATTTATATATTATTTTATGATTAAATATAAATCATTTAAAGGTAAAAGGAGTTATTAAAAAAACATTTTTAGATGCACAATGTTTTTTATCTTAATAAATTAAATAAATAATTGTTTAATGTTGGTTTTTACACTATTTTCTAATTATATGTTCTATAAAATATGTTTTAGAAATAATATAAAAGTATTTCCCTAGAATGGAGTGATATAACACTATATTTTATGCTTAAAAATACAATTTTCTAAAAATGGATTTTAGTTGTGTAATGTTCACTTATTTTAAAATTACATTTTTATACTAATAAAAATAAAATATGAGAAAATGAATTCCATATTTTTATTATTAAATTCTAAATTTTATGTTGATACCGCTTTCTTTTTTTCATATTGAATTGTAAAAATAGTAAAAAAAATTCACCACAGTTAATTTTTAAAAATATTTTCCAGAGGCAAACAAAAACATTACGTTAATAATTGAAACTAAACCTCCCAATTATTATATTTATAAAATATTTAAACCCTATATTATATCAACTTTTATTATTTATCAATTTTTACCACTCTATTATGAAAATGACTTTATATTATTTAAATCTTTCATGTAATTCTATGTGGGTCCTATTCCTCACATATAAATGGGAACCACATATCCACCTTTCTTCGTGAATTTTATGCCTTATATATCAAAATTCACCAACAAAAATTCTTTCTATATTCATTACCATTAGAATAATTCATTTATTATTATCCTAATACAAAAATTTTAAGTCTTGATGTGTTAATCAATGTGGGCCACTGAATGAATACGTATAAATTATTATCAAGATCTTTCAAAAAACGTTCTTCTTAGACAATATCTAAGATGGTTGTATACTTAGTAAAATTATTACACAAGTATTATAAATATAATAATATTTTATTATGATGATGAAAGATCCATTTTACACGTCTTTTTTATCAAATGGGAAATGAAATTATCGCTCATCTGTTTATGTGGACTGCAACCTCCACATTACAATATGATTCACTTTCAATCACCTTCACACATTGTGGGATATAAAGAATATTTCAAAATATATATATGAGATATTTATGATATAATTTTGATTATTTAATGATAAAATATAATTTTTAATTAATTATTTTAATTCATTAGAAAATAAAAACCACTTTGATGCATATATCTGGACTACCGTCTCTAGGAACAATGTAATTTATTTTCATCTCTCTAAATATTATGAATAATTATAAATATGGATATAATGAGTATATATGATACTTATATCTTGATTAAAAAATCATCATATGACTTAACAATGATCCAGATCCAAGGACCATAACATCTGAATTGAATCATACATGGAAAAATGAAATGGTTATCACTTGGAATAAGGATTTTAATAAAGAATTGTTATTGAAGAGATGATAAAATAATATTAGAAGAAAATTTATGTTATTATAAGTATGGATTTTTTTATTTTAGATAATTATAAAAAGATTTAATTTATTATACTAGAGTTTATATCTCTTATAAAGCAATTAAATCATGATGTACGGGTTTTACGGTACAATATTTTTTTTTCAGAATTGTTTATTCTTAAATTTATGATAATTAAATTATATAATCTATATAAGAATATCCTGAAATTTATATCCTCTTGTTATTTCTAAATATTTCTTATTTTCAGTTTAGTTTTTCCCTATAATTACCAAAATGTCAAAAATATTAATTTCGAAAACTGACTTCATTTATCTCTTTTGACGGAAATATTTTATCTACCTATCCATGTTTATAGAAAAACAAAAAAAAACTAATATTCCCAAATTAATATTTAAATTAATTTTTAAGCATTTTTTTCTTCCTATAAAAATGTTTAAAAAAGAATCTTATTTTTTTCTAAATAATCTATTTTTCACTTTTTACTGATGGTGTGGATGAATCAATTTTTAAACATAAACTAAATTAATAGATTTTATTACCATAATTTCAAATCATTTATATAAAGCTTACCTTTTAATATTATGTGGTTATATACAAGTAATATTCATTTCATAATTAATTTAAAATTTTATATTTTAAATAAGTGATTTCAAACTCAAAATATTATTTTCATCAAGACATATTAAATTGATATTGTGAAGACATTTTTATTTTTTAATAACAACCTTTGATATTATTTATACTTTTATGGGGATATGATCCTATTATACCATCCTTATTCATTTTATGGTTGATTTGTGATTATGATGATGAAATATTGATAAAAACCATTTTATTTTTCATAGATTAATCTTTGATGAAATGTTAAATGTTTTAAGATCTTATGGGATATATATTAAAGTATTAATATTATGATATTGGTGGGACTATTATATCCCTATAATTTATTAGGTAATGATTAATATTCATTGAGATCAATGGGTTCATAGGAAGATATCCCAATATAAAAAGAAAGGTAACATGTGGTTTTCCCAATCCTAATAGGGATATATAATAAGTTATTTCATGCCCAAAGTTAGTACATGTGTTTTTATCCCAATACTAACATGTGATGAATTCCTTTGTTGGTATCCAAGATAAATGATTTATATTATTATTATTATGACACAATTTCTGCCATTATTTTTTGACATTAACTTATTCAAATGATAAAATATCATATCATAGGTTATTTTATTACATTATAATTAATATCCAATTAATTCCCAAGATTTTTTACATGACTCGTGATTATATTATATCAAGAAATAATTATTATATTCATATTTTATGATTATTTTATTATACCCTAATTCTCAATATATTCTTATATTTGATATTTGACAAATATATACCTTATTTTCCCGTAATAATAATCTAAGATCACCCCTTATTATGTTTTGGTTGCCCTAGAATATGATGAATGTATTTTTGTATGATATTTCAAAAAAGGGTTCTAGTTTTGAAGAACATAGTGTGTGATAATATAGATCTTTTACATAATAGTTTTTTATGTATCCATATTTCCAAATACACTAAAATGTTATTTTTCTTCAATGATCATAATGATATGTAAATAATATTCATCTAAAGAAGAATTTATAATTTTTTATTTAATGTTTGGGTCACCTAACTTGATATTGAAACAATGTTTGGATATATATGGAAACCAATTTATTGAAACATTGGTGAGTACCCTTAGGATATTCCTTTGCGTTGTAAAATATTATTAGTTAAAGTAAATAAAAGATTATTATTTTACTATTAAATGAATTTATGCATTGATATTGTATTGTTAATGATTTTTAAAACATATTCACTTATAGGTAACAACATTGAAAGGGGAAGATAGTATGTTAACTCAATAAAAACTGATGCACAATGAGTATACCTAAAACGAGACACTTGGCTAGGAACACTTAAGGGATATGTGTGGGTAAATTTAAATTTTATTCATGAACTATTATGTTGGAACTAAATATATGATAAAAATGATTGAAAAAGGTTAATACTATTATGTTTTAGATTAAAAATAAGTATTCATTATTTATACATCAAATAAAACATTTTCATGATTAAATAGTTTTCTGGTAGGATTTTATTTTATAAAACTATTTTTTTGATTTATATTCAATGGATGGAACCAAAAGGATCAATGCTAACACTGAATATGATAAAAATTTAATTATTTTTTATCCTATGTAATTTAATATTATGGGGATGGAATTAAAAATCATGTTTTTATGTTTATGAAACTTTCTCGATCAAAGAATAATGCTAAGATTACAAATGAGAAAAGAAGGTAAAATGCATTGTTGAGTCCTTTATGAGGAAAAAGACACTTTCTATTTGTGGGCCTGGTGATTAACTAATTTCTAAAAAATGGATCAATTCCAATAAAATGAAAATTTTCATTCAACTATGCTCAAATCAGGAAACATTTGTTTTTTATATTTATCATTTGGGAGGTTAATTTGATCAATGGATGACTATTATCATGAACATATGGAAATATAAATAAATTAATTTTTAAAATGGGACGAGATTGTAATATATTTTTTCAATATGTACAATCCATATATTCTTTTAATTAAAGTAGACAAATAATTCCATGAGCTAATTTAAAATGATAAAAAATCCATTAATTATGATGTGTAAAAATTTTGTATTCTTTTGATGAACACCTCTGGTATTGTCACCCCACATAAAATAAATATTGAACAATTATTCAGTGGAATAAAACCAGGTCTCTGAATTTAATTAGCTATATCATACTCCATTTACTCTAAATAAATCACTTGATATAAACTCATGGTAGAAAAACATATTAGATTCATCGATAAATCTCATACCTTTGATAAAAAATAATTATTGAATTTATATGAAATTATACTAATAAAACCCATTGAAGGAAGAAGAAAAGTATTAGTTTATACCAGAGGTATGGAAATGAAAATGGAGGAAATATTCATATGGGGAATAATAAATTATTTAATTTTAGAAATTAAGGTTATCTGAAAATGGAATTTCAAATTGATGATAAGAAGTTATGCAATGATGTAAGTCAAGATAAATCTCTAAACAATTCACCACCCATACTCCGATGTTTAAATTTTAAAGAGTATGGGAATTATGTTAAATAGTGATTGAATTTGAGGTTTAATGATTATTATTGACATCAACAACTTCTTAATCCCAGATACAAAGGAAAATATCAAGTGATTATTATTGTTGATGTGGGTTATACGAATGAATTTTCAAAAGGTATACTTACAATCAACTATTTAATCGTTAATGTCTTATTTGATTCTAGATCATCCCACTATTTTATCTCTGAATAATTTTCTAAGGGTATCATATTCCCACCTAAATAATTAGATGTTGAATTAGCAGTGAAAAATCTTATTGGTGGGATGATCTCATCTAAATCATATGATTCTTATCTAATTAATTTTTATAGGAGGCAAATTCCTGAATTTTTTTTACATCTTGTATAATGTGTTGTTATTTTTGACATGGGTTGAATTTCCTTATATTTAGTTTATATAAATCTTTGAGGAATGGAATCCAAATTTTATATTCATAAAAAGTATATGATCATCTATTGGTGTAAGGATAAATATGAATGTGAATTTAAAATTACATCCTCTGTATAGAACTTGATTATTTTTACAAGGGGTATTTATCCCATATAGTTAGGGAGAAACTCATATATAATGATATTCTTACAATACATTAGTTTGTTGATGTATTTAACGAGGAGTTTTTAGTCTTCCTATGAATTCAGTACTTTTATTTTCAATTGAAATCAAAACTTCCACTACTCATGTTTCAAGCACACCGTATAGAACATCTTTGATTTTTTTAAAGGGATTGAGGAAGAAACTACAGGGGAATATTGATAAAGAACTAATTAAGAAAATAGAGTCACAATGGGTTGTAAATATTTTTTTTAGAAATAAATATGTATAAATGTGACTCAATATTGATTGTCAACAACTTAACATGATCACTATCAAGAATAAATATTATATACACCATATTGATTATTTTTTTGATTAATTATGAGGATGAAAATATTTTTACAAGAATGGTATTTAAACTAGATAATATCAATTGACCATAAAAATTTAACATGTATCAAATACAATCGTCCTTATGAGGTATAGAAATGATGAATGTATAGTGATTATATTTGGCCTTAATAACTCCACCACTATCTTCATGTAATAAATAAATAGATTATTTATAGATTACCTTGATTGGTTTATAGAAGTCCTTTTAGAATATATTCAAATTTATTCCAATATATAATAAGAGTATGGAGATCAAATGAGGATTATATAGAATACCCTAATATAGAATAAGTTTTATGAAAAAAATACAACAAGTAAGAATTATATAGATAAAAAATTCTATTTTTGGGTTATATAATAACAATTTTGTGTATATTATTGGATTAATAAAATAAGAAAGTTATTTTTTATTAGATAATCCATAGTGACATGGATCCATAGTTTTTATAGATAATATAGATATTATCAAATCTTTGTGAATTATTTTTCATGAATATCTAATCCACTCACAATATTATATTTTAAGGGATTAATGTTCCTTTTTAATGATGAATATGAAGAAAATTTCAAGAAATTAAAGAGAATTTAGGTAATTTCCAATGTTCTCACTGTAATATATTATGGAAAAGGGTTTGTTATTTTTATTGACTCATTTAATAATAGGTTTTGGTGTGATCATATGTAGATTTATGTGATAATATCTTATGTCCTATAACAATTTATGGTTTTTGAGAAATATATCATTTCTCAGGATTTAGTGGTAGTAATGGTAATTTATTCTTTTAAAATATAGATGTATTTTGTTTACTGATAAATGTTTCACTTATATAAAATTCATAAAATATAAAAGTATATATCCACCACAAAAGTGTTGAATATGCACTAGACAAGTTATTGGGAGTCGATTATTGATTATGAACCCTTAACACATTACCACCTTGATAAAGAAAAAAATGTTTCTAATTATTTTATTTGAAAGGATCAATATGGATTATCTATGGTAATGATAAAAAAATATTAAAAATTTATGTATGTGAAAATGAAACACCATGAAACCTTAATCGAATGGGGGAAATACTATCTTTCGATATGATTATTCAACCACCTATCTATGTTATGATTAAAAAGGAATGAAAGGAGGATATTGATCTATAATTGAAGGTGAAAAATTTTCATGAGTTAAACATTGATTTATATTTAATGGTAAAATTATGGAGCATATTATTTTTCTCTGAAATACGAAAAATAAAAAATGATCTATTGGAAGAAGCTAATATCTTATAATTTTTTGAATTCATCTTAGAAGAAATAAGTTGTATTGAAATCTAAAAGTGAATTTCTAGATGGAAAACATGAAGAGATATATTATAGAATATATATCTTAGTTATTGGAATTTCATCATGTTAAGGCTGTGAAATAATATTCTAAGGGGATTCTATAACCATTACCCATACCAAAATACAAATGGGAAAACAACGTCATTGATTTCATCATTGAACTCCAAATGAAATTTAAAGGACTTAATTTTATATTTTGTATATTTGATCACCATATAAAGTCATCACAATTCATTTAAATTACATAATATTTTTTTATTGATAATAATTCCAAGATATACATTAAGGACATTATAAGATCCCATGGGGTAAATTTTTTTGTTTTTTCTAATCAAGATCTGAGGTTTACGATGATGTTAAAGTGAAGTCCACAATAATATCTAGATAAAAATTTAATTTAGTACGACTTATTATCCTCATGTAGATCATAATCTTGAGAGAACCATTAATTCCCAAGTGGTTATGTTTATTCATATTCTCATTATTTCAAAGGTTATTGGGATCAAAACATTCATCTAGGCGAGTTTTAAAACAAAAATATCCTTTATTTGATCATTAAAATGGATCTTTATGAAGTATTATATTGAATGATACTCAAAAATACAAGGTGATAGTATGAAGTTAGAGAAATAAATATCTTAATTCTTGAGTATAATGAGGAAATGAAAGATAAGGTTAGATCTATTTAATAATTCTTCATGGTAAATAAGAGTAAAAAAAGTGATATTATGATAATCTCTAGAGAGATATGGAATTAAAATTTGGTGATATGGAATTCATATGAATTTATCCATAGAATAAGGTTTAATGATTTAGAAATAAGGGAAATATTAGAACTATGTATATCATCCCTATTGATATTCATGATTTGATCAAGACAATTTCTTATCATCTATTTCTTCCACCGAACATCTCTCATGTTCATAAAGTTTTAAATGTATTAATTTTTGGGCATACATACCAGATCCTTCATGCTTACTAAAGATATAGTTTATACTACTAGATCATGATAATTCTTATGATGGATGTTTTAATATAAATGATTGATCATGGAGATAAAATTATATTAAACAAGACTACCCAATAAATTATTGTTCTCTATATGAATTAGAAATTTAAAGAAGCTACATGGGAAACCTTCAATTTGATAAAGTAGATAAATTCCCAAAAATATTTATAAACCTAATGGAATTTGGAGTGTGAAATTAATTTTTTGAGGGGTATAATGTAACACCCCAACATATTATTTGTATTTCCTTTGAAATAAACATTGTGTATATGATAGATTGATTAACATCAAATCCCATGTGCAAATAAACATGTGATGTAGTATATCTTTATAACATAATTATTGGAATTGTGGATATAAATAGGATTAATAATAAAAAAATATATGTATGATGGTATAAATTATTTTGTAATCACTCAATTATAATAAAATATTTTAATGATTAAAAGAGCTATTTTTTTTCAAAATACAATATTTACTTTTCTATATGTTATCTATTTATAACTAAAAAATATATATTAATCAATATTGAATATTTATTTTAATTAAATATATTGATAATTTATATTAATAAATGAATAATTATCCATAAATTAGTTATCAAATTCTTAGGAATGAAGATATAATCATTTAAAGTTGTTTTTCATGAAATATTTTTCATATGTAAAAATTATTTTTATCTTAAAAAATTAAATTTATAATTTTTATAAATGATATTACTGAAATTTGTAGAGTACATATAATATAAAATATTTGAATATTCATCTGATAGTAATTTCAATGAATGGAGTGAGTTTAAACTCAATTTTATGCTTAAAAGTTCATTTTTCTAAAAATGGGTTTTCATTGAAATTTGTATACTTATTTCATAATAAATTTTTTAAAATTATAAAAATTGAATATAATAAAATAGTTACTATATTTATAATAATAATATAATTTTTTTTATTTACACCACATTCATTTTCAGTCATAGTGTATAGTACAAATAGTACAAATTTGTTACCAATGATAAATCGAAAATTGTTTGAACAGGGTTTAAACTAAGAGACAAGGGTAGTAATTCTACAAAAACATATACAACTATTATTTTATTGATATATTAAAAACCTATAATATCATACCTTTTAATAATTCTTCATTTGATCCCCCTTCACAGTAAAATGAATTTATATTACTTAATTCTTTTATGTAATTCAATGTTCACCCTCTCCCTCACTTAAAATGGGTTACCTCCTATCATCCCTTATTCAAATATTTTGCTACATTTAAATCAGTATATACCCATCCAAAAACATTAATTAATTTATTAATTTCATTATAAATCCGATTTTCTTCTCTAAAGACCAATATTTCACGTCTTACAGTGTATTCCAAATGTGGCCTCTCAAAGAAGAGATGTCAATCGTAATCGGGCACATTCCATTTATTTATTATTAAACCATCCTTAAACCTATTGAATCCAAAATATCAATATTAATATAGTATAATAAATATAACTATATGTTATTATGATGATTTCACAACCATTTTCCACTTCCTTTAAATCAAATGGGTATTTAACGTATCACCTATGCATATGTGCGCACACTAACCTCAAAAGAGCATTATGATTCATTTCACAACACTGCTTCACATTAATGGATATAAAAATAGTGTAATTATTATATATATGATATTTATGATATAATTAAGACTATTTAGTGATTAATTATTATTTTTCTTTTATTAATATGTTTTTTTAAAATTAAATAGCTTTTAGGTGTACGTACAAACTAATATCTCCTTGAATTGTATAATTCGGTTTTCTATATCTACCTTTTATTAACTTTTACTAATATATATATATATATAAATTTAATACATATCCTATTTATATATTTATTAAAATTATATACAATTTTGAATTACCATAAAGAGGTAAGGACCATAAAATCCAAACCAAAACATCCATGAGAAATAAAATAGTTATCACCTAAAATTATTATTTTAATATTGAATTGTTAATGAAATCTTGAAATATGTTATAATTAAATTATGTATTATATCATATGTAAATATATGGACTTTTTATAGAATTATTTTTCATTTAAATTTATTATATTTGAGGTTATATTAGTTATAATCTTTGTTAAACTTGAGGTAAGGATTTTACGTTACAAACTCATTTTTTACCAGGATTGTTTGTTGTTAAATTTATGATGTTAAAATTATATGATATATCCCCAAAAGGTATCATGAAAATTATTCTACTCTAATTTTTTTTGGATATTACATGCTTTAATTTCCTTATTAACTCACTATGTGCCCAAAATTACTTATAATGTTTTGAAAATTCATCATGTTTCTCTCTTCTATCGAAAACCTTTTCTCTCATCCATATTGATGTATTAAAAAAGAATGTTTTTAATATTACCCAAGGATTTTCAATTTTAATTTAACAATTTATTGAAATTATTAAAAATTAAAATTGAATAATTGAAGGATTTTTTAGATTAGGTACTTTTTAATTTTTACCAAATGTGTGAAATGAATCTTACTTTTAATGTATTCCGCATGAACGGTTTGTCCCACAATCATGACCACCTAATGATTTGAATCTCCCATTATAATTTTCCATGGTTGTTTTTAAAGATAATGATTTTTTAATATTTTTTATTCTTTTTTTACACAAGTGATTAAAAAATATAGGGGTATTATTTTCAGGACATATTTTAATTTTCATTTAAAAGAATTTCTCATCTATGATAATGTAATTTGAATTTTCTTATGATTCACTAGTGAAATTATCTTCTAATACCATCCTTATTAGTTATATATTTGGTATATGATTATGATTTTGAAATGTTGATAATACATGTCTTCTCATTCATGGATTATACAACAATGAATTAATACGTGTTTTCATGATCTTTTGGCATAAATATGACTAGATGATGATTTTGAGATTAGTTGGTCAGTTATAGTCCCCTAATGCATGCAGTAAATATTAAAGTTTTATAATATAATGGGGTATATGAGAGGATATCTCCAGTCCATAATAGAGTACATTGGTGGTTATCCCAAGTTCAATAATTGATAATGAGATGCCATCTGAAGCCCAAATATATTAAATGAGTTGTTAACACATTATTTACATGTGATGAATATTGTAACACCCCAAGGATTTAAAAATAAATTTAATATTAAATGAATCAAAACACTAATTCTCTAAAAAACTAAAAATGGTTATCACCTGTCCAATAAACATAAATTTTCTTCTTCTAGGATTTGTATTTTGAAAATATGACATACACGGTTACGTTCAGGGTGATTTTTAGAGTCTGACCGAACAAGCATATTTCTTAGTGAATAGTAACCTGCATGTATGAATAGTAACATACCCTTATGAATAGTAATCTGACCTTATGAATAGTAATATACCCTTATGAATAGTAAATTTACCCTTATAAATAGTAATATCACCCTTATGAATAGTAACTTCACCCATGAAAGTATAAATTAAATTTAGGCATCTTATAAATGAAGTAGAATTTTTTTATAAATTATTAATCCATTATTTATATTTTTTTGAGAGATAAATATTTAATTAAAATATTTAATTAATAAATTAATTCATTTTCATAAAATGTGTTCCTAACTAAATATTTTTTGTCCTATTATTTTTGGAAAATATTATGAGAGCATAATAAAATTTTGAAAGAATTATAAAAGGAGTTTTAAATATAAAATCAGTATTTTTCAACTAAATGTTGATTTTATTTTCTATTTATCATATTTCAAAAATTAATTTGATAATATGGAGTTCTTTTTTGGATTCTACATATCTAAAAAATGGTTATGATTAATTTTTTGGATTTTCCTAAAATACTTCAATTTTCAGTGAGTAGTAAAATATGATAATTTAAGATAAATACTAAATACATGATTTATTGAGTCACATGTGATGTAACACTGATGAAAGAAAACATAGTTCAAACTAAAACACACATATTACTAGTTTTTTCATGTGAATAAATACTATTTCTGGTCTTGAGAAAAATAATAAAATAATGATTAAGATATTCAAAAATTACTCCTCTCCTCCACTGTAACCCCCATCACTCCCTCTTATATTCACTCCTATAAAGACTTGTTACTTGTCTAAATTCTTCCACAATATCTCTCCATGATTTTACCCCATGTATATCAGCCCTTGGTCTCATAAAAACACTAAATCCTGTCACTTAAACAGGCTCTCAATAAACATTAATTCAAAATGTAAATTCCACTTTTCAATTATTTTAGTTACTTTTCAAGTTCCTTTTATTTATTTTCTATCCTAAACTCTCTTAATAAAAATGTTATTACAAATCTTATAACTTAAATGTACTTTAATTTTTTTTATTTAATAAGTTGTTATCATCTCTCTATTTTCAATCTTTTATTCTTATAGTAAAAAACCCTATCTGAGATGTGCTAATTTACCACATTCAAGGATGATCATTTTTCAATTTCTATTACCATATTCAATTATGGTCATTAATACATTAAAATTGATGAACCAAACTATAATATATATATTATTTATCATATATTGTTATGGAATCTTTTTTTACGCATGGTTTTTGATTTATAAATAAAAATGTGTTCGTCGTGTTAAAAAATGCTAATTAACTCAAACAGTTTTCATTAAATAATTCATATAATGATTCATATTCACTAAAGAAAACCAAATGAAATGTAAAACCATGTATCCTTATTTATGTTAAATGATAAAATATAACTTTAATTCGTTACTACCATCCTCATTTTATATGATTCTCTGTTCATGTATATAATTATACCGATCGCGAAACAAACAGACCCAAACAATGAAATTGAACCTCTTATCCCATAAAAAAGTCCACGAATAAACATAATAAGGTCATAATAAATATATTAAATTAAGATTAATTTCATTAATTATTAATTAATGAACCTAAATTTGATTATTTCAGTCTTTAAGATCAAGTGGTGAACACCTTCAGACATAAAGAAAAGGTTTCTTCAACTTGCTTCCATTTTTGTGAGATATTCTGTATTCAAAACTATTACATGTGTATAGTGTATATATAATTAAATTTTATATAACATATCATGAATATATTTATTTTCATGATATAAAATGTATCATTTGATAATTATTAATTTTGGTGCATACAATTCAATAGGTTACAAAGTTGTAAGGGTTTCCACCTGAACCTCCATTTTCATTTGGGTTACTTTTATTATCTAGTACCTCAAATAAATTACTATTCATTAATATGTACTCCTAATTAATTCTATGTTAATTTTTTATATATGTGTACCAACCAGAAGCCTACCTTCATTTATGGGGAATTATATTTTTTTTAAAGGATCCTTCAAAAATAATTCCCGAAATACAAGGTCGACTCATGGGAATTTCTCAAATTTTTACCTATTTTCAAGAGAACTTGGTATTATGTTATTAGAAACCATTATCATTTTAAAATGAATCATTTTATTATGAAAATACTACCTTACTTAATTTCACATTTTATATAATCACTTTTTCCAACGAAATCTTCTTTTCAAAGTAAAATAGTATTTATCTTAAGAATTACTCGATGATTTTATAAGAGTATCTATATCTACTTCAATACTCCTATTAATTATTATGTATCATTGGGATTAATAGTTATGATAGAATCTACCATACATAAATTAATTGTTTATGACTAGTTTGAATGTTTATATTCTATCTTAAAACGATTCACCAATTTACTCCAAATGGTTAGTGTTTATGCTTATTGTTCGAGGAAAGTTATTTATGTTTCCTATGTTAGTTTCAATATGATTTTATATGTTTTTCATGTTTCCCCCCATTCATATGAGTAATTAATTAGACTTATTATGTGATGTGTGGGGCCTACTATATCCCATAGGTACATTGGTAGGTCTCATGAGACAAATAGATATGGATTTTCCGAGCCCTTAACCATTTTTAGTTATGGTATTGGCCAAGGCCTTAATCATTTTTAGATGTTTTTGCTAAGGCCTTGACAGTATGTTTCCGAATGACCAGCATATTCATTTCCCTCATTATGAGAGTATTAATTGAAATCTCATGTGGTTATCTGACTAGTAGAATACCCATTATTATGTTTTACTATGGTATTATTTATTCATATATTATTCCTACCATACTATGTTCAAGTTTTTCTAGAGTCATGTGTTTTTAGTTATTGACCATGCATAATGTTTATGTTTATAATATCTTCCATTGTAATTATTACCCATATTTATAGTTTTATCTCACCCAATTCTAATGTTTTATTTTTTTTCCAAAACCTGAAGAAGTATATTATGAATGAATTGCATGGATAACCTAGGAGATATTGATGTTTTCAATGGAATTTCTATCTTTTATTTCTTTTAAATTTGAAAATTTTTAATTTATGTTTGTCTCTTTTTTCCAAATCTAATAAAATACTCAGTCTTTAGGGATATTATGTCCTTGTAATCATTCTTATTTAATGAAATAATGCACCAAATTCATGCTTCTTGGGTTGGGACATTACAGTTGGTATCTGGGTAAGTTTTGTAAAAGACATAGAAATTGGATATAAAAATTGTATATTATAGAAAAATAAACCCTAAGATTGACACGAGGATACACATACAATAACATCCTAGAATTTTTGTAAGGAATATATAATTTGGATCTTCCTAATTAAAAAATCGATGAATTGATACTACAAGTGGATGTGGTTCTTGCACAGATGTACCTAGGAGTAACAACATGAACAAGGTGTTTCAGGCTTTTCCTAGGGTAACCTGGTGCATGATAGTGAGCCTTACTATGAACCTAGTTTTACACTCTATGAGGATATTCTTAAAATAATTCCCATATTCATTACAAGTAATTATGAAGGATTTATAATGTATGTAAAGTATATAGTTCTAGGATTTGTGATTAATAAATTTATGTTATATATTATACAATGTCTAAGGTTATACAGAGTTAACAATATTATGATCTAATATAGTATATAGAATTTATTTGTAATGGTTCCTAGTAGAAGGAATGAGAACATCATGAATTCACGTGATAAAAAGAGTAAGAAGGATCATGTCTCTTATGGTCTAAATCCATCATTTAGAAGGAAGATAATCTACAATGTATCCTCATCATATGAGGAGATACTATAACGTGTTAAAAAGGTATATAAATAATTCTCTGTGTTTTATAGCTTTGAAGGGAAGGAAGAGAATAAGAGGTTAGAAGAGGAATGAATGGATAAAGGTAATAATAAAAAGGGTAGATTACCAACATGTCGTACTTGTGGAAGGAAACACCCCGGAGCCTGATTAAAAAGAAAAGTTATAAATTACAATTATGGAGAAATGTTCCAAAAATTTCTTGATTGCAAGGGTAATAAAATGGTTTTCAATGTATAATGATTCAACTCTAAGGAAAAATGACCCTATATGAATAAATATAAGGCCCCAGCCTTAAAACTTACATAATCTTGAGTTATTACAAGATTACACATTGAGGATCCTTTCAGGTTTAGAGTTTTAGAGAATTAGATCATAAAACATGCATTACATTCCACATTCAATCAAAGTGGTTACATAAAGATAGTATTAATTTTTTCCCATCAATGGAAACATATTTAAAATAAAACATGGATTATTTCTTGACACTTCCTTGACACTATCATCATATCATGTACCTTTCCCTTGACCTGTTAAAAACATTTCAAAAACATGGGATGAGCATAAAAAGCTCAGTAAGGGATATAAAAATATGAAAAGGAAACATGAGTACATGTATACATAAGAATCAATGAAATCATACTCTACTCCCAAAACATAATCACTTTAACATACCTCATCAAATCATGAATAAATCATTGAAATCATAAGACATAAAGGTAACTTGAGGCATTCATAACATTCTTACGTAGGGAGTAACCCTCTTGGTTATGTTTGGAATACCCATCACAATATATTCCCTGAATCTCTTTGGAGAAACCTTAATGTTTAACTCCTTCGCGTTACCCAATGCATTGGAGATCTATATCGGGCTCACCCGCCCTTACTTTATCATGGAACCACCCGTCTTCATAATAATGCCCAAGAACCATAACATAATCGTATCACATAAAACATACATAAAGGAAACATAACATTTCCACATTTCAATCATAAGATATCAATACAACACATTTATATAATAAAAAACATTATGAAAACCATTTTCAATACCAAAATAAAATAAAATTAAAACATGTTTTTTATTTTTCTTTTAAAAAAAAGGTATGGCTTGTAGAGGAATCCGAAACTCAAATAATGGTCATAGAGGCGGAGAAGTCATTGTCGTCGCATACGTACGACAAAAACATTCCCTTTTGTTGTTTAGTAAAACACTTCGTATAAAAAATATTCCTTTTGGATAAATGTAAAAGTCAAAGGGTTTTATACACCGTATAAGAGAAAGTTGTGTATAAAACATAATATGCCTCAATGAAAGGAGATTGAGACGAAGTCCCATACCTCGGGCTCGACTTGACTCAATCATTCTTTAACCTCCTGAATAATAAACATGAGTTAATTTCTACTTTCTTAAGAACCTTTTTAAAGTTCATTATTCCTTTTATATCACTTATTACCATGTCATGAACACTATGTAATTATTTAAGTTAATAACGGTCGTTTTAACGATCATTGGTACTTGAGTCAAAAATAAACTCTTTATAATTACAAGTTGTTCATGTATTCATTATATCCAGAGTTATACTCATGATGTAGATATCATATATATCATATATAGTCAGTATATACATGAATTTATAATATTACATAACGTTTAGAGGTAAGAAATGAAATGCACCGTTCATGGAGACGGTAAGCTGTACGTATGCATGAACGCTACTTTCATTTCTATTTCATATTTTATGGAATGGAATCATAATGATATAAAGGTATATTATAATTACATTATAATATCATATATAATATAATTAATTACATCCTTTATAAGTCCCACATATGGCATTAACGAATCAAATCACTTTTAGGGGGCGGTAGTCCGCACTTCCTAAAATGAAGATATCGCGTTTACCCATAATGGAAACCATAAAGGTATGCCATAAATGAAAAATACATACGTTTAAGTGAAAAATAAACATATTATATATCATATATAAATATAGTGACATCTTAATGTCCACCTTTTAATGTGTTATATGAGTGTTGAACAATCATCCTTTCGTGAGACAAAAATTCGCCATCCACAGAAACAATATGTTCTTTAACCATTAGATGTAGGTGTGTGTAAGTGTAGCTAGAATAATTCTTATAAAAACATAATAGTATACGGAAGATACTATTTTTATTACAAAATAATGGAATAAAAAGTGTTTAGGGGGTTGGAGAAGCAAAATAAAACATAACAACACAAGAGAAGACACTACCTTTAAATCGGGTAACTCTTTTTGATTTGAGCTCAAAGGCTTCCATGGGAAGACTTCTTCCCAAAGTGAGGTTTCTAAGAGTTATATAGGTATGTGGAGAGACACAATGGTCAGGGGTTGGCCGAGCCAAAGGCATTGGATGTGTGGGTAAGGTGGTAGAGGTGGGGGCCTTTTATAAGAGGAGAGGAGGGGCACTCTTGGAAAGTTAAGAAAATATACTTTGTTATAAAATGATTTTCGGATAACAAAGGTCCCACAATTATAAATTTCTAGAATAAGGTGATAAGGGTTCTAAATGCACACATCCAATAGGTTTTTGTAAAGTTTAGGTCTTAGATTTTACATTATATTTTCATTTTATTTAAATCGTTAAATAATGAGGTCATCGCTGCATCATCATGGTGTCATAAATAATTTAATTTATTTAATGTCTAAAAATTATAAAAAAATATAATTATGTAGGAAATCTTTTTAGATTTCCAATTACTATTTATAGTAAAAAATATGACTTGTATAAACCCATGTAAAAATTGTTTTAATAAAATAATACATGTTTGTGTCATTTTTAATTTTACTTTAAATAAAAGGCATTAATGTCATTATCTTACCCAAGTGGCTCTATGGGGTCCCAAAAATCGACCCATGGGTTGTAATGGTCTGACATGACACATCCAATAAGGGTAGGATATGTGTCACGTTCATTTCATATTATTAAAACATTATTCTTACCTTAAATTACACTAATTATCTTTAATCGTGATTAAAAACTTAAAAGTTACTGTTCACCAAAAAGTTATTTTAATCCCATTGAACCACATTTTACTTCTTAATGGCAACCATGTATGTTGGATTTTTTAAATTCAAAACACAAAGGTGGTAAAATTTCATTTAAACAAAAAATCAGTTTTTTAAGTAACACTTAATGGTTTCACTATTCATCAAAAATTGAAGTTTTTCAGAAAAATACCATAACTTCACCATAAGATATATTTGATATTCTGAATTCAAAAATGATGTATATTTTACTAAATTCAAAACATATAAGTTACATTAATTAATTTAATAATTAATTCCCGCTGTCAGAGAAAATAGCGTGTTTTTATGAAACAATAAGTATCAAAAGATTGACACTAGTTTAAGTCCAATTTCAAAGTGAAAATAATTCCAATGACCACCATTGGATTAAATGATAAAAATATATTCTAATTTCACTTTAAAACCAATTAAAAACATAATATAATCATATAAACAAATTAGATTAAAAAGAGGTTTTGAATTAAAATACAAAATTTTTCACTATTCATTAAAAAAAGAACATAATCAGAAAAATACCAGAAATTGATCCAAAGTAAATTTAAATGTCCCAATCATAAAGAATAAGTTTATTTTGACAAATATAGATTATAAAATTTTAAAAAAGATAGATTTATAAATTGTTTGCCATCAAAGGCAGTAAAACAATCTTTTAAAAATATTAGTGTATTCCATGCTTAAGATTGGATTTATTCTCATTTTAAGCTTCTAAAAAACTATCTAATTCATTAATAGACATAGATAAAAATATCTATTATTCATTAATTACTTGGGATGTTACATCCTCCCCCCTTTAGAAAATTGCGTCCCCGTAATTTATTTATTTATCGAATAAGTGGGGGTATTTAGCCCTCATTGCATTTTCAGATTTCCATGTTGCCTCTTCAATCATGTGGGTTTTCCAAAAAACCTTTACATGATGAATCAACTTATTCCGTAACTCTTTCTCCCTATGGTCAAGAACATCTACCAGTTATTCCTCATAAGATAGGTTCCCTTCCAGCTGAACTACCTCTGGACTCAAAACATGAGATGGATCTGGCATATACTTTCTCAACATCGAAACATGAAAAACATTGTGTACCTGAGATAAACTCAGAGGTAAATCCACTCGGTAAGAAACTTATCCAACTCTCTCCAGAATTTCATATGGTCCAATGAACCTTGGACTCATCTTTCCTTTCTTACCAAATCGCATCACACTTTTCCATGGTGATACTTTGAGAAAACATGATCAACTACCTCAAAAGAGAGATCCTTCCTCCTGTTGTCCGCATAACTCTTCTGCCTGCTCTGAGCTATTCTCATGTGTTTCTATATCAGCTAAACTTTTTCTACCAAATCTTCTACCAATTCTGGTCCCATCAGCTTCGTTTCACCCACTTCATCCTAGAAAGATGGAGTTAGACACCGCTTCCCATATAACGCCTCAAATGGTGCCATCTGTATACTGGAATGAAAACTGTTATTATAAGAAACCTCAACCAATGAAAGATGTTGGTCTCAACTTCCATGATAATCTATATAACAAGAACGTAGCATATCCTCCAAATTCTGGATGGTTCTTTCTGACTGCCCATCATATTGAGGATGAAAAGCTGTACTAAAATTTAATTCAGTACCCAACGACTTCTGAAGGCCTGTCCAAAAGTTATAAGTAAACCTGGGATCACGATCAGATACAATGGAGAGGGGAACTCCATGCAACCTGACTATCTATTTAAGATACAATCAAGAAAGTTTATCTAGGGAAAAAGTATCTCGTATAGCAAGGAAATGAGCAGATTTAGTAAAGCGATCAACAATAACCCAGATTACATTATTACCTCGAGGTGTCTTCGGAAATCCCACAATGAAGTCCATGGATATATTTTCCCATTTCCACTCTGGTACTGGTAAAGGCTGAAGCATCCCTTTTGGTAACTGTCGCTCTGCTTTAACCTATTGACAAGTCAAACACTTCACTATAAAATCAGAAATATCTCTTTTCATTCCATCCCACCAGTAATACTCCCGCAGATCTCTGTACATCTTAGTACTGCCAGGATGAACTGAAAACAGAGAACTATGAGCTTTATGTAACAACTCTCTCTTAAACTGTGAATCACAAGGCACTCACAATATCTTCCCAAATCTCAAAACACAAGCATTATCAATGTTGAATTCAAGCAACTTACCCATCTGAACCAGCTCTACCTTTTTCTGAAACTCACTATCTTGCTTCTGTGCTTGATTGATTCTGTCTGATAGAGAAGATTTCACTGATACCTGAAACAAAAAAGAAGGACATCCTACACCAAAAACTTCTATGCCAAAGTTCATAAAATCCTTAACCAAAGGATCACGTTCCAAACGCAACATTGTTAATGATGCATTAATTTTTCGACTCAAAGCATCAACCACTTTATTTTCTTTTCCTGGATGGTAATGAATTGTACAATCATAATACTTGATTAATTCTAGCCATCTACTTTGTCTCATGTTCAATTATTTCTGAGTGAATATATACTTTAAACTTTTGTTATTGGTATATATTTCACACTTTACTCCATACAAATGATGCTTCCAAATTTTTAAAGCGAAAACAACAGCAGCTAATTCCAAATCATGTGTAGGATAATTTACCTCATGAGTTTTCAACTAACGTGAAGCATAATCAATTACCTGATCATTCTGCATTAGGACGCAACCAAGTCCTTTCAATGAAGCATCACTGTAGATAACAAACTTCCCATTCCTGGAAGGTAGTGCCAAAACTGGAGCATTCACCAATCTTCATTTCAATTCCTGAAAAAAATCATCACATTCTTTTGTCCAGATAAACTTAACACCCTTCCGAGTTAGCTTAGTCATTTGACTAGATAAATGTGAAACATTTCTAACAAACCTTCAGTAATATCCTGCCAAAGCAAGGAAGCTACAAATCTTAGTTACATTTGTGGGTCTTTCCCATTCTTCCACAACCTTTGTTTTTGCAGGATCTACAGTTATCTCATCTTTTGAAACAATGTGACCAAGGAAAGAAATTTGTTGCAACCAAAAATCACACTTGCTGAATTTCCCATACAAATTATTTTCTTTTATGGTTTGAAAAATAACCCTTAAATGTCTTTCATGCTCCTCTTTAATTTTAGAAAACACCAAAATATCATCAATGAAAACCACCAAAAACTTATCCAAGAACTCAAGGAAAATTATATTCATTAAGTCCATGAATACAGCAGGTGCATTGGTTAGCCCAAAAGGCATTACTACAAATTCATAATGGCCATATCTTGTATGGAACGCAGTATTCGGAATATCTGCTTCCTTTACCTTTAGCTGATGGTACCTCGATCTCAGGTCAATCTTTGAAAAATACTGAGCTCCCTGGAGCTGGTCAAACAAATCATCGATATGAGGCAAAGGATATTTGTTCTTAATAGTGGTGTGATTCAAGGCTCTATAATCATTGAAAAGTCTCATTGAACCATCTTTCTTTTTAACAAATAAAACAGGAGCACCCCATGGTGATGTGCTAGGTCGAATGAAACCTGTCTCTAATAAATCTTGCAATTGCTCCTTCACCTCTAAAAGTTCAATTTGAGCCATTCGACAAGGGGGTTTTGAAATTGGCATAACATCAGGAACTAAGTCAACAGTAAATTCAACTTCCCGATCTGGTATTATTCCAGGCAACTCATCAGGAAAAACATCCAGATACTCATTTACCACTAACACATCATTAATCTGAATAGTTCATTTGTTTTCAACGATGTGTGAAAGGTAACATTCATTTCCATATTTTACAAGTTTCTCAGCCTCTTGATAAGTTATCAACAGTAAGGGTTTATTCTTGTACACAAACTGAAATTCATTCTGAAAAGAAACTTCTTTAGCTCTATAGTGAATCTTAGCATGGTAAATAGAGAGCCAATCCATACCCAGGATAACATCAAACTCTACTAGAGGTAAAACAATAAGGTTCGCAAGTAGGTTCTTTCCACTGATAAGGATAGGAAGATTCTTATAAATTCTTTTAGCCTCAACATTTCCTAGAGGTGTTTTTACCACAAGTTCAAGAGTCATTTCTTGAAATGGTATTCCCATTTTACTAGAAAATTTTTCAGAGATGAAAGAATGTGTAAACCACGAATCAAACAACACACTGGCATAATCTGAAAAAACAAAAAAAAGTACCTGATACAACTTCATTTGATGGCCCAACATCTGCTGAAGTAGTTGTAAAGGATTTCACCACCCCTTTCTTCTTGTAGTCTAACTGCTTCCCATCACTCGAGCTCTTTGTCGGACACTCATTTTCATAGTGACCCATCTCATTTCACTTAAAACATTTCACTAACTATAAATAAAATTTGGTCTTACATCACCTTGATCTTTTTCAGTGCAATCACAAGCCTTATGTCCCATCTTACCGCATCGGTAGAACTTTCCAAAATTCAAAAGACATTCCCCAGCATGCCTTTTACCACATTTATCACAAACTGGAAACTTAGTTTTCTTACTGTCAGACCTTTTTGAAGAATTCTTTCCTTTCTCCTTCCACCTCGGTCTCTTCTTCTGTTGGTTGTTATAGAACACTTTATCATCAGAAAACTCCATTTACACCTTCTCAGTACATCGAACAAGCTTTTCATAACTTTTGAACTCACAAGAAGATAAAGACCTTCGATATTTTGGATTTAATCTTGAGTATAAACGATTGATTTTACTATCAAGGTCTTGGATAAAATTTGGAGAATACCTTGCCAATCGAGTGAACCTCTCTTCATAGGCAGCCACTGAGTCTTCCTCTTTACTCAATTCCAAGAATTGTTTTTCCATCCTAAGTTGAACAGCCATAAGAAAATACTTGTCAAGAAACATAACTTTGAATTCATCCCAATCAAGAGCATCAATCTCATCAGTGTCCCTGATATTTTTAACCATCAACCACCACTGATCCGCCTCACCCTCCAAACGGTAAATAGAAAGACTAACCTTTAGATTGTCTGAACAACCCATGAAATCGAAAATCTTCTCAAGTGCTTTAATCCACCCTTCAGCTAGCACAGGGTCAGATGATCCCTTGAATGATGGGGGATGTTGCCTCATGAAATGTGCCACCACTGACATGTTCCTCTGCAGTTGATATGGCTGATCTCGTGCATGGATACTGCCACCATTTATCACTTGAGTCAACTGTGCCATTACTATAACAAACTGTTTAGTTCCAATTCCGACCATCTCAGGATGCTGATTCGGAAGGTTATTTCCTTCTGTATGCCTTCTTAGAACTGCTTCCCTGTTTCCTCTGCGGAAAACCATTCTGAACAAACATGCCTTATATGAAGCAACATGGTAATCTTCAAATGCTATATCATTTCAATTTGACCATAAAAAAATATTTGTGGATAATAATTTAATAGAATTATAACTCCTAGAGTTATCTAAACCGACCTCTGATATCAACTATAAGGCCCCAGCCTTAAACCTTACTTAATCTTGAGTAATTACAAGATTACACATTGAAGATATTTTCAGGTTTAGAGTTTTAGAGAATTAGATCATAAAACATGCATTACATTCCACATTTAAACAAAGTGGTTACATAAAAGATATTATTAATTTTTTCCCATCAACAGAAACATATTTAAAATAAAACATGGATTCTTTCTTGACACTTCCTTGACACTATCATCATATCATGTATCTTTCCCTTGACCTGTGAAAAAAATTTCAAAAACATGGGATGGGCATAAAAAGCTCAGTAAGGGATATAAAAATATAGAAAGGAAACATGAGTACATTTATACATAAGAATCAATGAAATCATACTCTACTCACAAAACATAAGCACTTTAACAAACCTCATCAAATCATGAATAAATCCTAGAAATCATAAGACATAAAGGTAACTTGAGGCATTCATAACATTCTTATGTAGGGAGTAACCCTATTGGTTACGTTTGGAATACCCATCAAAGTATATTCCCTAAATCTATTCGGAGAAACATTAACGTTTAACTCCTTCGCGTTACCCAATGCATTTAAGAACTATATCGGGCTCACCCGCCCTTAGTTTATCATGGAACTACCCGTCTTCATAATAATTCCCAAGAACCATAACATAATCGTTTCACATAAAACATACATAAAGGAAACATAACATTTCCACATTTCAATAACAAGATATCAATACAAAACATTGATATAATAAAAAACATTATGAAAACCATTTTCAATACCAAAATAAAAGAACATTAAAACATGGTATTTATTTTCTTTTAAAAAATGAATGGCTTGTAGAGGAATCCGAAACTCAAATAATGGTCACAGCGGCAGAGAAGTCGTTGTCGCCACATACGTACGGAAAAAACATTCCCTTTTTTTGTTTAGTAAAACGCTTCGTATAAAAAAGATTCATTTTGGATAAATGTAAAAGTAAAATGGGTTTATACACCGTATAAGAGAAAGTTGTGTATAAAACATAATTTTCCTCAATGAAAGGAGATTGAGACGAAGCCCCATACCTCAGGTCCGAATTGACTCAATGGTTCTTTAACCTCCTGAATAATAAACATGAGTTAATTTATACTTGCTTAAGAACCTTTTTCAAGTTCATTATTCCTTTCATATCACTTATTACCATGTCATTAACACTATGTAATTATTTATGTTAATAACGGTCGTTTTAACGATCATTGGTACTTGAGTAAAAGATAAACTCTTTATAATTACAAGTTGTTCATGTATCCATTATATCCATAGTTATACTCATGATGTAGATATCATATATATCATATATATCCAGTATATACTTGCATTTATAATATTACATAACGTTTAGAGGTATGAAATGAAATGCACCGTTCATGGAGACGGTAAGCCGTACGTACGCATGAATGCTACTTTCATTTCTATTTTGTATTTTATGGAATGGAATCATAATGATATAAAGGTATATTATAATTAAATTATAATATCATATATAATATCATTAATTACATCCTTTATAAGTCCCACATATGGCATTAACGAATCAAATCACTTTGAGGGGGCGGTAGTCCGCACTTCCTAAAATGAAGATATCGTGTTTACCCATAATGGAAACCATAAAGGTATGCCATAAATAAAAAATAAATAAGCTTAAGTAAAACATAAACATATTATATATCATATATAAATATAGTGACATCTTAATGTCCACCTTTTAAGGTGTTATATGAGTGTTGAACAATCATCGTTTCGTGAGGCAGGAATTCACCATCCACAGAAACAGTATGTTCTTTAACCATTAAATGTAGGTGTGTGTAAGTGTATCTCGAATACTTCTTATAAAAACATCCTAGTATATGGAAGGTGTTGTTACAAAATAAATGAATAAAAAGATTTTAGGGGGTTGGAGAAGCAAAATAAAACATAACAACACAAGAGAAGACACTACCTTTAAATCGGGTAACTCTTTTTGATTTGAGCTCAAAGGCTTCCTTGGGAAGACTTCTTCCCAAAGTGAGTCTTCTAAGAGTTATAGAGGTATGTGGAGAGACACAATGGTCAAGGTTTGGCCGAGCCAAAGGCTTTGGATGTGTGGGTAAGGTGGTAGAGGTGGGGGCCTTTTATAAGAGGAGAGGAGGGGCACTCTTGGAAAGTTAAGAAAAAATACTTTGTTATAAAATGATTTTCGGATAAAAAAGGTCCCACAATTGTAAATTTCGAGGATAAGGTGATAAGGGTTAGAAATCCACCCATAAAATATGTTTTTGACAAGTGTATGTCTTATATTTTACATTATATTTTCATTTAATTTAATTCATTAAATAATGATGTCATCGCTGCATCATCATGGTGTCATAAATAATTTAATTTTTTTAATGTAAAAAAATTAGAAAAAAAATCATGATGTAGGAAATCTTTTTATATTTCTAATGACTATTTATAGTCAAAAATATGACTTGTATAAACCCATGTAAAAATTGTTTTAATAAAACTATACATGTTTGTGTCATTTTTACTTTTACTTTAAATAAAAGGCATTAATGTCATTATCTTACCCAAGTGGCTCCACAGGGTCCCAAAAATCTACCCATGGGTTTTAATGGTCGGCGATGAAACATGCAATAAGGGTAGAACATGTTTAAAGTTCATTTCAAATTATTAAAACACTAATCTTACCTTAAATTACACTAATTACCTCTAATCGCGATTAAAAACATAAAAGTTACTATTCACCAAAAAATTATTTTAATCCCATTGAACTACATTTTAATTCATAATGACAACCATGTATGTCAGATTTTTAAAATTAAAAACACATAGGTGGTAAAATTTCATTTAAATGAAAAATCAATTTTTAAGTACCACTTAGTGGTTTCACTATTCATCAAAAATTGAAGTTTTTCAGAAAAATACCAAAACTTCACCCTATGCTATATTTGATTTTCCAATTTCAAAAATGATGCCTATTTTACAAAATTCAAAACATATAAGTTACATTAATTAATTTAATAATTAATTCCCGCTGTCAGAGCAAATAGCGTGTTTTTATGAAACAATAAGTATCAAAAGATTGACACTAGTTTATGTCCAATTTCAAAGTGAAATTAATTACAATGACCACCATTGGATTAAATGGTAAAAATATATTATAATTTCACTTTAAAACCAATTAAAAAAATAATATAATCATATAAAAAAATTAGATTAAAAAGAGGTTTTGAATTAAAATACAACATTTTTCACTATTCATTAAAAAAAGAACATTATTAGAAAAATACAATAAATTTATCCAAAGTAAATTTCAATGTCCCAATAATAAATAATAAGTTTATTTTGATAAATATAGACTATAAAATTTTCAAAAGATAGATTTATAAATGGTTTTCCATCAAAAGGCAGTAAAACAAAATTTTAAAAATATTAGTGTATTCCATGATTAAGATTGGATTTATTCTCATTTTAAGCCTCTAAAACACTATCTAATTCATTAATATACATAGATAAAAATATCTATTATTCATTACTTACTTGGGATGTTACAATAAATATCCCAAGCATCAATATAATATGACCCAAATGATGTTACTATATAATGATCAAGTTATGAAATTATCATAGATGAACTGGAATTATTAATATGCCTCATCAAGAATCATGTAATTTGAATATTTTTTCAACAATTTACTGGTTATATGAATTATTGAATAAATGAGGATTATAATACAACACTATTTCATTAAGAATTTGAGTTTGAATGATGAATTGTACCAAGGATAAGTGACTCATTAGAACGTTAATATATTGGGAATGTATATGTATAAGGGAATGACATCCCTAAATATATCTCAAATGATTAATATAATGATTAATAAATTATTGATTTGGATAATTAGTCACTACCTAAAAACTAATTATTGACTTGTCTATAAGGGGTCTATGCTATAATTGATTGAGTTTACAACTTGTATTGATATAATGAATATATCGAATAGTATATCTTAGGATGATTTAATGATTCCAATAAGGTTTTATTATAATTTGAGTTATTACCATATTTCCAAAGGATACATGATTTAGATATTCACATGTTTGGTATGTGAAAATTTAGGGCCTACTTCATGTTTATTAAAGGAAATTAAGGTAGCAGATGCCTTGAGTAGGATGGATTATGGAGTTCTAAAAAATAAGGATTTACAAGGACCCCATATATATAGATCTAGCCAGGATGGATATGGGAATATTTTTAATGTTTTGGATCATGATATTTTAGAATAATAAACCATTTAATAAATGGTTTAAGTTGATCTTTTTATTAGGATTTATAGCTTTTTGTCTCCACATTGTGCAACGTGCGCTAAGAGATGAAGTATAGACAGTTTAAGGAACAAACGAAGTATAATATCGTGTTTATGGAATAGAAACATATATTTATAATTTTATAGAGTCGAGTAATTCATCAACTATTGGAAAAGAGTTTAAAACAAAAATATTTTCCTACGATCATATTTTTTATAACTTTAGTTTATGGTTTTATGGTAATGATCACTAACATGAGTAGGTTCTCTATCAATTTCCATCGGAACACAATCGTTTGATTATTCTTCCATGACCATGTTATGCAATTAGAAGGAATTTTTTATTGTAATTAATCCATTTCCCTTTCCCTCTTATTAATATGATATTTTAAACATATTTCTGATGTGAGTTTCCAACCACAAAATTTACAAGTATCAACCATTAACTTTTCAAATTCAGTTTTTTAATTTTGTGGATGAAATTATTGTGTGGAGGGGAGAATATAACACCCCAAGGATTTATAAATAAATTTTATATTGAATGCATGAAACACTGAATCTCTACAAAAAAAATCTTTGTTATAACCAATCCAATAATCATAATTGTGCCACTTCTTGGATTTGAATTTCTAAAATCTGACATACACTGTTTCGTTCAGGGATATTTTTAGTGTCTGATAGAACAAGAATAATTTTTGGTGAATAGAAACCAACCCATATGATTGGTGACCTACCATTATGAATATTAATATACCCTTATGAATAGTAATGTTACACTTATGAATAGTAATATGACCCTTATGAATAGTAACCTTGTCCATGAAAGTAAAAATAAAATTTTGTAACCTTAAAAATGACGTATAATATTTTATAAATTATTAATTAAGTATTCATATATGTGTGAGTGATACATATTTAAATAAAATTTTAATTTAATGATTTAATTTATTTTCATAAAATGTGTTCCTAAATAATTTTTTTTCCTATGATTTTTGGAAACTTTTATGATACCATAGTTAATTTTTGAAATAATTTTTAAGGGAGTTTTAAATCTAAAATCTATATTTTCATGTAAATAAGGATTTTATTTAAAAATTAAATTTCACATATTTAAAAAATTATTTTGATAAAATGGAGTTGATTTCTTTATTCTACACTTTGAAAAATGTTTATGGTGAACTTTTTGGATTTTTCCAAAATACTTCAATTTTAGGTGAATAGTAAAATACGATATTTTAGGATAAATATTAAATATTTGATTTATTGAGTTATTGGGGATGTAAGGAAGATTAAGACCACTTGGTTTAAACTCACATGGAAAAATTACTAATTCTTTTCACAAGAATCTATACTATTTATGGTCCTGACATAAATAATAAACAGTGTTTAAGATATTCAAAAATTACTCCTCTCCTCTACAATAACCCCCTCCCCCTCACTCCCTCTTCTCTTCACTCTTAATAAGCTTTGTGACTTGTCTAAATTCTACCAAATTATCCTTCCAATATCCTCCCACATTTCCCGTATCACTTGGTCTCATAAAAATCCCAAATTCTCTCCAATAAAGAGGCTCTCAAGGAAACTTAATTCAAGATAAAAATTCATCTTTTCAATTAATTTACTTCCTTTTTAAGTTCCTTTGTTTTCTTTTATATCCTCACATATCATAATCTAAATGTTATAAAAAATCCAGTACCACAAATTTATTTTAATTATTTTATTATGATGGAATAATTTATTATCATCTCTCCTTTACCCATCTTTTATGCTAGTTGTAAAAAACACCGTCAGAGATGTGCTAATTTACCACATTCAAGGATGGTGTGGTTTCAATTTCTATTACCATCACCAATTATGGTCATGAATACACTCCTATTATTAAAACATACTATAATATGTTTATTATATCTCATATATAGTTATGTAATCTTTTTTACATATATATTTTTTATTTATAATGAAAAATGAGTGTGATGTGTTCAAAAACTGCTAATTAACCCAAACAGTTATCATTAAATAATTTATATAATGATTAATATTCACTCCAAGTAACCAAATGAAATGTAAAATCAGGTAACAATTTTTATCTTCATTGATAACACATAACATAAATTCTATAAAACCATCCTCATTTTACACAATTATCTATTCATGTATATATGTATATCGATCATTAAACAAACAGACCCTAACAATGAAAGTGAACCTCTTAGCCCATCAAAAAGGCCATGAATAAACAAAATGAGGTTATAATAAATCAATTAAATGAAGATTTGGATATTTAATTATTAATTAATGGGACTAAATTTGATTATTCAGGTCATTAAGATCTAGTGGAGATCACCTTCAGACTTAAGGTAAGGGTTTCTTTATTTTACTTTCATTTTTGTGAGATATTCCGTATTCACTACTATAACATGTGTATGGTGAATATATAATGCCAATTTATCTATAATAACATGAATATATTTGTTTTATAAATATTAAATGTATCATTTTTTTATTATTAATTTTTGTGTATACAATTCAATTGGTTACAAAGCTGTTACAGTTTTCCACCCGAACCTCCATTTTCATTAGGGGTACTTTTATTTTCTACTTACGTCAATTAGATTCTTATTAATTAATATTTACTCATAAATTCTGTTCTAATGTTCTATATATGTGTACCAACAAGAATCCTACTTTCATTTATGGGTAATTAAATGTTTTAAAAGGAAGTTTCAAAAATTTATCCTGAAATTCATGCCCGACTCAAGGGAATTTCTCAAATTCTTACATACTTTTAGGGGAACTTTATAATCTATTTTTTGAAACCATTATCTTTATAAAATCAATAATTTTATTAGTAATATAATATCTTAATTTATTTCTGGTTTTATATATACACTTTTCCAAAATTATTTCTCTTTTCAAAGTAATAGAGTATTTATCTCAAGAATTAATCAATGATTTTGTAAGAGTATCTTCATCTGTTTCAACACTCCTATTGATTATTATATATTATTAGGATTAATATCTTTGATCTCATCTACCATATTTTATTTAATTTTTTATGATTAGTATGACCTTTTATGTTAATGTTAAAACCATTCCCCAATTTACTCTGAATGGTTAGTGTTTATGCTTAATGTTCGTGGAAAGTTATTTACATTTCATATGTTAGTTTCAATATGAATGTATATGTTGTTTATGTTTATCCCCATTAATAAGAAGAATTAATTGGACTTATTATGTGATAGTGGACTTATATATCCCATCGATTCATAGTTAGGTCTCATAAGTCAAATATATTTGGACTTGGTCGAGGCCTTTCCCATTTTGATATATGATTTTCAGCAAGGCCTTAATCATTTTTAGATTTGTTGGTTGAGGCCTTGATGGTATAATTCAAAATTTTCAGAATATTCATTTACCTCATTATGAATTTATTTTTTGAAAACTCATGTGGTTATTTTACTAGTATAGAACCAATTATTATGTTTTATTATGACATTATTTATTCTGCTCTTATTCCTTCCAAATTACATTAAAGTTTTGTAGAGGTGTGTGATTTTAGTTATTAACCATACATAATTTTTATGTTTATAATATCTTTTGATATAATTCTTACCCTAATGGTCATTTGATCTCACACCTTTCTTATGTTTTATTTTCCCCATATGTGAATAATTATATTATGAATGAACTATATGGATATCCTAGGAGATAAGGATGTTTTCAAAAGCATTTTTATCTTTTACATCTTTCCAAGTATTAATTATGAACTTATGTATGTATCTTGTCTCCAAAGACACTAAACTACTTAGTCCTTAAGGATATGAATTATTTATAATCATCATAATGTAATTAAATAATTCATTGATTCTGGGCATCTGGGGTTAGGGCGTTACAAATGTCATTGTGGGTATCCTTGACATAATATTTTACAAATTATAATTATTCCAAAAATTATCCAACTCTTTTATGATATTAAATTAGTCCAATGTTAGGATCTCATGGATCATGTTCTTTGATTACATTATGATTCATGACATACGAACAACCATCATTTAGTCCAATAATCATGATTATGAACTCAAAATTTCAAGTTATGATTTTATAATATTAATATCATGTTCGCATACCCTTATGATCATGAAATTGTTTCATACATTCATTGAATTATATATCCCTTGTTTACTATTATTGAGAATCTTACCACACCCATTATTTTGTATCATTTCCCTAGTATATGAAGAACTTTTTATGTATTATATGTCTATGAAGGGTGATAGTAGTGAAGAACATAGTAGGAGATGATGTTAATCAATTATGTGATGGTATTTTATGTATTCATGTTTCTAAATACACTAAACCATTATGGTTCATTCATATATCATTAATTATATTTATGGAATATTTATTTAATAATATTTAATAATTATTTATTAATATCTGGTTCACCTAAAAAATAATTAATGTTCTTACAACAATATATGAAATAAATAACCTCTGTAATTAATTGATCTATTGTTTAAAAGGGAGTATTAGATAGGTGAGTAGGTCTCCAATCATCTTGTTCATCCCTCCAGATAAGATGAACCTCTAAGGGGATTCTAAAGAATTGGGGAAGAATTACTATTACCCCCTCACCTAAAAACACCAAAATGGATCTAAAAAACATGAATCTCCAATAACTACCCATTACACCCCCCTTGGATGGTTGGTGGGGTCCTAGGACCAATAGGGACACATCATAGGGAACTGAGTTCATAATGGTAAAGGAAGTAATGTTGCTGTTTACCGCTAGGATTCTCCATACTATGAACATATGATCCACCTATAGAACTTATATTAACACTAAAAACACATCAAACAACATCCCATTAGAATTTTATAAATATTATAATATGAATTTGAATCATTGATCTGGATATTCCCTCCAACACTAAAGTTAAGATTGAAAATTATGTCTGCTAATTACAAAAAAATTACAATGTGGGTCATTAAATATTTCCCCCAAAGGGTGGTGTTATATAATTATAAAAACATTAAATATGATAGATTATTAAAAAATAAAATATCATTTTTAGGGATAAAAATTTCTTTCTATATAATATATTTTAAATAATAATTAGGGAGTTAATCCACATTGATCTATAATTTTGATGTTCAAATAGGGATTATTCCAGATAAACTAAATTAGTGTTTGAAAGGAATAATTTTAACTATAAAATATTTTTTTCTAGACTGAATTCAATAATATTGATATATAAAAGAAAAATTGGAGAATATGTTAAAACAAATTGATTAAATGAAAACAATAACAAGCTGAAAATGAATGAAATGATGAGGAAAAGAAAATGTAAAAAGAAAAATGGAATCATTATTAGAATAATGTCCTTTGAAGACATCCAAAAGTGGTTTATGAAGGTATTTAGGGGCCACATTATGACTATTTTTTGCTGTCATAGTTTTATTTGTCTGTAAATACCAACAATGGCCTCCTAAGGAAGCCCCTGAAAGACCCCCATGGAAACACAAATGTTTGGGTGTTGTCTGTTTTTGTGGATACAATTCAACATAGGGGGTCATAACGGAGAGGAATACAAAACCTATGTCACTAAATACAGCAGACATGTGGTGGTTGGATGGTTGGGATGGTGCAACGTTGAGGTTTTTATTGAGTTTGGTTGAATGTCGGGGGTTGTTGGGTTTGGTAACAAGTGTTTTAAGATAGATGAGGGGTCACGACGTGGATGACTGAGTGTGGTAGGGAGGTGACGAGGCAATAAAGGAAATAGACATGTAGTTGTAGCAGCGATATGGGGAAGACAATGGTAAGGGTGGGAAAAATCAATCCCATTTCCTATCAGTATTATTGACTTCCATTGTCGGTTTCCCATTTTCCAGTACACAAAAGACTATTTTTCTACTAGTGAATTTGAATGAATCATGAGAAAGATAACACCCTTATAAATAACCATTCACAATATAGGATAGAATAAAACAAGAAAATATAGAAGTAAATTTGAGTTTGTTTTTATAAATCATTAAGAAACATCATATAAAAATCCCAATTTTAAAATCTTTAGTAAACATTTCCACTAACGAAAAGTGTAACACCCTAATATATTGTGGATTATTTTTATAAGAATATTCAGTTATTCTATATTTTTCATTACACACAATATCAATTTTTTTATTTCATTCCCGGCAACACTTATTTTGGATTTTATTACACAAAATATCAAGCTTATCTTAAGTGACACGCCACACTGATTTTAGCATGCATTACACCCAGTATTGCATGTAGTTTTCATTACACTGAACACCGAGTTAGAATGAAACATCACTTGATATTAATAAATCATTATTTAAAATTACAGTTACTGCCTAGATTTTGGAAATGTGGGTATGAATATGATTAACCAAATTATGAAAATATATTTATATAAAATTAATTATTTGTTGACCATTTCATTAAATGTAAAAATAAAAACTATTTCAATATAATGGAAATCATTTTTTGAAAAAATATTTTTATGGAAACAAAGATAATTTACCTTAATAAATTAAATAAACCATATTTAAAGAATTATTTTAAATATATATATATATATATTTATATTATGTATTCAATTAAATTTTTAACATTAATCTTATTTATTATATGTGAGAGATAAGAATAAACCAAGTGTTCTACTTTAAACAACATTTTCCTAAATAGAAGTTTTGTCTCCAATTGTGCACTTACAATTTTTTTTTATATTTTAGAAAAATAATCTGATAAAATAAAACTCAATTTTTAAATCAACGTATCAAAATTAACTTAGTGTAAATTTTTTTTATTTTTTGATGAGTATCATTTTTTGATGAATAATGAAAACTACAAAATATTAATTGAAAAATGCATTTTCATTTTACTTATTTTTGAAGTAAAATTCAATTTTAATTTTTTTAAAATTAAAAATATATTTAATTTTAATTTATTTAAATCAATTTATTTCATATGAAACAATTTCATATGTAATTTCAATATAGAAACATTGTATCCTTTTTAATATTTTCTATTTAAATCCCCATATTCTCATCACATTTGTGGGATTAATTTTGAATAAAATTTCTTCACTTATTTTAATTTAATTTAAAAAAATAGATTCCATTTTTTGAAGAATAGTAATTCAAATTTTCTAATAATTACAACATAATATTTTACCAAAATGAATAGTTAAAGGAGTAAAATTTATTTAATGTCATTAATGTAAAAATGGTTTTACCTGGGTGAAACTAAGAATATAATGGTTAAAATGACTATAAATCTATTCAAATTATTATTTTATGGATATATTTTAATCATATCCTCCAAATGTCTAATATATGGTCATTTTGAAACTTTTTTTTATTATAATGACTATTTTCTTTTTGATTATTTTATAAAATTTCGAAGTATTTTCCAAGTGGGTTCATTTCTCCACTTATAAAAGGACACTAAAAAACTATACTTATTCACACATCAAAAGAAAATTATTTTTTACAATCATTTCTCTCACAAAAATCCTAATCCATTTTTAGGAACTTCTGGTCATTCGAAAATTCCAATATTGGGGTCCTTAATAAGATATCTAATGGAGGTACCTCTATGTGAAAGTAATTATCTTCGCTACGATCCTTCTTTTTCTTTATTATTTTTCATCTGTTAATTATGGGTTAAATATTATAATATAATAACACCAGAACATAATATATAATTATATTTTATTATTTTAATGTAATAAAAAAATCCACTTCCATTATGTGGGTTACAAAATCCCCGTTCATGTGTATAGAGGACTACCGCCTCATGAAGAGATGTGATTCATTCAAAAATTACATCAAAGGTAATAAGGATGGATTTAATGAAAATATGGTATATATATGAAAAAAATGTTTCCTTAATGAAAATTTACTAGTTACTTTTCATTGTTTAATTCTGATAAGAAAATGGAAACACTCTTATTGTGTTAGTACGGTCTAGTCTCTCTATGAATAGTGTATTTCATGTTATATCAATAAATATTATGGATTAATCTAAACACACATATAAAAAATTTATATGATATTTATATCTTGGTTAAGATTATAGTAATGATATAATCATGATCAAATTAAGAGTACCAGAAATAAATAATCCAAACATATATAAAGAACAAAGTAGTTATTAAGCATAATGTAAGTTAAACATGGAATTATTAATAAACTGGAAATAAAATGTAATAAAAAAATAATATTTAGTATTATATATATACATTTTTTATTTAATAAGTTTAAAATATTATTTTATATTTATACAACAGGTTTTAATGTCTGTGATATATGTAAATACTTAAGGTTTGGTATTTCTGTAACGAACCCGGCAGGCCTGAAGCCCAACCAAACTCGGCCACGCCCGAGCCCAGCCCTCTGGAAGATAGCAGACCCCCACCCTCAGGTAGATAACAGGCCCCCACCTCAGACCGGCCCAGATAACACGTGGCAGGAACTGTCCCCTGAGGTGGGGGCCTGTTATCTGCCTGATGGTGGGGGTCTGCTATCTGCCATAGGGCTGGGCTTGGGCGTGGCCGAGTTTGGTTGGGCTTCAGGCCCGCCGGGTTCGTTACAATTTCTGTCTCACTTTTATTTTAATTTGAGACACTTATCTTTTCCACCAAGAGTTTATTTTATGTGGGATATATACATCCCATGAATATATATTTTTTATCCTAAAAATGTTTTTTTAATTTCTATTTTAGGATCTTTCTTTCATACGGTTTACAATTTAAATGTTACCAAAGAAACATGGGACTTTTTTCTCAATTTTCCTTCATTAATATGTAAATCATGTTGGGAACCTGTATTCCTTGATGAGGTATATATAAATCCACCATATCATGTTATATTATTTATCCTCATGATATTTTAACTTCCATTTTATGTAATTACGTCATGGAAGTTGTGATTCACCTTTATGAAAGTGGTAATGATTTCATGTTATAGTCTCCTTGTTTATTAGGATTGTTTATGATTACATTTACAATGATAAAATAATATGATACATAACGAAATAAACTCATTAATTTTATCATTATAAGTTTATTAATGGTATTTTTCAATAATATTACCATTTTTCTAATCTTTGGTACTTAAAATAATTGATATATTGTTTCTACGAGAACTATTTCACTGAAAAACTGAATTTATTTCTCTCTTTAGAATGATGTCTTTTTTCTTCCAAACCCATTTTTTCTAAAAAATTCTTCCAAAAATGTTTTATTATTATCCTATGATTATTAAAATATAATTTTATGCATGTTTTACTTTTTTTAACAAAATTGAAAGGAATCATCATGTTATTTTATAAATAATTCATGTATTGATTTTATAAAAAATTCTAGAGGAATATTTGTGTTAACATGTAAAACATGAATATAATTTTGTACTATTAGGAAAATTAATTTTATTGAAGTTAAATTTATATTTTTAAGTTATTTTTTAATAAAATTATTTGTGAATTTTTTTTATGTTTTATAAAGTTTTTTTCAAAGTTAAAAGGAAATTTCCCCAAAAAATAAAAGAAAAGGTTATTAAATATTCCTTTATATGTTTTTTACATTTATATTCAATGAAAATGATTTTTGTAATATTTTTAGACATAAAAATTGATTTTGGAATAACATTTATCTTCCTGTTTAAGTATTCCATGTGATTTATCATTAAAAATAATTCTCTATCTGAGATTAAATCCATTGATGTAAGTTATTATTTTCTATAGATAAGAACCATGATACCATTATTATTTATTATCTGAATTGTTTTGGAATAGTTTTTATAAAATCTGTTTTGGTGTGTCAAAAGACTCTTGTTAACTCTTCTATTCCTTTTGTTTTGGAAATCAAAAAGACTTTCTAAAATACTTAATTATAAACTATTTTATGTACAAATCATTTTATTATACTTTGTTTTATGAAAAAGAATCATATTTTATCATTTCAATTTTCATAATGCTTACGATAATAATCATACACATATGAATTTCAATAATTACATCTTCCATGATTATCATAATGATACCAAGTATGATTTGTATTATACACACCGTAAATGACATACATTGTACACACTGTCTAGTATTTCATTCTGAAAATATTTTCATAATGATATAAATCATAATGACTCTCATAATAGAAATCATCAGACTCATTGTTATCATACCCAAAACATATTATCTTAAGGAAATGTTTTCTTTTAAATAACAATTATGTCATGTATTATATGATAATAAAAATGATGTCATGATTTCAGTTTCAATGTGACCATTACAGTGATAGGTGTCCTAGTATCTCTGAGATTTTAAGAGAAAATATAACCCTTTGAGTCCAAGATTACCATTGGGATGAAGGCGTGTAAATACCCGGGAATTTGAAGGATCTCAGGGCTATTGCAGATTTTTGAGAATGCGTGAGAAATTCCAAATCTTTTACATGTGACATCTATAATTTTTTATAAGTTGTGCAATTTTTTTCAATATACTTGAAACATTAAAAAGTTTATTTTGATTTATGTGACATGATTGTTTGTGAATAAAATCAAGGGCTTTCAGGGATAGAAAGACATATGTTCCAATATTTTTCATATCGAATGCTTCTATGTCTAGGAATATAGAAGCACCAATCACCTTCTTGATTGATACCTACTAGAGAAAGGTAGAGAGACTAAAGCAGATAATCATATCAAGGGATTAACCTGATGTGTGTAATGTTGAATTTCTTGATTATATAAATCAAGGTACCATTATACTAGGTTATTAGATACACTTATATTTTTTAAATGTATTGTATTAATTTATTTGAATTTCATTTCTTTTGTTATTGTAAGATAAAGTGAATTGTTTTTTATATTCATTTTTCTATTTTGTTTTTTGTTTATCATAATTACCATTATTATGAAAACATTATATTAAAGCATGATTAGGATTTATGTAATTACGATCACATCAATAGTTTAATAAAATGATATAATGTTTATGATAGAATAATTAGTTTTTTCAATTTGAATATCATAACCATTGTGATTACGATAATTACCATACTTATTTAAGAAAAGGATTAAATACAACCTGTAAAATATATATAGAAATCAATATGATTATGATATTTTTTTAGTCGGACCCAAGGACCAGTCGGTTTTCTATTTTTATTCATAAGAGGTTTTTTTTTGAATTCCATCAGTTCAAATCCTATTGAACAAAATTATTTTATAAACAAAAATAATCTTTTAGAAAACAATTCAGACCCTATTTAAGTTTGTCATATTCATATACATTCATCCAAAAAATAAATTTAATTCAATCAGATGTTTCAAATTTGATGTTTTATAAGGATGAAATAATTGATTTTAAGAATCAAAATATTTTTAATGACAAGATTAATGTTTATGAAAAGGAATATAAAGATCGGGTGAAAAAGATTTAGGATAAAGATGAAAAGTTTCATTCTCTTGAAGAAAATATAATCTCTTAAGATTATTTGAATCATAACCAGGATCAATTATTTTTAGACCTAGATGACAGGCTTTAGACTTAGTAGGATTCTATTAAGAAGACGAAGGATGAGAGAAACCAATTAATGAAAATGAATAAATATTTCATATCCCTCTTAAAATAAGGATAAAAAGAAAGGTAAGAAATGATTTTTTTTTCAAACTCTTGTTTTATTTCTTTTCAAAACACCGATGAATTATTTTGACATCTATAATCACTTTGATTGAATGTTTTCCAAAAAAATTGAGTGAATGTTCTTTCACTAATTCTAGATGATAAAATTATTTATTTCGTTGTATGTTTTATTTCCTTAACCCATTTTATGTATTATAATAATTTCGTATTTGTTTTTGTAAATCCCAAATGAGGAGAATGAGTTAGACATTGGGATAATTTGTTTTACAAAAGGGATAATAATATACTCAGGGGGAGTAAAATTTTCAAAATGAAAAGAATATGATCACTAGGGAATTGGTTATCCTAATGGGGATTTATTCATATTCAATATCTTATTCAAAAGATTTTTAAGACACATGGGGAGATAAGTATAATTCCTTACATTTTAATATGAATGTTTAATATAATTATTTTTGTATATAATTTTTTAATGTAATTTTATATTTAAGTCTTGTGGTTTGTGCTTTACAAAAAGAGGGATATTATTAAGTCAAAAGTATCTTATGGAATTTTATATTTCTTTTATTTTGTAAATCTTAAAATATTTCTTAAATGCACAATTAAAAAATCTTTTATGTACACAACATTTATATCATACTTTTTTTACAAAAATCAATTTATTTTTTATTATTAAAATTTTATTAATTCTTGAAATTATAATCATACTAATAAGAATTTCAATAATGATTCATTCCTTGATTATCATAATGTTCTCGGATACGATTTATATGGTACATACTAGAAACTCCATACATTGTATACACTGACAATTATTTTATAGTGATAGTATTTTTATAATGATATAAATTATTCCGACTCTTGTAATATAAATAATTTGAATCATAATTATAATACCCATAAAAATGTATCATAATGAATTGTTTTATTTTATATAATAATAATTTTGTTCATTATATGCTAATAAAAAATATTTCATGCCTTCAGTTTCAATATGACTATAATAGCGATAGGTTTCCAAGTCCCTCTAAGATTTCAGGAGAAAATCCGACCATTGAAGCCCAATATGACCTTCGGGATAAAGAACTATAAATACAATGTCATATGAAATATCTCAAGGAATCTTTTCTTATTTTTGAGATTGTGTGAGAACTCTTCCAAAATACCTTTGTGTGGTATCTCTGTTTTTTACAATTTGTGAACTGATTGTTCTATATACTTGTGAATTTACAAGCTTTTATTTTTCTTTATGCGACACTGATTATTTGTCAATAAAATCGAGGGATTTCATCAATAGAAATACAGATGTTCCAATATTTTGGAGATTGATGGATTCCAAGGCTAGGAAGACAGAGGCAGTGATCACCTTATTGGTCAATGGCTACCGAGAATAGGAAAACATACCAAAGATGATAATCATATCGAGTGGTTACCCTAGTGTGGGTAATAAATACATTATTGAAAGTATAAATCAAGGTACCATTATTCTAGGTTATTGGATAACCTTATCTTTGGGATAAAATAATTTTATGTATTTACTTGTTTTTCATTTCCATTTCTATTGTAATAAAAAGTGTATTATTTTATATATTAATTTTTCTATTATGTATATTGTTTATTGTAATTACTCGAATTACAATAACTTTTTATTAAATCGTGATTATGATTTATATAATTAAACTCAATTTAATTATTTATTACCATTATATACACTTTATGATATAATAAATATTTTTTTAAATTGATTATTGTACCACTGTGATTATGATACATACAACGCTTATTTTGAATTTGATTAAACAATAACAATGGAATATATATCAAAATCAATCTGATTATGATATATTTTTAGTCAGACCCAAGTACTATTCTATTTTCTATATTTATTTATAAGAAGTTTTTTGAATTCAATTATTTTAATTCCTATTAAACAAAATTATTTTATGATTAAAAACTATTTTTTAAACATAGAATTCTCCCTCCCCCATCCTGTAGTTTTTCATGTGCATATACATTTTGATCCAACACGTTTCTCTTCCATGGGTTATACCATGATAATATTCCTTTGAAACAAAATTATTTTCATGGTTTATTCTACAAATAAATAATGGATTGATTTTGAAACCTATCTAATTTACACAGGTTATGATATGATGAAATGTTTATAAAACACAACTTATTTCATGGGTTATGATGTGTAGAATTATTATGATCTTGTGGCACACATAAATATGGTATTATTTATAATATGGGTGGGACCTATATCTCTGTCCAATGCATTTGGTAAAGCTTTATGTCTCATGAGATAATAACAGGAAAAACATTTATGGGATTGATGCACAATGGGAAACAAGTGTGTCATAATCCACACTGGGAAACAGGTGTGTCTTGATCCACTATGGGAAATAGGTATGTCACAATCCCAAATAGTAAATAGGTGATGATTCATGATCCATTATGTTTATTACCTTTTTATTTAACCTTTACATGTGAAACATGTTTTAATATTTATGATGGTTCCACACCTTTATGACAAGAGATTATATTTCCTGATTGATTTATGATGATTTATCACTCTTACGGTCCATCTTTTCAAAAATTATAATATTTTTTTATTATTCATGTTTGTAATATATGACTGTTTGGGTATGAACTATATAAGTTATGTTCATGATCACATACTATTATGCTTGTATTATGATTTAATATGATTGTAGAATGATATCTCTAATTCTTACCCTTACTAAGAATCTGATCTCACCATTTCTTACGTTTCCTTCCGTGGGATATGAAAAAGGATTTAGGCAGTGTATTATTAAAAGTACTATATAAGAATATCATTTTAGGGTATTTTATAGTTATTTCACCAAATTAGAAGATTGTGTACCTTTTCTCTAAAGACACTAAACTATTTAAATACTCAAGTGTGTTTTTGGGTAATGTATTGAATATTCATCTAAGAATTTGTAAAATCTATATATAAAAATATTGGGTCATTCCAGTTGGTATTATAGGAATTTTTTAGTTAACCTTTATAAACTATGATAATAATACTTTATTGGAGTCAATTAGGATGTATCTAAGGATATGTTTACTTATATGTCATGGATAAGCCTACGGATGAGTAAAATTATATAAAAATGTCCTAGAATTATGGTAAAATATAGTGTGAGTAGTTTTCAAGGAATTACATCCCTTTCTAGACACTATAATCTAATCTAGATCTAGAACATAGTTATCTAGTTGTAAAAAATCTAAAATGGGTGAATCGTGTTAGCCTTGATCATCACCAGGTGCATGAAAATGATCTACGATTCACAGAGGTTTTGAAACTCCTTACGGAGATGCTTTGGAAATTCAGAAGCTCTTTATTAACCATCGTGAAGGATTTAAATATAATGAGACTCTGAATGTCCATGATTAAGCCTAATGTGTCATATGATAAAAAGAAGGATCAATGATTTGGATATCAAATTAGTTATTTTTCATGGTTATGTGGTTTTCCACTATGATTAGTGTTTATCACACTATATTTTCTGGTTTTATTAAATAGATGGATAAAAAATGAACCATGAAAATGTGGAATGAAATGATAAACGGAAATGATTTTCTCCATGAAGAAAAAGAAATATGGGAGATAAAATGAAAATTATTATGGGTATGTTCATACAATTTTTTGAAGATATGGATCATGTTAAACATCTGAGTGGGAAAAGTATGGACTAATATTATTTTAATTCTTTCATAAATAAATGTATACCTACTTTTAGTGGTTCCAATGATCTACTAGTTTCTATGTAATGGATTTTACCACTATATAGGTATGTTCCATTATGTACAGTTTGGAGAACAGAAATTTTATTTTCAATGTTTATTATTTGGAATGTGATGAAGATCTATGGTGGACTTTTATTTCAAATATAAAGGAAAAAAATAAATTAAATATATGAAATGTGAGTATTATAAAGGGATATTAATTAGTAAATACTTCTATAATATTATATAAACATATAAAGGGAAGAAATTCCTTGAACATAATAAAAAGGATAAATATTCTATTGTAACCCAGGATGTTAAATTCAAAAGACTTGTAAGGTACGCTTCTGGCATAATCATCAACCCCAAAGAAAAATTGATCGATTATTTGGTGACCTAAAGAATAGTCTTTTCAAGGACTTGTCTATAAGATAATTCTGTAGCTATAATTAATTCATTCAATCTAAACTAAATGTAGAAATAGAAATTTGATATCCCCACAATTTCTATGATTTTGATAAGAAATGGATGATAGATTTGTCTAAAAAATAAAATGGTGGAAAGTTATTCCAACCATATATATGGAATAAATGTGGGAAGAACCATAAAGGGAATTTCATGAATAGAACTAGGAGGTACTATAAATAAGTAATGGAATGTCATAAATCAAAATAATGTGGAAATTAAATTAATGGACTTCTTAATAAATGGAGGAGAAGAGGATGCCAACTTATGCACCACTTACACTATAGTGTTTCAAGTGAAATAAGTTTGGTCATTATAGGAATTAATTCCATAATTCAATGGATAATATAGAGGACAATACAAAAAAACCTATGAATATAATGAAAGGGGGAATCTTTTTCAATCATGATGAATGAATTGAATAATTATAATTATTACACTCTTATCCTCCCCTCCTTAGTTGGGAATTTCATGTTTTATTTTTTATGGGTGAGAATTATAAAGATCATATGGTTCATCCTTTTTTGAAATTCCATGTGATTATATCCGTCTATGTGGATTTTGGATTAATGAAATAATATTTTCTATTCTATAGGTGTAAGGATAAACTCATAATTCCAATGAAAATGTGTCTCTATAAGATAATAGCTTATATAATTGATAAATGTTAATTTTACAGTTGTATTTATATATGTAACCATGAAAGATTAACTTAACAGTTATGGAAACCATCATGAGGTTATGATTTTAAGTATAAACCGAAGATCGAAGTCATTGACACCCCTTTTGAGTTCATATGGTAATTATGGTTATTACCTAGATCTAGTAGAATATATGACCAATGTATTCACATATTTTATATGTGACCATTAATAGACACTATTTGATATATGTGTGATTAATGTTACGCTCATTTTTAAAAATTGAGTCTCTGTATTATGACTTTCAAAATTTTGGAAGCATTTTAAGGTTAATCATTCATGGAATGGTTTATGTTGAACTTTTTATGACTTTTTTAATATTAATATATTAATCCACCATATGAAAATTTATTCATACTAGGTAACCAATTTTAACAATTTTTACTATAGATGGAAGGAATAAATTTCCATTTTATTATGGATCTTATTTAGTAATTTAGAGATGAATAAATTTCAACTCATAGAGTACGATTTGAAGTGGAAATTTATCAAGGAACAACCAAAAGATTAAATTTTTTATATGAAATAAAATGATATAATGTAATTATATATTCATATGTTCTCATAAAATAAATTACCCAACAATAGGAAAAGGATATTGAAATAAAATATTATCATTTTATCATCATTTTTTATAAATCAATTACCATTTTCATGCAACTCTGGTTTATGGTTTTTTAGTTGTTATCAATATCCAGGTCACCCACTTTTTAGGATTAATGATCACTATCACTCTCTATAATTTTTTATTCTATTATTTCATATCCATGTTTCCTCTTCCCACCTATACTTACGTATTTGGAAACAAAGTATGTGTTATTGTAGATGACTTTCAAAAAACCCTTTTCCTTTTTCAAGAAGATGTTTTAATAAATATTTTTAGAATGTAGGTTCTATGAAAGAATTTTAAAATGTTAAAAGAATTTTGATTGAAAATAATTTCGAGGGAGAGATTTAGTTTAAGAGAGATAAATTATAACACCCTGATATTTTATAAAATATGTTTTTCAAGTAAATTTAATACTTTAATATTTTAATTACATGAAATATCGAGTTTTGTTTGAATTAAGTGAAACAATTAATTTTGGATTGAATTACATGAAATATGGAGTTTAACATACATAACACTCAACATAAGTTTTAGCTTATGTTACCTGAAGCTCTAGCTGTAGTTTTCATTACACACAACACTAAGTTAGAATGAAACAAGCCTTACTATTAAGAAACAATTATATTATATTATATTTATCACCTAGGAATTAGAAAGGTGGTTATGAATATAATTAAATATATTATGAAAATATTTGTATATAAATTGATTTTTTTTGTGAAATATTAATTAAAAATGAAAAAAAATATTTGGAAGTAAAGAAAATATTTTTATCTAAAACTATTTTTATGATAACAAACATGTTTTAAATCAATAAATTATAATTTTTTTTGTGAATTATTTTACTGATATATATATATTATAATAAATAAACTATTTAATATTCATATAACATTTTTTTCTAGATGAGAGATAAGATTAAATTCTATTATACTCTTAAAAACAATATCTTTTCTAAAAACTATTCTGTCTTCTTTTTCAGAATAACACAAAATAATTATTTTTAAAAATAAAATTAATTTGATAAAATAAAATTATTTTTTAAATTTTAATATCAAATTTTTCGTTCAGTGAATATTTGATATTTTTAGTAAATGATTCATTTTTTGATAAATAGTTAAAAATATAGAATATTAATTCAAAAAAGCCTCTTAATTTAATTTATATATAAAGTTAATATATATTTTAAATTAGTTTAAAGTAAAATTAGTTCAATTATAAATCCTTTAATAAAATTTATTTCTTATGAATCAATTTATTATTTAATTTTGATATAAAAACGTTTAAATGTTTGATCATATTCCCTTTAAAAACACACCTTTCATTACGTCTATGATGTCAATTTTAAATTAAAATTTTCCAATTAAATGAATTAAATATGTAAAACTGGATTAAATATTTTTATTTAGAATATTTTTAATATATAATATGTTAAATAATTTTTATACAAATATAAATATTGAAAATAATAAATATTTTTTACCATAGTTAAGGTAAAATGGGTCTACCGAGGGATAAGCTAATAAGATAACGGTTAAAATGACTATAGAACTTTTAAAATTCATATTTTCTGAAATATATCAATATTATACTCTAAAAATATTATAAATGGCCATTTTGAGTAATTATTCTTGGCGATGACCCTTTTATTTTGGATACATTGGGGAAATTTCACAGAACATTTCTGGTGGGTTTGTTTCACCAATATATAGAAGGCCACCTTCACCTTATACTTATTCACACCTATAGAGATATATATTTTATTAAGAAACGCCAAAATACATCCCCAACATCCACATAAATGTTCTAGAACATTTTTACCTCCCAAATGTCTAATATTAGGGTCTTTAATAAGATATCAAAAGGAGGTTCTTTTAAGCGAAGGTAAATGTCTTCACTAATCTACTTATTTTTATATATGATTTTTAAATATTTAATTATGTATTAAAAGTTATAATTTTATAAAACTAGTATGTATAATATAATTAATATTTTTATGATAATTTACTAACATGCGACCATTTCAACTTCCATCAAATGGGTTATGAAATCCTCGTTTTTGTGTTCTGCAGACTACTACCTCAGGAACCAATGTCAAACATTTTCTATTACCACTTATCAAGGATATAAATAATGAAATATTTATTATTTATATATGATATTTATTATATTATTATATAACACATACCTCCATACACTCTTTTGTTTAGGTATATGATAATGTCGCCTGTCTGCATGGTGGACTACCGCCTCGTGAAGAGATGTAATTCTTTCAAGATTTACATGGATGGTAATAAATATGTTATTAATGAAAATTTGTGATATATATGTAATAAAATTTTTATTTAACAATAATATATCATTTAACATTCTTTCATTCAATCCAATAATAAAATGGAAACAATATTCATATTTACGTACAACTTACCATCTCTGTGAATGGTGTATTTCATTTTATATCATTAAATTTTATGGATTACTATAAATACACATATAATGAATATATATTATATTTATATAATTGTATAAATCTTGATTTTATTATATCACTTCAAAATTTTGATGAACAAAAATAAAAAATAAAAACATCTACAAAAAACATGTGGCTATTACCAGCAATGTAACTTTAACATGGAATTGTAAATATAGTAGTAATAATAAGTGATAATAAAAATTTATATAGTATGATATATATAAATATTATTTTTTACAATATTTATAATAAACATTTATTTATTATATAGGAGTCTTAAAATTTTACAATATAATTCAGGACATTGTGTGAGGGATTTCTGCCTCACAATTATTTCTCTCTAAGACACATATCATATTCACCATGTGTTTCTATTTTTAGGTGAAAACACTAAAAATTAATGTATTTTATTATGATTATAATTAATATTAATAGGGTTTAAATATAATTTTTATGAAATCTCTTTCATGGGGTTTACAGATCAAAATTTACTAAAGGGGTATGAAGTTTTTGTCTCAAATTTCATTATTTGATACATACATCATGTGGTGCACCTATATTAATTCATGAGGTGTATATATATCCACATGGATATATATTTTCATGAATATATTAAAATTAATTGTATTTTAGGTTACATTTTGTTTTATTCTATCATGGGTTATAAGAATCAAAGTTAACAAATTTTTAATTATTTTTTGTTACAATCTCATCATTTATCAGGATTGTTTATGATTATATTTCTAGGGATGAAATATTGGAATTGATATCTATTGTAACAAATTAATTTTTCATAATATATTTATTAATTACACTTTCATGTAATATTCTATTTTCAACTCTCTAGTTCTTAAAACAAATGTGAAAATTTTATTTAAGAAAATCTCAATTTATTTCTCCCTTTGGTTGGAAATTTATTTTCTTCAAAAACAATGTTTTATAAAAATGATTTCAAAAATGTTCTATTTTTCTCCTATTATTTTTAAAATATATTTATAACCATGATTTACTTATTGAAATATGTTTAAAATTAATATTTTTGTCATCTTACAAACAATACCAATATACATTCTACAAAAAAATTTATAGCAATATTATTTTTAACATGTACGGAATTAATGGAATTTCTCTCCGTGATTATGATTATTTTCATTGAATATTATTTATATTTTTTCAATATTATTTTCACAAAAAGTATTTTGAATATTTTTTGTTTTAAAGTGATTTTTGTTTCAAATAAGAGAAGTTATTTTTCTAATGTAATGTTTTAAATTATTTTTAACACTTCATTTATAAGTTTTCAGGGTTAATTTTTAATGAAAAGTATTTCCAAAATATTTTTAGTTTTAAAAATTGATTTTAAATGAATATTAAACTTCCCTAAGAAACATTCATAGTGATTTATATTTCAAAATCATTCTCCATATGAGATGACATCCTTTGATGTAACTTATGTTTTTCTGGTGATAAGAAGTAAGGATAACTTTCTAATTCTTTCTCTGAATGGTTTATGATGAAAATATGTTTATGAAACCCAATTCTCTTTTATTGGTTATAACATGATAAAATGACTATGTAAACTGTTTTTTATGGAATATAATATGGTGAAATGTCTAAATGATTTTGATACCTATCCCTTTTCTATATGATATGATATAATGAACATTTTAGGACACCCATATCTTTTCTTGGGTTATATTGTTTTGAATTTTCATGATCTTATATAACACACACATATAGTTTTAATATGATATGGGTGAGACCTATATCTCCCTCCAATATATTGGGGAATGATTTATATCTCATGATATAATAATGGAAAACAAGTCGATGGGATAGATTTATACTGGGAAACGTGTGTGTCATAATCCACTATGGGAAACAGGTGTGTCCTAAACCACTATGGGAAACAGTTGCGTCATGATCCACAATTGGAAATAGGTGAGGATTCCTAATCCACTAAGATACTGGTCTCAGAATCTGACCATGAAATTTGAAAATGATTTTAATATTTATGGGGTGTAAACACTTTTATTACCTATGAATATGGTTTATGACTGATTTATAATTATTTATCACCCTTACATGCCATGATTGTTGAAATCATAATGTTTTATGACATAAATAATTTTTATTATCTATGAAAGTCCGTGTATGAACACAGAAAGTTATTTTCAATAATATATACTTTTATTCTCATATTATTCTTTCTTATGATCGTATATTGATATCTCTTATGTTTACCCTTATTGTGAATCCAAGGTCTCCCTTTATTATTTTTAATTACTGGGGTTATGAAGATGGGTTTAGGTAGGGTATTCCTAAAATTAATACTATGTGAGATGATGTTTGTGGTTTTTGTTGATGATATTTCACAAAATTTGAATATTGTGTACCTAGTCTACAATGACACTATACTATTAGGGTCCTTAGGTGTGTTTTTGTATAATTAATTGAATATTAAACTATAAATATACAATATCTATGTATGATAATACTGGGATTCTATATAAAGTTTAATAAAGTTGGTAAAAATAATATGAAACATAATGAAATGGGTAAAATATATATCATTATAAAATATTCAACTATAATATCAAGGATTTTATCGAACAATAAATAATATATAATTATCCTATATATACCACTTCATATTAGATCTTATAAACTTTGAAAACATTTTTTGAGTTAGGTGAATTTATGAGAATCATCTCGTATTAATAATTAAAAACATTGGATATGATATGGTTAAAGAAACAAAAAATTCATTTCCAATAAGAGAATCAATCATCAAGTCTTTCACATTGGATGATTACAAATGATTTGATTAGGGTCAATAAATTTTACGTACCACACTATAAAACCATGGTATTTGGCCATGTTTTTAGAAAACATGTCTAAATTTAAATTTCATTTTGTGATATTATAAATGTTGATAATTTTGAGGCATTTTAAAATAGGTGAACATTTAAATTTATCTATATTTTCTAAAAATATAATGTGACTAATTTAGCGACCTTTTTATCCACGTTTTTAAACATCGATAATTTACATTTAAACATATTTTTATAATGATTATAAAATAGATAAAAAATTAAAAGTTATTTATTTAATGTATATGTACACGCATTTACACCCAAAAATCCATAGATACAAACATACATATATGAATTTTAACACACACACAAGTTAAAACCTGACTATAATAAATTAGTAATAACTAAATAAGTTGTCATTATAATATATATATATATATTAATATATAATGTTTAAAGTATATTTATATTAATATACATTAAAATATTAATAATATCACATATATAATTGTATTATATAGAAATAAAAATAAATGTAATTAATATAAAATTATTATACACATACATATATACATATTAACACACAAATGAAAAAGTTAAAACATAATTATAATTGATTAACAAATTTAAAAGAATATGTATGTTAATAAATATATATTTCTGTAACATTATGTATTAATGTATATATATACTTATTAATAATATTAAAAATATAATATTCTTTCATAACATTAAAAATATATGTTATATATAAATATAAACACTCATATAGATAAATAAATACATACATATAAACATAGAGACACAAATTAAAAAAATATAATTAATTATTGATAACTAAATAAATTATCATTAATATATATGTATATATACATAAGTATATTAACATATAGAGATTAATTTTTATTTATGTTGATAATAATTTACTAAATTATAATTAATATATAAATTAAAAAATATATATATATATATATATAAAGATTAATTCCTATATTATTTTACATGTAATTAAATTTATATCAACATATTAGCTAACATATAAATTTATAAATACAATTTTATTTTGTTATTTATAAATATATTTTAATTTAAATATATACCATATGAATAGCTCATATGAGTGGCTAAGCATTTTCTTATTTTTGGGGCATCGCAAGTCTAAACACTATGACATGCAATATGTTTTATAACTTAAGGAGGGCTTGCATCAACAATAGACAAACGTGGCGATGGGTGTAGTTGTTGGTGTCTGTGAAAGAGGAACTTGATAGGTGGTATATGAGTAGGGAGTATGGTTGGTTGATGATAGTACATGGGTGGGGGAAAGGGGATACTATGGGTGGTAATGTAGGGGGTTCGATGGTGATATGCACATATCTTTACAAAATTTAATAAAAAATAATACTTATTCACATTTCTAAAAAGAATAAGTAAGTATTACATGATTTACCATAGATTCATATAATTTTGACTATGTTTGATAAGAAATTTCACTAATTTATCCATATTTCATTTACCTATATTTTTATCAAACATGGGTAATCAATTTAGTTAAATTTCAATTTTAAATGTGGCTAACACGAACTAAAAATATGGTTAAACGATTTTTTTTGTACTCTGGTTAAAATTCTATATTTTTAAAATGGAAGAAGAAAGAACACTTCTTATTATTATATATTAATTCATAAAAATGAGAAAAGCCTTAATTTATGTTCAATGAATGGTGTTATACTTCAGTGTCATAAGTGAAAATGTAAAATTCAATATTCATTGTATACTGAAATAAATGGATCAATGAGAAGAGAAACTCATTGAGGATAGAAATATTGAATCTAAAATCATTTTTTTCAATAAAATAATGAAATATATTTAAATTTATAAGGAATAAAAAGGAAGGTGAGTTCGATGAATATAAAAAATCAAGAGAACCTAAAATAATGAAAAACATTATAGCTATTGAAAAATATAGAATATAAGGCACCTAAAAATATCAAAGAAGTGGTAAAAATGGGTAGATTTTTTTGATTGTTTATGATTTTAAATTTTATTTTTGAAGAACATAAAAAAATTATAAGGCCAATGCAAGTGGATATAGTTCTACCTCAGAAAAAATTCAAGATAATTTCTCAAAAATAGGAGGATGAATCTACATAACTAGGAAAAAATTAGGGTCCATAATTTATCAATATCGGGTAACTATATTATATTATTTTTTTAATTGATTCGGTGTTCCAATGCCTAGATGAACTACTTTAAACAAATTCATATAGGAGAAAACACGTGCTTATATTTATTTTTTAGGAATTTGTTTTTAAGATTCATTTTAGCAATATTTTAGGAGTCAAAACTAAATCACTTTAATGTTTTGAGTTTTAATGGAATGAACCTTATGTTCCCACTTATATAATTTATTTTATAGGTTTACAGGAAGGATAAAATATATAAATAACTATAGAAGAATGTATATTTTAAGATATAATGGTTATGAAGTACTATTTTACATTATATATTTTTTCATCATTTAATCATTATGGATTATAAAAAAAGTGAAATTTAAATCCCACACTTTGATTATTGTTATACTATTGATCTATGAGATAAATAACTTATAAATTTCATTATACCTAGTTTTAAATGTCATTATTAATTATATATAATGAGTGTGATGATGGTTGGATAAGTAATGTAATGCATTAGGTTTTCAATTTGGGAATTACTTAACTTGTGTATAAAATTCCAATCCCAGTTTTATTCTTTTAGATTAATTTGTTCTGATATTTATTAAATTTTAGTTTATTATAATTTAATTAATATCATCAATTGGTTCAAAAAGAAACATGAAAATTTATATTTTCGTAAACTGTGTCCCCTATAGGAAAAATGAATATCTTTTACAAATTGGATCTTAGATTAAAATATTTTCAAAGATGTATTACTCAAAATGATGTGTTTCATTTAGTGATGAAAACAGAATAATGTGGATTTTGGGTATGGATTGACCTTTTTAACAATTTAAATAGTTAATTCAGTAAAATTATACACATCAATGCATTCTTGGAGGCACATATTTTCAAATAATTTTAGAAAGAAGGATCACCCATTAAAGATAATCTGACCACTAATTTGTTTTTTAATTCTCAAGATAATATTTATTATAAATTTTTTATGTATTTAAAATTATATTTTTAATTTAAATTAATTTAGAAAATAAATATATGCATCGGTTACACTGCTAGAAACCGCTACCTCCTTCTCTTCCCATGTAAGTGAAATAACATTTGTGAGATCAAACATAAAATTTTAGCAAGGCTATATTATTATTTTCCACTATGAAAACCCATATCCCTCTCTTTCGATGGTCATGAATATTAAGAGAAAGTGGGAGGTATCAACTGAAACATTAAAACCTAAAATCTCTACCCACTAATCATTTCATCATAATAATTACCTATATTTAATGGACTACAATCGAGAGTAGATGAAATATGGGGCTATTAGATTTAAGAGTGCCAAATAGAATCTATGGAAAATGGAAAATAAGTTTTCTTCTAAGTGTTTTGGTATTGATTTATGGATAAAGACATTACTACATATCAGGGATTTAAAATCACTAAAAAAATTATTTTACCATCGTTAAATATTGTTGATAATACAAGTGATGATAAAGACAGGGAAATTGTATCTGTGTTAACTTAGTTCCCATAAAAGAAATATTTTTCAAGGATTTTAGAATTGATAAATAAGTCCATTATCATGATTATTTTAGTATTGGAAATGAGATACATTAGCAGTGTAGATATTCGAGTAGATAAAAACATACAAAAATATTTAAAATTTTTATTCAATGAAAAAAAAACCAATTGATATAAATGAGAAACCCTGAAGAGGATGTGATGGTTGGAACATACTTTTACAAGACCAAGATAACCCCACACATGAATTCTAATTAAAATTCAAAATTAAATGGGCATTGTTGAGTTTTCAACCCCTATAAAGTCCTTATGATTGAGAAACCATGCCATAATGACAATATGTTCTAATTTCAACAAAATGATATAGTTTTAAAATTATATATATTTATATAATTAAAAATTTCAATGGTCAGCTATAGAATCCGGATTGGTGTCACGACTTACGGCATTATGTGGCATCATGTGCACCACCCTATATTCCAGAGACTATAGACCAGAAAGGAGGGTCTAGGTTGTTACTGAGGGTGGATTATACCATTATATAAATGTGTGTAATAATAGTTTTGTAATAGAAAATCCTTTTTAATAAACAAACAATATTGTATGAATGATAAATAAATAGAAAAAGAATTTATATAAAATTTAATGTCTAATAATACAATCAAGAAAACTCACGGCCATACCTGTTGTAATAGTGGGCTCCCTATACCCAATTATATTGTACATTTGATTACCATATCATTTGACCATTTAGATATATATGATGTATTCCTACCATTATAGTGTAGACTATTATTCATAAAAAAATTAATGGTAATTTTCGTTGATTAAGTGTCGTATCAAAAGGTTATTTATTATCTCAGACTGTAATGAGAACCTCATGATATTATGACATTAATTGTAAATAAATGTTATATTGTCTAGATACATCATATTGACTGGAAATAGTTTATGTATGACTATCAAGAGTTGGGGGGATTATAATAACTGAAACTTAATCTCATGAATTTATCACTTGGTGATCTTTAGTTATGATATCATGAGGAAGGCCCCATCAATAGGAACACATAATGTTTCAGATGTTGTTGGCCATTTTTATATATGAAAATGTGTATTGATATCCTTATATGAGATCATTATCACTGTGTTCCACTTAATCTGGTAATTTTACTCACGGAAAAATCCATGATATTGGAATTGTGGAGAGGTATATTGTGTTGGGTGTGTCATCGGTGGAATGAAATTTATTGAATGGTAAAGAAAGGATTTGTCACTTATTGGGTGAGAAAGTACTATATCTCGATTCATATTAATTAGGATGATAGTACCTACATAATACCGTAACCATGATAGTCGAGGGTAAATCAATCCTATAAGATTAAAAAAATAATAAATCATGTAAATATATATGACAAAAGTGTGCATCTTTAATTATGATATATCTAATGGAAAAGAGTTTATAGTACATAGTGAATGTTCATAGGTTGTTTTTCTTTGTATGACATTCGTTATCTCTTTAGGGACCTTGATATATTTCTAGACTCCTCTCTTATTCTATTAATACTATTTATTTCTATCGAGATAGGGTTCTAGAGTTTTACACACAATAATATAATCCAGATTCCACCCAATTTAGTTTAATAGGTATATCAGACATGGTAGGCCCTGCCAAGGGGTCTGAGTGTTGTCCAATTAATCAATAAATGATAAATAAATAAATTCATATTATTCATGTTATGAATAATTTGGTTGAATTTATTTAAATTATTTACATGTTATATAAATATGAAGTATAATACTAAACGAATGATTATTATTTTAATATTCAAGGTTTGTTTAATATTATTTGAGAATTACAAGTTGAGTTAATGACTTGGGTTTCTCATTTAATATATTTTATATATATTATAGGTGTGTGATAAAATAATAAATAATATATATTATGCATTTTAGTACATCATAATTATTTATTTTCTTGACATTAATTAAACAGATGTTGGGGAAACCTACAAGGTATTTTAAACATTCACTATAAATAGAAAGAGAGCCTCTTACACAACAGAATATTCATGGAGATAAATCTAGATCCTCTATCTCCTTTACTAATTTAAAGAGAGAGAATCTCTCAATTCAGGTGATTAGATCAAGTTCTTCCCCACATATTGAAGGGACGTCAATGAAGTGATCGTTGGGACAATGAAGGTGTCGTCGAAAATCAACGCTTTCACCTAGAATTTGATGATCTCGAAAGGTATCTCTTTGATTTATGTTTTTTTGATATGTTTTATATATGTGAGATATTTAGACTATACCAGGGCTCATATCATCATAGATAAAAATTCTCGTCATCTCGACGAAAAATGTTTTAAAAATCCCCATCCTACCAGCTTGTATTATGACCTATGTACCTTACATGGATATCATAGGGATTTCATAAATTATACAAGCCAAGAAAAATTAATTTTAATTAAATTTAATTAGAGGGTTTTATATTAGTTCTAACATATTCAAATGGGATTGAATCTGGGGTCATATTTCCTTGTTAAGACCCACTTTAAAAACATCATGTTCATCAGAAATAATACATATATTGTGGATTAACCAAAAAATTAATAATTATTTAATTATTATTATTATTATTTTATTATACTAATTTTATTAATATCATAACTAAAATCCTATTTTATTATCCTTTTAAAAAATAGTTCATAAGGCTAAATGTCATGTCATGGCGTGTGGAAAAATGAATGGGAGTGATCTTTTAGGTTTGTCTTCTTGACTTAAAAATAAAAAAATAAATGGGAGTCATCTTTTTTGTTTGTCATAATATTAATTAAATAAATGATTTAAATTTTTAGTTCTTTTTCTTTATTTAATACTCATCATAATTTAACATATTGTAATTTAATTTTTTTCACTCATTAATTTTACCTGCTTACTGGTCTTCAGCATCGATTTGTGTATGCCTGCATTTAATTATTTGATTAATTATTTATCTACCTTTTACTATTTTAATTAGTTATGTTGATTTTCACATCGTATTTTATTTTTCATTCAATATGTATAAGGGCCCACATGTCCAAATTTATCTAATTTACATTGAAAACCTAGTCTATCTCTCCTAAATGCGAGTATATTTTTCCATTTGATGAAGAAAATGTAAGACAAAAACTCCCCCCAAGTCTAGGTGGTACATTAGACATTATGTGTACCCCACTATGATAAGACATTACTTCAAATGAGAAATAGACATACTAGACGGGGACGATCTGCATGATGAGTAAAGCGACAACTCAGGTAGTATACCCTTAGGTTGTTTTAGATTCCACTGATGTGTTAGGTAGTATGTTTCCATTATGATATTGTTTATTATTTTATGAATTTTATAATAGTGGTAAAATAAATAAAATAATAAATAGTAAAATTCCTAAATAAGCGATGAATGTTTTTCTATTAATTTTCAGTTGTGAGCATGACAACATAGATATTCAGGATTAATAAATATGATTTACATTCATAAAAAAAGATCATATAAACTATAAATGAAAATTTACACCATAAATTACTTTAGTAATTTGAATTTGAACAAAACCATGTGTTCGGGGTGCTTGAGCAGCCATAGTCGAGGGTTCCTCTTACTACTGAGGATTTATTATGAGAATGATCGGTTGAATTATCTAAAATAGTAGAAATCATTATCCATAACTAAATTTATATCACTTTAGACAAATTTTGATGGAATTAGGGTTACGATTATAAAAATCTGGGACTTCACTCAATAGATTAAGGAGTCGTGAGTTAATTCTAATGTCTAGTTAAAATACTACCTTGAACTCTTCTAGTAGTGGCATAGTCATAGATTTTGTACTATGAGGGGATTCTCAATGATCATTGCCACTATAATACTCAAGTGATATAATACTCTAATTGCAATACCAAGGGTTCCTATAAATTGATTAAATAGTCAGAGACATTTAATTATTTAATTAATCAATAATGTCTAATTCAGCAATAAATATAAAAGTATTAATGTTCTAAAGTTTATTTTTATAGAAAATAGAAACTAAGATCACATCAATATAGCATGATAATATTGGAAAAAGTAAATTTCCAAACCTGTATGAACATCCAAGTGTAGTGAAGGAACACGTGCACGTTACTCTGATATCAGTAATCAAAGTCATTGGTGTCCCAAAACCCCTTAAATATTACCTCATGAAGCGAGGCTGTAAATTTTATTTCTGGAGACACATGTATAGAGAATATGATGGTTATTTATTTATGATATCATCATCTTTTGTTATTAGTTATGACTACAACATTAGGACATGTATGGTATTACATGAGGTCTTATCTCCAAGATGTGTATGAGGAGAATGTGAAGTGAATAAGATAGAATAATTTCTTTTTAACAATTTAGGTAGAGTTCTCCAAGTGAATAAAAACACTAAAGAATGTTTAATATTTAGTTCCTATAGTGATTAATTTCAAATAAAAGTCAATATGGTCAATATCTATAGTGATTCCAAAGGCACTCTTGCAATTTCCTTGAAAGTAAGAGATAATAAATAGGAGTTTATTTTCTTCACAAATAATGAATCGAGTTTGATAGAATTTTAATTGCAATATGAATTAAAGAAGAAAGTTATCACTTATTTTTCAGTGAATATTAATCAAGTATTTAATGTCTCAGTAAAAATTCTTTTTTATTAAATACAATATGTTTCTTATATAGGTTCATTGAAATACAATAACGATGTAGGTAATAGAAACATTACAAGAACTATGTTATATTATCCAAGCGGTTGAGAAAAGGGGATTCCTAAGTCAGTGGTGAGAAACACAATACATAAAATTACCTAGTTGATGATTTAAGTCAAACTATTATTGAGTATAACCAAAAAAATATCCTTCTATCAATTGGACACAAGAAAACATTATTCCATTTCACGATTGAATGTTTTTGTTGTGTGTCATACTCAATAAATAGTTCTATGGTACTTGAATCATTGGAAATATATGATTGATAGAAAATGTATGACTTATTTACCTAGTTATGGAAATACAATAATTTTTCATGTAAAAATAAATGTTGATGCCAATGATATACTGAGTTTGGTATTTAGACTCAGTGGATCTAAAACCACAAATATTATCAATGTATTTACCTTTTTAGTTATTGAAAAAGAAACCTTTATAAAAAAGGTATACCACAAAGCCTACAGAATTAGTTTAGAAATAGAGTGTTAACTATTCCAAGGCTAAACTAGTGGTCAATATACTTTATTATATTCTTTTAAGTAATTAAGTAATGATAAAGTCACGTTTTAATGGTCAGAAGATATGACTTTCTTCGGGTCGTCCTGCCAAAGAATATCTTATCCAAATATTCATCGATCAATATAATATAGAATGGAGTAATTTCTAAATTCAAATTACCTCATCCACATCATGACATTTATGCTAACAAGGTTGATCGATGATGAGTCTTACAAGTTAATATTTATTAGAAAAATTTACAATGAAAATATTCCTAAATGAACGTTTTATTCAATATAGTACTGATGTAAAGAGTATCAATGTTACAACATGTAAAAAATTCAATAATATTTCAAGAAGTGATGTGGAATTTAAATTTATATATCATAAGAATATGAAAAATATCATGAAAAATGGATATCATAACATTTTTATTAGGATGGAAATCCATTATGTCACAATACATGTGTTTAGATGCAATGAGTTTGTTACGATATAAACAAAATTTCATAAATTTATAAAAATTGTGTATCTAAGTATATATTTGATGTTATGTTTAGGATATTACATAAATTCCAAAGATATGAAAGTGGTAGTGAAGTGATAGACTAAATTTCTATATAAGGGTCCACATAACTACTTTAGATAGTGGGTGAAAGGTTGACATGGGTTTACTCAATGTCAAGGCTGCACATATAGTTGGAAAAGAAACTAGTTCAACAAATTTATGTGGAACATGAATGTTTTAAAGACACATACTGTATAAGATGGTTAATGACATGATGATGTTTTTATATTTATCATGCCTGGTGATACATTTTTTAGTGAGAATATTAATTCATACAAGTAATTACTATATGGTTACTATCTAAGATTGATAAAGACAATTAAAACTTAACAATGGATTCTATGTAATAATGTGAAAAGGGGATTATGATATTTATTATTGTGTCTAGTATTGAAGTGAGTTCATATATGGGTGGTAAAATCATGGTACCGATACGGATCGATTGGTTATACCAAGTCATGATGCCTAAATTCATTAAAATTTTAGTTTTCTTAACTATTATTTATTATTATTTTATTATGAATTGAATATAATGACCACCATACATGGATGTTTTATATATAATGCAACAATAATGGGATAGTCACACCATAAAATTTTAATAAAGGTTTCATGTTACTGAAATCCATCTTAGCTTTGAAGTAAGAAATAGGATCATAGAATATTCATTTGAAATAAATTTTTTCTATGTGTCTACCTGAGGATAGTTGGAGTGACATTATCTTCCAAGTTATAGATGTTTGGTAATATATGGAAAAAATATTGGTCTTATAGTTATTTAAGACCAGGTTGTAATTAATTCTCCAGTGACTAAATTAAAGTAGCGACCTAATTTCTAGGGAATATGATCTACTGATATAAATCCATCCAAGTAGACTTGAAAAGGAAGAATAGGGGATTTACTTGGTGAGTTGAGTTTTATTTGCTTCAATAATGGATCAATAACATATTCCATGATATGTAAAAGTGATGATATTTCCAACATATATGATGTGGTAGGAGAACTACCATTTTAACCCATAGAACTTCAAGAACCGTACTCAGAACTATCTGATTTTATGTGGGAAAGTACAAATGATATGTAACATTTATGTGGAGAGGAAGGGATACTAGGAATCATGGGTCACAAACTAGTCTTTATTAGATCAATGTGATATAATATTTTAGTCAGGCTAAGGTGATGAGAGGGAAAAGATCATAAAATAAATTGGTATCCATACCTACAAATACTGAGTACATTTCAGCTTCTGAGGTAGCTAAGTAGTAGTTATTAAATGAAATTATTTTTTCTTGTTCTTGGAATCATACCTATCATGTAAATTTATATCATAATGATTAATATGTTACAACTAATAGAACATATTTCATGTTTTTAATGTTCAAAAAAGGTATATATTTAGGGATACCATATCTCGAGAAGTTTTACTCAAGGATATACGGTCACATATATAGGAATATCCACATAGAGAAAACATGTTAGACCCAGAAACTAAAGCTGTTACTCAACAAAAACATTATATTAATCATGTGATAGCTAACAAGTATGGTTAGTAAGCTGGATCTAGTGCAAGTGGGAGTGTTTTAATAGTGATTTCCCTAGACCCAATTATAAAGAATTTTTGATTACCATTTCATATGTGTAGTTAGATATATATGTTGTATTCATACTATTATAGTATCAGATTTTTTTGTCCACTATTTAATGGTATTTTTGATAGATAAATTTTTATATGAAAAGGTTATATAAGATCCAAATATACAATGATAAAATCAATATACTATGACATTAATCATAAAAAAAGGTCACATGGTCTAGATATATCATAGTGATTAGACACAGTTGATGTATAACTATCAGGTGATGAAGCTCCTAATAATTGAGGCTTCTTCTCATGAATTTATCATTTAGTGATATCTAGTAGTGAGATAAAGAGCACATAACCACCAATAAAAACACCACATGTTTTGGGTGTTACTAGGTTTTCTGATCTACAGACATTTGTATTCATATCCAAACTTGATATCATTATCAATGTGCACCAATTTATTGTGTACTTTGATGCATGGAAGAATTTAAGATATTGAAATTTTGGTGACTTAGCTTGTCTTTGGTGCATTATAGTTGGTATGACATTGATTGAATGGTCAAGAAATGATTTTATGCATTCTGGTTGATGAAGCAAAATATCTTGGTCTTTTTTGATTAGGATAGTTGTTCCTTCATAAGACCATAGACAAGATATTTGGGGGTAAATTCATCATGTTAGATCAAAAAATAATAAATAATGTAATGGGTGATGTCATAAGTGTATGACCTGCTTTATGAGATATTTAAATATAAAGAGATTATAGTACATACTTCATGTTCGTAAGTTGGTTTTCATTACTAGGACATTCCTTATCTCTTTAGGGGCCATGATGGGGTTCTATAATCCACACTTAGTCAGTGAATAATCTTCCCTGGTATTATAATAAGGGAATAGAGGGTCATACACTAAATCGTATTCAAGAATCCTTCCAATTTAGTTGAATTGGCATATCTAAAATAATGGGCACCACCACAGAGTCTGACTGTTGTCCAAGTTATCGATCACTAATAAATAAATAAATTCATATTATTAATGTTTTGAATAATTCAGTTTAATTTATATAAATTTACATGTAATGTAATATATGTGGAATAATATAAATTGAACAAATATTATTTTATTGTTGCAGGTTCGATTAAAATTAAGCGAGAATTATGAGTCGTGTTAATGAATCAAGATTATCATGTACTATATTATATATATATTATAGGTATGTGAGAAAATAATAAATAAAATTTATGATTCATTTTAGTTTAGCATAAATTTTTATTTAGTTGATGTTAAATAAATAGGGGCCAGGGAACCCTAAAAGTTATTTTGAACATCCACTATAAATAGAGAGAGCATATCACATAAAATATACTATTCATTAATAGAAATCCTAATAATCTTTATCCTCTCCCACTTTCAATTCAAATAAAGTCCTGGTCAAGTAAATAGATTTATTTCAACCACACACATCAAAGGAACGTCGATTCAATGATCATTAGGACATTCAAGGTTTCAATGGATCTCTGTGTTATCGTCCAGAATTTGATGATTGATGTTTCATTTGATTTTTGAAGCATGCATGGATGATATAGAGAAATTAGGATCCAAATCCTTTTTGAAGTGATCATCAATGACAAGAAAATGTTGACCATCATTTTAGTTCTAAAAAGGTATGTTTTAAATTTATTTTTGGTGAACTATGTAATATATCTGTGATCATCGATCCTTAGTGGGGATCAGATTTTTAGAGATGAAATGTCTTTCAAGCTTGACGATGATTTGTTTTTAAATTCATCTTTCCATCAACATCCATTTTGACCATGTTACCTTCAATACTAGCATATATCAACTGACCACCCACTCATCCAGCCATGTATACAAGATAAATAAAATAACATAATTTATTTAGGAACATCTACCATCAAAAAGATCATCTCATACAAGTATCCAATCCATCTTAGTTATCCCACATGATTAGCTAAATTTGGGACTCTTCCCTACAAGAACCTATGATCAGTAAGATTTATATATATACCCGAGTGGCCCAAGAAATGTGTGATTGAAATTATGTAGGGAAACACTAATGGGTCCCCTTATGTAACCAAAAAATATAATGTATCCATAAGTGATATTCTCATAAAAAATAGAACATGATTCTGCATTCATGATTAAAAAAGTAATTAATTACCTTTGATCATCATGTTCCAACATGACATCAGAGATTTATTGTACATACTTCCTCCAATACCAAGATGTCTCTACTCACATGAAAAAATCCAAAAAAATAATCTTAGAATCAACAAATTATTCCCAATATGTTATCATATTTAATTCAGTTGAATCAGGAACAAGTTGATTCCAAAGATGTAATCCTATGAAATACAGAAGAATTTGGAATTATGGGTTTTCAAAAAAATCCATTTACGTTAGGAATAATTTCCATATACGATGTAAAATTTTGGTCATCATATAGTCATCAGGAATACTCACTACATCCAAGGTACAATCATGATCACTAATAGATATCATGAAGGAACACTAGATCCTACTGAGTATCCTTGGTATTTTATAATGTTATGAATGTGGACCATATTATATGTAATATCCTAGTCATAATATATAGTAAACTTCCAAATCCTATGTAATATCTTGGTAATTACAAATATTCATAAAATTTTATTCCTAGGAAACATGGCATGGGAATTTCATATATATCTAAAAGAATAAACTTATGTATATATCAAGAAATTAAACAATAGATGTGAATACTATGGATTTTGTGAAGTATCTCAAGTATATTATATATCATTCATTAAGGAAATATATTGGGGGAATCATAGAACTCCCAATAGTCATCCATCATAAGACAAATCTAGGGTAAGATGACCATGAATTTTTTTATTATCCGAAATATGTGTTTCCTCATTAGTAATCCTTGGAAATACCAATTGACCTCAATAGAATAATCCTTGATCAAATAATCAACATTATTTCAAATGGAATCATGTGTATCATTTCCCATAACATCACATTGGGGGTTTATATCCACCAAAACATGTATCACATAATTGAGGAAAAAATATAATGTTGATAAACTATGACTATCACCATAACCATAACAATATAACACTATCAATATATGTTATTATGTGACACCTAAAAAATTACTATCCATTCCTACATTAAACACCTCAGGGGTTAACAAAACACAATGGAACCAATCAGGGTATCCTAGGTACGTCATGGAAAGAAAACCATACTTGGTTTACCTTATTTCAATCTAAATTCTTAGACCAATCTCATCAATCATAATGAATTTCATCCATAAGAATCTCAAAAATAATATAATGATCTCATTGGATTTATCTAAATAACCGTACTAGCAGTACCTTGGAGAGACGGAGCAGTGGACCACTTCCTTCCTATGGTAATACTAGGTCATTCCACACACCCATCCTATTTTAAATCCACTCAGACAATACCAACACAAGTACTCACATCTCATTGGGGGGGGGGGTGGAACACTCACTTTATTCTAATCTAAAATATCCTGTATGTATTAAGGAATATCAAGGATCTATGATGTCCTACATGACCCTATAACATACGATTTCTCAAACACCATAACAGAATGGATCCATGAGAACCTATCTATGTCCAATATGTCCACATAATTTATTTAAATATCACTTCTATGGGTCCTTATATCTCATGGAATGTATTTCATAGGTAATTCATCAACCATCAATGGTTGTGGTGTTGTACCATAGATCAAGGGTCTATCGTGGCCCTTGACACTTTATCCATTCATTAACATATATTCTCTTTTTATTGAATAATTTATTTAAATTAAAATTTTTCATACACACATAAGTGTGAGATCAAAAATCAAATAATACAAAAATAAAATTCATAATCTATAAGGGAAAAAATAATTACCACAAAACTAAATCATATTTATTTACTATTTTTCATCTTATCCTAGAAACTCTTACCCAAGATCATCCATGTTCGACAACCATCGTCTAACCAATGGAGACTCTATCTCAAGTCACAACATCCAATAATAATGTATTAAAATTTATTATTAACTATTTAAGTAAATAATGATGATTTATAATAAATTCATAAATCTTAATTAAATATAAATATTTTCTAATAACTCTTTTGGTATTATATTCTCACCAAAACTATGAGAAATAAAAAACGGTCTATTACTAAAATTCACCTAATCCTAAACCACCAGAAATCACCAAATTAATTACTAAATTTGATTGATTTTTTATTTAATGAAAAAACTCATGTAAAATTCTTATGGTGGTTTAAATTAATTTAAAATACATTCAAAACATTTACCCAACCTCCTAGTACATCTTCAAGCTACACTAAAAAAATCCATATCATATCAGAAAATTTCCACCACATTTCTTTGGAAATGATAAAGCATCCCTAATCCAAATCAGCTAAGTGATTTGAAGAAACATGAGGAAGGAGTATATATGGAGAATAGTGGAATACCCTCCATTAATTAAGAAGTAATCTCCTCCAAAACCCATCAATGTAAAGGGGTAATCAAATTAAGAGAGGGGGTAAAATTCCTAGTCAACTCACATGAGTGAGAAAAGATAAATGGGGTTGAGTCTTAAATGCCAATGAGATTGAAAGGTAATATACCCCCTATTGAATTAAAATTAATAGGCTTCATAATAATTGAAATTTTTCACCAACCATGTGATTGGTACTATCTCAAGACTTCCACCTCACATGGTTTCGACACATTGTTTATGAAATCATTCTCTAAAAGTTAGAATCATTATTGAACTAAGGATAAGAATTTTTCATGGTTCCTATTTGACCATTATCCAACCATGTCCCATACCCTTATGATAACCCATTTTAACAGTATTCTCATATGGTTTCCCTAAACTTTCTATAACCACTCATAGGGGAAAACCCCTTTTAAAATTTAAAACATTAAACCTAGATCTCTTGAGTCTTACCCAATAACCCAAGACACAACTAAGGCCTCAATAAATATAAACACAATTATATACATAGGGTGATAAAACTCTTATAATTCAAATATGAATCTATCTTTTCAAAACCAACTGTTCTATAAAAATAATAATTTCAATCAAATCCTAGAATTCATTGGTCTGGAAAAACTTGAGTTTATAAATACTCTACACCATTGTAATTACCATCCCTAATAAGACTCAATGGTCTTCAACCATTATTCTAGATAACCCACCATTATTAATTAACAATTATATCATCACATTCTACTCTAAAATGACAAAAAATCTTCAACTATGAAACTCTAATGATAAGATAATCTATTTATCAATACTGAAGTCCCCTTTTCACCACTACTACAACTAATATGGTGTTCAACAATACGTGTGTCTTATGATACAAAATTATTTCATCAATTGATTAATTTTAGGCTTATGGAACTATTTTCCATACTTCTCTACTCATAAAGTCCAATTACAATCCCTAGTACTCCCCACCATTAGGATCAGCTATTGAACATGATCTATGTGGTATATAGTATTTCATGGTGTGGTTTTCTTATAACTACACCAAATTTCATGAAAATTACCTTTTCGTGTCTCCCCGAGAAAATAATTATAAGAAACCCTCAACTATACATGTTAAAATGATACCACTCTTCCCTATCAAAACTCATTTATTCTGGAAACTATACTATTATTATACAAACACCCACACTAATGTTCAAAGCCAACATATTGTGTAATTATATAGTTGGATCATTGACCATCTAAATATGTTGTGTAAATTCACATGAAAGTACTAACACATATCAAATTTGAATAACACTTAAATCATATAAAATATATATCATAATCCTGATTCCACTATAAAGATTCTATCCAACACCAAATCCAAACCCCCAATCTAGTATTCACTAAAGAACTATGTAAAACTAGATCTATCTACTCGTTGGTATACAAATTCCGTCATGAACATCCAATGATATATCATAAAACCCATGAACCTTCCAACACAACGTTCATACATTAATATCCCATACTCTACCAATGAACAAATGTAATGAATACATAATTATCCCACTCATAATCAAGATCTAACCCAAAACAAACATCACCACCTCTACCTAGTTCATGAGAATGTTATACATGACATCAACAAAAATTTTTTCCATAAAAATATTCACACCCTCGAATAGTAAATGGTGTACTCCTAACTATATGGATTCCATTATACCACTCCTCAAATGAAACCTCCATAGGATTCATCACAACATGTTTTTCAATCCTCCAAATCTACAATAATCCACCCTATAAACTCAAGACAATAATCTATCCATAGTTTCATCATCATCAAAGATGAAACACCTTATAATTCCCTTAATGCCTTGGGAACCCTATCCCACAAATATTTCATCAATCCCTTTGGTCCTCAGCATATAGATAACATATCACTTATCAAAAACCAAGTAAAAACCATGCATACCTTGTGCACACTCTGCCAAACACATCAAGGCATTTCCCAAAATCTATATAACCACTCCATGGATAATCTAAAGTAAATTTGTGTACACTAATAAACCACCAAACGAAAAAACCTGACTCAAACTTCCAAGATTCATATGTCATCTAATTTAGGATTTATTCTCATCAAACTTGTCTATCTCATCTTTCCAAATGAAATACATAATGATTTATTTATAATAAGAAATATCACTAATTTTATGAACAACCATATGACCACACACCACAGAAGCAACATCACTAAAACTAAAATCTTATATTCATGCTCACAATGTGGCATTCAAATTTTCATAAAATCAAAATATCTAGTAATCTTACTAACCCTATACTCTAAAACATTACTTTATTCCAGAAACACATTCACAATGAGTGATTATCGTTAATAGACCAAGGAATCAGTGTGACTATATCATATAGACTTTATCAAATATCTACAATATGATCCTATAACCCGAATCATATACCCATGATTCTTATCTATAAATTAACTCACAATCTAGTTATATCCCCTCTATTTGGTTATCCTCATAAATAACATTGGTATCATCAATATCACAAGTCATATATCAATGCACTAGAATATGAAACATATAATAGAAAACAAACACCAAATAGGCTAAATATTATAAGAAAAATCCATGTTCCTTTCTCCACTACAACACAAAATTTCATTTTCATACATGCACTAAAATTTTATTATATGCAAACATAGACACATCTAGAATCACATTCAAAAACGTCATCCCATAAGGGATATGTTCCTCACTAGGTATTTATTTACCAAATTACCACCTTGTGGACCATGATATCTTCTATATATATATTTACATCATCTAAGAATATCCATGTGGATAAAACCTTAATCAAATTGTTTAGTTAAGTAAAATTCCACCCAGAATCAATATGGTAAGTTATTTATAGGTTTTCATTAACAAGATACATAACCAAACTTATTTTCTATTATAAAAAATATTAATACTACCCACAAGGGGTCTATTATGAAGGAATCCAATTATTATACAATCTTACTATGGGTCACTATACATCCCATACAATGACTGAACACAATGTCTCCATTATAGAATATCCTTCTATAAGATCAAAATTACTCATCATCAAGGAAAATAGTTGAGTAAAATTACACCAACAAGTTATTTGAGAAAAATCATATATGATTTTTTTGATACATTAAATAGTCGAATCCTCTATAGATTATTAATTGAATCACACAAAAATAATAATATGACATGTGAGTCCTATATAATGAGTATGATGCATTGATATAACTTATTTTTAATAGGATATGATATAAAAACCCATAAATAATAAATCCAAAAATATCAAGTGAATCACAATCAATGAAATAATATAACTGTTATTGTATAAACCAATAATAATAATCCCATATCCCTGTTATATTGTACTATCCTTCAATATATGTGTTTGTGATTCACCAATGTGTGATCCATCATAATCTATATCAAAAAAATATTCCATTTCTTCCATCAGCTTGAATAGTATCACAAAAAATATTTAATACTACTTTATAACACCCCACATGGATGGATACCACTATTCTATATCTTAATCGGTGTCACCACATGACCTAAACTGTGCCTACTTATATACTATATAAATTTAACTAGAAATGATAGTCTATGGTGTTACCAAATGGATACAATAACCTCAAATCATTGTGTGAATTAATATAAAGGTAACTAATCATCATGAAATAAAAATAAAAAGAGGAGTTTGTTGGATAAATAAAAAAATAATGAAATGTAAAATTTAATACAGAAGAATACAATAATACAAACTCATAGTTATACCAGCACACATAAACTAACCACCCAAGTGATTATTCACATATATTACATAAATAAAAGAACATAAAGTATTTAAGTTCTATATTAATTCACAAACCTCACTACATCCATGTCACCATTCCATTTGAAATTGACTTCTTGATCATTAAACTTCATGCCTTTACCCTACAAGAACATGTGATCCGTGAGATATTCATGGTTACCCAAGATCCATGGCCTCTTAATGTTGTGTGATTATAACTCACTAGGTAACCACTAAATAGTTCATACACATATCCATTAAATATATTTTATAAACTAATGATATGATCAGAAAAAATAAACAATAACATCATGAGCATAAATAACTAAATGATTAGTCATCATTGATCCTCATGTTTTAATGTGACACAAAAGATCTACTATAACTACTTTGGGGAGTTCTTTTGTGTTTTGTTCATAATAAATAATAATTCTATAATTTTATTAGGCTCAATATTATATTTTGAAAAATTATTCCAAATTCTAGTAGTATTAAACACAAGGTTATTCCTAGAAGAAAATCCATGGAAATCACAAAGTATCGAGTATTAAACTGATACCTATGAGGTAATAATAGAAAATATATATGCATTCATAACACTATATATATATATAAGGTAATATCCTATGACTCTAGTAGTCATCATAAAAACATGTTGGAACCCAAGTAGTATCTTTGTCATCATATATATATCAAATTCATGCATCATATCCTAGGGAATATCCTAGGAATCACATGATGTCAGGCTAGAGGATTGAGTCCTATGAAATATCCCAGGAATTACATATATGGAAACACTAAATATATAGTAATATCATGGACATTAAAAAATGTAACAAACTTGAATCCAATGTAACATGACATGGCCATTAAGCATATACTCAAAGGCCAAATCCATGCTATCAACCTAGAAATTCCACCAATGAGGCTCATCCTCCAAATCCATAAATGTATACATGAAATTAAATATATTAAGCTTATAATTTAGATCATGGGTGGAATTCTGAACATAAAAATAGTCATCACACATAAGATAAATCCTAGGTAACCTGACTTAGGCTTTTCATGTCATAAACCATAAAGTGGATTCCTAGGTGGATGAATATGAAATCAAAAAAAAAATCAATGATAAATTCCCATATTATATTATATAAATTTAATCAAATGTACTTGTAAAATTTTTTTACATCCTGTGACATCACAAAATGGTTGGATATCCAGCCAAACACATCACACATAATCAAGGTCAACCTCTCGAGTGTCAGAATAAAATCTATCTATGGTGTCATAATAGGATCACTCAATTGATTATAGTTTTAAAGTGACACTCAAATTCATATATAACCCTTCTTACACTAACCCTTTATTAGGTTAACATAAGAATGGGGAACCCACTATGGATCCTTGGGTTATATCATTGAATAAAAACTCAAAATGATTTCTCATTTATTAATCACAACTCTCAGTCCCATCCCATCACTCATAGTGTGTGTCATCTCTTATCCCCGTCATAATAACAAAGTGTGCACATTGTCCTCTTACAAAGAGTCATAATATAGGTACCATCAAGATAGGGTTTAATTACGATCACACTTCACAAGGCCATCCGTAGTTTTCCCATACACCAAACCAATTTGAAATCCACTCATACATACCAACCTATGTACTCGTATATCATTTTTTTGGAAGAAAACTCACATCATACTCACATAAACTAGACTGTAGGTTTTAAGACATCTCAAGGGTCTATCATGGATTACTCAGGCTATCATTTCCAATTCATCACACCCACCCACTCAGTGGATATACGCGCATCTATCTATGTCCACTATGTTCATATAATTTATTAAAGTATCACCCCTCTAGTTTTATGTTTCTCATAAAATACATTTTATAATAATTTCATAGACCTTGGGTGGAGATGATGCATAAAAATGAAGCGTAGGGGTATATTATAGCCCATGATACTCTATCCATTAATTCATTATCATTCACAATTATCAAAAAACAATTAATTTAATTTCAAATGGATAATTTATCATACTACAGATACCACACATCAAAATTTTCATAAATAATATTCATAAACCATAGGGTAATTCAAAGAGAATGCCTACCTAAATTAGAGTTATTTCCATTTTTTAAACCATCATGCCGCTCTCACCCAGGCTCATCTAAGTATGATGACCATCATCCAACCACCCGATGCCCTATATATATAAAAAACAATAAAAAACAATAATAATCAATAATAATTATTTATTAAAGTCAACTATAATTATTTATTCAAGTCAATTATAAATATTTATAATCAATTAATCATTTATAAATTAATAGATATAATACAAAAAAACTCATCTGGTGGCATTTACTTAATAACATATTAGAAACAAGGTTTAGACTCCCTAACACATACATAAACTTATACCATGATAAATCCCCAAATCAATTACCAAAATTGATGGCCAATTTTATTGTAATTAATGTAATAACCCTATAAATATTAATACAGTGGTGTACTAACTTATTAAGGGTGTTTAACATCATAAAAACATCATCTCAGTAAAAAACATATCTATAATGAGAAAAATGAATATCATATCAAAATATGTACACCATGAACTGGTGGAAATCAATACATAAACCTAATAAAAATCTCCCAAATAAGAATGATAAGTAAGGAGAAGTAAGATAGAGGAATAAGAGAGGCTAAATGATAATAAATATTATAGGAACCACACCCAAAATACTATAAATCTAATGGGTCAAATAGAAAGAGAGGGGAGAAATCCTATTGGACTACACATATAAGGGGGAAGATAAAATTTGGAATGATGTAAAAATTCCAATGGAATAAAAAGGTAATGCCCCACCCCATTATTAAAATTCATAATGCCACATAGTCTCTACATGGTTTTCCAAATCATGCTCTAGCTATGTTGTTGGAACTATCTCAAACCCTTGAAATCAAACGCTTTAGACACACATTTTTTTCAAACATTCCAAAAACCATGACCCTTACCCTTGAACAAAACCATCATTCATAGTTTACCTACACGGTTCTCCATAACCATGTGGTAACCATTCACATGGAATAACCATTTATAAATTTATAAAATTCAACAAGAATCTCCTGAGACTCACCCGAGAATCTAAGGAACCTCTTGAGACATTATCTATATCCAAAAAACATGTACTCTAGATGTTCCATATCTTAGAATTCCAATCCAAATATTAGCTTATAGAATGATCCTTGAATTAAAAATAAAATATTCAAACTTCCCCAAATATTCACAAGGTCAAAAGAATGTGGGTATTTACATTTAAATATTTACATTTTTGTATATTTATATAATAATATATTTATATATTTATATATTTACTTTGGTATATATATACTGAAAAACATGTTTTCGTGCATGTATTTTTATTTATTTTGATGTATAAGTGTTCCAAAATGATTGTGTGTGTTTGTTATTATATATATATATATTTATTTGTTGTAAATATATATATATGAATTGATATATATAAAATTTATATATATATACAAAACATGTATATATATTATTTTATATATAAAATGTGTCAATATTTTTTTGTAGTGTATATATTTTGTGAATACATAAAATGTGTATATATATTGGGTCCTTGGGGACATATTTATTGATAAATAAAGGACCAAATGGGTGAGTTATCCTTAGGGGGGATTATGACATGCCCGTTCGTCCTATGGGTGGGTGGTGTGTTTGTGTTTCAAATGTAATTATAGCCCAAACTACATAATATATATATATATATATATATATATATTTGAATACTTGTGTATTTCAATATTTATATTATATTTTTATATATTTGTTCGAAAATATGGGTGTGTATATAAATAATCATTTCTTTATATATTTATATGTGTGTATTTATATATTTATATATTGGTTTAATTAAATTTATTTTTGTATATTTACATTATATATTTCAATATTTTCATTAATATTTATATAATATGCTTATTTTATATCTTCATATTAATTTATTTATATATTTTTTATAATTATGTATCTTTATACTTATATATTTTTATATTTTTATATTTATTGATAATTTATTTATTTATGTTATTTACATTTATATAGGCATATTAATAAAAAATTAAAAAAATTACAATATTTTATATTTTCATATTCATTTTCTTAATCTATTAATATATATATATATATATATTATTTTTTATTTCATAAAACCAAATTAGTTTTTTATATAAATTATGAAAATGAAATTAATAAAAAAATTATTCTAAAATGATTTCCTATTTAAAATCAAGCTACCCCTTATTAATGATAAAGTAGCACAGATAAAGGAAAACCTTCATCAGCACTTAAAAACACTGATAATGTTAAACTTTATTATTATTAAAATTATCTATCATTAAGTTACCCCTTATCAGTTTTCAGATATAGTTAAAGAAGACCATCCTTTATAAGTATGACAAAAATCACATATAAAGGTCATCATTTATTGGTGCTGATAAAAAGTACATTTATCATCCCTTCATTAGCATTGATAAATACCACCACTACAACAAATATTTCATTTTATCACTGATATATGAATCCTTTATAAGTGTTTTTTAAAGATCAAATAAAATGTTATCAATGTTTGTTTCTGAAATTTTTAGTATGAAATATTGTGATAATCAAACTATCAATGGTTGAGTCGATCTAGGTATAACATGGAACTATTTCTAATAAATTTGGTGTAGGGGATGAAATTAATAACCACATTTTAAGGAGGACATTGGGTCATACACGGATGATTAGGGGAATATTGATACCTAACACTACACTGTTCTATATGACCCATCCCACTGTTAAACATATGGAATAAGGAATCCCAATCGATCAACATGTGGTTGGGTTGGTGAAATCCATAGGTTCATATGACTCGGTCTATAAGGTATCCATTTAGGATGCATGTGGCCACATGTTCATGATCCTCTATCAAACATCTCTCAATTAAGGCACTACATGGAATGCTTGAATTCCTCCATGTGGACCCATTCTATTAAAAAATAAATGTCTATATAAAAGGTTTACATGGAGTTCATTTTCGACATAAAAAATTGTCCATTTCACATGTAAGGATATATATATATATATATATATATATATCAATGCTGAGCTATTTAGTATCATTAGATATCATCTAAGCGGTGTTGATGGAATTTTAAATATTTGGAAACTAAATTTGGAAATTAAATGACCCATGAAAATATAGATAGTGTTTCCATGTATGATTTCATGAGTAAAACATAATGGTGAATTCCATTAGGTCATGTAGAGATCTTGATTGAAAATTGATTCCCAAAAAAATTGGGAAATATTCATGTATAACATCTCACCATTGATAATTGTATAAATAGTTATTAGTGAGTGGATATTAGTCGGACCCTATTCATTGAGTAAAATTACAATGAAACACTTTGATAATTAACCAAACTATGTATACATTTCATAATGTTTTCAATAGTTATAATAAGGAGTTTTTTTAACAAATCTATTATTGATATCATAACATGATATGATAGATTGTTTGATAATCTATTTGATTCACTGTCCCTTACTATATTCGTATAGTGTGTGTGGAGTTTTAGTTTAATATAGGTGGGTATTATATATTACTTCTCTATATAACTAAAATTTATAATCAATAAGATATTAAGTGTTGGTAGAAACATTGGTTTGTTGAAAAATTTGATTTATTTTACAAGAATAATTATTGGGTCTTATAACCTCATAGTCTTTCTCACTCACGATAGTGTAACTAGTCTAGAATGTTGAAAGACCTTAAGAGTTCCTCCCTATATGTTAGAGGCTGGTGACATGCAGTGCAGCTCTAAGAGGGTACCACAGGGAGACTATACCCATTTTATCATAGTGTTAAGTAAAATATAAAATAGAAAAGTATCATATGTAAAAAATAAATTGGATGTTCTAGTAATCAATATAAACAATATTTATACTAAATGAGATGTAGAAATGGGTAGAGAAGTCATACCATACATATGTATTCCCTCCCAATGTGTCAGTTAGTTATAAATAATATAATAAAAGGAAAATAAATTCAATGGATCCATGAAATACCTATGTCATAACTAATCCCAAATCCATGTAATCATTTGAGTCATCTATCTTGATCGAACTCAACCCTTATCCCAACATGTTCCTATAACCAAATTACAGTCTTCTTGGGTATATATATGTAGTGGCGGCCTAAGAAGGGTGCATGTAAAAAACTCAATAGTTAACCGACAATGTAGTAACATATTAACATTCATATTTAGTGACATTTTCAAGTCACATAATCAGATAATAAAAATAAAAATAATTCATAAAATAAATAAAACTATCATACTATTGATCATTTAGTCTATGATTACAACAAAATGAAACTTCTTGTTCTAGTTGTGTGTTATTGGGTGTTGGTTATTTACACATAGGAAAAAAATTAAAGAGATAGCCCATGACCCATCTCAGTCCCCAAGGTCACTCTACTTAAATCCACACATTGAAATTGATCTTAGTCTATCTATGGTTAGTCTACCCATGACTATGCATCAGTTCACAAGACCCACAAGGTTTGGCCTCACATATCAAAAGGTATGGAATCCATTAGGTATATCAAAGTCCCACTGACCGCTTGTGGTTCATTCATTTCAAGTCACAACATGAGGCAAAAAAAACGTTTCAAACATAAATATTACATAAATTTAAATAAATAGTCAATATATAACACAATTATACAGTTCATATAATCATAAAGGTTTAGTGTATTTGGAGAGTAGACCTAAAAAAGTTTATCTTATAAATGATATTAAATATATCCCATAATTATTTTTCATATTATTTACCATCATGACATATTATTCTTAAAATATTAAATCAAAACCAATGGAAAGTGAACATAATAAAGAGCTATGTCATATTCTTAGTAAGGGTAAACATGAGAGATATAAATAATAAGAAATCATAAGATGATCATAAGTTTATTATAACATAATCAAGTTCATGTTTTCAATATTAATATTCATACCTAGAAGAGATTTTATCTTAATGTCCAAAATCAATTCATATTTAGAATTACGATTAATAAGGGTGGTGATGTATTATTCATCATCCCAAAGTCATAACATAAGCCTGTGGAATCATAAGCATATAAAATCATAATCATGGTAACATAGGAAATCATAATCTTTTCCACACATAATATTGTGATCATAGCTATAAATCAATCATAATCATCCATAAAAATGTGAACATATCTATTAAATCCTGATCCAAGTGCCACTCACCAGTGCCTTGAGGTGGACTATCACACGACCTCAAGTACACCTCCCCATAGGTCAGAGGTTGTCAATTAACTGCAAGGGTCTAATATCAATAATGGGAAGACTATACCCTCTTTATCAAAGTAGCAAAAAAATGTAAATAAATAAGAATAACCAAATTATATAAACGTAACAATAATAATACCAATAACACTTGATGACTAAAATATGAATACAATATCCAAGCCAATACTATATATATATAATGGAAAGTATGTTTCATGTGTAAACTGGAAAACCCAAAATAAATAAACACTAACACTCCCAAGAGGGTCCCAAAACATGGTATGTTTTCTTATTGAAATCTCCACTACTACTCATCCATCTATAATAGTACACCTTCCCTTATCCTATCCAGCAAACATAATTTCTATTCGTGTATCGATTAGGCTTCCTATGTTGGGTGAGAGTACAACTCAATAGGCCACATCCAACATCATGTAAAACAATATCCAATCAATAAATATTTATTTTTATTTAAAAAGAATAATTAAAAATTCATAAAATACAAAATTATCACATTTTAATATTCGTTAATAAACTACATAAATCATTGGGTTCTAAAGGACACCCAAAAGCTCAATGCCTACATCGGACCATACTGGAGTCTGAACCATATCTCCTATCAATTCACAATACCATATTTATCAACTATCACTTCATTTCAATTGATATTATGTAAAATTGGGACTATATTGAAATTCCAACATTTTGGTCCTAGATCACCATTCTTAGGACCCCGTGGATATTTGATGTACTAGAAAATGTACCGAAACTCATTTATCATATAATCACACAAGTGGGTTTTGAATAAAAAGTACGTTTCTAACACAAATTTATGAATATGGTACTTTGAAGAAGTATTCCTTGTCACACACGTGTATAACAATTTATCACTATGGGATTTTGAAGTAGTAGTCTATGTCCCACACTCATTATCACTACGCTCTTTTAATGTATTTTTTCATGTCACACACATGTTTATAAATCAAAAATATATATCACATTTATCCCAGTTAGTCATCATTAACCTTTTAATCAACATTTAAAATCATTTATTAAATTACAATTTATCACAACAATTCATGGTTCAATAATTAAATAACCACAAATAATATGAAAAAATAACTATTAATCTATATATCAATTTTTACTGAAGAACTCATTAATTCATAAATAGTCAAGTCAACCATCACATAATTACCAATTTTTAATTAATTAAAATCACATTAATTTAACATTTAGAAAATCACAATTTTACAATTTTTCATTAATTCCCTAATCACATATTTCATTAATTAATTAAATCATGAATTAATCTGATTCCACCAATTTCATAATCACAACATCCCATTAATTAATTCAATAATCAATTAATCCAATTTAATGACTCCATAAATTAAGAATTCAATTAATTTATTTAATTTGAAATTCAATTTCCAAATTTTATAATTGAAGTATAACAATGCATGCATGCAATTGTAATCAATACTATATGAATTAAATTTAGATAACCTACCTCAACATTGATGAAAAATTCTCACCAACTGAAAACTCCATTTGAAGAGGAACATTAAATTAAACAATAAATAATGAGATCTAGATTCAAAACCTAGATACATGTTAAAAAAATATCTTCCAAACTCAAATCTAGATATATCACAAATAGTGGAAACCATCTTTTCAAAGGATGAGAGAAAAATAGGAGAGAAGGAGAAAACCACAAGGGATTAGAATCTATTACCGGGAGAGGTGCAGATCATTAATATGGGATTTGATTCTCTAAGAACTGAGGTCATAAGGCCTTGGAATCCATATATGTGTCTCAAGAAATTAGAGAAATCCTTTGGGGTTGATTTGGATCGAAATGGGGTGAATTCGGGGAGGTTCAGGATTTTTAAAACTAACTTTTTGAATATGAAAAACCACAAAAATAGTTTCTTAGTAAATGGAGAATAGTTTTACAAATATGGTCCCATAACCATGCACTAGCTGTGTGAATTTTCTCTATCCGGGTTTTCATGGTTTGTTGGGTTGGCTGTGCAGATTGGGAAAACCATGTGCCAACCATGCATTACACCTCTTATTTATATAAACAACCAATTTTCCCAAAAAAACCACGATAAAACCCAAAAAAACTCAATACAATGAAAAATTTTATCTATAAGAGAGATCTAATGGTCTCATGAAAATGTTAGGAGCTTATAACCCCCACCACACATTATAATAGATCTTCCTTGAGCTGTACTCCTAAGAATCACTAATATTATGAGTCAAAATGATCAGGCCACTAAGCCCTCATATCAGCTTCACTCTATCACGTTTCCTCCTAAATAATAATACAATTCCAATATTCATAAACTATTTGCACGGTCATTACCTGCAACACTTTCTCACTTTGATTTGACACACTTATCATGTGCTCAAAGGACACATTAGTTTCAAGCTCAACATCATCCACATAGATCAAATTTGAAGTGTTGGGGGATTCATCCAATGTTTTGACACATGAAAAATGCCTTGCATAACACCATACCTCTATTGAAGAGCCAATCGATTTTCCACTGGCTTGATTCTATCCAAAACCTCAAATGGTCCAACCAACCTGGGAACCAGCATGCCCTGTCTTCAAATCCAATGGTGACCCAATCTTGGAGAAACCTCAAGTAATACATGATCACCCATTATAAACTATACGGTTTTTCCATTTATATCAACATATGAATTCTTCTTACTCTGACCCATATCCATATAAATCAAAATAAGTTGAACCTTCTCTGATATCTCGTGCATGACACTCATTCCTAGTATCTCTAACTCACCTTCCTCCATCCAATATAGTTTTTATCTTTATAGAATTCCATAAATAGACTCATGTGGTTTCATATGTATTATTTCATAATAACTTTTTTATATGAAAAATCCATTAATTCTATCTAATTCTCCCAAGTCCCACCAAGGTCTTAGAAATTTTCATGAATCATATAATAAAGATCTTTTATAGTTTGTTCTAACTACCAACCTATCAATGGGTGGAATATCATAGTCAATAATACATATGTACCATGTGCTTTCAATGAAACCTACCACAAGTGTGAAGAAAATCACGATTCATAGTATGAAACAATACTTCATGGTAGTCTATTCATACTTACTGTTTACTGTTTGTACAAATCCCTCTACTGATCTATGGAGAAAGTCTCCCATAAAAGAAAGAAATGTATTACCTTAGTCAAACATCCCATAAACAGCGAAATGACATCATTATTTCGAGTCATCCTCATTATACCCACCATAATGTGTAGGGTAACCTCGTCCCACATCCAATCAAAAATGGGGAACATCTGTAGTAAACCACTAGGATGTTAATTCTCAACCATCACCTATTGAAAAATGTAGCATCATGTCACAAAACATGTTATATTGTTTTTCCATGTCTGACCACTAAACATATCGACATAGGTCATAATACATTTTAGTCAATCTTGGATTTACCACCCACTTTGAGGCATGAAGTACTCACATCAACTCCTCTCAAATGATCTTTGGCACACAAAAAAAATTACGGCATAGATGATCTCATCCTCATCTACAATCCAATCTGAAGGTGTCTAACCGCGTTAAAGGCTTTATCAAAAGTACAAATATTATTGATCCTCATAATTTCTATCTCTAATACAGATCAAATGTGTATACTTCACTATAAATAATATGATATTCATCTTTTTTGGGATCTCATGAACTACAACATGCCTCTTCGCCAGTAAAGTCATAATTTTTCACTCATCACTATACTCATGAAATACATGAGTCTAATTCTTACAACTCAAATCATTAGGAGAATTTATTTCCTTCCCGACCATATATAGTTTCTCAAAATCAAATGACTGCATATACTTAACCCATATCCACTTCTGGATATCCAACTCTTACTATAAAAAGGTTAATTTAATCTGTTGTTATCCATTTACACCATAAAATTTTCTCCCAATATATAATTATGACAAAAATTAAAATAATAAACCTATACTATTAGATCGAGTCCATACATAGGTTATTATTGTTCATGTGGCCTCAACATCCATGAAAAATACTCCATAACTCGATCTCCCTACTTCAAGAGTACTCCAATCCTGACAATAGAAGCATAACAAAACACCATATACTCCTCACATATATTGGGTAGAATCAAGATAGGTGTCATAGAATAACTATTGTTCAACTATTGGAAGTAATTCTCACACGATTATGATCTTAAAAAATTTATTCTCTTCTTTTCCAATCTCAAAATAGGTGCTTCAAATTGGGAAAATTATAAATTAATCCTCTAGTAATATTCTGCATGTAACACCTGAGATTTTATGAGAAATATTTTGTTTTTATGTATAATGTTATATAAAGTAATCTTTCACTACACACAACACTGTCTTGGCTTGTGTTACATGCAAGAGCAACCTTCCTCGATAGCTTTCGTTGTACATAATACCAAGTTTCACTAAACAACGATATGTTATTAAAATATTATATAAACAAGACGTTATGAATATTAATACCAAATTTTTGAAATTTTATAAATTTTATCTCTAAAAATGGACTTCATTTTTGGATTCAGAATATCGAAATTATCCTAGGGTAAAGTTTTTAGTATTTTTCTGAAAACATTCAATTTTTGATGAATAGTGAAAACACTGGGTTACTATTTAAAAACTGACTTTGTATTTAAATAATTATTTATTTTATTTAAATTTATTTTAGGTAAAAATTGATACATAATACCTATATAAGTTCAATTTAATTAATTAGAGTCATTTTATAATAATTTTAGATAGATAAAAATTTTATTGAACTTTTCACTGTCTTTTACCTACCTCCTAGGAGCTTTTTGAAAATTTACATAAAACATAATTTTACCGCTTCTGTGAGTGGAATTTAGAAAATCCCAGAGACATGGTTAATATCAAGGAGTAAAATGTTGTTCAATAAGATAAAAATAATTTTTTTTGAATAGTAACTTCTTACTTTTATTTTCCACGGTTAAAAGTAAATACGGTAATTAAGGGTAAAAATGGAATTATTATTACCCTAACACAAGTCCTAATTCTATTGGATAAAATTAATTCGACAAAAAACAACATTAGGAATAAAATATGACCATTTAGGTCCACTTGGATTAGATTAGGACATTTAATATTATTTTATTAAAAGAAGAGTGAAAATAGTTAAAATCAACGTTTAATAACTAAAACATTTTTAATATAGGGTTATATATAAGATAAATTCGACTATAAATATTAATTAGAAATATAAAAATATTTCCTACATAATGGTATTTTATTTGTAATTTTTATACATTAAATAAGTTAATTTATTTATGACACAATGATGATGCAGTAATTACCCTATTAATGAAATATTAACATAATTAATGTTATAAATACCCAAATAAATGTAATTTGAGACTTTTTATAAATTACACTAATTTTTTTAGGTTAATATGAAATTTTAGTATTGATTCAATTAACTTTGTTCGAACTAATCATGATGTTATGATTTTCACAAAAATCAATTACCACATAGTGTCCAAATTGACATAAAATAGTTTTAAAAAACTATTATATTAATAATTGTAATTTTATTATTAAAAATCTAAGGTTCGGCAAAATGAATTATCTAAGGTTATATATATTAATAATGAACCACTTGGTATTTTTTTGGCTTGTTATAGTATGTTTATTAAGCATATAGTGTAAGAAAACAAGAAGACACAGTAAAAGTTAAATTATTTAACTTAGAGTTAAATCTAAATGATAAGGTAAAAATGGTAACATAGACATGTCTAAAACCCATTGGTTGAGAGTATATAGACCCATACCCACCTTAGATTCTAAATAAATCAATTTGGAGCTATTAAAAACCGAATATGACTTTATTATAAAATAATATTTTAAGTTTTTTCTTAAGGTGCCCATCTCCTCTCTTATAAAAAGGCACCACCTCCCTCTACTCCTCAAACCACTTCAGGCCTTAAAGCTCATAAAACCCCTGCCAATTTATTTTCTCCACTTACCTAGTAATATTATAGATGTCCTGGTCTTCTTCAAATACCAATTATAGTTCCCTAAGAGGAGGTTTCCAAGAGGCCTGTCGAAGAATAGGTAATATCCGTTACCGATTATTTCAAATTTATTTCTTCTTCTACTTCCTCTTATTTAGTTGTTTCATTATGAAGTAATAACATCAGTATCACTAATATACTGATATTTTATAATAAATATGAAACAAACCTATTTCACCTTCTATCCAACCTACGGAAAATGAAATCACCGCGCGTGCGTACGTACGGAATATTGTCTCTACGCCGTGGTGTAATCTGTTTTCCATCACCACCTTACTTGGATGGGTATAATGGTGTAAATAATAACTATATATTATTATTTTATAGTGATATTTATTATTAAATAGTATACATACACTTCAATAAAATTCCACAATCATGGGAACGATATCATCGCTCATGCGTGCGTACGACTTACCATCTCCACGATGTGATGCGACTCGTTCTACATGATCTTCACTGCATAATGATTATATAAATGAATTTAATGAATGAATATTATATATATTAGAGTAATAAAATTATTTAAATGAGGTATCTATAACCTAAAAAGAATAATTATAATTTATTCGACAAAACACGCATAAGAACAAAAAGCAATAAATACCCGAATAACAAGTAGCAATGAAATATTACTAATAAGAAGCTAAGAATATGACCATATATGATATCATAACAATGAGTATGATTCTGGAATAAGTCAATGACATTATTTAAGTAATTATACTAAATGTTCGGACACTTAAGAAGCAAATCAGACCTAATGTAAGGGAAAATATCGTAATCTTATTTTTATGCAAGATTGTTTATACTTCAGAATTTACTGGGGAATATTTATCATCCACATCTGTGTTTCCTCAATAAGTAATAAAATTTATATCCACCTACAATTGTTTAAATCCAATTTTACCCTTCGGTGAGTTTTTAGTAAAATATATTAAATGAATCTTTTGTCGTTTTCAGTACGAGGTACTTATATTGTTTGGAAGGTGAAGCTGATCAATGGTGGAATCTTATCAAGAATACGATGCCAAGAGATGAAATTGAGTCCATGGAATGAGACAAGTTCAAGAACTTATGTTTTTAATAATTACTTCCCTCTTATTCTATGAAAAAATATGGAGAAGGAGTTTCTTGAACAAAAGCAAAAGGATGATAAATCTTTTGGTACCTACGAAGAAAATTTTACAAGACATACAAGGTACACTTCTGGGATTATTATCCAACCTGAGAGTAAGATTGGTCTATTCTTTAGTTGATTGAAACCAAGTCTTTGAATGGAGTTATGTATAAGTGACTTCAATAGCTACGAGGAAACCGTTCGATGTGCTCTCAAGGTTGAGATAGAGATTGGAGTAACCCATCAGTCATATGTGTTTGATAAGAAGAGGAAAATGGAATTCAAAGGAAAATCTAAAGAGCACACTAAAAAGAAGATGATTTTCCCCTTATACTCAAAGTGTGTAAAGAAAAATGGAGGGAGTTGTCTTAAAGGGACAAGTAAATGTTTCAAATGTGGAAAATAAGGTCATCAAGCATTTGAATGCCGCAATGATGGGAAGAAGATATCTAGTGATGCGAACAAAGAAAAGGCTACACAGAGCGCACCTCTTACACTTCAATGTTACAAGTGAAAGGAAATGAGGCATTATGCTAATCAATTACCTAATCCAAGGGTTGTTTATGATGATCGACGTCAAAAAACTCTTAAGGCTAAAGACAAAGGAAAGTCACATGCAATTTCTATCAGCGATGTAGAGTACAATAACAAAGTGGTAAAAGGTACACTTACCATCCAATCTAATGTAGCCAATGTTTTATTTGATTCTGGATCCACACACTCTTTTATTTATGAAGAACTTTATAAGGGTATCACCGTATTACCTCAACAATTAGATGTTGATTTAGCTGTGACAACCCCTAATGGCACAACACTCGCATCAAAAGTGTACAATTCTTCCACGATTGAAGTTTGTGGGAAGGTGCTTCCTGCAAATCTTGTGATCCTTCCTATAGTGTAATTTGATGTGATTCTTGGCATGGGTTGGATTTCCTTATATAGAGCTCATATTGACTTCCAAATAAGGTAAGTCAAATTTAATATTCCTGATCAATCTATGATCGTCTATCGATGCAAGGATGAACATAACCTTCCAGTGGAAATTTATTCCATCTTATGGGTCTTGATTCCACTAAATGAATGTTATTTATCTCAAATGGTTGGTGAGAACCTCATTATTAAGAATATGCCCATTGCACGGGAGTTTGATGATGTCTTTCCAGAGGAATTTCCGGGTCTTCCACCAAATCATGAAGTTGAGTTTTCAATATAACTCATACTGGGAGCTTTGCCAATTTCAAAGACACCCTATAGAATGGCCCCAATTGAGTTAGCAGAATTGAAGAAGCAACTCCAAGAGAATATTGATAAGGGATTCATACGCCCTAGTGCATCACCTTGGGGAGCACCTATTCTATTTTTTAAGAAGATATATGGATCAATGAGACTCTGCATTGATTATCGAGAACTTAACAAGATCACTATCAAGAAAAAATATCCTCTTCCATGCATTGATGACTTATTTGACCAACTACGCGGAGCTCAATACTTTTCAAAGATTGATCTTTGTTCAGGGTATCATCAATTAAGGGTCAAAATGGAGGATATACCAAAGATGGCTTTCCGTACAAGGTATGGACACTATGAATTTATAGTGATTCCATTTGGTCTTACTAATGCCCCTGCTATCTTCATGGATATAATGAATAGAGTCTTTAGAGACTGTCTTGATCAGTTTGTGGTAGTCTTTATAGATGATATTCTTGTCTATTCAAAGAACAAGGAAGAACATGAAGATCACTTGAGAATTGTATTGAAGACCCTGAGAAAGGAGAAGCTTTATGACAAATTTACCATGTGTGAATTTTGGCTTCGAAAAGTTTCATTTTTGGGTCATATAATCTCAAAAGAGTGGATATCGGTGGATCCAGCAAAAACAGAGGTTATCGAAAGATGGTCGAGACAAACAATAGTAACTGAGATCCGAAGTTTTCTTGGTTTTTCTAGATATTATCGACGTTTTGTGAAAGATTTTTCATGGTTATCTAATCCACTCACCAGGTTGACTCAAAAAGGAGTTAATTTCGTTTGGACAGAGGAGTGTGAAGATAATTTCAAGGAGTTAAAAAGAAGGTTATCCAGTGCACCTATGCTCACACTGCCTTGTAGTGGAGAAAGGTTTGTTATCTACAGTGATGCATCCAAGAAGTGGCTAGGGTGTGTTCTCATGAAAAATGATATGGTGATAGCTTATGCCTCATGACAGTTGAAAATCCCTGAGAAAAATTACCCAACTCATGATTTGGAGTTAGCTGTGGTAATCTTTGCATTAAAGATTTGGAGGCATTATCTTTATGGTGAAAGGTATGATATTTATACTGATCATAAAAGTTTAAAGTAAATTTTCACACAAAAGGATATGAATATGCGTCAAAGAATATGGTTGGAGATGATTAAGGATTACGATTGCTCAATTCATTAGCACCCTGGGAAAGCAAACAAGGTGGCAGACACATTAAGTCGACAAGACCATGCTAGCTTATCCATGATGAGGATCACAAGAGATCCAATATTTATTGATTTAAAAAGGATGGATCTTGGGATTATAATGTAAGGGGAAAAATCATATCTTTCTCAAATGAATGTTCAACCATCGATACATGTGAAGATTAAATAGGCACAAAAATAAGATGTAGAGTTATAAAAGAAGGCGACAAATGTTCCTGAATTCAACCATGATTGTGATGGGATAATAAGGTTCAGTAATCGGGTTTGTGTTCCTCCCATCCCAGAATTAAAGAAGGATCTACTGGATGATGCTCATAGTTCTTCATTATCTATTCATCCTGGAAGCATGAAGATGTATAGGGACCTGAAAAAGTACTTTTGGTGAGATGGCATGAAAAGAGATGTTGGTGAATATGTCTCTCGATGATTAGTTTTTCAGCATGTTAAAGCTGAGAGACAGAAGTCTAAGTTGATGTTACAACCATTACCCATACCATAATGGAAATGGGAAAACATCACTATGGAATTTTTCACTGGACATCCAAAAACAGCCAAAGGAAATAATTCTATCTGGGTTATAGTTGATCGTCTTACGAAGTCGGCACACTTCATTGATATGAGAGAAGATTTCTCTCTGGATCAGATTGCTAGGATATATTTTAAGGAAGTGGTAAGATTACATGGAGTACCACTTTCTATTATATCAGATCGGTATCTGAGGTTTACCTCAAAGTTTTGGCAAATTCTTCATCATAATCTAGATACAGAGTTGAGTTTCAGAACTACTTATCATCCTCAGACAGATGGTCAGTCTGAGAGAACAATTCAAACTCTCGAAGATATGTTAATAGCTTGCTCTATGGATTTAAAAGGTGGTTGGGATCAACACCTACCTTTTGTGGAATTTTATTATAATAATAGCTTTCACTACAGTATTCATATGGATCCGTATGAATCTCTCTATGGAAGGAAATGCAGGACTCCAACTTGCTGGGATGAAGTTGGGGAATGAACTCTATTAGGACCCGATCTTGTTGATGAGATGGAAGGAAAGGTCAGATCTATTCAAAAACACATAAGATCAGCTTAGAGTCGACAAAAAAGTTATGGCGATAACTAAAGAAAAGACCTAGAGTTTGAAGTGTGTGATAAAGTGTTCCTACGAATATCTCCTTGGAAGAGAGTAATTGGATTTAGAAATAAGGGAAAGCTGAGCCCTAGGTATGTCAGTCCTTTTGAAATACTGGATCGTGTTGTGAAGGTAGCTTGTCGATTGGAAATTCAACCGAATCTCTCTCAAGTTCACGATGTGTTCCATGTATCTTTCCTGAGAAAGTACATACCCAACCCTTCACATGTACTCAGATCATAAGTTGTACCGGTGGAACACGATCTTACTTATGAAGAACAACCAATAGAGATTCTGGACCATAGCGAAAAAGTCCTACAGAACAAAACCACTCGCTTGGTGAAAGTTTTATGGAGGAACCACCAATTAGAAGAAGCTACATGGGTACTTGAGGATATGATGAGGGAGAGGTATCCTCATCTGTTTGTTACAAAGTGACGAATTTCGAGGGCGAAATTCATTTTAAGGGGGGTAGAATGTAACACCTGATATTTTATGAGAAATATTTTGTTTTTATGTATAATGTTATATAAAGGAATCTTTCACTACACACAACACTATCTTGGATTGCGTTATACCCAAGATCAACCTTCCTCGATAGCTTGCGCTGTACACAATACCATGTTTCACTAAACAACGATATGTTATTAAAATATTATATAAACAAGTCGTTATGAATAGTAATACCCAATTTTTTAAATTTTATAAATTTTATCTTTCAAAATTGAATTCATTTTTGGATTCGGAATATCTAAATTACCCTAGGTTAAATTTTTGGTATTTTTCTGAAAGCTTTCAATTTTTGATGAATAGTGAAACAGTGGGTTACTATTTAAAAACCGACTTTTTATTTAAATAATTATTTATTTTATTTAAATTTATTTTAGGTAAAAATTGATACACAATACCTATATAAGTTCAATGTAAATCATTAGATTCATTTTATAATAATTTTAGATATATAAAAATTTTATTGAACTTTTCACCGTCTTTTACCTACCTCTTACGAGCTTTTTGAAAATTTACATAAAACTTAATTTTACGGCTTCTGTGAGTGGAATTTTGAAAATCCGAGAGACACAGTTAATATCAAAGAGTAAAATGTGGTTCAATAAGATAAAAATAATTTTCGGTGAACAACAACTTCTTACTTTTATTTACCACGGTTAAAAGTGAATAGGGTAATTAAGGGTAAAAATGGTATTATTATTACCCTAACACTTGTACTAATTCTATTGGATAAGTTTAATTCGACCAAAAACAACCTTAGGAATAAAATATGACAATTTGGGTCCACCTGGATTAGATTAGGACATTTAATATTATTTTATTTAAAGAGTTAAAATAGTTAAAATCATTGTTTAATAACTAAAACATTTTTAATAGAGGGTTATAAATAAGATAAATTCGACAATAAATATTAATTATAAATATAAAAATATTTCCTACATAATGGTATTTTATTTGTAATTTTTAGACATTAAAAAAGTTAATTTATTTATGAAACAATGATTATGCAGTAATTACCCTATTAATGAAATATTAACATAATTGATTTTATAAATACCCAAATAAATGTAATTTGAGAATTTTTAAAAATCCCCCTAATTTTTTAGGTTAATATGACATATTAGTATTTATTCAATTAACCTTTTTCGAACTAATCATGATGTTATGATTTTCACAACAATCAATTACCACATAGTGTCAAAATTGACATAAAATAGTTTTTTAAAAAATATATTATATTATTAATTGTTATTTTGTTCCTAAAAATCTATGGTTCGTCAAAATAACATATCTAAGGTTATATATATTAATAATGAACCACTTGGGGTTATTTTGGCTTGTTATAGTAAGTTTATTAACCATATAGTGTAAGAAAACAAGAAGACACGGTAAAAGTTAAATTATTTAACTTAGAATTAAATCTAAATGATAAGGTTAAAATAGTAACATAGACTTGTATAAAACCCATTGTATGAGATGATTTGGAACCATACCCGCCTTATATTCTAAATAAATCAATTTGGAGCTATTAAAAACTGAATATGACTTTATTATAAAATACTATTTTTAGTTTTTCCTAAGGGGCCCCTCTCCTCCCTTATAAAAAGGAACCTCCTCCCTCTCCTCCTCACACCACTTTGAGCCTTCAATATCATTCAACCCCTGCCAATTTATCTTCTCCACTTACCTAGTAATATTCTAGAGGTCCTGTTATTCTTAAAAGACCAATTTTAGTTCCCTAAGAGGAGGTTTCAAAGAGGCGTGTCGAAGAAGAGGTAGTATCCGTTACCGATTCTTTCAAATTTATTTCTTCTTCTACATCCTCTTATTTAGTTGTTTCATTATAAAGTAATAACATCAGTATCACTCATATACTGATATTTTATTATAAATATTAAACAAACCTATTTCACCTTCTATCCATCCTACGGAAAATGAAATCACAGCACGTGCCTACGTACGGAATACCGTCTCCACGCCGTGGTGTAATATGTTTTCCATCACCACCTTACTTGGATGTGTATAATGGTGTAAATAATAACTATATATTATTATTGTAAATTTATATCGATTATGAAATATTATAAATACAATTCAATACAATTCCACAATCATGGTAATGATATGATCGCTCATGCGTACGTACGGCCTATCGTCTCCACGATGTGATGCGACTCGTTCTACACAATATTCATTAGATAATGATTATATAAATTAATTTAATGAATAAATATTATATATATTACACTAATACCATTATGGAAATTATGTATCAATAACATAAAAAAAAGAATAAGAATTTATTTGACAAAACATGCATAAGAATAAAAAGCAATAAACACCCGAATAACAAGTAGCAATGAAATATTACTAACAAGAAGCTAAGAGTATGACCATATATGATATAATAACAATTATTATGATTATATAATAAGTCAATGACATTATTTAAATCATTATACAGGAGTTTCAGACACTTACGAAGCAAATCAGACCTATGTTAAGGGAAAATCTCACAATCTCATTTTTATCCAAGATTTTTTATACTTCAGAATTTATTGGGGAATATTTATCATCCAAATCCATGTTTCCTCAATAATTAATAATATTTCTATCCTTATACAATTGTTTAAACCCAATTTTACCCTTAGTTGTGTTTTTAGTAAAAGATATGAAAGGAATCTTTTGTCGTTTTTAGTACGAGGTGATTTTTGACTTTTCCGGCCAAAGTACGAGAAGAATGTTTTACTTTAACATATATGGCATGAATGGATTTTTAGAAAATTATTTCCATGACGATTCCTTTATATGTTTTCAAGTTTATATTTAATTAACTTCTTTTAGTTTCAAATTGTATGACATGTTAAGAATGAAAAAATGTTTTTGAAGTAGAAAGGATATATTCCTCAAGAATGAAGTTCAAGTGTTTTATCAAAATTATTTTCCATCTAAGATAATATAGGGTTCTATTTCTATCCCTATTTTTATATTGATTTGATTATGTTATTATGTAATTATTTTTATGAAGTCCTTTTATCTTATATGAATTATGTTATAATGGAATGATGTTTAAGAATCCCATTTTTATTACATGGGTTATGCTATGATGTATGATTTATGATCTTGTGGAACACATAAGAATGGTATAATTATGAGATGGGTGGGACCTATATCTTCCTTAAATTCAATGGTTAAAGATTTATATCTCATGATATAGACATGGCTGGAACAACAGGTTAATTCGATTCAGTGATACAGGACTGAAACGAGGAGTGAACTCGGTTCAAAAATGGACTTTTTCCACTAGGATAGTCTTGGAAATTAGTCTTGACTAATAATAAATGATTCTCTATGATTATGTTTTTATTCCAAAAATTTTTATGTTTTAAGTTATGATTATTTGGATTTCATTTCACTATTATGATTGATCCCATGTTCTGATATTATGATCTCTTTTGCAGGATAATATTTTCAAAATGTTATGTTCTTATGAATATGATATGATTGATATTTCTTTTGTTTACCCTTACTGAGCATTTGAGCTCACCCTTTTGTATGTTTTCTTTTCCCGAGGCTAGGAATAAGGGTATTAAGTAAGATATGCCAAAAGGGACTCTAGATATGATAAAATAAAAGGGAGACGATGTAGATGATTTATGAACCAGTTGTTTATGTTTCCCAGTTTCTAAAGACACTATACCTATACGGTCCTTTCATGGTTTTGTTATATGTTGTAATAAGCGTGCTTCAATTTTGAAGTAATAACAATGTATGTAATGTATGGGTCGTTATACTACAATCCCCAAAAATATATATATATTGAAAATGTTCACGGGTTTCCTCTAAGGTATAGCTTCCTAAACATTCTTTGGGTCATTTGAAACACCTTCCTCCAAGATGATTTGACCCATGATCTGTACCTGATCAATCCAAAACTGACCCTTAGATAGATTTGTGTATAGACAATTTTCTCTCACTGTACCTAGTACAGTGTCAATATGTTTTTCATTATCTTCAGAAGTCTTTGAGTACACCAAGATTTCATCCACAATAACATCTACAAACTAATCTTGTTTTAGGTGGAAGATTTTATTCATTAAGGCCATATGCAGTTTTGGTGCATTCATTAGCCCAAAAAATATCACAATGAAATCACAAAGGATATACCAAATTCTAAAAGTAGTACTCAATATATACTAATTTTAAAATATCAACTGATATTACCATGATCTCAAATAAATCTTTGAGAAAACATATGATACTCTCATATGGTCCAATATATTATTGATATGTGGTGGAGGATACCGGTTCATTACCGTCATCCAGTTAAACTTCCGGTAAATGGAACATAACTATAGAGTCCAGTCAGACATATTAGATTTTTTTTGAACCCCAATGAAACATACTCTAATAGATAAACCCCTTTTACATGGACTCTTACATATGATTATTGAGCTTGTGGAGCGCTTTTAGTTCCATTCTATATGATAGAATAGAAACTAGCCCAACCACCGACATGAGATCAACCATATATTACACATCTCTCCCCGGAGGAATCCATGAGAATTATTTATGAAATATATCATGAAATAAGTACACTATAGGAGGAAGGATATCATATTTCACACCCCCATTATCTGGTTATATACTAGTGACCTGGGTGGTGAGCTCCCCTAGTTGTTTGTGAATTGGGCATGCACGACCCACCATGATATCCAACTCCCCATAGTGAATATATCTATCACCATTAAGAGATGTAAATATCACTCTCATGTTGTAAATATTAATGTTGGATTAGTAATCTTCTAACAAGTCCATAATTACAATTTGGATAAATCCTAACATATCAAGGATGTAAAGATACAATTAAAAATGATACTCTCTAGCCTCAAGAGAACACCCATTACAAAAGAAGATGTCCCTCGACCGTACTCCCAAAGGTGTATCTATCGTCATTATCCTACTCACAAACTCCACTTAGAGGATCCAAACATCCAATATTTTTCAATATATAAATGAATGGGAGGAAAAAATATCAAATAAGGAACTAGATAGTGGATAAGCTACACGAATAGTACCTCTAAATATTGATGGTCTAGTCTTTCTATCCACCAATATTAGTTGAATGACATGAAATTATCTTGCTACTCTTCACGGAAATTAAGTATGAGTCCCTTGAGCAACACCACCTTTTATATATGATTGCTCATTACCCAAACCACTAGGTACACATCCCCTACAACCACAGGTAGTAGAACTTACTATGGAAGAATGATATGATGTAGAAGATCCCCTTCCTATAATCGGGTTATATTTATCTTCCCCATCATTACCCTTCTATTCTGATTTTTTAAAGAACCTCTCTAAATTTACCATCCAACTACAACAATTACACTCTATAGGTGGTCGATGGAACTGTCTACGAATGTGACCTGACAGAATGCACTAGTGACAGGTCACCCGAATAAGGTCCTTGTGTAATAGATCCTTCCCCCTAGAATCTATTCTTTCCATTTCCCTAGTCAAAATTCATATAACAACACTTAATTTATTAAAAATTCATACAAAATTAATGTATAATAAAAACCACCTTGCCTCTATAGAATACCTCCTTTGGGTTCCCCATGGAAATGAGATCTCGATTCACCACATCTGAAAACATCTTCGACCTAAATATATTCACTATGGACTTAATTTTACACATAATACCATTATAAAACCATTTTTCCATTGTAGATTCATCCCCCACCAATGCTAGAATATAGTGTTTCAAATATATAATGTCACCATCATAGTTAATCATAGACATATTCTTGGATTCATCCTCATAAATTCAGCTGCTCTCTCCTTCATAGGCGTCTCAGGGTAAAGGTTATCAAAGAAATCCTTTTAAAATTCCTTCCACTCCATACTCTCCAGCTATCCATCCCGAATATGAATGTACCACAAATTCTTGTCATGACCATGTAACATGTAAGAAAAAAAATTGAATCTCTTCTCAGCAAGATTCTCCATGTGGTCATGTATTATCTAGATAAACTCAATACAAAAATATGAAACCTTAGGTCCACCCTCTCCGGTAAACATTGGAGGGTTCTAAAACCCAAACTCCCAAGTCAAAACATAGATTATATTCACAACCCTACCTAGGTATCTTTCCGTAAACTGTATGAAGTGAGAAATGTTCTTAGGGAACTACTCCTCAACTTCCTCATGATGAAATATTAGAGACTCAGGTTCCACTACTGGTGGTTCAATTACATCCACAACCTCTAGTCATTTCCTCAAAAAGTGTCATCATGAAGTCATATCTCTAAAATTATATATTAATTTTATAGGAAACATAAAACAACTTCAACAAAATTACATAATATGGATTTACAAGAAACCATAACAACTTCTTCCCCCAAACCCCACCACATGAAAAAAACTGAGGTGTTATCACTACCCTCAACCAACCTGTATATAGGTTATAGTTAATAAGGGAACACATATTCTCATATTCTAGTTTCTCATTAGACACCCATTTCTCCACATCATTCATAATTCTCAGTTTTCAAATTCATATTTGGGACCTTTTCATTTCAATTGCACAATAATGTAAAAAAAATCAATTTCAAAAAAATTCCAAAATATTTTTTCTTGTACATGACTAAAATGATGCATGTAAAAAATTAATCTTGAGTTCCTAGAATTATTTTTTCTTACTCAACTCTCATTCTATACTGATCCAAAAGTCAAATCTCAAAGAACTCAGAAATAATAATCACATCACACATCCAGTGCTTCATTTGAGGTGAAATAACATCAAATGTAATAACAAACAACAATAACAACAATCCTACCCTAGGTAATTGGATTTTACCACTGTACATGGGTTATATACTCCAATACATTATCTATTAACCATGGCCCCAATCAAACTATTCTTATGTCTAACATTACAAAATAGCATGAAAAATGAAATGAAAATAATTGAAAATAATTTCCTCTAATACCACTTTAGACCAACTTGACCCATGTTCCACACAACAATGATTAGATCTATTTGGTCACAAAAACCCATGTGTGCCTCCCCATATGAAAGAGGATATTGATTATCAGTGACGATATTATATCGTTCATGGTGAGAATATAACCTCTTTATTAAATTTGTACAACAATGGAAATAAATAAGAATAACCAAATGACATATCCATAATAAGAAAAAGTTCAATAGCACATGATGACTAAAAAGTGAATAAAATATCAAAACCAAAACTATTGATAGGTTATGTTAGGTATGTGTCAATTGTCAAATGAAAAACTCAAAATAAATGCACAATGAAACTCTATAGAGGGTCTCGACATCGGGTCTGGTTCCCTCATCCATGCTCTATCCTGACTTAGTCATCTCAAATAAGACACATTCCCTTATCCTATCCTTTAAACATAATGTCTATTTGGGTACCAATTATTCCTCCCAATTAGGGTGTGAATATAACTCAATATTCCACTAAAATGGAATCTAAAACATTATCTAATCAATACCAATGTATGTAGTTGTATAAAGAATAAGGGCCAATGCATAAAGTAAACAATTATCATCTTTTATTATTCTTTAACTAACCATATAAACCAACGAGTTCTCGAGGACACCCAAAACCTCAATACCTACATTGGAATGTTCTAAAGAATAAATCATGCCATATTTCAACTCATAATACCCCACTAATCAATTATCACTTCATTTCAATACATTTTACAGCCAATTGGAATCACAATACAATGCCATCTTTTTGGGCCTATATCATCATGCTTATAACCCCATTTGTTTTTGAAGTAAGAGTTTGTGACCAACAACTCATTTATCAAACAATAAAACAAATGGGATTTTGAAGTAGTAGTATGTGTCCCACACTAATTTTTCTCTATGGGATTTTGATGAAGTAGTCCAAGTCTGACACTTGTATATCAGTTCATCACTATGGGATTTTGAAGCAGCAGTCTATGTCCCACACTCATTATCACCATAGGCTTTTGATGCATTTGTCTATGTCCCACACATATTTATCAATAACTCATATATATCCCATATATCCAAGTTAATAATCATTAACCCATTAATAAAAATTTCACATCATGTATAAAACTTTAATTTATCACAATAATTCATGGTTCAATAGTTCAATCTCATGAAATAATATTAAAAAATCACCATTAATCAGTTTATCTCTAGTTAACAATAGAACTCATAATACTTTAATGGTGAAGTAAACCATCACATAATCCTTGTTTTTCAATTAATTCAGATCAAATTAATTAACTTTTATCAAAATATTCATTTAGCAAATTCTCATTAATTCCCCAAAAACATTTTCTATTAATTAATTGAACAATTAATTAATCTGATTCCACCAATTTCATAATTACAATATCCCATTAATTTAATCACAAATTAACTAATAAAATTTCACATTTCCTTAAATTAATAAATAAACTAATTTATTCAACTTGAGATTCAATTACCAAAATTGATGATTTAAGTATAAAAATGCAAGCAAACAATTGGAATCAAGACTATGATAATTGAATTTATACCACCTAACTAACATTTTATGATAATGGTTCACCAATTGAAAAACCCAATTGAACCAAAACATTCAATTTCAAAAAAAAAATGATATCTAGATCCAAAAACACGATCTAAGATCAAAAAAATTAGATTTACCAAACCTAGTTCTAGATCAATCAGAAATATAGTACAATATCATTATAAAAGATGGGAGAAAATGGGAGTCTGGGAGGAAACAATATGGTATGATAATCTATTATCTCTAAAGGTTTATATATTTAATCTTGGATTTTAATCACTAAAAATAAAGGTTCAAGGAACATGGAATATGTCTGAGAACCATCCAAAAAATAGAGAAATCATTTAGGTTTGATTTGGGTAGAAATATGCTGAATTTAGAGGGGTCAAGATTTTTAAAACCAGTTTTTTGGATATTAAAAACTGCACATATGGTTTCCTGAGCAGGGGTAATGATTTTCCAAAACATGTGCCATAACGGTGTTCCACTACTTGGGGTGTGAACAGTTTTTCCTATAAGGGAACACATTTTGAAAAATCATGTTCCAACTGTGCAAATATACTATGTCTGGTTTCACATTTTTAGAAGGGATGTGTGCATAGTTTGGGAAAACCATGCTCTAACTGTGCACTTCGCCTCTTATTTTCGAAAACATCAAATTTTTACCCAAATATACCCAAGATAAAACCCAAAAAATATACTCAAAACACAGAAAAAGTGTACTGTTAAGCGATATTGAAATATCTCCAGAAAATTTCAGTATTTTACAATATCCACTTGAAATCATGTCCATGTATTTACTTTGGAGAATATATAGAATCAATCATATTCAAACATAAAAATGTGATCACGTATATTCATAATCATTTTCATGCATATCATCATCATCCCATGAGATGTAAATATCACATTACCTAATTAATTGGAGGTATATAATTCACCCAACCGTCATATAATAATAATCCATTCATATTTATTCCATAATATCATGAATCACACTTATCATTTTCTCATAGTGTAACCCATGGAAAAATGTTATTCATTAATAATTCCTCCTAGTAATCAATAATTATCCATCAAAAGAGCAAAGATGTTATCATTGGATAATATCCCTAGTGAATCATATGTATCATCAATGGTTGTTTTCATATATTAAGATAGCATTAAAAAAATTGTAACATTTCTTCAGGAAATAAAAATTTTCATTTTGAAATTATTTATTCAAAAAAAAATCAAAAATATTATAAAAAATAATTTTATTAAAATGAACCATGAAAACATATAAGTATTCTTCAAATCATTTATAGGCCTTCTGTAAAAACCCAGAAATTTCAAGGATTTGTTTTTTCTTAAATACTTTGGAATTTTACAAGTCTGTGGATTTTGATGGAACATGATTCCGAGGCCCGGTGTGCCCAGAATCCATTTCCAAAGTTTAGATTGGGTACATTTAGTAAACGAACGAGCGTGTTTTTATATCTTTTAAACCGGTGCTCGATATTGAAATCTTAGGGCACCGATGAACTTGCAACGCCAGTAATTGATTAAAGGGACATTTACCGTAGTCGCGTTTGAATGGGATGAGAAGTTATTTATTGGGGTTTAATTAATAAGTAAATAAAAATTTTGGAACATTTTTATTTTTTATCTAAGGAGTTTAATTCCTCCCATGGGAAGTTATTTGTGGGGCCAACACCCACCCAACTTCCCCTGTGTGGATAATTGAAAGGTGGGGCCCACACGATCCCCAGCATTTCACCTCCCTCTAAACTCCTTAACCCACCTTATTTAATTTGTAAACTCTTCTTAAATGTGGACTCTTCCTCTCCCTCACTCTCCCTCTTTAATTCATGCCAACACATGATAATTAAAGAATTGACCCACTTCAATTAATTAATGGAGAGGATTGAATTTTTGAAATTATATTTTCTTGTGTTAATAAAATAATAGTGGAGCCTATTATTTTGTTTTGGCAGACGTTGGGTTGGGGAAGATTTGAGAGAACTCTTGGGTGAAGAAGAAGAGAACTCCTCTCTCGACGAAGAACGATGTATCTTCAATGAAGAATGCCAGTTCCACGAAGAACGGCGACACAAGATCCATTCTCTTCTCCAAGACAAGTGAGGAGATGCCACTTCCTCCTAAGACGCACTCCGAAGACGTCTACGAATCCTCTCCTCACGAATCCATCTTCTGCGATGCCCGACGTACGACATAAATTATCGAGGTTGGGGATTAAGTCCAATTTTAATGGATTAAAATTGTGCCTCATTTGTCGTTGAACATCTTGTTTTTCCAAACTATTACTAGCGCATTACACAGAGGACGCGGGCCAAACGAACACGGACCAACGACCCTCCGTTTGATCTTGTTTATTAATTTTTGGAATCGGCAACCGAAGGTAGAGGAAGCACAGCACCGTTGCACTATTCTGGGAACACGACGGAGGAAGCCGGCGCCGTCACGCCGGCTGTGTGGAAGAAACCGTGTACCGCTTCACGGGCCGCTTCGACGGAAGAACCGGCCAGCCCGTCGGCTAGCCAGGTGAAGGGGAACCGTAGCACTAGGAGGGTGTCACGCTGGAAAACCGACAGGCCCGTCGGCCGGCCTGGTGGATTAGATCTACAACACCCCGAGGGTGCTGCGCCAGAAGAGCCGCGGCCCACCGTGCGGGCTGCTTGCGCCAGAAGGCCAGATGATTTGGGAAGGGCGACGCCGCTGGTTTGGTTAGCCGGGGGGCCGTGCCCCCTCGGACCGCTTGGCCTTCAGGTTGAGCCGCTCAGCCAGCCGGTCCAGCCCGCCAGGCCGTGCACCCATCCGGGTTGCGCCCAGCCAAGCCGCGTCGGGCTGGTCCGAGCTGGGCCACGCCAGGCTTGGCCGGGCCGTGCCGCGCCACTTCGGGCTGGTCCGAGCTGGGCCACGCCAGGCTTGGCCGGGCCGTGCCGCGCCACTTCGGGCTGGGCTACGCCCCTTCGGGCTGGGCCGCGCCCCTTCGGGCCGGGCCATGTCCTTCAGGCTGAGCTGCATTTTCCTTCAGACCGGTCCGACACCCCTACCGGGTCGAACCCGTCAAACTGGGTTAACCCAACCTATCGGCCCACTGGACTAAACGGGCCGGGCCCGTTATTCACTTAAACGTGAACTACGTAAAGACCGCGCGTCCTATTGACGTGCCGTCTGCGGAAAAAGGAACCTTTCGACGAGGCGGTTCTTTTGAGATACTCTAAGTGATTTTTAGGAAACATTGGTAAATATATGGGTTTGGAACAAGCATATTTCCAACCGGTCCCCTAGAACAAAAAAGCCAATATCTCTCAGACCGGGCGTCCGTTTGGCGCACTGTTTGTCACGTTGAGTTCCATTTGATGAGACAGAACTTCAGGATACATTAACTCTAGACTTCAGGACAATTGATGTATCGACCCCCCTTTACTCATGGAGAGGAACCTCCAGGAATTTAGTACGCAGTGTGCGTGAACCCTAGAGCTGGTTGCTACTGCGACGACTACCGTGTCGGGATCCTCCGTGGGTTCGACGAAGAAGGAGACTGTACATGGATCCTACGTGGGTTCAGCAGCGAGGACGACTGTACTTGGATCCTCTGTTGTTTCGGCAGCGATGACGACTGTACTTGGATCCTATGTGGGTTCGGCAGTGATGGTTACTATACTTGGATCCTGCGTGGGTTTGGCAGCGACGACTTCTGTACTTGGATCCTATGTGGGTTCAGCAGAGGGGATGATTCAGAGGATACATCTAATCATCTCCACCTCTCTTCGAAAGTAGTATACCTGTGTGAGATGAGTCTTGTCTTCCAACCATTATCATTGGTATGATTGACTTCTTTCCTGTGTGGACTGGTTTGTTCTTAGGCTCGAAATTTGGATCCAATCTAAGATTGATGACTTAGATATATATATGGGCATATACCTAAGTAGAGTTGGTTGATACTTCATGTTTATATAATTCCTTATTGGTATTTCCTTCGTGGATTCTGGGAGACCTTTGGGGGTCTCAGGGTCCCTACTAAGTATCGTATACTCACCCCTGCATGAGTTTTCCCCACACTACGTTGTGTTGGATGCAGATGATGGACAACACTGATCGAGGTGGGGGCTTGTGGAGCTGGACGATACCCGAAGGTGGATCACTAGACGGGACGTACACGGAGAAGACGACTGGACCCAGGGAGCTGAGGAGACCATATGTACCCACCCTTCAGGTGGGATATCTAGAGGACGACTTAGTGCTTGCCACTTTACTTTACTGCTATTGTACTTTTTTTCTCAGTTGTACTGTACTTTCAGTTGAGTTTGTATACTAGCCCATTTACTTTTCAACACCTACTTTTGTACTCTGTTTTACTTAGTTCTTGCTTCCCTTTCGTACTCTGTTGTGTATGTTTACATATATAAATGAAATGCCTTCCCTTTTTATCGGGATTTACGCCTTTGGTGGTAGTCGCCATCCCCTGGACTATGGAAGGCAGGCTTAGGGTAGTCACGTCACGTGCCCTGAGTACAGGTCATGAAAAATTGGTATCATAGGAGTCGGTTCTACCGTAGAACTCAGGACTGTGATAATTTCTTCTCTATGAAGAAATAGTGTTAAGAATATTGAGTGTGGTTTTTAGTCCAGGGAGTCCAGTGTTGGTGCAGCGGTCGACGTATCCATACATCAGGACCCTTACATTTGATTTCCGACTCAGTGCTCGAAAAAACTGATTACAAGTGTGTTTCAAAAGTTTCTTTGTGATTACTTTGTGCCATCTCACCAGGTATACTATTTGACTGTGGCACACCTATTTCTTTTCAGGATGGCCCCACTAAGGTAGCCAGGTAGGGATCCTAGTTACGTACAGGATGGTAGCCCATTGAGCAACGAGGCCTCAGTGGGGGCCCCATTACAGCGGAGGCACCAGTGGTACCACTACCCGCTGGCCCATCGATAACACCAGCCCCAGCAGCGGAGAGTGCACGCCACCTGAGTGCATTGCACATGTTTCAGCGACAGAGGTCACCCAGGTTCTGTGGAGAGATGGACCCTCATGAATCCGAGGATCGACTGGAGGCTATCTTCAGAGTCTTCAGATTGGTAGGGACACCAGCAAACCTTATGGTGATCCTTGCCGCGAGTATCCTGCACACAGCAATAGGTAGATGGTGGAGCCTAATTCTCTAGGTTCACGACGAGAAATATCTTCTTTATATGGAATTAGAGAGCCTCTTCAACTCTGAGTTTGTTCCATCCACCCTCCGTGTGGTGCACATCCAGGAGTTACTACAGCTGCGACAGGGCAGCATGACAGTAGCCCAGTACTCGGTGAGGTTTACCGACATGTTGCGCTACTCCACGGACATGGTATGAGACCCATTCATCTGGGCCCAGACCATTGAGCAGGGAATGAGGCATGATATCAGGGCTTCAGTTATCTCCCTCAGCATTCGGACATAGGCCGGAGTACTGGAGTGAGCCCTTCTTGTGGAGAGATTTCTTACTGAGCTGACGCCAGCAGCGAGACCCACCGCAGGGTGACACGTAGCAGAGTCTTCTACAGCCGGTAGTAGACAGATGTCGCAGAGGTCTGAGCAGACCAGGCCATTAGGTGGGTTCCCTCAGGATACTGTTTAGGATGTGTGGGGCACACACAGCAGAGCCAGTCATACGAGAGGTAGACAGTTCTATGCATGCGGCGGGCAGAGCCACATGGCTCGTGACTGCCTGACCCTCCTTGGTCAGGAGAAGCAGACAGTTGAGGGACCACCCAGGCAGAGGCAGAGGTTCGACCGTGGCGGTCCATAGGGAGAAGGTAGACGAGGCAGAGGAGCTGGCCGAGCAGCGGGTGATGGACGATGCTTCGAGGCTCTACCACCACCACCACTAGGGGGACCACCCCGACCACAGGGAGCTGGAAGATAGGGGCAGGCTCAGCTCTAGGCGGTCGAGGCCTACGACCACAATTCACCTGAGATGATTCAAGGTACTATCTGTGTCAACTCCACCCTTGATTCAGTTCTTATAGGCATAGGAGTGAGTCATTATTTTATTACCGCTGCCCTTGTTCGGAGCTCGGAAATTCCGATGGAGCCGTTGGATCGATCCTTGTGGATAGAGACTCCTCTGGGAGTAGACTCGACGATTGCGCACTGGTGCCAGCAGTGTGAGCGTACTCTATGAGGCAAGAGCTTCGGCTGGGATCTTTTTGTAGCGGCGTTGAGGCCTTATGACATCATCTTGGGTATGAATTGGTTATCTACAGTCCATGCCCAGATCAACTGTATTAGGTTCAAAGTGTGGTGTGTCCGCAAAGATGGGACCAGGTTCACCTTCACTGGTGAGAAGGGAGCCTTTTCAGTGCAGGACATACTTACCCAGAGGAGAGGGAAGCCGATCACTCATCAGCTGTCTAGTCTCATCCTAGGAGCAGTTGATGTGCGGAGTCTGAGTTTTCCTATTGTGGTGGATCAGTATGTGGATATTTTTCCTGACGACGTTTCAGGACTACCCCTCGTAGAGAGGTAGAATTATACAATGACATGTACCCCGGGACAACACCGATATCTACTCCAGCATATCGGATGGCTCCCGTCGAGCTTCGTGAGCTGTGGGTACAGCCGGAGGACTTTCAGGGAAATGGATTCATCCGACCCAGTGTTTCACCCTGGGCTTCTCTGATTTTATTCGCCAAGAAGGCGGATGGGAGATTACATCTATGTGTTGACTACTGTTGCTTGAATCAGGTGACTATAAAGAACAAGTACCCACTCTTGAGTATTGATGACTTATTTGATCATCTCAAGGGAGCACGATGGTTCTCGAAGATAGATCTCAGGTCAGGCCATCATCAGCTCAGAGTTTGAGATGAGGATATGTAGAAGACGACCTTCAGGTGTCGGTATGGACACTATGAGTTATTGGTTACGCCCTTCGGAATAACCAACACACCAGCAGTTTTCATGAGTCTCATGAATAAGATCTTCCAGCCTTACCTCAATCGTTTTTTCGTAGTATTCATCGAATACATACTAATTTACTCGACTAACGAGGAGGAGCACACCTACCACTTACGGGTTTCACTAGACACACTACGAGAGCACCAACTTTATGGTAAGCTCTCAAAGTTATAGTTCTAGATTTGAGAGGTTCACTTATTGAGTAACGTCATCTCAGAGGTAGGAGTAGCAGTGGATCCTGCGAAGATCGAGGCAATACTTTCTTAGGATCCACCAGGAGCGTGACAGAGGGGCTGAGTTTCCCAGGTCTGGCTGGGTACTATCGACGATTTGTGCCAGACTTCTCCAGAGTTATAGAGCCACTTTCATCTTTGAAAAAGAAGGGGAAACCCTTCATGTGGTCAGATAGATGCCAACATAGCTTCCATGAGCTGAGGCATATATTGACCAGTGCACCCATCTTGAGGCTACTGGAGAAGGATGTTGGGTACATGGTTTACTACGACGCATCAAGGACTAGACTCGGGTATGTACTGATGCAGGAGCAGGCATTGATCACCTATGATTCATGATAGTTGAGGCAGAATGAGCAGAAATACTCTACCCATGACCTGGAGTTAGCAGCAGAGGTCTTCGCCTTAAAGATGTGGTGGCACTATCTGATGGGTGAGCGCTTTGCAGTCTACTCTGACCACGAGAGTCTCAGATACATTTTCTCGCAGAAGTACCTGAACCTGAGACAGCGGCGATGGATCGAGTTCCTCCATGACTATGACTTTGAGATAGTCTATACTCCTGGGAAGGGGAACGTAGTAGCTGACGCTCTCAGCAGGAGATCGAGAATTCAGCTACATGGAGAGGCGACGGGGCAGTTAGCCGCTATGTAGATATCCTTCGTGGATAGAGATGGGGAAGAATTTCTACATTCCCTCACAGTCACTACTCCCCTAATTTAGTGAGTCAGAGAGGCTTAGCATGGGGACGTTGACTGTGAGACACGACATGCTCATATTTCCATAGGGCAGCTGCCTGATGGATTTTCTAAAGGAGGAGAGCACGTCATCCTCTTCAGGGGACATACCATGGTACCAGTTGAACTGCAGAAGGAAGTGCTAAGAGAGTTTCACACTTCCCCTCTAGCGGTACATCCCAAATTTGCGAATATGTACCAAGACCTCAGACGGAAGCATTGGTGGGCGGGTATGAAGAAGGTTGTAGCAGAGTTCGTTTCACGATGCCTCACTTTCCAGCAAGTGAAGGCGGGGCACCAGGTACCAGCAGGCTTGGTACAACCCTTAGAGGTTCTAGAGTGGAAGTGGGATGGGATATCCATGGATTTCGTGACAGGGCTTCCACATACTTCTAGAGGACATGACTCAATCTGTGTGATTATAGACTGACTCACCAACTCGGACCACTTCCTACTGATCAGAGAGCAGGGCTCAGTAGAGAGAATGAGACGCCTCTACGTTTAGGAGATCGTACGGCTTCATGGTGTGCCATCGTCTATCGTCTTCGATCGAGACGCTTGCTATACTTCCTAGCTTTGGAAGGGGTTGCATGAGGCATTCGGGACGCAGCTACGCCTGAGCACCGCCTCTCATCCTCAAACGGATGGCCAAACGGAGAGGACCATTCAGACTCTCAAGGAAATTCTCCATGAATGTTTCCTTGACATTGGTCGCAGGTGTAAGGATCACTTACCCTTGTTGGAGTTTGCGTACAACAACAGTTACCACTCCACCATCAGGATGGCACCATACGAGGCACTGTTCGGCCGACCTTACAGATCACCTATGTGTTGGACTGACCATGGGGAGTCAGCACTCGTAGGACCAGAAATGGTTCAAGCTATGATAGAGAAGGTGCAGATCATCCAGGAGCAGATGAGGACTACACAGAGCAGACAGAAGTCCTAAGCTGATAGGAGACAGAGACCACTGGATTTTGAGGATGGCAACCACATTTTCTTACGGGTCTCAACTCGACGTGGATTACGAAGATTTGGTCGGGGAGGAAAGTTATATCTATGCTTCATTGGACCATTCCAGGTCCTCAGTAGGGTAGGCGAGGTGGCTTACCACCTGGTACTTCCACCTAAGTTGCACCGAGTGCATGACGTCTTCCACGTATCTCAGCTGAGGAGATACGTGCACGACCCGACCCACATCATCGACCATGGGGAGCTGGACATCGATGATGGGGCTACATTCATGGAGGTCCCGATAGAGATCAAGGATCAACAGGAGTAGGTCCTATGTGGACGGTCTATTCCATTGGTGCGCATTTTTTGGTAGCACGAGAACCTCTAGGAGAGCACGTGGGAGCATGAGGCACATATGCGTGCACAATAACCCCATTTTTCCCTAGTTTATGTTGTAGATTTATGGCGATGTAAAACACTGAGGTGGGAGAAATGTAAAGCCCCATAAATTTCAAGGAATTTTTTTTCTTAAATACATTGGAATTTTTTGAGTCTGTGGCTTCTGACGACACTTGATTCTGAGGCCCGGTGTGCCTGGAATCAATTTTCGATGTTTAGCATGGGTACGTTCAGTAAATGAACGAGCGAGTTTTTTCTATCTTTTGAATCGGTTCTCGGAATTGAAATCTGAGGGCACCGATGAACTCGCAACACCGGTAATTTCTTAAGGTAACCTTTACCATAGTCGGGTTTGCACGGGAGGAGAAGTTATTTCTTGGGGTTTAATTAAGAAGTAACTAAAATTTTTGGAATTTTTTTTATCTAAGGAGGTTAATTCCTCCCATGGGAAGTTGTTGGTGGGGCCCACACCCACCCCACTTCCCATGTGTGGATAATTGAAAGGTGGGGCCCAAATGATCCCCAACATTTCACCTCCCTCTAAACTCCTTAACCCCCCTTATTTAGTTTGTAAAATCCTCTTAAATGTGGACTCTTCCTCTCCCTCACTCTCCCTCTTTAATTCATGCCAACACATGATAATTAAATAATTGACCCTCCTAAATTAATTAATGGAGTGTTTAGAATTTTTGAAATTATATTTTCTTATGTTAACAAAATAATAGTGGAGCCTATTATTTTGTTTTAGCACACGTTGGGTTGGGGAACATTTGAGAGAACTTTTGTGTGAAGAAGAAGAGAACTCCTCTCTCGACGAAGAACGACGTCTCTTCAACAAAGAATGCTGGTTCCATGAAGAACGATGATGCACCATCCATTATCTTCTCTGCGATAGGTGAGGAGACGCGGCTTCTTCCTCAGACACACTCCGATGACATCTACGAATCCTCACCTCGCGACGCCGTCTTCCGCGATGCCCGACGTACAACATCAATTATCGAGGTAGGGGATTAATTTCAATTTTAATGGATTAAAATTGTTCCTTGTTCTTCATTGAACATATTGTTTGTCTGACCTATTACTATCACATTACGCGGAGGGCGCGGGCTGAATGAACACGGTCCGACGACCCTCCGTTTGATCTTGTTTATTAATTTTTGGAATCGGGAACCGATAGAGGAGGAAGCACGACGTCGTCGCGCCATGACGGGAACACAGCGGAGGAAGCCGGCGCCATCACGCCAGCTGTGCAGAAGAAACTACAGCCCGCTTCGGTGGAAGAACCGGCCAGTCCTTCGGCTAGGCAAAGGGGAGCTGCGGCGCCAGGAGGGCGTCGTGCTGGAAAATCGGCTGGCCCGTTGGCCGGCCGGGCGGAGTAGATCTGCGGCGCCAGGAGGGTGCCACGCTTGAAGGGCCCTGGCCCACCATGCAGGATGCTTGTGATAGAAGGCCGGCCGGCCTAGCTGGACGGTTTCAGAAGGGCAGCGTCGCTTGGCGCCGTCGGTTCGGACAGCCGGGGGGCAGCACCCCCTCAGACTGCTCGACCAGCCGACCGAGCCAGCCTGGCTGCGTGCCCAGCCGGGCCGCGCCCATCTAGGCTGCACTGGGCCGGGACGCGTCGGTCCATGCCACACTTGGCCGGGCCGCGCCCCGCCGGGCCTGGCCGTGCCACTTCGGGCCGCGTCGTGCCCCTTCAGGCTGGGCCGCATCCTTTGGGCCAAGCTGCATTTTCCTTCGGACTGGTCCGACCCCCCTACTGGGTCGGACCCATCAAACTGGGTTAACCCAACCTGTCGGCCCACTGGACTAAACGGGTCGGGCCCGTTATTCACTTAAACGTGAATTACGTAAAGACCGCGCATCCGATTGACGCGCCATCTGTGGAACACGAACCCTTTTGATGAAGCGGTACTTTTGTGATACTCTAAGTGAGTTTTGGGAAACTTTGGTAAATAGATGGGTTTGGAATGAACATATTTCCAACCAGGCCCCTGGATTGAAAAAGCCAATATATCTCAGACCGGGCGTCTGTTTGACACGCCGTCTATCGCATTGAGTTCATTTTGACAAGACGGAACTTTGGGATACATCAAATCTGGACTTCGTCATATTTTATGTATCGAACCCCTTTACTCGTGGAGTAGACCCTCCCGGAATCGAGTACACTGTGTGCGGGAACCCTAGAGCTAGCTGCGACTGCGACGACTACCGTGCCAGGATCCTCTGTGGGTTTGGAGACGAAGGCGACTGTACTTGGATCCTACATGGGCTCGACAGAGAGGACGACTATACTTGGATCCTCCATGGGTTCGGCAGCGATGACGACTGTACTTGGATCCTACGTGGGTTCGGCAGCGATGGTTACTGTACTTGGATCCTACGTCGGTTCGGTAGCGATGAATTCTATACTTGGATCCAACGTGGGTTCGGCAGAGGGGATGATTCAGAGGCTACATCTAATCATCTCCACCTCTCTTTGAAAGTTGTATACCTATGTGAGATGAGACTTGTCTTTCATCCATTATCATTGGTATGATTGACTTCTTTCCTGTGTGGGCTGGGTTGTGTTTGGGCTCAGAAGTTGGAGCCGAACTGAGATTGATGACTTCGGTATATGTGTGATCATATACCTAAGTAGAGTTGGTTGATACTTCATGTTTGTATCATTACTTTGTGGTTTTTTCTTTCGTGGATTATGGGAGAACTTCAGGGGTCTTGGGGTCCCTACTGAGTATCGTATACTCACCCCTGCACGGGCTATGCTCGCACTACGTTGTGTTGGATGCAGACGATAGACAACACTGATTGAGGTGGAGGCTTGTGGAGCTGGAGGGTACCCGGAGGTTGATCACTAGATAGGACGTACATGGAGTAGATGACCGGAACCGAGGAGCTGAGGAGACCGTCTGTACCCACCCTTGAAGTGGGATATCCGGAGGGCGACGCAGTGGTTTCCACTTTACTTTACTTCTGTTGTACTTTGTTTCTCAGTTGTTCTGTACTTTCAGTTGGGTTTGTATACTGGTCCATTTACTTTTCAGAACTTAATTTTGTACTCAGTTTTACTTAGTGCTGGATTCACTTGCGTACTCTGTTGTGTATGTTTACTTATATAAAGATAATGCCTTCCCTTTTTATCGGGATTTACGCCTTTGGTGCTATTCGCCAGCCCCTAGCCTATGGAAGGCGGGCTTGGGGTAGTCAGGGCACAGGCCCTGAGGATGGGTCGTGACACCTTCATGGTGATAAATTCAATTCATTCCATAATTATTCTAATAATTATTTTGTTTACACCTTCAATAAAAAGTACCATACTTTGAAAATGATAATAGTATTTTCAAAAAAATATAGGTAAAAAGAAATAAATTGTTAAAAATAAATTAAATAATAACTAATAATTGGTAAAAAAATTCTTCCAATCATTTTATAAAACATGCATATGGATGTAAAATTATTTCAAACAAAAAATGAAGAAATCCAATCATATTTTCTTAAAAAAAATTATAAAATATTTTGAGTGAAAAAGAAAAAAAGGTACTAAAGATAAAAAAATTCCGAAATAAATATTGAATATGAAAAATAAAATGATTTAATCAGATAAGAATAATATATTTTCCTTAATGGAAATTCCACTATAAACAATCCTGAATAAAATGGGATTGAAACAGAAATCCATTACATAAAGTATTTTCCAGCTTCGTATGATTTTAGTCCACCTATATAATAAATATATATTTATGATAAATCAATTGTAGAACAATATTCATACATATAATACCATATATTATTTACTTATAATGTCTTATGAGCTGTTTATAAAAAAAATTATTTATTAAAAACATTGTTTTGGGTGAAAAAGTTTACATTTTTCATGTATGTCTTGATTTCACGATTTTGGACCATTTATTTTTATAATGAATCCTAAATGTATAAAATTTTAATCATTTTATAATTATCATATTTAATAATTATATTTAATTTTTAATTATTTAGATAAAGTGTTGGTGAAAAAATAATTGCATCACTTTATGGAGATGATAATCTTGACATGCGCATGAGTAGTTTTTTCTACTTTTTGATGGATAAAATGTTATAAAGTTAAATAATAATTATCCCCTAAAAACCATTTTTTATATCAATAAAATCTTATATATTAATTAAATATATAATTATTTAAGTCCATTTAAATAATAAAAGAAATATTATTCACATCATATCGTGGACTAGAAGTCAACACATACGCACTAATGATGTTACCATTTTCCAATGGTTGGGAAGCCAAGAAGGTGGATGAAATAATATAATTTAAAAGTATAATTATTCCATAAATATAATATTATTTTATTTTATCCATTATAATAAAAACCCATGAATTATGGTGATGGAGGATGAATAACATTAGTCCACATGTACACATGAGTGATAATTCTCATTTCTAATATAATTAATAATAGAAGGAAAATTGTTGATCTTTCATCTTAATAAAAATTATTTATATTTAGTATACTGAATTAATAATTTTATCATGTATATATTAGTTTTATTATAGGTATAAAAATAAATAAAACTGAATGTACTCGGTTAAGAGTTATACCATGTCTTTGAGAAACCTCCTTTAGATTACACCTTAAATCATATAAATATGGAATTATATTAACTAATGAACGATAAGACAAGGGAACTAATTTTAGTAAGGTATTATGAAATATATTTATTAATATATGTGGTTCATGAATTGGAGATAAGACAGTAGAGGTGGTGTACATTTATTCCGAAGGGAGTGGATACACTTGGTATTTCTCAAAACATTAAAATATAATAATGTAATACTCTAGAAATATTCACCCAAATCAATACTATAATAATATAATATTATTTACGGTTGAATTTGGACCATATAAATGTATTTTTACAAGTTTATATAGAAATATTTCGCTTATCTCTTTGTTTACAGCCCCTCCGGTAAACCTGTTTTAATATTTACTATAGTAACAAAATTATACAATATTTATTATTCATTATGAAAAAAATGAGTTTACCCTAATAAATAATATTAATTATTATTATTACATATATTGAATCTATTTTAAACAATTTAAATTCTATAAGTGGTATATTATAATTTTAAATATGTGCACAAAAAAAATCTATTTTAGAAAATTTATTTCTAAGAATAAATCTAAATTTAGTTACACTCTATTCCTAGTATACACTAAAAGAATGATGAAATATTAAATTGAATATATAATCTAAAAATTTCGGTTAAATGATTAATAAAAAATAATTTTTTTAATATATTATTATTAAGACACCTTAAGTGGATAAAAATGGTTTTAAAAAATGTTTTTAAGTAGAAAAATAATGTTATATCAAAATAATGTATAATGAATATTCCAATGTAATTATTTATATTATATTTAATTAAATAATAATTATGATACTTTATTATAAAATTACAAAATTCAGAGTATGTTTACTTGAAAATAAGTGACAATTTTATAAAAATCATAATTTTTCTCCATTCAGTGGAAAATAAATATTTTCCAAATATTTAAATTTTTTTACCTTAAGCTATTTATAATATTATATTTAAAAAATGATATAATTATTATAAAATAAAATTTCTAAAACTGGGAATAGTGAAATATAATATCCACAAAAAAATTGAATACAAAATCTTTTTAATGAATTTTTTTAAGTGTAAAATGACATTACTAATATTTGTGTTCCTATTTATTATTAATTAATCAATAAATTATTATCCAATAAAAATCTATAATTTTTTTATAATTTCATTTTTCGTATTCATTCCACACCTTTAATAAATATTTACTAATATTTACATTTAAATAATAACAATTCAATAGAATTTCATTATTTATTTAAACTTGGTGTTCTATATAAAGGAGGATATAAAAAATATGAATTTATTTAAAGATAAATATATCTAAAAATCATATGGTGTTACATTCTACCCCCCTAAAATTATTTTATCTCTATAAATTTCATCATTTTGATAAAAAAATATATTATATATGTTTTTCATCGCATCCACGAGTTCCCATGTAGCTTCTTAAAATTTCTAATTCCTCCATAGAACTATCACCAGATGAGTAGTATTATTCTAATGAACATTATCACTATAATATGATATTTATACTCATTATTCTATAGAATAAATATAATGCTACATTGTTATAATCATTTAGTTTATTTCATCATAATTATTAGGTACTTACTTCTTTACAATAGATATGTGGAACACATCGTGAACTTCAGATATGTTAGTTGGATTCACCAAGTGATACCACAAAATGATAAATAATTTTAGAGGCACCAAAATAATATAGTTCATTACTTTCCTATCTATCCAAATATCATAGAATTATACCTAGGGAAAATTCATAGGAATACCTTCTCAATGACATTTAATTATATATATAACCATTTCCTATCGACATAACACTTCAATCAACTCTGAGCTTCCATGAAACACTACTTAATAGTTCTAACCTTCTATACCATTTCTGAATCCTCCATTTGGGTCTATTTAAACCTCACAAGGATGGATGTTCAAACATTATTCTGAGAAAGATATGATCTTTAACCTTTATTCATGATTTCAAGATCCATGTTCAATAAATCCATAAATGTTAGATCTATTTTATCCAAATCATTTAAAAAATAACATTTTCTATCCAACTTATAGAATCGTCCACCTTTCTCACCTTCCTAGAGTAGTAGTATATTCAGAATTCATAATTATTATTCAACACCAATCATCTAATTTAGCGCATATTATAAAACTTCTATATGAACATATAATTAAATATTTTATGATTGGTATATATATCACATCATTCATAAAATATATAATACTTCTATACATTCAATGGTAAATTTACAATTTCCAAAACCAAATCATGGTTTGGGTAATTTTACTCTTGAATTTTCTATTATAGCGAGGAATAATATATCATCATATCATTATACATGAGGATGCGTTAGTGTTCCTCAATTAATGAATAACTAAATATTGTAGACACCACTCTATTTTATGGTAGTGTAAGTGTACACGAAAACACATATCTTTTATACACATTATAACATAAATTATTACCTAAATGTAAACATATTAAAATCCCAGAAGACCAAGAGACTTATTATATTTGGTAAAATTGGTTCATAGAACAATTACATGAAAAATGGATACAATTGAATTGTCAAAAAATCCATAGCATTTTCTTAAATACATTAATATTCTAATACTATATGGGATATTCATGGGATTTACATAAAAATGGGGTGAGATAAAAATCCCCGTAATTTAATAATCAATACATAACATGATGAATGTAATATTTTTGAGTCATGAGGATTATAAATATGACATAAATGTTTTTATTATAAAAAAATATGAATATTGAGTCCTGATATATGATGATAACATTAAGGAAATGTAGGTATTTTGAAATGAAGTTGAACATGAAATCATAAAAATAAGTTAAGTTTATCCACAAAGAAAACATAATATACTTTTCTTAGGCTAACCACCCCTGAAATATAAATTCTATATCATGTGATTAAAACATTATGCGATGGATTATAGTTATATATAACTTTTTCTCTACCTGTTACTATAAAATAATTTATATGAATTTTTGTGCCACATATATCGTATAACATAAGAATGTACTTCATCACTTTTAATCCTGTGATTATAGAGTATAGGTTATATAAATGGAGGTACTCAAAAAATAAAGGATAAGAACACCTATTTGAATTCCCTTTAGTGTTAATGTGGAAGGTTTTTCACAATATAATTATTTTGCATAAAAATAATGAGATAATTTCTGTACCAAAATATGTGTATATAAAGGTTCATGGAAGGGTTTAATAATGGTGAAAGGTAATCTATCTCAAAATTGTAATCATAGGTAATGTAAATGTATTAAGAAAAACACATTAAAACAAAAACAATTGGATATAAAAAAGGATTAGTATAAATAATGTACTTTAATAAAAATGAAGAGGAGTTAATCTCCTATAGTTAGAGGGAACCATTATTAGATTGGGGATCTTCTTAAGAGCCTGGGAATTGATTGGGAAAGATTAAGAGAGGGTTATTGAGTATAAAATAATTCAAAATGGTTTTTTTGGAGATAGTTTAGGAGAGGATTGGTGGGTATTTATAGAAAAAGAGATGGGAATGCCTTATTAATCTCTATGATTTGGGTTTGGACACAATATAATAAAATAATGAAAACCACAAACCATCCCATGGTTTTTTCCAATGGTTTATAGAAATAATAGGGGTTTAAAATAATATATATGGAAAATAACAAAACATATGTTAATAATAAAAGTGTTAATGGTGAATTGATTCATTCTTATCAGAAAAAGATTTTAAAACTATAAAATATATTATTGGTTTTGGAAGATTAAATAATGTTTTATAAAATTAATAAAAATAACATCAATACAAATTATTTCGATGGAAAAAAAAACTTATAGTCCATCATGCTCCATATAGTATTTTTTACATCACTTCTTGACAATTACAATTTCATTTTATAGACATTTTATTTATATCGAATTTAATTTTTACACAAAACATTTACCATTTCAGAAAATATTGAAAAATTAACCATTGGATAACATAAAAATTATGATTTAAAAAATAATATTTATTTTGACAATATAATTTTACAAATAATATAATTTTAACTTTTAAATAAAAAACCTCGATTAATGGAAAATGCTAGTTTGAACCACACTAACATCTTTCTGGACCTTATAAAAATTCCATTTGGCTTAAATTAATTATATTATTATATATGACCAAATAAATATATTTTAATAAGTAAATTATAGTAAAATAACAATTATTTCAATTTTTTTTATAAATTTATCAAAGGAATTTCTTAATTAAAACTATATATTTTTTTTAAAAACAATTTTCATTTATTCATATCAAAATATAGTTTTTATCAAACTCATTATATAATAATTTTTTTAATTAATAATAAAAAGAGATAAATATAATAATTATTTTATATAGAATAAAATATATAAATTCATATAGCCAGGATATAGATATATAAACCATTATTACATAAATGTGTTATATAAGGATAATGTGTGTAATGGTGGTACTTTCATGGGGTGGTTCAACGAACATTGTTTGGGTTGTTATCTCAATAATATTGAACCTATACCATAAATGGTTTCAATCTTATTTCAGTAATTGAATATAAGCATAATCTTGGCTAAGGGAAAATATTATTGATGACATCTCCCTTAGAACCTCTAATAATTGGGAGTATAGGGTATAATCCTACTGGTCGAGGTCATCAATTATTATATCCGATCAATTAGATTTTTTCATAACACATACTATATACTAATATTAACAATCAATCGAAAACAATAATATTATCTATGTTTATGATGCTTAAAAGTATTCAAAATATGATATTATATAATTTCTAATAGTCTAAAATTATATAATTAGTGAATGTGTTTTCTATAAAAACATTTATTAATAAGGAATTTTCCATTAAAAATGTATTTTCATTTTTTAATGTTTTTTTCACTACATTATTACCCCTTTATAACCCCCACCTTGAAATTTCATTTTGAACATGAAAATAGATGAGGGTACTTCTGTTTCATCACCACTTTTATTACCAATGTTTCTTACTTAAACTTGGTGTTATATCATGAAACATTGACTAGGTGGGTTGTCTTGTTTCATAGAACATTGTCTCTACAATCCATTATAATCACCAAGTTCCACTCATTTGAATGATAATTATTAATAGGTTTAACTTCTGGATTCAATACATATGAGGGGACTGATATTCACTTTCTGAATAGGGATACACAGAACTCATCATGTATTTGATATAGGTTAGGTGGGAGGGTTAATTGATTATCCAAAGCTTAAATGTGATCAATGATCTAAAATAGGATGACATATCTACAAATAATATTTCCCATCTTCCAAAACCTCATTACTTTGTTCCATGGTGATATGTGAAGGAACAATCTATCTCTGATCTCAAACTCCATGTATCTTCAATGATTCTCTTCCAATATTTTATGTTTGAATAATTCATATTTCATATTAAGTTGAATAGTTTAACCCTTCTAGGTCATCCCTTGGATAAGATCAGGTCCCATTAGCTTCCACTCTCTAACGTCATCGCAGTGTGTTGGATTCTAAAACCATATCCCATACGTATCATAATAAGGTTTTTTTTGAATATTATAATGTAAATAGTTTTTATATGTGAACTCTATTAGGTTAGTTTGTTAGATCCCAATAACAATTGAAATCCATTGAACATAATATCAATATATAATCTAGATTTTTAATGGTTCTATCAGACTTACCATATATATAAGGGTACAGGTGGTTCAAAAACTCAAATCTATATCCCATTCTTGTGGATGGATTTTCCATTACATCATGGTAACAATTAGGTCATAATCAAAAACAATAAATAGTGTCACTCCATGCAGTCTTACAAATTCCCTTATTTATACCTTGGAGATTTGTTCAATATAGAAATATTCCTTGGTATAAATTAAATGTGGTTAATTTAAGGCGATCAACTACCACCCAAATCATGTTTTTGACTTCAGATGTTTTGTGGATACCTATGATGAAATTAATGGTTATTTTTCCTATTTAAAAAATATTTATGGGAAATTGTTTCATTAAAATAATAGACATTATTCTTTTCACCTTGACATATTGGCATACCAAGCATCAAGATAAAAATTATACAATATCTTTATTCATGTTTTCAACCATAATATTTTATTGTGATCTTGACACATATTAGTATATCATGGATGAATATAGAAGGATGAGCTATTTGCATCATCAAGAAGTTCCATCTTCAACCATAGTTTTGATTGGACACATATCCATGTTACAAACCTTTTAACTCAATCTTTATAAATTTTGAACATCAGAATATTTACTACCCTTCTCAATAGATCCCAATCATTCGTTTAGTACACCATGATAATCTTACAAATGGATGTTTGAGTATTTATTTTAGACATATATGATAAATATCATTTTATTATTCCCATTAATATCCTTTTCACATAAAAGAGGATTTTATCCCTTTCAATACTCATTGTGGATAGGGTTGTAGGATCCTTCTAACTCAGAGAATCTATAATTTTTTCACCTTTCTAGGATTGTAATGGATTGAAAAATTATAATCCTTGATCATCACTAACCACCTTCATTGGATCATGTTGAGATCCTTTTGTGTGAATATATACTTGAGGATCTTATAATCCATATATATGTCACACCACTACCAATATAGATAATGTGTAAAAAATATATAACGTCTATATCACATCATCTAATTTCATATCATGGTTCGGCTAGTTCCATGCATGGATCTTTAATTGGTGGGAGGCAGAGGCTCTTACGTTTTTCATCATTCTTGAGTATAAAACCTAACACATTTATAGATACATAATTTTACATCACAAATACTTCCCCACTAGTGGGTAGTGTGAATAGAGGTGAAATTATTAGTATCCTCTTAAACTTCATAAATCAATACATACATTCATCAATCCTTGAAAACTTTACTCCTTTCCATGTTATATTGGTCAGTGGGCTTGAAAATCATAAGAAGTTTCCCATGAATCTTTGATAATACCATGATAAACCATGAAAACTATGGTTCCCTATGACATGTTTGAATAATCTATTAATTGTATATATTTTTAAGGATCTAGGGATATCCCTTTTTTAGTGATGACATTCCCCAAGAACATATCTTCATCCATCCAGGAATCACATTTACTATACTTTATTTATAAAATTGACTTTCACATTTTTTTAGTAATGAATTCAAATATTCCTCATGTTCCTCCTGGATTTTAGAGTAGATTAGAATATAATAAAAAAATACAAGCATAAGTTTATTTATAAAATCACTAAAAACTCTATTCATTATATACATAATTATTTTTGGAGAATTAGTGAGTCGAAATAAAATAACTATGAACTAATAGTGATCATACCTTGTAAAAAATAAATCATGGGGATCTCATCATTCTTCATTATTAGTAGATAATAACCTAACCAAATATCTAACGTAGAGAAGTAATAGGCTTTATACAACTAATCAAACAAGCCATGAATATATGAAAGTGGGTTCTTTTTCATTATCCTAGTCTTTTTAATATCATGATAATCAATACACATGTGCATTGACCGATCATTATTCATAATGAAAAGTTCCATTGCAATTCAAGGTCAATCACATTGGCATATTATCCATTTATCCAAATTATTCGATATATGATTATTTATCACATCAAATTCATTATTGGAAATTGTATATAAAGTATTGAATATTGTAAAATATATGTCTATAATTTCAATTGATAAGTCAACCTCTCAGCTAGAAGGAAGACCATGCAATTCATTCCAAAATACATTGGTGTATTCTCTCATAATTGTCATGTCATCAAGGATGATCTATTCCTTAGTCTCAATCATTTGATATATATAAGAATAATCATAATTAAATAGTATCCATGCTTTAAATGATTATTTTAAAGGAGATTCATCCTCCCCCTAAAAATTAAATTGAATTCAAGGGAAATTTGTGATATACATAGTTATTTCCTTCTCATTACACTTTTATATATATATATAAGGAAATCTAATAAATTCTTTGAATTTAATCAAATTACTCTAAATGAAGTATCATAATCATAATTGGGAAGTTAATAGAAAATATATTGAGAGGTGATAAGTTATATACTTGGGATATAATAATTTCTCCATTGTTATTTTCTCCAATAGATAGACTTCCATGTTTTAAGGTGGTGTTTGATTATTTATAATAAACCATTGCAATATGAAATAATGAATAGAACCATAATAAAATATTATGTGTTCTATTGTTTAATGAATTACTCGAGTACCTGTCACTGCTTCATTTTCAGGGTCTACCTCAATGGGTTTTAAGGAATAAACTCAACCTTTCACTATAGTCCTTGGTGTATTTTTGCATCATTTATCATCAACAACCCTTACTTAATGAAATGATTCTCACAATTTAATTTTTCCTTATAGTTGGAATGTGGAATAGTAGGGTGAGGTTTGAATGGATAATTACCCTCTTCCATGAAATTTGTGGGTTTCTCCAATCAACATTTGATATAAAGGTTCTATTCATTCCCATACCTAAATCATTTACTTGAACCCTATAGGTAATTATCATGATTATCCTTCCCATACATTTGACATATGTTATGTACAATGTTATTTACCCTATGATATTTCTCCATATCTCCACAATAATTAAAATCCACTATCCAGTTCTTATCATTAGACTATTGAGACCATTGAGATTCACTAATATCTATTTCAACATTTAGTATACCTCAAAAAATATATGTCTATTTTTCAAATCCTTGAATCTATAATTTTTTATGTATATTTAGCTTTATCCTAATAAAGATGTTGTCAAGATTACATTTCGGGAAAATGAAAAATCATGAATCATATCACACATGTCTTGTTATGTTTTCCATCTACAACCAAATGTATTACTCATCCTTTTACTTGAGGCTAATAAAATTCCCTTATATATTATATCAGATTGTTCAATTAAAATAATTATCAATTTTTTTTATATAATTCTTTACACTCCAATGCTTTGATATCCTCCTTGGGAATCTTATTTCTTTTATTGTGTAATGTTTATCAGCTTCCCCCTCTAATTGACAAACAACCAACACAAAATTATATTTCTCATATCAATTAAGTATAGATGTTATATTTTTAAAATAGTTAATCTATTGTTCCATGATTAATATTTCAGAATATCCATTTAATTTTGGAGGCCTTTATCACATAAATGTCTCAATTACAACTTTCCCATTATTGGGGGGAGTTTATGTCCCTCTGGATCATGTTTATGTTAAACAAATGAGTTAACTAATTTATTATTTTCCAAAATTTGTTGACTTCTTCACCCTTTGGGTTGGTAATATCATTTGGGTGGTCATTGCATTTCCCATTATGTTGGTTGCTGACTCGTTTCTTTATATTTCCAGCCACTGAAAAAAATGGAAAAAAATGGATGATAATTTTCAAACTATTGTATATATAAAAAGGAAACTATGAAAATCTAATGTATATATGATAAAGTATATAAAATAATTAGCCTTTGAATTTGTAGGTTTCAATCTAAATTATCCACAATCTATTTCCTAACAAAATATTTAATAGTCATTTTTATACCTTTATAATGGTTTTTATAGCTTATTGACTTACCAAAGAAAATCCATATAGTGTGTCAAACTAGGTGTTTAGAAATGTATATGTTTCATGCACTATGTGATGATCATGTTAATTATGACCTACCAGCTTTTTAATACATCACATTTAACATAATTGTTTTTTAAAATATTATACTAATGTCCATGAAGTATCTTTTGTGGTCTAGTGTCTTGGAATCTAGGTACATAATAAATTAGTTACCTTATAAAAACATAAATGTAAAAATTATTTAAACCTTTTGAAATAATATTTTATTTTTTCATTTATGGTCCCCTCAAGACAAGTAATTTCATAGGGGATAATATCAAATGAAATGGATTATAATTAATCTTTATAAGGGATAAACAAAGGAAATGTAACATGAATGGTCATTATGGATAAGACATAAGGCATAAAATGGGATAATAATCATATGTTCATGATACATAACATGTAAATGTGGCCATATTATTAAAATTTGACTATTATAATAATATCACTAGGGTTTATCACCATGGGATCATAAAACATAATTACAAATTTTATTCACTATGGTATCACAAAACATGTAAAATATAGAGATTAATTATTTACTCAATCAATTGGAGTGATATCATGGTGCACTCCTCATATGTATTAATTCAACGGATACACATCTAACAAAATAAATCATTTCATCAACATCCTAGAGAGTAAAGAATGGGTTTCATATAAAACCATTTAGAACATATAGTCTTAATGAATTTAACATTTCCTCATTTTTAAAACATGAGAATAGAATATGAGATTAATATAAGTAAATACCCATTAATATAATTTTTTATAACAAGGTGAATACCCATGTAAAATGAAGATTATTGGGTTTTAAAAATATAAATATTTGTTTGTTTTAAATAGATAAATTATATATATCAATTCAACAACTTTATGGGTATATAATTTAAATTAAGGAAAGGTCATAATGTGAAGGAACAAAGGTATCCCATTGAAAAAACACTATATTGGTCATAATGGGATTTTAAAAAGAGTATTTTGGAGACAAAATTAAATATTCACAATTCATAACACAAAATGATACATGAATTGAATATAACCAGATGATAATTCCCATACTTTTGGAAGCAACTTCCAAATGAAAGTAGAGAGAAGCAACAAGACCTTGGGGTCAACATAGAGGGGAATTATAGAGGTGAAATGATAAGAATTTAATTATTAAGGGATATATAGTAGAGTATAATTATATTATGGGTGGATATTTCTAGTAAAAGAGGAGTAATTGATTAATTATTTATTAATAGAGGTCTTGGGAATCTCGCTCATGGAAAATAAAAATCTGTTGGATTACCCATTATCTTTTCTCATAGTTTTAGATATTCATTTGATTCATGTAGATTATTTTAATAAATTAGAACCTAAATCCATTTTCTTATTTTTAAATTGTACATTTAAAACTAAATTTCACAGAAATATATTTTTTTAAAATATATATTTCTTTTTTAGACTTTGAAAACTGATTTATAGTTTTTGTTTAACAATCCTAACTTTGGTAACCTATATTCAATGTCTATTTTATTACATTGGAATATATACTAGGGGTAAAATCTAAAAGTACTTATTAGTTTTTTCATTTATTGGAACCATATTCCTATATGACACCCTTTCTACATTGGGAATATAAAATAAAAAATAATATAAAAAATAAAAGGTGTTTCTTCCATTAAAACACATTCATATATTTATTCTTTCAAATATTGGGGAATAGAAACAAAATAAGGGTAAACTTGAATTCATAGTAAGTTTACACACATCAGGAGTTATCACAATTCAATAAAAACTAATTAATATGTTAGGGATATAACTGAACACACATACCATTTCATCAATAACTTTGATATTATAACTAGATAAGGGTCATGGATAATAATAATAACTAAATTCCCAATGAAAGAAATTCCAAATTATTGGATTTCATAACCTATGGAATTTGGATATCACTATCATTAATACATTTCATAAGATAATTTAAAACTATAGGTAGAAACATATTTAATTTGGAAATATAATTTTTCCCATGAGTTCTGTATATACATCAAGGGGAAATATAATTCTATGCCCCTCCCCTTACTTCATTTACAAAAAATACTTCATATATAAAGAAAATATTTCATTCATGATTAATATGACTTCTCAACAAATATCACCATTGAGTGAAGATGATGTATTTATCTATATTTCCCCAGCTAATATGATATCATTCAAAGTAAACAGTATATTAAAGAATGCTATATTTGTTAAGAAATATTCATATTCATGGTAAAAATAATATGTATAAAAATGAAATTAAAATTTTAAAATCATGAATAAATATGTATTTATGTTAAAAAAATTAAATTGGTATTCTATGCACCAAAAAAGTGAATAGGTGCATATTAAAAAATATTTCTAAAATGAATTAGAAATTGATGGAAAAAACCCTTGTTATGAGTATAATGTTAAAGTGATAATCAATGAGTTGATTTTGGGTATCAAATTTCAATCAACATAAAATAATTTGAGACACAAAATAATATAGTATAAATTATTTACTCACATTATCTCATAATTTCAAAGATAGTGAAGAAATAATAAAATCCAATGAAAAGAAATTGAGTTGTGAAATTCATTACCATTTTGTAATATTAATGTAAAATACACTTAGATGAAATAATAAAAATTAAAATGAAAAATATCATGAATTATTATGTTTTCATGATATTAAATTTAAAATTAATTGTATTTACCCATATCAATTAAATTTGGTCTACACTAATAGAATATGCCTCATTGAAGTAAAATTGAGACAATGTCAGGTACCTGGTGCTTTACCAAAGTTGAACATGATTAAAAATCCTATATATAAGTACATATAATGTTATTAATTTATAACAGAACCATATTCATACTTATATTGTCATATATGATCATATTATAAAATTTTACCACACATTTGTTAATATTATTTCATTATTCTCTTTATATTGGGTGTTAAGTTCCTTGATTTCTAATACATATTTTATAATGAAAGATAGTTTTCTAGTGAAAAGGATAAATATAAATATTTTATTTAATGATATTAATGTTGTGAGTATCATATTTATTCATTATATACTTAACCATTTATAATGGTTTGACATAAAAAATGAATCGCATCGCTTTGTGGAGACGGTAGGTCGTATGTACATATGAGTGACAAAATTATTCACTTAACAAGTGAAGGGGTAAGGAAGTGTGAGATATTTTAATTTTATATAATCAGTATTATATCATATATAAAAAATATTTTCATTAATTGTATCTTAATTACAATCCATTTATATAGTAAGTGACGAATGGACCACATCGCTTCACGAGGAGATAGCCCGTTATGCACACATGTGATGTTATCATATTTCAAATAGAATGGAACATAAAAGTTATATATGATATTTAAATTTTATAATAAAAATAAGATCATAAATATATTTAAACAAATTTAATCCCATTATTATATCTATCCTTTAATCGTGGTGATGGAAAACAAATTAAATCGATTCGTGAAGCGGTAGTCCTCCTTACAAATGATCCAGAATTTTGTATCCCATTTGATGGAAGAGGATATGGATATAGGTCATTAAATTTACATAATAACATTTATTTACATTAAATATATTAGTTTTATTGTAATATTAAGATTTAATATGATTTCAAGGATGTGTAAGAATAAATAAAATAAAAACATTCATTTAGAATTGTTAACTCTTCTTTGGACGACCTCCTAAGGTTGACACCAAATCCTTAATAGGATGGAATAATGTTAAAAATAAGGATTCATGTTTGAGGGAAGATTTAGGGAAGTTATTTGGGAATTTATTTTCCAAATAAAATTTCATTATAAGTGTGATGTGTGGAGGAGAGGAGGTGGCCTTTTATAAGTGGGGCGAGAACATACATGGAATTTTAAAAAATAATTTAAACCATGTTTTATCATGGAACAAGGATAAAATATGAGTCATTATCTATTATTAGAGATTATAATGTTAAAATTTTCGGAATATTATTCTTCTAATATGTTTGTATATCATTTTATTCCTTTTATTATTAGTTTTACCCCTATTAAATAATTTTTTACTATAACCATGGAAATTAAATTTTATTTGTTTTACTATTCATAATGGTAAAAAAATTCTGTTTACATAATTAATTAATATATATTATTCTTATTCAAAATATGGAATCCATTTTCTTTAATTCAATTCAAAGAAGTGAAAACCCATTATAAAATCATATATGCATACATGATAAAATTTTTGGTTTCCAATGAGAAAAGCCTCATAAGAATAGAAAATTTTTATATTGAAATTGAACCAAAAATTAATCACCATGTCCTAAATTTGTTAAATTGTTTTATAATTGGTATAATTTTAATTGAAAATCAAATTAAAATTTAATTTCACTTTTTATGCAATTAAATCAAAAATACAGTTTTCAATAAAAAATTAGTATTTTCAATATTCATTGAAAATTAATATTTTCAAAAAATTAAAAAAAAAATTAAACTTTGATAAATTTAGTATGATGATTTATGAAATTAAGATAATTTTATCAAATAAATTTTCTGAAATTTTCAAAAAATAATTCAATCAAAATTTCCCAAGAAGTGATGAAACCATTTTCATTGATAATATAGTTTTTCAAAAAAAATCTTTTACAATAAAATGATGAGTATTTATATTTATAATAAATAGCTAACAAATAATTTTCTGTAAACTATATAAATTTTATATAATTTATTTATTACTATTAATACCCTTCAATTTATCATCTAGTTTATAATAGTCATGTTTAGATAATATTTTAATACATTATCATGATTATTTTAAACTCAGTGTCGTGTGAATCATAGGAGACGAAAGATATTATATTTATTTAAAAGTAAATAAATCAAAATGTCTCAGGGCGTTATAGAATTCCCTCCCAAAAAATTTCAACCTCAAAATTTCATGGATATTATCTTCTAAAATGATGTGGGTAGTTCTTCATAAAATCTTGTGGTTTCCATGTCAAATTCTTTATTTTTTTTATTTCACAAATTACCTTCACTGGTCGAGTCATCTAGTTCCTAAAAACAATTTCTATAGTATCAAAAATTTGGATGTTTTTCTTCAAATTAATATGGATTAGGTTGAAATTATATGTCCTCGGATGTGATCACATGCATTGGGTACAACATGTACTCCTTTAACATGGATATTTAAAACACATAATGTAATTTTTAGTGACTTGATGGAATTTCAAAAGGATAATTCATATCTATAATTAATTCATGAATTTCCAAGGGTCTAATATACATGGGAATCATCTTCCATTATTCTAAAATGTTATGACACAATTATATGGAGAAAAGTTTAACAAAACATGATCTACCACATGAAATTAAAAATCCTTCCTATAATCATGGGTATAACCCTTTTTCCTAATTCAGATCACTTTAATGTGCACCTGAAGAGTGTACAGATTTTATGGTTGTCTATTATGTATTTTATGGACATATAAGTTTCAATTCATGTTGATCAAGGGTTGGTTAAGTGGTATTGTGTATGGAGACCACTCCCTGGAAACAAAACTAGCACCAGTTCGAGTCCCGCCACACTAGAATTTAGCTGGGGGTGTATGGTATATAGATTGTGGGTAGAGACTAAGATAGGAATGGGTTGGTTCTCACCTATACCTTGTCATCCAATAACATGTTTTTCACTTTGTAATTGGTGATGTGGTGTCAGAGGTGGTACAAAACACATTTTCCTTTTGGATTTTCAAGTTTTAATAACTGGAATCTCTCTCTTGGGAAAATTTCTTCTTCCCCCAACCACATTTGATTTTACAAGTCACTCGGTCCTGATTGGTTAGAAAATATAAGGCACAACCCACCCATTATAATGGATTTCTATATCGAACAATCTCAGATAGGGATGTCACCCTCTGGAACACTCTTTCATCTCGATAGGAAACAACTTCTTCCCATCTAGGGGCCTCTCTAAAGTTACCTCTTTGTGAGGAGGGGCTGTTTCCTTGTGTGGAGGGTTAAAAATTAACATACGTGGGAATTATGTTTTTAGGAAATGAATTTTCTTTTCACCAACATCATCACAACATGTTAGAGTACCAAATATATTTCCATGTAATTATTTATAAGAAAAAATTTGAATACATTAATAGAAGCTATTCTTATAGTAAAATAATATTAATAGAAAATACTAATCCCACATTCCAGGAAAAAAAATTATCATTTCCTCAACATTTAATCCGTTGTTTGAATAGTCCTTTTGGACTATCCATCCGTTTGATAATGGTAGGAGATACTCATATAAAGCATAGTATCATGATCCTTTGGAGACTCTTCCATAATTTTGAGGTAAAACAAGGATCATAATTAGAAAAAAATTGAATGATGCATTCCATGATGTTTTACAACACCATTAAATATATATTTGTGAGGTGGTAAAGAGGTAACTCTTATATTATAGAGATAAAATATGTAGTTTTCTTTCGGTGCTCGAAAATAACCTATATTTAATCATTCATTCAAGGAGTATTTGGTATTTCTATAAACAATTCCATTCTAATGTCATCTAATTTCCATATATAAATAGGATTTGGATTCATGAATCCTCTATGAAATTTTCTCTCAGTCTTAACCTACTAGAAAATCAATAATATTTATATATACCCCTCAATTTCCTTATTCATATTATCTGAACAAAATGTTACCTCAATCCATATACATCTTGGTTCTACCTGGGTGTATAGGGAAATTTGAGCAATATGAATCATTCAAAAATTCCCTTTTTAGAACAGGTATAGATGGAACACATATTATCTTTCGAAATTTTTGGATTCTATTATAGAAAAAAAAATCATCCAAATTCCCATAATCCACAAAATTAATTTTCATTTGAAAATTATAATAATCATATTAATAAATGTTTATTGCTTCCAATAGATATCGGGTTTAAATCATTTGAAAAATGATTAATGACTTCTATTCTTTAATAATTCCTACATCCATGTTTACTGGATCCATGAACATAATATCCTGATCAATCCTAAATTAGTTAATAACTCGATGATCTTTATTACACAATTAATCCACTAACTTATTTCATTCTTTGAGAGGTAGGCTATTGAGAAATCATAATCCTTGAGTTGCTCAAGGAATCATATTTTTATCAAGTTGAGATATTTCTATGAATGCTGTATTTTAGGCTGTTATGGTCTATGAATGTCTCTCGTTTTCCACATATAGATAATTTCTCCATATCTACAAGAAAATGTTGCAGCTGCCAACTTTTGTTATTGTATTTTAATGTTTTGTTTAGGAGTATTTAACTTCCATGATGAATATAAAATAACATTATAATTTTGTATAAGGATACAACCCGGTACTTTCATGGATGCGTTACTATATATAACAAACCCATCATTTATTGATAGTATATTGAAAATAATAACATTGAATTGTATCCTCTTTAATTTATAAAACAATTATTCACATTCCATTCTTTCAGATGAATTTAATCACTTTATGTGCAATAATAGTTAATGGGTTATAAAATTGGGAATAATTAAAAACAAATTGATGATAGTAACCAAACCAAAAAAATGATTACATGTACCTCATTTATTTTCGTTATTGTTGGCAATTCTCTTAATATCATTGTCATCATGTGAAGAATTGAGATTCCATTCAAAGAGATAATATGGACACTAAAAAACTTCCTGATGTTATAAGTAATAATTAATAAATATCCATAAAATCCTTTTATTATAAGAGTATCAAGAGTGATCCTCATGTTTTTTTCATTGACCTCGTAGATTATATAAAACACCAATATATCATAAACTAATACCATCAAAATTCTACAAGACAGTCCTCGAATATTGTGTTTATTTAATAAATAGATAAAAAGGGTTTATTAGTTATTACAAATGGAATTACTATAAACTAGTAATGTCCATTCCTCATTTGGGATGTTATCTTTGAAATTTATACTTTATTTTCTCGAAATTGATGATTCTTAGATTAGAGTTCAATCATAAAAAAATATCGAGCTCCATGAATTTGATTGAATATGTCATCAATGCAAGGTAGAGGATACATGTTATTAATCATAATGGGGTTGATTTCCATATAATCAATGAACAGCCTCAAGGATCCATCTTTCTTTTCAACAAAGTGAAAATGATTTCTCCATGGTGAAACACATGTGAATATAAATCCCTTATCACATAACTCCAATAGTTGTTTCTTCAAACCCACTATCTTGATAGTTTCTATTGTATATGTTGTCTTTGATATTGGTCTTGCATCAAAAACTAAATCAATAGAAAACTCAGGTACATGTTCTAGTGGATTTCTAGTTAATTTCATTGGAAATAAATCAATGTATTCATATAAAATATCCATATACACAATTTTAAGATTACTTTCTCCATCTATGGATTAAGTTTTATCTTCACCCCCATGAATCTAATTCAAAATAGCTACTAGTGGAGGATCAGAACCTGAAACATATGATAAATACTCATCTATAAATATAATGATTTCCATATATTCATCATGTGTCACAATTTTCTTATCCTTGCAATAAGTTTTTGAATAATATTTTGAAATATATTCCATTATATGAATTATAATAATGTAAACCATTGGTATAATAACAATGTCCACAAATAGATAATTATTTTTTCTTATAATGGGGTCTTCCTAATAGATTTGTTTTTTATTGAGACATCCCCTATGAATTTAGATTGACAAATCACTTTATAAATTAAAACAGAAATGTCTAAAATTCTTAGAAAATTGGGTATATATAAAAGAGTGTGTGGTTATAAAATCAAATAAATAATTTTATAAATTGTAATATATAATTAATGTACGTTACCCCACATCATTAGTAAATTCCACCACTATTGTAGTCATCGTGTAATCTTTTACTTCTCCCATTCACCTATTTTTTGGCAGATTCCCGTGATGATTGGGAAATTGGTGTGAATAATTCCTCAATTAATTACAATTGAAACACTATACACCATTGATTTTTCCCTTTAAATTTAGTATTTAGATAACCCTTATATCAACACTAATAATAAACTACCATTCCCTACAAGAATTTTTAAGGATAATTCCTTACACAGTTTTCAAAAGGGAGAAATTTCATTATTCTCATCATCATCTCTAAAACACCACCTTTTAAATAGTGTTTGGATGACCTCTCAATGTCTTTATCTTCCTTGAATATGTAATATATAGATAATTAATTCTCTATTTTGATGCCATATAGTATCATTACATCATAAGATGAAAATGTTTAAAAGAACAACACCCTTAAGAGACCTGGCTTACAACTATCAAAGAAATAGTCTCTCATTCACTTTGTGTTATGTATATAATTCGTAGAAAACATGGATAACCTTATTAAGGTATCCTCATACTTAGAAACACTTTTATCATCCTTTCTCTTTAAGACTAAGAACATTCTCTTCATTCCATTTTTTCCTTAGGAGAAAAATATATATTGAATAATTTCTTATTAAAAGATATAGATTATATGAGTTTAATTTATTTTTTATCCATAGTATACTAGATCAAGGACCCCCATTAATTAGCATCACAATTGACACAACACACTAAAAGTTCAACCATTTCCTTTTCATCACATCAGACGACAATAAATATCCCCCAAATAGGATTTTTACATTCCCCAACAACCAATTGATTAGTAGTCCCTCTAAATGATGGGGATAATATCCCATAAATAGATTCAATATAAATGAATGACAATTTGGAATAGGATTATCCATTCATGAAAGGATATTTTTCATAATATGAATAAGATCTCCAAATATATAAATCTTCTTCTTAGTACTAATACCATCTATATCGACTTCCTCTATAAGGAATTATCTACATTAGCTATGAGTATTGATACCATTATTATATCTAGCATAAATTTCAAATTAATGTCATGTACAAGATTAGAGCATAAAATTATGAATTTTAAATCATAATTTCTTATTCCCACAGTAGTGTAGCACTTCTCAAAAATTCGAAATGTATGCATTGTTAATATTCGAATCATAAACAGAGTTTCTTGGGTTATATATTTATTTTCAAATCCTTAATAATGTGTTTTTTAAAAACTTTTAATTATCTAAATAATATCCCCTATGAAAATCAAAAATGGTGAGAATTAATGACCACTTTCATACACTAGGTGATGATTTGGTCAAACCCAATGCACCTTTTTAAGATTTATTACCCCTAGGTATATCTATTCAATATCTATGTCAACATGTAATATCTATATAGGGATTTATCTCCAGGAAAAACCGATAATATGTTTCATAACAAAACACTATGATGTTATTATATACTTATCCTAAAATTCTATCTTAACGTTATGCCCATAATCAATGACTTTCTTTATCTTATTCCCAAGGTTTCTACTTAAATTCCTCTGATATATACTCGAACAACCTCAAATCTAGTAACCTAATGATGGTGCATATTTTATTACATTGGAATATCTATAAGGTGGTCAAATAAAAAATTACTCTACAATTTAGAAATTTTGGAGAACCAGATATATACCAGATCACCATTTTACATTGAGAATAGATAATAAAACATAATATGTAACAAAATAAAAGGAAATTCATCCCTGAAAACTCATTCAAAAATTTCATCTTTATATCTTGGGGAACAGAATAAAAATAACGAGCTCAACTGCTTAGAAAGGGTTTCTTACAATAGAAGCAATCATGAATCAATAAATAATAATAAACTTAGAAAGGTAAATAGCATGTATATCATAATAAGATAATTCATAATTAATATGAAAAGGTAAATAACTAAACACACATTCAATTTAATAAATAATCTGATAATGAAATGATTATATAGATAATATCATTGTGAAAATTCCATGGATAATATTAAATAATTAACCTTTCAACGAAGTAAATTCTTAATTATTGGACTTCATGATCTAAAGAATCATTACCTTAAAGACCATTCACCAGATTTTCTAAAACTAATGATAGAAAACTCATTAATATTTCCATCTGATTCCTTTCATGAGACCTACCGATGCATAGAGGGGACAAATAATTATTGGCCCCACCCATCATTGGATATCAAAATCCTTCCTCATATATCAAAGAATTAATTTAATTCATTAATAATTTGACTTATCAACAAATATTTCATTGATTAAATAACACAACTTATTCAATATTTTTTATTTTTTTTCAAATAAATATCTATGTAAAAACTATATGTAATATTGATAAATGATTTGAGAAATATTCATATCCAAGATAAACATAATGTGGATAAAATTAAATTTAAAACTCAATCATCATGAATAAATAAGTATTAATTTGAAATGCATCAAAGGGATAATATATATGTCACGACCCGTCCCCCGGGCCCCGTATCATGACTACCCCAATCCTTCCTTCCATAGGCCAGGGGTTGACTACTCGAACCAAAGGCATAATTACCTAAAAAAACGGGAATACATTTCCTTTTTAAAACGTATCACACACTACCAGAGTAAAGAGGAAGCAGACACTAAGTAAAGGAGTAAAACAAGTGTGCTAAAAATAAAAAGGGGCTGGAAATACAAGCCCAAAAAAATGTTACAGCTACAACTGAAAGTACAAAGGGGCTGGAAATATGAGGTTTTGGTGAAGTTTGGGTACAGTCGGGTTGGTTCGAAACCTAAACCATCCGGGCCCTCGGAGCGGAAACACTTGTAACTTAAGGACTGGATGTCCGATTGACGTTCTTTCAACTAAGTTGGTTTCCTTTTGTAGAGATGGTTCTTTTGGCATACTCCACTTGGGATTTAGATGATATTGGAGTATGGTCAGGTTGGTTTAGCTTAAAAACCAATCGGGCCCCTAGAATGTAAAAGCCAATAACTCACAGACTGGGCATCCGATTGACGCGCCGTCTGTTGAGTTGAGACCCCTATGACGAGGCGGTCTTCTGTGATACTTCTACATGAGATTTAGTGACACTTGGATTATCGTATTGAGGCTCGTGGAGAAAACCCTCCTAGTTATGAGCGAGCAGATTGCAGAGACCTTGTAGCTGGCTGAGACTTGACGACTACTGATCGATCGACTCAGAGTGATTCGGATGGCCCAGTGGGGAGCACTTAGTTTTAGCAGTAGACCCATGACGGAGGAGCGCTTGGTTGTAGAGACAGACCCATGGTACTCGACAGAAGGATTACCTCTGTAGGCTTTGTTGGGGAGCGCTTGCTTGTAGCGGCAGACCCATGGTGGGAAGCACTTGGTTGTAGCAGCAGGCCCACCGTACTCGACAGGTGGAGTACTTCAATAGTCCAAGGTTAGTGGAAAGCGCTTGGTTGTAGTGGCAGGACCACTATACTCAATAGAGGAGGAGTTCTACAGGAGCTGTGGTTTCTACATCGTGAATAAAAATCCTGATTTGAGCTGAGTCAATGACTTTTGTGTTTTCCTCATGATTGAGATGGGTTACTTGATAACTTAGGTATATGTATGGGAATATACCTATGTAATGGTTATCCATTGAAATATTACTTTGTGGTTTATCCTTGTTAGATTCTGTGAGACCATGAGGGTATCAGAGTCCCTACTGAGTATCATTATACTCACCCCTGCATGGGATATGCCCACACCTCGTTGTGTTGGATGGATACGAAAGACAATGCTGACGGAGGCCGAGAGCACTAGGACTGGATGGTACCCGGAGGTGGACCACTTGGTGTGATGGCACACAGAGCGGACCGATAGACGCAGAGTGCAGAGGAGGACATCTGTACTTACCATTCAGGTAAGAACCTGGAGGAAGATCCAGGAGCTGCTTCACCATTCAGTTTTTTGTCATTTTCAGTTGTACTTTCTTCAGTTGTAGCTGTACCTTTTTGTTGCGCATGTATTTCCAGACCCTTTGCACTTTCAGCACACTTGTTTTACCCCTTTACTTAGTCTTTACTTCCTCTTGTACTCTGGTAGTGTTTGATATGTTTTATAAAGGAAATTCCTTCCCGTTTTTTAGGGAATTATGCCTTTGGTTCTAGTCGCTAGCCCTTGGCCTATGGAAGGCAGGATTGGTGTAGTCAGGATACAGGCCCTGGGGGACGGGTCGTGACAAATTGGTATCATAGGTAATACCCAACCAGAAGTGCTTAGGAACTACCTGGGTTTGAGTCTTGGGGTCCACAATGAGGGCGTTATGATTTAAAGGTGTGGATAATGTAACACCCCTGGAATAAAGTGAGACTAAAAAGGCTAAATGTTACTACCCATGTCAACAAGGTGCACCTTTATTTTCCGAAGCCTACCTAATTATAACTCCACAGTTAAGCATGCTTGGCCTGGATTAGTAATCAGGATGGGTGAAGTTCTGGGATGTTTCCCAAGGTGTGTGTGAGTGAGGACAAAACAAACTGAAAGAACATGTGTTGGCCTGTGGGGATAGTCATTAGTTTGATAAGGGGCCTTAGTGAGTAATAGCCTATGGTATGCTAGGAAGGAAACTAAAGTATTACAGGAGGCCCATGGGGCCAGATGAAAAGGTTCATGGCCCGGGGAGGCAGGTCGTGACAATATAAACCACATAAAAGTGAATAAGTTCATATTAGCAAATATGGCTCAATGAAATGGAAATTGTGACAAAATCATCTACATTGAACCTACTGTTAATGTGAGAATCATTTAATTGATTATGTGTATAAAACAAATCCCTATAAAACAAGTATAGATATAATATAATATAGTAAAAATACTATACACACATAATCTCAAAATTTCAAAGAAGATTATGAAGTAATACAACCCAATTAAACGAAATTGTGTTATGAAATAAATTACCACCATGTAATTTTAAACTCAATTATCCTTATATGGAATAATAAAAATTAGAACTAAAAATAACAATAAGTATTATGTATTCATGATATTAAATGTAAAATTTGTATTATGTACACCATATAAATGAAATTAGGTGCGTAGCCATAGAATATTCCTCAATGAAGTGAAATTGAGATAATGTCCTTGACCACACACATTCCATTACTTAAACATTTTTTAAACTCATGTATAATGGTTTTAAGAATGTTATTAATTTATATAAAAACCATATTCAAACTTATTATAATATATATATATATATATATATGTTTTTATTATTACATTTTACTACTCTTTTTTTATAATATTTCACTTTTTTATTGTTTTAGGAGTTAATTTCCTTATTTTATCATGAAAAGTTTGTCCCCAAAGTTTTGGTGCTTATAAATAGGATATATAACCATATAATACAGAATAATATCAATATTATAAATTTTATATTGACTTAGAAGACACATTTTTATAAAAACATAAGAATCACTTCTAAAAACATTTCTTTAACAATTCTTGAATAGGGCTTTATCAACACTTTTAGAAGTGCTAATCAATATTACATTAATAGTTACTTAAAAAGAACTAATAAAGGATTTAATTATCAATGAAACTATATGAACCAATAATCGATATCTTCATGAGAACCTAAAAACAAGAATATAAAGGATTCTATTATCGACAATTATATAAGCATTGATAAAGGCTGTCTTTATCAATGCATTTGGTAGCACTGATAAAGCTCAAAACTATAGTGAGATTCCACAAGACACTATAGAATCAGAAACTGGTGCATTGTGGTATAAAAATACACTGCATCACAAGAAACAACAAAATAAATTAATTAAAAAAAGGTACAAATACTTAATTTAAATGAAATAAAATTAATAACACAGATACATTAAGACAAAATTATTATAGAGCTTCTCAGTTATTGTTTTAATAAAATTAATGTATGCTTTGAATAAAAAATAAACACTTAGAGAAATACAGATCTCACTTTTTTTTCAAATTAAGGTGTAACTAATTCTTTCACATCAGAAACTGCTTATAGATCATTTTTCAAAAGTACCAAAACAATCCGAATGTGTTTGATTAGTTTTGAGTATAATAGTTGTAATTTTATTATAATTAATGTAAGTTTTGAATAAAAAGATGCATTTGGAGTCATAATTGTCACATCGTGCATTGTATTGAGGTACTTTTGATTTATAAATTTCAAAAATTACTTATGGATTATTTTACTAATGTATCGAAACAATCCAAATGTGTTTTCTTATTTTTGAGTACGTCAGCTATTTTTTCACTAATATTAATGTCAAATTTGAATAAAAATATGCACTTTGAGTCATATCAATAAGATATTGACTCATATTGATTTATGGTTGATTCATAGCTATCATAAATGACTTATGATTCATTTTCCTAAAGTAACAAAACAATTCCAATTTTTTATTCTCAGTTTTGAGTATGTCAGTTGTTTTTCCAGTAAAATTAATTTCAATTTTGAATAAAATGACATAATTTGAGTCATATCGGTTACAAAATGCATCAAATTTATGTGTGGTGGATTCCTAAATGTCAAAAATGACTTATGTATCATTTTACTAAAGTACCAAAATAATAAAAATGTGTTTTCTTGGTTTTGGGTATAACAAATATTTTACAACAATTAATGTAAAATTTGAATAAAAAGACACACTTGGAGTCATACCAGTCACATAGTCCATAATATTAAGGTTAACATGATTTCAATACATCCCAAATGACTCATGGATAACTTTCTATAAGAATTAAAAATCAATATATGTTTCCTCAGTTTTAAGTATGTTACTTGTGTTTTTTATTAAAATATCATTTTAAACTGGAATCATGCAGTTTGAGCCATATAGGTGGTATAATGTATTTGTCTAACCTGAGACTGATTCACACACATCACAAACAAATTATGAATAATTTTAATAAATTATCAATACAATCAAATCTTGTTTTCTCAGTTTATAGTGAGTGACACTTTTTTGTATTCATATGTCAATTTTAAACTGATAAATACATTTGGAGGAACACTAGTTACTCCATGTGTCATATTGAGGTGTGTCTAATTTCTGTATATCATAAATTACTTGTGGATCATTTTACTAAAGTAATGATACAATAAATTTTTTTTCCTTATTTTGAGTATAGAAGTTGTTTTTTTCACTAAAATTAATGTCAATTTTTATTAAAAAGACGCACTTCAAGTCATAACAATCACACCATGAATCAGATTAATATGAGTATGTTTTATACACATTAGAAATGACATGTGGATCGTTTTACTAATGTACCAAAATAATATGAATGTTTTTTATTGGCTCTGATTACACCAACTTTGTTTTTCAGTAAAATGTAATTTTAAACTGAAAACATTCACTTTGAGCCACATGGGGGGAATTGTGTGTGGGTTCATCATGAGACTGATTCATAAACTTTATAAATGAATTATGAATCAATTTACCAAATTATATAGACAATTAAAGTGTGTTTTCATATGTTTCACTGATTGACATTTTTTTAGTATTAAGTCATCAATTTTAAAAAGATAATGGACACTTGGAGATATACTGGTCCCATCATACACTAGATTGAGGTGAAAAGGATTCCTACACTTCCCAAATGACTTATAGATTTCTTTATAATGTACTGAAAAAAATCCAAATGAGTGTTCTTGTATTTTAGGGTTCTAGTTTTCTTCACTAAAATTAATGCCAATTTTGAATAAAAAGTTACACATGGAGTCATACCAATCACTCTGTACATCATATTGAAGTGAGTATTATTTATATAGTCCTAAATGAACTATGCATCATTTTAATAAAATATCATAAAAGTAGTAGCGTGTTTCCTCTATTTTGAGTATGCCACTTTTTTTTACTAAAATGTCAAAACATGCATTTGGAGCCATATAGTTGGCATCATGTTGGTCTGAAATGAGACTGATTCATATACGTCACAAATAAATTTTTAATCTTTCTCAAAAATTATCAAGACAAATAGAGAATATTTTCTCAATTTTCAGTGAGTGACACTTTTTTGTATTAAAAAGTCAATTTTAAATTTATAACTGACACATACAGTCGTATAGATCACATTATGCGTCAGATTTTGGAGAGATGGATTTCTATACATAAAAAATGACATATATATCATTTTCGTAAACTACCCAAAAAATGTGAATGTGTTTCCTTGGTTATCAGTGTAGTAATTGTATTTAACTAATATTAATGTCTATGTTGAATAAAAAGACACACTTTAGGTCACACCAGTCACACCGATCACACAATACATTTAATTTAGGATAAGATTATTCCTACACATCCCAAATGGATTATAAATTATTTTAAAAATGTATCAAAAAAATTAGAATGTATTTCCTTGGTTTTGAATATTCCACTTTTGGTTTTTACTAAAATGGATTTTTAAACTAAAAGAATTCACATGGAGTCATATAGGTGGCATCGTTTGTGGGTTTACATGAGACTAATTCATAAATTTCCCAAATTTATTAGGAATAATTGTCTCAAATTAATAATAAAATCCAACCATGTTTTCTCAGTTTTCAATGAGTGACACTTTTTTGTATTTAAATGAAAATTTTAAACTGATAACATGCACTTTAACTATAGTACTCATCGAGGAATATGATATATCAATGATGGTTTTTCTCCAATAGTTATTTCATACAGTTGGTGATTTTGGTGGTTGATTAAACATGTATCTTCAAGCATATATGTATGATTATTTACCTGTTTGATGATTGGGATTTGTAAATACTTTTCTTCAATAATAGTAGTAGAGAAATTGAAGCTTCTTTCATAGAATAATCTTACAGGTGGGTTACTACCCTATATAAAATCACATAAAAAGTGGGAAAAATTATTTCAATAAGTCACCGAAAACACTTGAAAAGTGACACTTATATTATTTAACAAGTGTTCTGTCCACTTTTAAACAATTTTTCTCAAAAAAAAAACATTGTATGATTTTCATTATACTTAATTTCACAATAATGTTTTTGTTTTGTATGAAAACACTTCTTATCCTCCACTTCCTGGGTCTCCACCTCATTCTTCACCTATTCATACTCCTTCATGTTTGTCTCTGACTCAAACTATACCCCCAAACTCTACCCCTTTCTCCACCTCCACCTCCACCTCCTCCTCTACCTCCACCTCTATGATTTCTCAAATATTTATTATTTTCCAGTATGTGCTTCAAAACAAATTTAATTCTTAATTATACCTCTCCTTGAGATAGATATGAAAAAATATATAAGAATTATGAAACAAATTCTTCACACACCAAATATATTTTTAAGGACATAAAAAATTTTAGATCACAAACATAGTAGGTAATCACCTAAATGTATTATCATCAAACATTAAAACAAATGTATGTTTCCCACTCATCTCTAAAAAAATTATTTCTCCTTTTGAGTAACTAGGTTATCGTCAATCTTGATAGTACTGAAAAAATATAAGAAAACAAATGATTATGAAATATATTTAATGAAATTGTAATTAACTTCAGAAATTAACTTTTGGGGGATGCTTGTCTATTAATGATTTGTGACTTCTCTCATAAATTTTCAAATATAATATCCACAGTCGATGAAATTATCATATTTCAGAAAACCTATAAATAATTAAAAAAATAAGTAAGTTGTTTGAAATGTATTTATAGTTAAATATTTATATATAAAACTTACTTTTTTTTTTCTATTTTTAGTAATCCATAAGCTTTATCCTTTTAGACACAGACATTATTCCATGATCTAACTTGTATTGTGTGACCACCCTATCATAACAAATTTTTTATTAAAACATAGAATGAATATAAAAATATAATTTTATCTATAAAATATTGATTACAATATATTAAATATTCACATTAAACATCATGTGTGGTCCATTGGTTTGATATCCATGCATTGGATCCAAAAAAGAAATATTTTGGGTTTCCATATTGACTAATATCACAATTGTGTGTGTCCAAAAAACCATTCAGTAATGAAACAATTAAAAATATATTATATATAATTAGATTGTAGTATACTAACTCTACATTTTAGTCATAAAAAATTTTATTTCATATGATTATTTTTTATTAAATTCTATGAGTAACTCATTTTTTTCTTATTAATTTCTTCCTCATTCAATGTACGTTCTGGCATTGAAATGTTATAGGGATTAATGAATTCAAATCATTCATCACACTATATTCCCTTTATATAGTTTTGATATTAAAACATATAAAAAATATGAATATTTATTAACATTAATAAAAATATTATCTCACTATTTTGATAGATGTATTATAAAAATGAACCTTATGTATATATTCATATCTGAAACACCCAACCATTCATGCTTGAGAAACATTGTTATAGTTTCGAGTCCAATTATGTCTATGAAGGAATACCCATATAATTTTTTTTATATTCAATTTAATAAATTGTTTTGTCATTAAATTTGGTCTCTACATGTTTTTTAATGATAATAAATGTTTCCTTGGAACTTTTGGGGAGAAGGTACTCTCGAAAGATATTTTTTTTCTTGGTAAATTCATTAGATTGCATTGATTCAACCTTCTGTTTCTCCTCCATAATATCCATGTATAATATCATAGATCACTTAATACCTTTTATCATCAATTTTTACATGTCTTTATTATGAAGTTTTTTTTCAAATACATTTTTCATGTATCATTATAAGATAATACGATCATGCTATGAAAGATCCAATATCATCTTCGTCTGTTGTAATATCTAGACCATCAAGTGGAATAGGAAACTCAACAATCGGCTATAAAGCTACATAAATACCCAATCTCATCTGATATTTTTGGAGGTATTGATTCAATTATTTTCTACCAATATATTTTACATAGAACTCATTGTGACATGCCTATATGTGGGTGTTGAAAGATAAAAATCACATTAAATTATACCCTAAACAATTTTGGTAAAATAATGTTATCGAATGTTTGTTGATTCACATTTAGTAGAAAGATTAATGACAAAAAAATTTCCCCACATAAAGTATGAAATAGGGGGTTACTGACTAGCCTCAAAGATAGTGGGATAATTTAGTTCACGTTTGGATGTTTTCTCTACAACTGGTCCAGTTTAATCATTTCTTATACATTGGTCTACAAAAATAGAATGAAAAATAATATCTTATAGTAAGACTTTTTTTGTTTCAAATTGTCTCATCATATTATATGTGTCTTCTTGTGTTTTTATCTTCTCGTAATATGTTCTAGGAGAGACTCCAAAACCTAATCCTCTAATGCGATCATACATTTTTGGCTGCAGAAAATCTACTGAAAGTATCTTTTATTATATTATGGTCAATGATGATTATTATGTCTAAAATATATAAAAAAATATGAACATAAATATTTATTTCTAATTAATCTTATTAAAAAGAATAATGTATTAAAATTATGTCATTCTATCATATTCTTCCCATAATTTTTTTGTTGTGTTTTCCTCAACTAATGTACCATTATTATTTACACAAGCCTCTTTCCATAGCCCATGATGTGGGGGGAGTGGATTCATACTTTAATTCATCAATATGTATATAAACACAAGATAATATGTTATTTCTTATAAAATAAGTAAACTTTTATTATTGAATTAACAATATAGCAATTTATTCTCTAATGAAGTGTATACCATTTTAGATTTATGATATAGTTATTTTAACTATGAAGCATGTTATTTATTTTTATAACTCTTTTTTGGTTTCATTAATTAACATTTTTTAATCAATGTGGAAAAAATAAATAATTTAAAATAATATAACATTGATTCCAATGAACCAGAAATGATTTATCTTTATAAATATTGATTAAAGAAGTCTGTATTCCCTACTTTATAATTTGTTCATAACTAAGTTGTGGTTCAGGATTTATTTCCCCCTTAATATCTCTATTATGTGACTTTGTAAGTAGAGTATGAATGCCTCTATGTGATTTATTAATGGCCATTAAAAAAATTTCTTATGTAATTATTCTAAAATAAATAAACTATATAAGGAATAACTAAAATTAAATTAAAATTTAATTAAATAATATAACAATAAAATAAATAAATTATATTTTAACATTACAGATATATAATTAAAAATAATTTCCTTCGTTATAGGTTGGACGCAAAAACATGAATAAATATCAATTGTAACATTCATCCTTATTGTGACTCTATGATAACTAATTCACATTAAATTGTTGGGGCTAATAGGTTGGCTGCTTTAGTTACAAAGAACCTTAAATTTTATACCCTGACATCATTCTTTGATAATTGTATTCACCACTATAATGGTACATTGTTTATTTATTTTTTATTTTTTTTTTCTGATTCCCAAATAATTTCACAGTTTTGTTATCAAAATTCTATTCTTCCTTAGGATTGTTAACATCATCACGTGTAGAAGAAATTGTATGCGTGATTAGTCAAACATTTAATTTTTCTTTAATAATAACAATAAAATAAACTCCATGAAAAATAGTACAAATTTTCACACATCTTACATGAAAATTGTTAATTTGTTGAACAAATATATAATAATTCAATACACTAGAAAAAATAACCTTCACTGCCTTTGTTTAATCCATTCTTAGATGTTGATTGTCTACTATATTATGATGATGGATTGGACTCTCTCTTTCAAACTGGCCTTTCTCCCATCAGTGTGGAACTAATATTTCATGATAACATACCTACTGAATATTTATTATTTCATCATATTGTTTGATTGTGATCTCCCATCAATTGGGGGCATCCACATTTGATTCTTGAACTATTGATACCAAAATCCATCTCATACAATGTACTGGTGATCAATTTTGATGGCTACTACTCAAAGTAGTTTAGTAAACATAGAAGATATGGGAGATGAGTCTCATGGCACAAAATTAAATAATAAATTTTCACCACATTAAATTCAAGTTATCGTTGTGGTTAAATATTAACTTAAATGAAAATTTAATTATTGATTCTAACATATGACATTACAAAAATGATTGAATGAACATTCAAATCCATATGACTTCCACTTTGAGTAATTTACATCCACACAAAAATATTTATTGTTTTATGCTTCCTCTTAATTGTTTCTTTTTTTGGCAGCACTTAGAAGAGACACAAACATAGTGTATTATTGATGTGATGTGATGGGAGAGAATGAAAACTGGTTATTTCACCAAGATGCCAAGAGAATGTATCCTGAAGATGAATTTAAAAACATGTTAGGAGGGACATCTATATTTTGGGAGGAATAACTTTTAGTGTAATATTATATGAATTTGCATAGTAATATTCCCATCCAAGTATTATTAACATTAGAGTTCTAATAGGATCCAATGTGATCACACTCATAATAAAGGTATTTTTTATGCAGTGTTTTCAAAATTAAATGAGTGAATTTTATAACAAAATGAATATCATGAAACAATAAATATTTCTTCATTATGTTTTGATTAATTTTGCAGTTTCATCCTTTTAGTTCTCATGATGTAGTAAATGAGAGGGATGAAAGGCTTAAAGAGTTGAATAATAATTCGGGAGATGTGGTAGTAAAATCCACAGCCGTAACATTGAAGGATATTAATGAATACAATATGAGCGGGAGGTATGTCATCAAGGATGTTTGAAACCACAATGATGGTAGGAGGGATGGTTTTAAATAGGGAGTTTGAAGAAACAGATTCATGTGGTTTAGGAATCTAGCTCTGAGTGGAAGATGAGGGAAATGTATTGTTAAATGAATTTGGATGTATAGTATGGGTAGGGAAAGATAAAAATTTCATCCATACTAGTTGATTCAGTGATTTTATACACGTAAAAAGAGATTACTATTGATGATACATAGTGTTTACCTATGAAGGAAAGCTATATAAATGGGTATTCACCTTCTAGTTGGGTTGTTTATATTGGTGGGATTGTTTTTGTTTGTGATCATGTGGTCGTGTCGGTTTGCATATAGGAAGAGTTAATGTACATGTTCCATGTATCTAAGTGATTAGTGCATCCTAGTTTTACTAAGATGTGTCTTGATATTCATAGGATGTATTGGTGGATGGGAAAGAAGAAAGGGGGATTTTTGTCCTGATGCCTTACTTGTCAATAGGTGAAGGTCGAGCATCACCATCCAGGTCATTTTTTATAGCTGTTACCCAATCCTGAGAGGAAGTGGGATGATGTAATGATTTAATTAAAAATGGTTCTTCCTAGGATTCCTCATAAGAATGATTCATTTTATCTACTTGTGGATTGGTTGAGTAAGGTATCTCATTTCTTGTGGATTCATGTGTCTTTAATTTTTGATTAGTTATGTGAGATATATGTTTGAGAGTTAGTGATATTTTTTTGTCGTTCTGTGTACTATAAATTTAGATCATGATTTGTGTTTCACATTTCACTTCTAGTAGGGATTGAAAAAATCGCTCGGTACCCAGGTTTTTTTAGTCTGAATTATCACATGTGGATGGATGGGTAGTAATATCGTGTAATTTAGGTGTTGAAGGATATGTTGAGGGATAGATTTTTCCTATATATACATTTATTTGTAATACTAACACTTTGATGAGGGAATCAATATAAATAAATGGGTACATTGGTAATAATGTGTGATCAATTGTCCTCCCAATCAATGTTATATTCAATGGAAAATATTTCCACCATATTTGGAATAGAGTTTAGTATTCATTTTATTGAAACTATCATTAATTGGATATGATACCTCTATATAAGAGATGTAGTTATTTATGATTCTAAACGAAACTATCTATTACATGGAACCAATATCCCATATATGGGGTCAGGTATCCCTATAATGGAGATATTCATCAATGATGCACATGTCCTCCTCTATCATTCCAGAATTATGATATGTGTAGTATATCTACATGATTATTGATGATTATTCATGGATAAGGGTGTGGAATTCATGATCTAATTTTTAATATATCTATCAATTATATTAGGACATTAATTATTTTAGTGAGAAAATTTAGGAAATCCAAGGATTCAGACATTATAGGTGCTTGTGTTTCCTTTATTATGAACCGTGGTTAGATTTGATATGTGAAATCCTGGATACTTTTTAAAATTTTGTTAATTTATTAGTATAAATATTTTGGTTTGAGACATGTTAGAATATAATAATTTGGTTTTCATATTGGGTATTGTTATACTCACCCTTATATGGTAACTTATATGATTCAATGATTTTGGATATACAAACATCTTTTGTACTTCTAATTATCATGGTGGTCAATGCGTAAGTGAAGTTGTTGTGAAATGATGACCAAATATAGTCTTGGGAGTTTATATTGAGACATTTTTTCTTAGTATCTGATTTTTCATTTAGGGTTTTTAAACTTTGGACTCATTATATATTTGTGTCTGATATTTTATTGTATTTGTAATATTTTCATACGTATTGAAATTACATACATGATTTTATTTCCATTACATTGGGTTGTAACATTATAATATGTGGTGGTAGTATTTTAACAATTATTTAGTTTAGAGATTTTATTTTTACCATAATTCTTTAGGAAATGCCTCTCATGATGTGATATGACTTTTCTGTGCATGTTACTAGCCTATGTCCTATTAGACGCGGTCTAAATATGGTACTTAAATCCTTATCACTATCCCAAGAAGGGTCTCGATGATTTTTTTCATGTATGAACGATATCGATTTTGATTTATAATGGGAAATATGTTAGGATTTTATAATATGTAAAGGTTTTTAAAAAAACTAATCAAAAATTACTAACACTATTATATTCAATATATAATTAAAGGAAAAAAATATATAGTTTGTGGCTGAGTAGCTTATTCCAACATAAGGACCCAAACTATTTAGTGTACTAACTCAAGTACATTGATCATTTTTTGTAGTGTAAGTCAAGATGATTCATGTTTCATATATAATTTATATCGTAATAGGAATGTTAATAGTTTATTATGATAGGGTAACTATCAAGGTGTGAATATATGGGTGGAAAAATCATTATCTTTCATATTATTATTTTTTATTATGATTCGTTATATTTTGAAATTGAATAAATATCATTTGGGAAAATTTGTAGATGTATCCCCATTAATTTAATAACATTATTTAGATACAGGGTTAGGATTTACATGAAAAAATATTTATGAAACCCATTATCAATTTTCTAGGTGATAATATATCTATTAACGTTCTAATATAGGAGAAGCATATCTGACCATTTGAGGGGAGAATAGATTTATGAGGACCCAGACATAGACATTACATATTTTAGTTTCTTTATACTACAATTCACTTTAATTAATTCCCAATGTTCATTATGGTTTATAGTTTTATAAAATTGGTTCAAAACACATATATAATTTAACTATACATTAAAAGTGGATAATTTGGATCAATATCCATTTTTCTAATAATGTGAAATAATAAATGACTTCTTTTAATTAAAAATAATCATTAAATTCAAAATGAATTCATCTAATCCCTAACCCATCCTTAAACCATATGAAAAACATTTTCAAAAAATAGTGTGAGAAAAAAATACTGTAAATGAACCTATAAAAATGAAATTTCTTAATCCAATTAAAAATATAAAACCTTATTAAATGTTTACCTTTATCTACAAATTATTTTATTTAAATAAATAAATCATTTTAACAAGAAAAATACACACACCTCTTGAATAAAAAATTTTAAATCCTATAGAAATAAATTATAAATACTTTTACACAACATAGAGCATCACATTCATATCCTATTTTAAATACATGATATAAATAAATGCATCACAATTAAATCCAGTAGATAAAAACTATATTAACTACAACATTATTTACTCTTATGATAATGAACATTACCCAATTCATTGGATCACTATCTTCGTGCACCCATTTTATAAGTTATAATGGTCTCACTCGGCGCTATATGGGAACCCCAAAAATATAAGTTTTTTTGGGCTCACCCATTTATCATATATAATTCTCAATTACCATATCATGAATAAAATAATGCTAGATTTCGTTTTTTTCATTATAAAACCGTTTAAATAATATTTAAAACCAATATGAAAATCACTTTCATATATCGAAATAAAATTTTCATTAAAACCACAAGTTTCAATTCCAATGTTCCCAAAAAATGGTAAAGTGGAATTTTCTAAAAATAAAACATGAAATATTATAAAGTGACATAAAAAATAAATAATTATTATGGTAGGGGAAAATTATTTTTTGCTTTATAAATTAAGATAGTATAATCCATTTGTTCTTTTGGAAAGATTGTCAAAATATTACTTTTAAAACCCATTAAAAAATTATAAAGTGAAATAATATTTCCTTTATAAAACATTAATGTCCACATAATTTTATATATAAAATAATTTTAAAAAACATGTATATTGAAGGCATGTGTTTTAAAAATTAATTGAAAAAATGTTAAAAATGGTGTTTTAAGTTCAAGTGTCCCTTACCTTGACTCCAAATAATCATATAAATTCTTTATCTTCATGAATAATAAAGTTATGTTAATTATTTACTTTCTTAAGAAACTTTTTTATGTTTATTATTAATTTTATTTTATCTCTAACAATGTTAATAAAAATTAGTTGATCATTTATTTTCACTTCAGTTTTTTTGATGATATTTGGCTTATATGTGAAAAATGACTTAGGTGGGTTTAATATGGTCAAAATTTTCATTATTACATAATATATAAAATAATAATAATGACATATTTATGATATTTATACATAAATTATATTTTTAAAACTAATCATTAAATATTTTTATGAAAAATTAACTATATTACAATCATGGAGATGGTATGTCGTACGTACACATGAGTAACATTTCCATTTTTCAATGATCGTTATAGAAACAAAGGTAGGGGTTATTTTGTCATTATATAATAATAACAATATCATAAATATAACATTAATTCTTTAAATACACACACACACACACAAATATATATATAAATCATCTATGTGATATAATGATGAAAAATTAATCACATCGCTTGGTGGTGGCGGTGGTCCACACATTCAATCGAACAACATCATCATTATTATGTGAATGTATTAATAAAAATTAAATGAAATATTTTATTTTCATAATGTTAAATATATCATTAATATAAAATTAAATTATTAATTCAATATTTATAATCATCCATGTGTGGTGATGATGGAAAACTAATTATATCAGTTCGCAATGTGGTAGCCCACCTTCCTCTTGAACAATGATTTCATTTCCCATTTGATGGAGGATGATATGGATGTATGTTTTTACACTAAAATAATAAAATCTCATTATATGAGAACAAAAATGATATGAAAACTAGATTGAATGATATTTTGATAATACCTAATCAATTATATTAATATTTGATTAATCAATTTATCCTTAACAAACTATTAGAGACACCATTGAAGATAAGGATAGATCTCATTGATTGTTTAGGTGGTGAAAAACATAGTTGATAGAAGATGCAATTTTCTATCTATTAATAATGTGGGAAGAATCACCCTAGCGGATGTATTAGGGAAGCTTGAATATGCATTCATTGTGGAAAAATAAACAAGGATCAAGTAATTTTGTAGAAAAATTAAATGTTTGGTCAATTCAATGGATGAGAATGATCTTCTCCCAAACATATCATCGACAGTTTAATGAAACAATTTTGGAAAGTATGGGAATTGAAAAAACAGATTTCATAAGTAGAAATATCATATAAAGAATCATTAAGGTGGTATAATGAATGGTTATAGTATAGATTATGAGAAGACTAAAAATTGATTAGGAATGGTACAATATAATCTAATAGTATTTTTTATGGTAAACATGAGAAGAATGATTAAATTTGGGTTAATGAATATTAATACATGATTTATATTCGATATTGTAGGAAATAGGTATTCAGGGATATGGTGGTGAACCCTTTTTAATGGTTTGAGATGGGCATGGGATGATTGAACTGCATACATAATGGAATTAAATAATTTAGTTATGTCAATAATGAAATATATATGGATTGTAAAGTAAAATTATTTCATTATGGATTTTTTTTAAAATGTTGAATTGTTTTTATGACCTATAAAAGATATTTAATTGAATGTTTGGATTTTCATGAAGGAATAATAACCCTAAAAATTTTCATAATGTTCCAAAAAATCTTGTACTTTGTATATAGAGATGATTGTTATGAATAATGTAAATTGGATAGTATTGATGTTTTTTAACTGATTATGATTTGTGGATGAAGTGGTTTATGTTATCATTGATTGAGTTTATTTAATAATTAGATATAGGGATTATATTCAATAATTTATTTATTCATGTAATGAGGAATGTGTATGTTTCCATTGAGTTTTTTATGGTAATTATAGATATTTCTCTAATTCCATAAAATATAATACCATGGTAGATTCATATTTGGTAAGTGATAATAAAGACAAACTTTATGAAATTTTGTGGATTATTGTTAATTTAATTTTGTGAATTTTATTTAACTTATTAATTAGTTGTAAATTTTACAAGGGTTATAAGTATAATAATTAATATAATGGTTTAAGTTGATTTTTAGATTCACTTTTAGATATTCATTTACTATTTCAGTACATAATAATGATTTCACGACTTTTTCTATACATCTTTTTTTATAATAACTAGATTTTGATGGAATGACCTATCATTATTTTATGCATCTTATTTAGTTCTTGAGATAAGAATAATTCATATCATAGGGTAGTAGATAAAGTGGAAATTGATCATGTTGTAACCAACGGATGATATCATTCTTATAAAATATAATGAAATCATGTAATTATATATAACGAGATGGCCTTAAAATGAAAAATTATTGATTTTTATATCAAGAATAATCTCCCTTAAATTTGAAAATCATTCTTGGTTTAGAGTTTTAGAAAATTAGGACAAAATATTACAAAACAACTGATTTATTAAAAATTAGACACTTCGACTCAGTATACATTTTTTCCCAAATCATGATTTATTTTCATGAAAAATATTAATGACATTAAAGATGGATCCTCATTTTCCATTACATATCCCTTACACCTCAGATAAATATTATGAAAATATGGGATGAGAAAAAACATCTCACTATGTGACATTATATAATAAATATATTAGTGAAAATATGAGAACCCAATAAAAGAATTTTCCTAAAAGCATACCTTTTCACTCAAAAAGAAAATAATTTTTCCTTAAAAAATAATCCATATATTTCATTATGTGATCAAATAATTAACATGGAAACTATTTATAAAGCATCGAAAAGTTTTAAAGGTGCTTGGGACATCATCATCATAGAACCCTTAAATATCCCTTATACATATCTTAAAACAACACTTAAAAAAAACCCTTACAAATTGGAATAACCATATGGATGACTTCCAATATATTTCTCTAAAGAAAAAAATGACTACCCAATTCATTAGAACACTGTCAGGGAACACCCAAAGATAAAATAAGATCTCTATTGAGCTATATTGGGGATTATCACTTTGTAAAAATCTTAATGGACTACATCATCAATAAAACCCTTTAAAAACTATTTTAAATCCATGTACAAAGCACTTTTAGATATCAATATCCTTTTTCTTCTAAATGACTTTTAAAATACATAAACTACACACATAATGAATAAATATTTTTTTTCAAAATAACAATGTAATATTATAAAATAAAAATAAAATCATTGAGGTATCATACTTGGGGGAAATTTTTTCACATGAAATATAAGTTAAAAAATTCTTTTAAATTGTTGTAAAATGAGATGAAATAGTAACTCTAAAAGAAGGTTATTTAATATAAAGTTAATTAACATGACTCTAACACAAACTATACATTGATTATCATCTTGAACAAAAATATTTGATTAATTATTTTCATTCTTAAGATTGTTTTTAAAATATATTATTCCTTTTATATCACTTATAACATTGTATTAACAATTGATTAATTATTTAAGTTCACGTCAGATGTTCTGATGATATTGGATTCATAAGTATAAAATGACTTTGATACTCTCACTATGGAAAAAAGTTATTAATTACATCATATATAGAATAATATTCAAGAATTAATTTTTAAATTTATAAATCAATGATACTTTTAATTCAAACCATGATTTATGGTTATGAAAAAATAAACTACATTATAATCATAGAGATGGTTGGTTGTATGTGCACATGAGTAATGTATCCATTTTTCAATGAAAATTATGTAAATAAATAAAATATTACTTTACCTTACTGTAATAATAATAATTTAATAATAAATATATTTTTAAATTATTTAATATACTTTTATATATCATTCATGTGTTGTGGTGATGAAAAGGGAATCACATCGCTATGTAGATGTTGTAATTCAGACGTAAGCACGAACAACCTTATCATTTTTTCGTTCTTTGAAAGGTAAAAAAATAAATGATATAATATATTTTTTGAATGAAATATATTTCACTAATATAATATATAAAAATTAATCAGATAATTATAAATAGTATTAAGAGATGGTGATGGAGAAAAATTGCATCGGTTTGGGAGGCGTATAAGGCCCCAGCCTTAAACCTTACTTAATCTTGAGTTATTACAAGATTACACGTTGAGGATCTTTTCGGGTTTAGAGTTTTAGAGAATTAGATCATAAAACATGGGTTACATTCCACATATAAACAAAGTGGTTACATAAAGATAGTATTCTTCATTCCCATCAATGGAAACACATTTGAAATAAAACATGGATTCTTTTTGACACATCCTTGACCCTATCATCTTATCATGTACCTTTCCCTTGACCTGTGAAAAACATTTCAAAAACTTGGGATGAGCATAAAAACTCAGTATGGGTTATAAAAACATGGAAAGGAATCATGAGTTCATATATACATAAGAATGAAATCATACTTTACCCATAAAACATAGGCACTTTAACATACCTCATAAAAACATGAATAAATCATATAAATCATAATACGTAAAGGTAACTTGAGGCATTCATAACATTCTTACATAGGGGGTAACCCTCTTGGTTACGTTTGGAATACCCATCACAGTATATTCCCTAAAATCTCTTCGGAGAAACCTTAACGTTTCACTCCTTCGCGTTACCCAATGCATTGGAGAGCTATAACGGGCTCACCCGCCCTTAGTTTATCACGGAACCACCCGTCTTCATAATAATGCCCAAGAACCATAACATAATCATATCACATAAAACATGCATAAAGGAAACATAAAATTTCCACATTTCAATCACGAGATATCAATACAACACATTGATATAATAAAAACATTATGAAAACCATTTTCAATACCAAAGTAAAACATGGTATTTATTTTTCTTTAAAAAAAAGAAGGTATGGCTTGTAGAGGAAGCCGAAACTCAAATAACGGTTACGACGGCGGATAAGTCATTGTCGCCGCATACGTACGACAAAAACATTCCCTTTTGTCGTTTAGTAAACGCTTCGTATAAAAAAGATTCCTTTTGAATAAACGTAAAAGTCAAAGGGGTTTATACACCGTATAAAAGAAAGTTGTGTATAAAATAAAATATGCCTCAATGAAAGGAGATTGAGACGAAGTCCCATACAAAGATAATTTTTAAAATAAAATAGATACATTATGTGTATTCACTATAAGTACACATAAATAAAGTACAAATACAAGATACGACATAATAATATAATGACATAATTTGAAAGTAGGAGATTAACCCAAAGAATGGAAATTGGGTTAAGAAGTTCCCATACCTCGTATCTGACTTGACCCGACCGTTCTTTAAACTCCTGAATAATAAACTTTAGTTAATCTCTACTTGATTATGAATCTTTTCCAAGTTCATTATTCCTTTTATACCATGTTATGAACATCATGTAATCATTTAAGTTAATAATGTTCATTTTGTCGGTATTTGGTTCTTAAGTCAAAAATAGACTTCTTACACTTACATGTTGTTAATTTGGTCAATGTTTCATTATATCCAGAATGGTATTCATGATGTAGATATCATATATGTCATATATATCCAGTACATTCATGTATTTAAAATATTACATAATCATTTAGAGGTAAGAAATGAAATGCACCGTTCATGGAGACGGTAAGCCGTACGTACGCATGAACGCTACTTTCATTTCTTTGTCATATTAATGGAATTAAAACTAAATGAGAGGTATGTATATTATAATTCCAGAATTATATTCATCATTTAGATATATCATTAATTATATATATCCATTATATACATGTACTTTTAATAATAAATTACATTTGGGGATAAGAAATGAAATACACCGTTCATGGAGACGGTAGTCCGTACGTACGCATGAACGCTACTTTCATTTCTATCTCATACTTTAATGGAAATAAATGATAATGATATATAGGTATATTATAATTCCAGTATAACATCATATATAATAACTTTAAATCCATCCTTTACACGTCCCACATATGGCATTAACGAATCACATCACTTTGAGGGGGCGGTAGTCCGCACTTCCTTAAGTGAAGATATCGCGTATACCCATAATGGAAGCCATAAAGGTAAGACACAAATGAAAAAAAACAGAAGCTTAAGGAAAACATATACATAATATATATCATATATAAAAATAGTGACATCATAATGGCCACCTTTGAAGGTGTTAAATGAGTATTGAACAATCATCGTTTCGGGAGGCAGAATTTCGCCATCCACGGAAACCGTATGTTCTTTAACCATTTGATGTAGTTGTGTGAGAGTGTAGCTCAAATAAATCTTATAACAACATCCTAGTATATTGAAGATACTGGTGTTGTTACAAAAGAAGTAAATAAAAAGAGTTTAGGGGGTCGGAGAAGCAAAATAAAACAAATGAACATGAGAGAATGAAATACCTTAAAAAGTGTAACTTCTTTTGGTTTGAGCCTAAAGGCTTCCTTTGAAAGGATTCTGCCCAAAGGGAATCCTCTAGGATGAGGAGAGGGATGTGGAGAGAGCAAATGGGCAGGGGTTGGCCGAGCCAAAGGCTTGAAGAGTGTGTGAAATAAGGTGGAGGTGGGGGCCTTTTATAAGAGGAGAGGAGGGGCACTTTTGGAAAGTAAAGAAATATAACTTTGTTTGAAAATGTGTTTCGGTTTTAAAAGGTCCCACATTGATAGAATTCGTGGATAAGGTGATAAGGCATCGAAATCCATTCATCCAATTGGTTTTGGACATGTGTAGTTCATAGATTTTATTTTATCTTTCCATTTTATTTAAATCGTCAAATAATGATGTCATCGCTGCATCATTATTATGTCATAAATAATTAAATTTATATAATGTCTAAAAATTATAAAAAAATTACTATGATGTAGGAAATCTTTTTAGCTTTCCATTGAATATTTATAATCAAAATTTGGACTTGTATAACCCCACTTAAAAATTGTTTTCGCAAAACATATTATGTTTGTGTCATTTTCACTTTAACATTTAATAAAAAGTAATTTATGTTATTTCCCAACAAAAGTGGATACATGGGGTCCCCAAGTTAGGCCATGACTTTTCTTGGTCGGCCATGACACAACCAATGAGGTTGGGACATGTGTCTAGGTCATTTTATATTATTAAAGCATTATTTATACATTAAACTACCCTAATTACCACTAATCGCGATTAAAACTTAATAAGTTACTATTCACCAAAAAATTATTATAATCTCATTGAACCACATTTTACTTCTTAATGACAACCATGTATGTCGGATTTTCAAAATTCAGTACACATTAGTGGTAAACTTTCATTTAACTGAAAAATCAGTTTGCTTGATTACCACTTAGTGGTTTCACTATTCATCAAAAATTGATGTTTTTCAGAAATTTACCAAAAATTCACCCTAAGCTATATTTGATATTCCGAATTCAAAAATGAAGTCCATTTTACAAAATTCAAATCATATAAGTCACATTAATTAATTTAATAATTAATTCCCGCTGCCAGAGCAAATAGCGTGTTTTTACAAAACAATAAGTATCAAAAGATTGACACCAGTTTAAGTCTAATTTCAAATAGAAATTGATTCCAATGACCACCATTGGATAAAATGGTAAAAATATATTCTAATTTCACTTTAAAACCAATTCAAAACATAATCTAATTGTATAAATAAATCAGATTAAAAAGCAGTTTTGATGTAAAATACAACATTTTACACTATTCATAAAAAAAATGAACTTCATCAGAAAGGTACCAAAAATTACACAATGTAAAATTTGATGTCCCGATTCTTAATAAAAGTTTTATTTGGTCCAAAAGAATGTATAAGAGTGATCAAAACTATATTTAATGACGGTTCACCATTAAAAGGTGATAAGTGAACCTTTAGTGAAAATTAGAGTATAAAAGCCTAAAATTGAACTCTTTCCGTATTTTAAGCCTTTATCTTTTATTGGGTAAATGTAAAAACATCTAAAAACATATCTATTCATATTTTAGTTATTTCTATTCATTCCCGCCAGTACAACGGCTACTTGTTAACTAATATTTAAAATAATATTATTATATTACTAGTGTGCTACGTAAGTTTCAAAGAAACTCATCGTTGTGTATCGGGTACGCTATCGAACATAGCAACCCCTTTTAATTAAAATTCATATTTAATTCTCAAATATTAGTAAATATGAAAATTATTTATTCTTTAATTACCTGGGATGTTACATCCTTCCCCCCTTTTGGGAATTGCGTCCTCACAATTTTATTCACTTATCAAAATAAGTGGGGGTATTTATCCCTCATAGCATTTTCAGATTCCCATGTTGCCTCTTCAATCATGTGGTTTTTCCACAAAACCTTTACCTGGTGAATCACCTTATTCCGTAACACTTGCTCCCTGTGGTCAAGAATCTGGACTGGTTGTTCCTCATAAGATAGGTTCTCTTCCAGCTGAACTACCTCTGGGCTCAAAACATGAGATGGATCTGGCATATACTTTCTCAACATCGAAACGTGAAAAACATTGTGTACCTGAGATAAACTTGGAGGTAATGCCACTCGGTATGCAACTGATCCAACTCTTTCCAGAATTTCGTATGGTCCAATAAACCTTGGACTCAACTTTCCTTTCTTACCAAATCTCATCACACTTTTCCAAGGAGAAACCTTGAGAAAAACATGATCACCTACCTCGAAAGATAGATCCTTCCTCCGGTTATCCGCATAACTCTTCTGCCTGCTCTGAGCTGTTCTCATGTGCTTCTGAATCAGCTGAACTTTTTCTGCCATCTCTTCTACCAATTCTGGTCCCATCAACTTCCTTTCACCCACTTCATCCCAGAAAGCTGGAGTTCGACACCGCTTCCCATATAATGCCTGAAATGGTGCCATCTGTATACTAGAATGAAAACTGTTATTATATGAAAACTCAACCAAAGAAAGATGTTGGTCCCAACTCCCCTGATAAACCATAGAACAAGCTCGTAGCATATCCTCCAATGTCTGAATTGTTCGCTCTGACTGTCCATCTGATTGAGGATGAAAAGCTGTACTAAAATTTAATTCAGTACCCAACGACTTCTGAAGGCCTTTCCAAAAGTTAGAAGTAAACCTGGGATCACGATCCGATACAATGGAGAGAGGAACTCCATGTAACCTGACTATCTCTTTAAGATACAAACGGGAAAGTTGACCAAGAGAGAAAGTATCTCGTATAGCAAGGAAATGAGCAGATTTGGTCAAGCGATCAACAATAACCCAGATTGCATTATTACCTCAAGATGTCTTTGGTAATCCAACAACAAAGTCCATGGATATATTCTCCCATTTCCACTCTGGAACTGGTAAAGGCTGAAGCATCCCTTTCGGTAACTGCCGCTCTGCTTTAACCTGCTAACAAGTCAAACACTTCATAGTAAAATCAGCAATATCACTTTTCATTCCATCCCACCAGTAATACTCCCGCAGATCTCCATACATCTTAGTACTGCCAGGATGAAAAAACAACTCATTCTTCAACTGTGAATCACAAGGCACACATAACGTCTTCACAAACCTTAAAACACAAACACAAACTTATCCAAGAACTCATGGAAATTTTTTTCATAAGGTCCATGAATACAACAGGTGCATTGGTTAACCCCAAAGGCATAACTACAAATTCATAATGGACATATCTAGTACGGAACACAATCTTCGGAACATCTGCTTCTTTTACTTTCAACTGATGGTACCCCGACCTCAAGTCAATCTTCGAAAAATACTGAGCTCTCTGGAGCTGATACCACTTCATTTGATGGCCCAACATCTGCTGAAGTAGTTGCAAAGGATTTCACCACCCCTTTCTGCTTGTAGTCTAACTGCTTCCCTTCACTCAAGCTCCTTGTCGGACACTCGTTTGCATAGTGACCCATCTCATTGCACTTATAACATTTCACTAACTGTAAATCAAATTTATTCTTACCTTCACCTTGATCCTTTTCAGTGCAATCACGAGCCTTATGTCCCATCTTACCACATCGGTAGCACTTCCCAGAATTCAAAAGACATTCCCCAGCATGCCTTTTGCCACATTTATCACAAATTGGAAACTTAGTTATCTTACCATCAGACCTTTTTGAAGAATTCTTACCATTCTCCTGCAACCTCGGTCTCTTCTTCTGCTGGTTGTTATAGGACACTTGGTCATCGGCAAACTCCATTTCCACCTTCTCAGCACATCGAACAAGCTTTTCATAACTTTTAAACTCACGAGAAGCCAATGCCCTTCGATACTTTGGCTTTAATCCTGAGTAAAAACGATTGATTTTACTATCAAGGTCCCGGATAAAATTTGGAGCATACCTTGCCAAACGAGTGAACTTTTCTTCATAGGCAGCCACTGAGTCTTCCTCTTGCCTCAATTCCAAGAATTGCTTTTCCATCCTAAGTCGAACAGCCTTAGGAAAATACTTCTCAAGAAACATACCTTTGAAATCATCCCAGTCAAGAGCATCAATCTCATCGGCTTCCCTGATATTTTTAACCATAGACCACCACTGATCTGCTTCACCCTCCAAACGGTAAATAGCAAGACTAACCTTTTGATTGTCTGAACACCCCATGACATCAAAAATCTTCTCCAGTGCTTTAATCCACCCTTCAGCTTGCACAGGGTCAGATGATCCTCTGAATGATGGGGGATGTTGCCTCATGAAATGTTCCACCACTGACATGTTCCTCTGCGGTTGGTCTGGCTGATCTCGTGCATGGATACCACCACCATTTATAGCCTGAGTCAACTGTGCCATCACTGCAACAAACTGTTCAGTTCCGATTCCAACCATCTCAGGTTGCTGATTTGGAAGGTTGTCTTCCTCCTGATGTCGTCCCAACATAGCTGCTTTGTTTCCCCTACGGAAAACCATTCTGAACATGGAAATATCTTAGGCGAAGCAACATGGTAATCCTTAAATGCTATATCATTTCAATCATATTATAATTTAACACTTTTCTAACTCCTAAAGTTGTCTAAACCGACCTTTGATACCAACTATAAGGCCCCAGCCTTAAACCTTACTTAATCTTGAGTTATTACAAGATTACACGTTGAGGATCTTTTCGGGTTTAGAGTTTTAGAGAATTAGATCATAAAACTTGGGTTACATTCCACATATAAACAAAGTGGTTACATAAAGATAGTATTCTTCATTCCCATCAATGGAAACACATTTGAAATAAAACATGGATTCTTTTTGACACATCCTTGACCCTATCATCTTATCATGTACCTTTCCCTTGACCTGTGAAAAACATTTCAAAAACTTGGGATGAGCATAAAAACTCAGTATGGGTTATAAAAACATGGAAAGGAATCATGAGTTCATATATACATAAGAATGAAATCATACTTTACCCATAAAACATAGGCACTTTAACATACCTCATAAAAACATGAATAAATCATATAAATCATAATACGTAAAGGTAACTTGAGGCATTCATAACATTCTTACATAGGGGGTAACCCTCTTGGTTACGTTTGGAATACCCATCACAGTATATTCCCTAAAATCTCTTCGGAGAAACCTTAACGTTTCACTCCTTCGCGTTACCCAATGCATTGGAGAGCTATAACGGGCTCACCCGCCCTTAGTTTATCACGGAACCACCCGTCTTCATAATAATGCCCAAGAACCATAACATAATCATATCACATAAAACATGCATAAAGGAAACATAAAATTTCCACATTTCAATCACGAGATATCAATACAACACATTGATATAATAAAAACATTATGAAAACCATTTTCAATACCAAAGTAAAACATGGTATTTATTTTTCTTTAAAAAAAAGAAGGTATGGCTTGTAGAGGAAGCCGAAACTCAAATAACGGTTACGACGGCGGATAAGTCATTGTCGCCGCATACGTACGACAAAAACATTCCCTTTTGTCGTTTAGTAAACGCTTCGTATAAAAAAGATTCCTTTTGAATAAACGTAAAAGTCAAAGGGGTTTATACACCGTATAAAAGAAAGTTGTGTATAAAATAAAATATGCCTCAATGAAAGGAGATTGAGACGAAGTCCCATACAAAGATAATTTTTAAAATAAAATAGATACATTATGTGTATTCACTATAAGTACACATAAATAAAGTACAAATACAAGATACGACATAATAATATAATGACATAATTTGAAAGTAGGAGATTAACCCAAAGAATGGAAATTGGGTTAAGAAGTTCCCATACCTCGTATCTGACTTGACCCGACCGTTCTTTAAACTCCTGAATAATAAACTTTAGTTAATCTCTACTTGATTATGAATCTTTTCCAAGTTCATTATTCCTTTTATACCATGTTATGAACATCATGTAATCATTTAAGTTAATAATGTTCATTTTGTCGGTATTTGGTTCTTAAGTCAAAAATAGACTTCTTACACTTACATGTTGTTAATTTGGTCAATGTTTCATTATATCCAGAATGGTATTCATGATGTAGATATCATATATGTCATATATATCCAGTACATTCATGTATTTAAAATATTACATAATCATTTAGAGGTAAGAAATGAAATGCACCGTTCATGGAGACGGTAAGCCGTACGTACGCATGAACGCTACTTTCATTTCTTTGTCATATTAATGGAATTAAAACTAAATGAGAGGTATGTATATTATAATTCCAGAATTATATTCATCATTTAGATATATCATTAATTATATATATCCATTATATACATGTACTTTTAATAATAAATTACATTTGGGGATAAGAAATGAAATGCACCGTTCATGGAGACGGTAGTCCGTACGTACGCATGAACGCTACTTTCATTTCTATCTCATACTTTAATGGAAATAAATGATAATGATATATAGGTATATTATAATTCCAGTATAACATCATATATAATAACTTTAAATCCATCCTTTACACGTCCCACATATGGCATTAACGAATCACATCACTTTGAGGGGGCGGTAGTCCGCACTTCCTTAAGTGAAGATATCGCGTATACCCATAATGGAAGCCATAAAGGTAAGACACAAATGAAAAAAAACAGAAGCTTAAGGAAAAAATATACATAATATATATCATATATAAAAATAGTGACATCATAATGGCCACCTTTGAAGGTGTTAAATGAGTATTGAACAATCATCGTTTCGGGAGGCAGAATTTCGCCATCCACGGAAACCGTATGTTCTTTAACCATTTGATGTAGTTGTGTGAGAGTGTAGCTCAAATAAATCTTATAACAACATCCTAGTATATTGAAGATACTGGTGTTGTTACAAAAGAAGTAAATAAAAAGAGTTTAGGGGGTCGGAGAAGCAAAATAAAACAAATGAACATGAGAGAATGAAATACCTTAAAAAGTGTAACTTCTTTTGGTTTGAGCCTAAAGGCTTCCTTTGAAAGGATTCTGCCCAAAGGGAATCCTCTAGGATGAGGAGAGGGATGTGGAGAGAGCAAATGGGCAGGGGTTGGCCGAGCCAAAGGCTTGAAGAGTGTGTGAAATAAGGTGGAGGTGGGGGCCTTTTATAAGAGGAGAGGAGGGGCACTTTTGGAAAGTAAAGAAATATAACTTTGTTTGAAAATGTGTTTCGGTTTTAAAAGGTCCCACATTGATAGAATTCGTGGATAAGGTGATAAGGCATCGAAATCCATTCATCCAATTGGTTTTGGACATGTGTAGTTCATAGATTTTATTTTATCTTTCCATTTTATTTAAATCGTCAAATAATGATGTCATCGCTGCATCATTATTATGTCATAAATAATTAAATTTATATAATGTCTAAAAATTATAAACAAATTACTATGATGTAGGAAATCTTTTTAGCTTTCCATTGAATATTTATAATCAAAATTTGGACTTGTATAACCCCACTTAAAAAATGTTTTCGCAAAACATATTATGTTTGTGTCATTTTCACTTTAACATTTAATAAAAAGTAATTTATGTTATTTCCCAACAAAAGTGGATACATGGGGTCCCCAAGTTAGGCCATGACTTGTCTTGGTCGGCCATGACACAACCAATGAGGTTGGGACATGTGTCTAGGTCATTTTATATTATTAAAGCATTATTTATACATTAAACTACCCTAATTACCACTAATCGCGATTAAAACTTAATAAGTTACTATTCACCAAAAAATTATTATAATCTCATTGAACCACATTTTACTTCTTAATGACAACCATGTATGTCGGATTTTCAAAATTCAGTACACATTAGTGGTAAACTTTCATTTAACTGAAAAATCAGTTTGCTTGATTACCACTTAGTGGTTTCACTATTCATCAAAAATTGATGTTTTTCAGAAATTTACCAAAAATTCACCCTAAGCTATATTTGATATTCCGAATTCAAAAATGAAGTCCATTTTACAAAATTCAAATCATATAAGTCACATTAATTAATTTAATAATTAATTCCCGCTGCCAGAGCAAATAGCGTGTTTTTACAAAACAATAAGTATCAAAAGATTGACACCAGTTTAAGTCTAATTTCAAATAGAAATTGATTCCAATGACCACCATTGGATAAAATGGTAAAAATATATTCTAATTTCACTTTAAAACCAATTCAAAACATAATCTAATTGTATAAATAAATCAGATTAAAAAGCAGTTTTGATGTAAAATACAACATTTTACACTATTCATAAAAAAAATGAACTTCATCAGAAAGGTACCAAAAATTACACAATGTAAAATTTGATGTCCCGATTCTTAATAAAAGTTTTATTTGGTCCAAAAGAATGTATAAGAGTGATCAAAACTATATTTAATGACGGTTCACCATTAAAAGGTGATAAGTGAACCTTTAGTGAAAATTAGAGTATAAAAGCCTAAAATTGAACTCTTTCCGTATTTTAAGCCTTTATCTTTTATTGGGTAAATGTAAAAACATCTAAAAACATATCTATTCATATTTTAGTTATTTCTATTCATTCCCGCCAGTACAACGGCTACTTGTTAACTAATATTTAAAATAATATTATTATATTACTAGTGTGCTACGTAAGTTTCAAAGAAACTCATCGTTGTGTATCGGGTACGCTATCGAACATAGCAACCCCTTTTAATTAAAATTCATATTTAATTCTCAAATATTAATAAATATGAAAATTATTTATTCTTTAATTACCTGGGATGTTACAAGGCGGTTGTCCACCATACACACAGATGACAAAATATTTTCAAATTTGATGGAAGGGGAGATAGATATGTGTCATGACATAAACATAATATCATATAATTATATATACTATAAATTATTTATTATTTTATCTGATTTGAATAATTTATTACAGATGTGGATGAAAAAACAACTAAAACATGAAGTTAAAAACTATATATCTTCTTTGGAAATCCTCTTTTTCTTGATAAGGTATGACCACTTAGATAAAGGTTATTACTAAAAAAATATTTCTATAATGAGAGGAGTTATTATATGAATTATTTTTATTATATACTGGTTAATCCAAAAGTTTTTTATGTGTGATTAAAAGGGCAGAACAACTTTCCTTTTGTAAGAGAGGCGGGGAGAACATTGGGAATTTCATAAAATATTAAATTAATATAAACTAATTTTCAATTATCAGTGGAACCAAATTGAGTTATTTATAATATAATATTATTATTTTTCTATATAACCTCATCCAATAAAATTTAGATATGTTTTGATAATATTTATACCCTTATCTATTATTTTAACCTTTATTTAACCCCTTTAACTATAACCGTGAAAACATTGATTTTTACACTTTGACGGTTAATATTGTAATAATAAAGTGAAGAACATACAATAAATGGAACATTTTTTATATTTTAAAAATTATAATAATAACATGGATTAACTTGATATTTTTATGAAATTTATATCTTTTAATAAAATATTGTTTACTATTAAATATCTATAATGTCAATTTTATGAACTATTCACTACTTTGACATTAATAATACCAATATAACACTTATAATTATATTAAACTGTATTATAATAACCAAAAAATGTATATTTATTCTATAAAATCATTATATCACATTATTTTGATCAAATTATATTTATTTTAATGTTTTTAATATAATTTATATGATTTTATTTCCGTAATTGAATAATTTCAACATCAACATTGTAAAGGATTTTAAATTAATTATATCATCCCTAAAAATGAAAAATAAAATAACATTAAGAATATAAATATTTTATTTTTTTAAATTACAATTTTTAGTCTATCATATCCTCTATATAACAGCATAGGAAAAATATTTCACTAATTAAAAAAAAGGGTGGGATATGTTTGAAATTTATTTAAATAAAACAATATAAAGGTTATAAACTCATCCAAGTTTCCCCATAAGTTCATAAATTCAATCCCTGTATTATTATGTTTGAGAAATAATCATAAAAAAATTATAATTTTTTATTATAATTTTACCATCCATATCATTTTATTTTTAACATTTAATTACCCGGTTTACTATTTATTGCTGTATTAAAAATTACTTTGTTCCCCATTTATATTAAAAAAAATATAAAAGTAATATGTTTAAAAAATTTAGAACCACTAATTAAAATTTTGGAATCAATTTTTCCAAAATAAAATCATAAAGGATTTGTAATTTAATTTAAAATTAAACCAGAAAACATAATGATGTGTATTTTTTTGAAAAAAATCCGTTTTAAAAAATAATTTATTTATAATAAATTAAAGTAAAAAATAAATTTAAAAAAAATAATATGATTATATTAAATACAAAATAACTAAATGAAATTTATAATATATAAAAAATATAGTTTTTCTTTGTAAATAATTTAAAATATAATATAGTTTTAAATACAAATCACTATCTTTTGAGTATTCCTTACAAAAACAATATTTTCATAAAATTACCAAAAATTCATTCATAGATTTTTTTTGAAAGAATATTTCATGAATGAAATTAATTTTTTAAAATTATAATTCCATAATTTGAAAATTAATCTTTTAAATATAACCATATTAGAAAATGAGTTTAATAAAACTATTTCAATTTCACTTTTTTATTTATAATGAATAACACTATTTCCTTTAAGAATATTATTAAGTATGAAAAATATTTATTCTAACTATAATTAAATTATAACATTCCATCCCCCGTTTTAAAATGGAATCCTCGCAATTTTATTCCATTTTTAAATAATTGGGTGTACCTTTCCTTCAGAGCATTTTTATATTCCCATGTTTTTCTTCAACCATATATTTTCACTAAAAACCTTAACCTAGTGAATTACCCTATTCCAAATTAAATTCTATCTACATTAAAGAATAAAAATATGGGTTTCCTCACATGATAGGTTGTCTTTCAACTGAAAAATATCACAGCTTAAAACATGATATGAATCTGACACATATTTTTTCCACATCAAAACATGGAATACATTTTTTACCTAGGATAAACTCAAATCAGGAAAACTCGGTAAGAAAATGAACAAAAAATTTATAGGATTTCATATGGTCTAATGAAAATTATACATAAATTTCTATTTATAATGAATCACATAACACTTTTCCATATAGACATTTTAATAAATACATTATCACTTACCTAAAAGGAATAAAATTTATGATTATTTATATAACTTTGATGATTAGATTGAGATATCCTCATATGTAGATAAATTATCTTCACCTTTACATTCATTTCATCTACCAATTATATTCCTAAGAAATTATTATCACCTACTTAATCCCATGATTATAGTGTCACACACCGCTTTCTATAAAATGCCTCAAGAGGATCCATATGTATACTGGAATGAAAATGTTATAATGAGAGATCTCAACTAAATAATTATTTTGATATCAACTTCCTTGGTAATCAATTGAAAAATTAGGAATCATTTATTCCAAGGTATTAATTTTTTATTCTGATTTTCTATCAGAATGAGTATAAAAATCTTTGCTGAAATTTAATTTAGTTCCCAATGAATTCTTAATTCCTTTCCAAAATCTGAAGTGAATATGGGATAATTTAAAGATGTGATGGATAGTATAACTTTATATAACCCGAATATCTCCTTGAGATATAATCGAGAATGTTTATCCAATTAAATAGTAACTCAAATGGTATGAAAATATATATACTTACTCATTCAACTAAAAAAACCCAAATTTCATTATTACCATGATATTTATTATGTAATCACACCACAAAATACATAGATATATTTTACTATTTCCATATTGGCATTCAAAAAGTCAAAACAACACCCTTCTATAATTATCATTATACATTAACCTTTTTATAAGTAAAACATTAAATGGTAATGTCAGCAATATCTCATTTCAATCCATCCCACCAGTAATACTCCTAGAAGTCTCAATATTTATTAGTACTTCTAGTATAAATAGAAAAAATTGAATTATGATATTCATTAAGAAACTTCCTCTTCAATTGGGAATCATAAGTCACACATAATCTCTTTTCAAATCCTAGAAACACATTATTTTCGACGTTAAATTCTAGAAACATACCATTGTTAACTAATTTAGTTTTTCTTATTACTCATAGACTTCCTTCAGAGCTTTCTTAATTATTTATTATAGGTTTTATTTAATTAATATTAAAAATAAAAGGGAGGAATTTATTATATCCACCACTTCAAATATAACATTTATCCACTAAATAGTCATATTCCAGATATAACATAGTTAATGTTGCATTATTTTTCTGACTCAATGCATTATATACATTATTTCCCATTCCATGATGGGGATGGATAATTCAAATATAGACTTTAATGAGTTACATATATCTTCTATACCTCATGTTCAAATATTTAAAATTCAATATATGCCTCAAAATTTAATGGTCAGTATATATTGTTGACCTCCAAATTCTAATGATCGCAAAATTATGTTTCTAATATTATTATTTAGTTTCATGTTTCTTTTTATGTAATATGTATTTTGATCCAGGTGAAAAAAAATCTATGTAAAAGAAACCATTTTGATTGGAACCACCAACACGAGATATCATTTTCCATGAATTGCCTCCAACATAAAATTCTCTCTTTTTATAAGATACTATTAGGATATCACACCTCCAGAATGTCATATAGCTGATATGAAAAATTGATAGTGTTGAAGACACCATTTGTCAACATTGTTTTTTAATTTCATGCCTCTAGAATGAAAATTTTTCTAAGTACGGGATACCATTAGACGAGGAACTACCAATATCATACCTACAACATATAATTTTATATAATTCTAACACACCATCAGACCTCACACCGCCAGATTAGATACCTCTAGTTGAGATTCCACCATTTTAGTGGAAATTTAGCTAACTCTAAGACACCTCTAGTGGCATACTTTGAGAATATGACACTATGGAAGCCTGAGACACCGCCAAAATAAGACACTACCATGGTTTTCTCAACTTATCATTTATAATTACATTATTCTAACTACTATATTTATTAAATTTAATTAAATTTAATATTATAATGATTTAATCATAAATTATTGACATAAAGAATTAAAGAGAGTTTTATGACATGTAGTACGAAGAAAATGATGATCAGGATATTCTTTTAGATGCTACTAATAAAGGTGTATCACAATACCTTGTTAAAATTTATAGAAATATATTATAGGGATAAAATATTATATGATGTGGACCAATATAAAGATGAAATATTGAATCTCTTGATTAAATATTGAGATACACCAGGTGTAAACATTCGAATGGGAAGCTGAATTACACCATCACATCAAGTGATTTTTTTCAGTAAAATAATAGGAATATGTGAAACTCTTTTTTCTAGATGTTTTTTATAACTCAACTAAAGATTTAATACTGAATCAAATCATGAGTCACATGCTTCTTTGAATTATACCACACACTTATGAACTCTACTCTTTTATATTTCTTTGTTCTATTTATGTTTATTAATTTTTTGAGCAGTGTGTGTGCATTATCTATTTTATCACATGCACACTTTCTCTTGTGCTAAACTGGAAGATACTCGATATCATCTCAAACTGTTTTCACTTTTTTTATCCCATTTCTATCTGTGGATAGGTTCCTTGTGTGAAACGTTTAGTTTGAATCCCATGAATAACTCTGCAAGGGGTCGTGTGGGACATGGATAATTGAAAACTATTGTAAAACCCAATCCAGGTTATGGATCATCTTGTTTATTTTATATAAACTTTTTGTTGGTGGGTGATCATTATGTGAATATGACTAATTCTTTACTTGGTATTAAACCTCTTCTGTTTGGTCTTTCTGATGTATTCTCCAATTTTTTTTACTTTATTTATGATTTAAAATTAAATATTTTTTAACTATAACAAAATATATACATTGATATTATATCTTAATTTGTGTTCATATAGTATTTTTTTCAATTAAACAAATTTCAAAGGATCCAATAATATTGTATTTTATTCATCTGAGACATATTCAATATTTAGAGAAATCTATTCAAATATTAAGATCTATATCATTGTACTTATTTTGATAAATTATGATATTTTAAATATTTTGGGGATTTAAAATTAATCAATCTTAGAAATAAATTATTATTGGGTACTCAATTCACCCCCCTCTTGAGATAATCACTCCAACAAACATTCAGTATCAAAGGTTTAATAAAAAAAATACAGTAATAAACCATAAATTATATATGGATTTCTAATATGTAAAAAATTTCCCCTACTAAGATACTCACTCTAACTAACATTAAGTATCAAAGGTCTTCATTCCATGGTATTAATTTTTTTCAAATTGTTTTAACTATGATTGTCGTTTTACATTAATGATCTCAATTTTTTTCATTTCTGAATTTAGTTCTTTAAAATCGATAATCATCAAGAATGTTCACCCAAAAAATTACCTCCTTTAATTAATGGGATAAATTATACCCAATTGAATATTAAGATGAAATTGAATATATAATGTATGCATTTTGATATAGGGTCTGCTATTGAAGAGAATATGTTATACCTAACACAACTAGATGTACATGGGATGATGAAATAAAATATCTTACAATAATAACTGTGAAAAAATTAATTCCTTGTACCATGGTTTGGGAGATGCCAAATTTAATAGAATTTTTTTTATCTAAAACTGCAATTGAAATTTTAGACAATTTCTTTATTTCATATGTGGGAACTTCCAATGATAAAAATATGAGGATTTATACATATAATATTAAATAATATAATTTTAAAATGAATTCTGATGACCATATTTCTTAAATGTATCTCATGTTTAATGAGATTTTCTATACAGTGAGGTCTCTAAGAAAACTAGTATATGAAAACGATCAAATTATGAGATTGTTGAGATTCTAACAAAAAAGATGGAGTGGCACATCATTTTCAATAAGATATTCATGTGAAATAATTAAACTATATGTGAAGGATTTTCTTTGAAATATTATGATGAATGAAAAGGTATTAAAGGTAAATCATATTGAAAATGAAGAGTCAAAAATAAATTGAGTATCTTTAAATACTACTAAACCTAGACAACAAAATGAAAAGTAGAAATAGAATGTACAAGATATTAGTTCTAGTGATAGTGAATCACCTCCTCATAGTGATGAGAATATGAATTACCTAGAAAAAAGATTATAGAAATTTTATCAAAATATGAAGTTCTTCATGAAATGAAATTATAAAAGAAAATTTTAAAATAGAGGAAATTTGAATAAATATTGGAATAATACTGATGATAAAAAAAGAAAATTATTTTCTATTAGTGTAAAAGAAAATGTCACATTAATTTTCATTTTAAAATATTTAGTACAAAAAATAAATATGAGGAAAGGGAGAGGAGATACAAAAAGGAAATGAAGGAAACTTAGTCCAGTGAGATTATTTACATAAAGATATTTCCAAAAGAGAGAATATGTGTTTCATGTCTGAAGTCAATGAGGTATCTATATTACCTACAATATCTATTATTTTTCATGTGTATAAGTCTAATAACATTGAAAATGAACAACATGATGATAAAGATATATCAAATAATAAATTGACTGAATATTCCATTATGAAATAAGACACCTTTAATTAATTATACGATAATCATAAAAGTCTTAAAAGGAATCATTCTATAACTATAAATATAGAATCTAAACTGTCTATAAAAATAGAAAAAAAAATCTTAACTGCTCAAAGAAAACAATAAACTTAAATAGTCTAATGATAAACTGATGAATGATTGTGAAAAATTTACAAATGATATATATACTCTTAAAAAAAATTGGAAAACAATTTTCTCCTAAATAGTTTAATCAAATAGGGTATGAGCTTGGACAAAGGCGAATATCGAGGAGTACTTTTTTTCTCAAGTCCATAACTAAAAATTAAATTGGTAATTAGTTTTCAAAATAACTTAATTTTATTTTTATTTGTAAAATATTTCAATATTTTTAAAGGAATCCCAGTAGAAAAATGTGGCCTAAAAATTCCTTTATATCTAAAAATTATGAATCCAAACATATTTGGGTACCGAATTCATTTTTTTTAACACATGTTTTATAGGAAACAATTCTGGATGACCTTAAATAGAGGTCTATGATACTTAGAAAATGGTTTTTCTAGACATATGATATGAGATTATTCACGATTAAATAGATTTATAAAGTTTCATGGTGTATATGTCCCCTTTCTTGATAATGAAATTGGAAAAATCATCATCCTAGACCAGATTGGTAAAAAATTTATTTTTAATATATAAAGTCTTATATGTTGATGGTTTAAAGTATAATATTCTAATAATTTATCAATTGTGTGATGATGGTTTTAATGTTAAATTTGAGAATGATTCTTACAATGTATTTGATTAAAAAAATTATTTATTTATTTTGTTTCATAATGATAATGTTTATGTTATATATTTAAATTATTTGATTTAGTAAAATGCTTCAAGATTAATTACCATCCACAAATAGTCGTGGATTTGGAATAGTAGACAAGGCCATTGTAATGATCATACACATATGATGATTACTAAAAATTGGTTAGTTAGGGATCTACCTATGATAGATTTCCCCACTGATAATTTCTATAACCCTTATCAAAAAGGGAAACTACACAAAGATTAAATTGTATTAAAGAAAAAGGTTTCAACATATCAACGTCTCGAGCTATTTCACTTGGATTTGTTTGGATATTTTAGGGTTTCAATTCATATTGGGAAGCAATATGTTTATGTCATTGTGGATAATTTCTCTTAGTATAAATGGGTATACTTTCTAGCTCAAAATAGTAAAGCATGATCTTATTTTACCAAATATGCTATGTTTGTAGAAAATATCAGTGGACTTATAACTAAAACATTACGATGTGATCATGGATGTGAGTTTGAAAATCATGATTTGGAATTTTTTTTATAAAAAAATGGCTAGACTCATAACATCTCTTCTTTAGGGAACCCCATTTGAATTGAGTTATTTGAATAAGAAATAGAACATTACTAGGGATAAACTAGAAAATATTTAATTAGTATGACCTAATTATATATTTTTAGGAGGAATTTATAAATACATCCTCATATATCATAAATTTTGTTTTGATTAGACCTGTCCTTAAGAAGACCCCTTATGCGATTTGGAATAATGGGAAACCTAAAGTTAATTATATTAGAGTTTTTTGTTTCAATTTCATTATTCTTAACACTAAGGAAAAAATTGAAAAAAATTATTTGAAAAGCTATGAAGGAATTTTATATGGTTATTTAATCTCCAGCAAAACCAAGAGAGTTTTCAACAGGAAGATAAAAATTATGGAAGATTCATCCCACATCCAATTTCATGAAACTGAACCACATGAGCCTAAGACCTATTTATAAAATCTTTTGGATGATTTATCTTCTCCAAAAATAAATTCAAAACCATTAGATTCTTCTATAAAACCGAAAGAAAATCATCCAATTCTAAAGAATTTCCAAAATTTCTAGAAATAGAACTGTAAAATTCAGATGTTTCCAGTCAGTCTTTCTATAGGGATGTTAGAACCATTAAGTCCATACATTGGATGTTGTTATAGCATATCTAAATAGAGGAAATAAAACTATATCTTCTATTGGAAATCAGGTTAAACTTCAATTTTTCTTATCGCATATTTAACATAAGAACATCAATGAATCTATTAAAGTTGAATTTTGGGTAATAAAATGATAGAAACATTAAATCATTTAGAGAGATAAAATATGTGGGAATGTGTCGACAAACACAAGGACACCATGACTATTTTTCACTAAATGGGTATTTATGAATACAATTGATGAGTCGGGAATAATAGTTAGAAATAGTGCTAGACATCTTATACAAAGTTATAGTCATAATGAATTAACTGAATATGTTGAAACCTTTTGACCTATATCCAGACATTAACCTATTACTTTATTATAGGACTATAATTCACACCTAGATTTCACGCTTTACCAAATGGATGTTAATAGTGAATTCTTAAATGTTTTTTTTTGTTGAGGATTATTTTATAGAACAACCTCCTAGTTTTCAAAATCCTCATTTTCCAAATAAATATTTTAAATTAACTATATATATATATATATGGTCTAAATCAAGATCTTATAGCATTTTATAATAGGATTATTGAGTTTATGATTTCAAAACATTTTTCATAAGTAATATCTAATCCTACTAATTTCATAAAATTAATTTCAAAATATGTAATAATAGTTCAAATCTATTTTGATGATATTTTTTGGATCTTAAAAAAATTATCATAGTACTTATTTTTCAGAAATAATGAAAATTAATTTTAAATGACTTTAGTGGATGAATACAAATTGTTTCTTGGCTTATAGATTATTTAAAATAAGATGGAATTATTTTAAACAAAACAAAATATACTAATTATTTTCTAATTTTTTTAACTTAGATAGAACTATGAGTAGTTATAATCTAATGAGCACCTCCTATAAAATAGATCTTGATAAAAATGGGAAACCAGTTGATCAAACCAGTTATAGAGAAATGATTGGATGTACTCTTTACTTGATGTCTAGTTGACAAAAAAATTTGTTTAGTGTGTGTATGTGTGTCCATTTTCATGAAAACCCAAAATAGCCCCACATAGTTTCTATTATAAGAATTTTAAAGTAACTCTAGTATAATAAAAATTTAAGATTGTTTTACCCAATAGGATAAGCAATTGATTCATATATGTTATTATGATGCTGGTTTTGGTTGATAAATTTAGATATAAAAATAACCTATGGAATGTGTCACTTTGTGAGAAAGTATCTAATTTCATGGTGTCATAAAAAGAAAAAATTTGTTGATTTACCTGCTTCTCAAACTGAGTATAAAGCAATAAGAACTTATTGTCTACAATTTTTCTGGTTTAGACACACTCTCTTAGAAAATGGATTTCAATTCTGGCATGTCCCCATAAACTGTGACAACACAAGCACAATTAATATTTCAAAGAATACAATTTCACATTCTAGGACAAAAGCATTGATATAAGAAATCTTTTTTTTTGTGAAATCATTTTAAAAAAGGTGACATCACTCTTGAATTTATTGGCATAGAACAATAGTTAGCTGATATATTTAATAATCCATTGAATTATTAGATAATAAATTATATCAAACATGAGTTAGGAATGATAAATTTTGTTGAGGAATAATTTTTTGTGACATAACATTATGACATACCATTGTGGTTGATATAGTACTATGATGACATACAGTTATATTGATGTATCATTAGTTTATCCTATCATTGGAATATCATATCATTATCCTATCAAACTATTGCCTTGTAATGATGTTGGCTTATCCTGATGTAGTTCTGTCATGTTTTTGGAATATTATTCTATTGTCCTATTGAACCGTTGCCTATATGACTAAGTGATTTTTTTTGTTTTGCATTTTATTTTGAGCTTCCAGTTTTTCTCCTGGTTTAGGTAATTTCATGTAAAAAGATGTGTGTTTTTCCTCAAATATCAATTTCAATTTCAAGTATTAATTATATTTTACAATACCTAATATCCCAAATGATATTAAAATTTCATAATGTCTCATCTCAACACACCTTGTACCCCGCACGATACTCCCATATCTCTCTCTTGATCCTTGAACAACCCTTTGCATCCCATTTTTCAAATCTTCACCTACCCTTGTCCTAGTATTTTGAGTTGATTTGTATTCCATTAATGAAGCATGATTTTGGGATTTCTCCTTCTAGGTTTACATCTTCAAATAAGTAAAATAATGATCCTATTATACCTTCTCTAGTTTCTCAAGTAAATCATTTATTCGCTAATAGAGTTGTTATACTAGAAAAGGAATCTAAATCGAAGTGGTTATAATACAGTAAGTATCTTGTATTCAAAGTGACTCAAATAAGGGATTTTTTTTTATTTTTCATCAAACAAAACACAGTTCTACCATAACCTTTCATTTGAGTTTTATCATCAGGTATAGTTTACATTTTGTGAAGATGTTACTGATTGTATTTGAAGTCATTTGAAACGACTTGGGTATTGTTTTCATCAAGGAAATGGGATAAATTTTAAGGTGTACCTCAGTACAGAATCTATTATGACTACCAAGTTAGAATTCCATAAGTGAGTGATTTTTTACGTGTGGGGATTATCTTGATATGCTAATAATAGATGGAAAACCCATATGGGATGTTTCCTTTTATCTAGATGGAGAATGTTGGTTTCCCTTTAATTTTGTGCAGCACATGCTAAACTTAAGAAAGGGTGTTTTCATAACAGTAATTTACCAATATGCATATCTTATTTTTGTGATTACAGAATGTCACAAAATTAATCTGTGTTGATAACTTATGGTGAATATGTGTGAGATGACCAAGAAATCCTCAGGATATAATTCATTTATCTACATAAAACAATTTTCACCATATTGATGGACAAGAGCCTGGTAGTTGAGGATTAAGTGTCTAGTATATAATTTGGTGGTTTTTGACTTAAAAGTTTTACTTGTATAAGAATTATGATTATCTTGAATAGTTGTAAGAAACAATGGGCTTGAGACTCTGATAAATTATATAATGAGTATAATCCATCTGATCATCCAACCAGAGTTAATGATGAAGTTTATACATGCTTTGATCCTGATGAAGTACTAAAAGACTCTAATGACAAGGAAGAAGTTGTTGTGGAAGAAGTAGAAAAAAACCATCTATAGATGTAGGCAGTGACCCTGATTTGTCTCCCAACACTTCTCCCATTTCTTATAGAGATCGTATCCCACCTAGGAGGTTTACAAAAAGAGAAAATATAGATAAATTTGACAAATAAACGACTAAGGTCTCTAAATAATAGTAATATAAAAGTTCCAAATCAACTGAAGATGGTTGTGTTGATAATTATGAGGATGAAAATGATGAATATGATGAGAATGGAAGTGAATCCAGTTATGATAAAGACTCTAACCAAAATGGTTCTAGTGGTAGAATCAACATAAAGGCATTAGATATTCCTATAGATCTTTTTGATGCACTTATTGAGGGGGAGAAATACCCATCTATTGTAATATTTTAGGAATATCCAAATGTTGATGATGTGGAGGAAAGTTATTTTTTAATTTGTCAAGTTGTATCTGATTATACTATTGCTGATAAAATGGGAGTTATGGGTACTATAGAATAGAATGTAGCTGAAACAAAAAAAATGGAGCTTATTGAGGAATAATTTGGAGTTGAAAAGTTACATTATTTAAATGTTTATAAGAATCTTGTGGATGATAATTTGGAAGGCAAATCCACTAATGTTGTTTGTTAAGAGGACGTTCAAATTCTTGATATACCTACTTTTGGTACATAGTTATAAGTCGAGTCTACCAGTGCTACTACACAGAGCTCATATACTCAATAGTTAAATTAAATTCCTATATCCATTGTATATTTTTTAGCTAAATAGAGTTCAAATATTCTAAAAATATTCATACAGTGGTAGTTTTACCTACTTTTTTGGTCTCTCCTACTACTTCTCTAGTATCTTCTAATGTTTTTAAGAAATGGGTTAATTCTATTTTTGAATAATGGTACAAATTTTTTGGGAGCCCACCAAAGAAAAATAGACATAAGGTTAGACTTGATGAATATGCTAAGGTATACTTGATAAATGAAGTATATTATGGTGGGATATTGGAAAGGTTTTCTTGTATTATAATTACAACACCTAAATCTTCTTTATCACCTGAATTTTCTTCAGTACCTATTCTTGGTCCAGTTGATGTAGTCATTAAAAGTGACTTTGATGATTTTTGTAACATGTTGATTCCTTATTTTTCATTAAATTTTAAAAATAAAAACCCTCAAGATAATTTCATCTATGAGAAGGATGCAAGAAATAATATTGAGTTGGTAATTCAATATATTCAACCAAATATGATGCATCACATTTACGAGATAGAGATTGAGAATAAGTTTAGTGAACTAGACCACATTAAGTCTTTGATTAAATAAATTTGTTCTAATTTTAAATATTTCTTGAATGGAATAATTCAAATTACTGAGGATACATCTTTATATACTTATATTTATCCTACTCCTCATCCTCCAATGTTTGACATTGATCAGTTAAGTACTGTTGTCAAAGATCAGATCAGAGCTACATTAGCCAGTTCTTCAAGAAGTGTCACTAATCAGACCAAAGAGACATTGAGAAGAATCCCGTTTAATTCTATCCATGTTCTCAAGTTAATTACCATATTTTCCCATGATATTAAATCTAATCATGAAACTATGACTAAGTATATCAATTTCTATCACTCTCAAAATTATACAAAAAATGAAAAAGATAAAGATTTGTAAATTTTGGCTGAAAATTTGAAAATGCCTTATGTGACTCATGATTTCGAAGAACATGTAAGACAAATCAAGGATATAACCCTAGTATTGAAGTTTTTTATGGTATGTAAATATAATTTATTTAGTGTGATTGAGAGGGGTGGAAAATCATAATGGGTTTTATCAATATCATGAAGACATATCTTAATGATCATGACCAAGCAGGGATTTTTTAGGAAGATGTTCATATTACTCTTTAGATATCTTTGAGAAGTGTTTCTCAAGATTATTTAGCTCATTTTAATTCATAGTTCTAGCCTTTTCCAATATTTAATGTTTATGATTTGAGACAACATAGAGTAATTTTTGTTGTGGAAGACCGTCCTTGGAGTGTATCTGGATTCTCCGATGGTGTTCTATATATTTAACCTCATACTAATATTTTATCCTCTGATAAGGATCAAGAGAAATACAAGGCTAAAGGAAGAGAACCAATGGAACACTCTACTAAATATTGAACCTTGTTTTTTTGTATTAGTTAGTTTGTTTTTTATGGGACATGAAATTTAATAACTTTTTTGAAATCATTTTGAATGTCTTCGATATTGCTTATTCTATTTTTAACCTTGTTTTTATAATTCATTTCTCTACCTTTTTATAATAATAAAATGTTAGAATATTATGTACTATTAGAAAGACTTATTGAATTTTTGTTTTTTATAGTATTTTTCTATCCTACCTTTGATACTACATGTTTTATACTATTTCTATTCATGATACTAACTTTGGTTCTTATTCTTTTCTAATTATCATTTGATACCATATGCACTTATTGGGAATGCGATATTCTGGTTTATAATACCTTCTATATCTTGTATAAATATTTTTAATACTTTTGATGATATGATTTGTGATCATAAAAATTGGGGATATATTTGAACTCCTTATTTTAATGATAAAAAAATCATGATTATAATGTTATTAATGTGTTTCATGTTTCTCTATCAGTAATAAAAATTTTGAGCTAGGTCACAAAATTATCTAAGTATGAGATACCTTTGAGATTGGAACCACTAACTCAAGACACTGATGTCCATGAATCATAGCTGTCATATAAATATTGATATTTATAAGATATATTCAGGATATTACACTAACAAAAAGTCACATCGTTCATCTAAAAATTGGATAAAATATGATATGTCTTCATTCGATATACCATTAGTATTTCATACTGCTAGAATAAAAATTTAGCTAAGTACGAGAAACATCTAGATTAGGTACCACCAATATTAGGCCATCTAAACAAAATTTTGGTTATTTCTAACACACCGTCAGACATCAAACCACCAGACCAGACACTGCTAGTTGAGACTCCACTAGAATAATAGAAAATTAGGTAATTATAAGACAGAACCAGTGTTATATCGCCATAATAGTACATAGTCAAACCTTGAGACACGACTAGAATAATTCATCACCATTATTTTATCAACTAATCTTTTTGAATTACATTATTCTAAAGTATATTTTTATTTAAGATAAATCCATTTACGATTTTAATGATTTTCTTCTAAATGAATGAACAAAATAATTGAATAGGGTGTAAGAATGTGCAGTATGAGGAAGTGGTTAATCCAGATATTCTCTTTTCTATAGATAAAAAAGGTGTTGAACACTCCATTATAAAAATTTACAAAAATAGATTGATGAGATTCAATATTAGATAAAGTGGATTGATATGAAGCTGAAACCTCAAACCTCTTGAACACACCTAGAGCTGAACATGCAAAAAACATTTGACTAGGAAGTTGAACTGCACCACCAAATCTGGTGACATTCTTAATTCAATGAAAAAGAGAATGTGAAACTCTATTTTCTTGATTTTTTATTTATAACTTGACTCAAGTTTCACTGATGAATAAAATATATAGTCACAAGATGAATTTCATCAGACTAAGAATTTAAAAACACTACTCTTTTATATTTATTTGTTCTATTTATATTTATTACTTTTTGAGAAATTTGTGGGCATACTCCGTTTTATCACAAACACACTATCTCTTATGTTAAACTATAATATACTTGATATCATCCCAAACTAGTTTCCAATTTATTTATCCCATAGATTACTTATATAGAGAAACTTTTATTGCCAATTTTTTTACTCTCACTAATAACTTTGGAAGAGGTCATTTGTAACCTAGATTGTTTCAAACTATTATAAAAACTGATTCAGGTTGGGGATCATCTTTCATATTTTAGTTATTTTTTTAGTCATTCAAAAATTTTCAGAATATCCACCATTATTCAAGTATTCTATAGATATAATAATTTCTCATTGGTTTCTAGAAATAGATGTGAATGAAATCATGGAGTTTTTCTATTATTATCCATTAAGTGGATAGTGTGGCACAAATTGAAACATTTACAAAATCCTATAATCTATTGTCATTTTTTCTTATGTGGAAGAATATTCCTAGAGTTCCATAATATAGTGTGATAGGTTGAAATTCTTGTGAAATATTGGGAGTTTATATAAAAAATCATAACACATTATTTTTGATGTAGAAGTATTTGTTGTTTGTGAAATTTATTTAATGGACTATTTCCACCACCCTATTGTAAAAAATAAATTTATTTATGTGTGATATTGTATCCATGTGGGTGAAAAATAATTTTACATCACAAAACATAGTTCAGGTTTTCATTGATTATCTTATGAAAAATTGTTTCAACTGCATTAGATTTTTGAGAGTACTAATTAGTTACTAGATCACTCATTTTGAAAATTAAAATCTATGAAATGTAATGATTATGTGTATGATTAGATACATAAATGGATATATGTATTATTAGAAAACCAATGTCTCTAGGAATGCATTAAATTGGGATATGAAATAGATTTTGAAGAATACTGTATGTGCATCTTAGAAGGATCAGTCTAAGAAGATTGGTGGTTTATTTTGGGCTTAATGAGTATCTTATAATACTCCCCATGGAATTTTACATTTCTAGTTAGATTACTTATAGAAATTTCACATTCTAGTCAAAATATATCATGAAGCATAATTTTTAGTGATGGAGTTAAATTTTGTTCTAAAACATGATAAGGAGAAAAGAATACTAAATTTCTCTAAACATGATTAAACCAAACAATAGAGTAGTTAGGATTTGGATGAGTGGTAAACAACCCTTAATCCTACATGAAAAATGGGGGTTCAAAACCCATTCGGCGCAGGTAATGTAGTATACTGTAGTAGGCGAGGAGCTGTAGCAACAGCGGGCACTATAGCGGTAGCAGGTCACTATAGCGGCGGTTGGGTACTGTAGTAGTGGTGGGTACTATGCGGTACTATAGCAATACAAGTACTATTGTAGTACTATTCATATAATGGGTATTGGGCCAAACAATTGGTCCTACATTCCATGTAATGGGCTAGATTCCCACTGGGCCTTCAGGCTATGTAACAGGTCTCCCTCTACCCAGTTAAATAGGTCTTTTCTTTGCTTTAATATTAAATGAGGCTTCAACCCTAACCTTTAAGAAAACAAAGGACGTATAAAAAATTTTACATATACCATAAGAAAAAAATGAATTTTATTTTCACATAATATCTTTTATTTCCTTTTAAAACATTTATAGTATATTAAATTCTTACTCAAAATTTCGACTTTTTATAGATAAATTGGTGTCTCAGTGGTCTGAACCCTTTTTACTTCTAAATGTATCCAATAATGGGGAGGTTGAAATTGTGGGATAATTTGGAAAACCATTCAATTTAAATGGGAATCACCAAATAACATATTTTTTAATTCATTTCATAGTGGGAACACTCTCCACTAAAAATTCTGAGTAAAAATGTTTTTAATGTATGTCTTGCATTACATGAAAAAATTTATCACTAACCAAATGATGAAAAAAAATTATATAAGAGTTTTTAAAAATCATTGATATCAATATTATTTTTCTAGGATAACATGTATGTGGGTTTTATTATTTATGTTTCATAGTTATAATAAATATTTGAGGTTGTATATTTAAAATGAATTTTTATTATGTTGGTTTTTATATATTATATGGAAGCTTATATTTATTTTTTATAAAATAGGGAAATTATTTTCATTTTTGGAGAAGTAATTATTTTATTTAATAGTGATGAAAATTTTCAACGATTGATCCACACATGGTAATTTTATGATAAAACAATTTTCTTCCTTATCCATGGGGATGTGATTCTCACATTACATAAGATAAATTATGGTTTTTGCAAGGCTGTGAAGACTATAATATATTATTCTTGAAAGTGAGTACATTATTCTTTTGTAATGTTCCTGGTAAATGTACATTAATAAAATATGTTATTTATAACTATTATATATAATAATATATCATAAAATTATCAAAAATTAAAACACAAAACATTAATTATTTACCCCAATATCATGACACCCTTCTACCAATTCTATTCCCCTCACCACAATTATCTTTATCATCATTCCTTATCCTTAGTATTTCTTTAATTATACCTTTATCTATTCAAATAGAAGATAAGAGTATAGTACCCTTAATCCTTTTTATTTCTCGTATTAATCAACCTCTTTTCATAATTTATCCTTTAATTTCTCTATATGTTCGTGAATCTGCTCATTTTCCTCCACCACATATTTAATTTTTCATTTAATTTTTATTTCTAGTATTTTTATGATTTTTTTTCTTCATACGATATGAAAAACAGAATTTTAGTCAAATTGTGTGCATAATTTTTTTAGGAAATGAAATTATAATTTATAGATTTACTTTGGTTTAGTAATTCATAGGTACTATATAGGATTTAAATAATTTATTTCCAATTATATGACATTTTCTAGAAAATGTTTGTGATATTTATTTATATAATCTTATAAAATGAACTTGTCGACCTAGGTATGGATTCCACTAATATATATTAAAAATATATCTTGAATATTTTATCTAGACATATTACTAAATTCTTCGATTAATTTGAGAAAATGAATTATCAGTTCCTATTTATATATGATAGAATTACTATATCACCATTTTCCCTAATATCATGGATTACTTTTTCATTAAAGAGGAGAGCCACTATATAATTACAAGGGGAAATACCAAAAATTTTCTTTTCCAAACATCGACTAATATATAATGAACTAGTCTTGGAGTTTTCAAAAACATTTCTCTATAGTGATAAATAAATCACTGATGACAATAGTGAAATTGTTGAGACTCATGAAAGCAATACATTCAAAAAAAAAGAGGTATCACTTTCACTATGGGACATTTTATTTAGGGATAAAGAATTAGGATTAATATTTAAACAACATTAATAAGTTCACTGAGTATGTCTTGACATGAATCCTTATTGTGTAAATAGAATTTTTGGAAGAAATTACTCATCATGGGCCACCCTATGTTTCTTAGGCATCTAAAGCCACCAAAATCTTCAATCCACCCCCACGTCCTTATAAAATTATTTACTTCCCTTTTTGACAGTGAAGTGAACAATAAACTAAGGGAGTTATATCAATATCTTTTATATAGTCTTCAGTTATCTATTAAACATTAAATTTATCTTCACATAGTTCTCTATTCAAATGATTATCTTTAATAAAAGATATATTTTTGATATGATTATTTTATTCTCTTTGTTGAGGATTTGGTGATCTAATTTCCCACAATTATCTTCCCTAAATTACACCCATACTCTCTATTTTATTTTAACATGTTATGATGAATTATAATAACCAAGGATAATGTATTAATTATAATATTATATAATATTATCAGAAAACCATTGAAGAATCTCACGAATATAATCCCATACCCTCATAACTCCACACTAACCGATTTGAGGAGGTCTGTTGAACCCCATCCCATGATGATTACCCAACACAATAAACATGTCCATTACATCCATTTATATATTTTGATAATCCCATTATCCCCCATTAACAAAGATTTACTTAGTTAAAACTAACATACTTTTAGAGAATTCATGGGGTATATATTCCTAGATTGATTAGTTGGTTGAGTAATCACACCGTCAACTAGAAATAATTGTCTTACATAATTACCTGCTTCGAAACATGTATCACCATTTTCCATTATCCTGTTATATCCCACTGTTGAACCCATATAGTGTAGATCATCATGGCTATCATCATGTTTGGAATAAAATATTAATTTTTTTAATTATTATGATGATTACCCTTTAGTTTTTATGGGAAATGAGAATGAGAAAGATGCAACATATCCATTTGGGAATGAGTTATTCAGTGTTGAATATATAGACCCCCATATCATTGGACCACAAATAATATTAGAGTGAACCCTATTTCTATGTTCCAATTTTTCACATCCCACCTTTTCAACATTTGAATATTTGTATAGTTTAATGCTAAGTTTTGATATATGAATTTTATTTTTGATAAATTTTTTTAAATGGTCCGATTCAATCCTATGTTAATTTATCCCACCTATATTGTTGATTTTATTGAAAATTACTTGGTATTTTTTCTATTTTTTATATAAGACTATTATTCCATTATTTTGAGGAACACTATTATAATAGGAGGGGACTCATGGACTATATTATTTTAATTCCTTCAATACAACTCCAAGATAATATCCATTATCTTCATTTGATAAACTCTATTACATCCTCACACCTTAAATTACTTTCACATCTTGGAATTATCAACCTTATCATCATGAAGAAGGATCACTCTCACTATTACATATGGTTAATGCCTTTGATATATTTGGCATTCCATTTTTTCATTTCCATATAATTTACATGAATGACATTATTTTTATATAGGTGATTTAAGGGCTTGTATAATGTTGTCATATTAATTTTAAATAAATAAAAATGGATTTATATAAATTTTTTATTTTAATATTCTTGAATTTATAGAACTATTACTGAACTGATTAAAAACATGAACACACAAGGATAATTGTAAAAATTATTATTTTTGAATCATTTTATTCAATGATATATTTTTGGTTGAAATATATGTCAGACAATACATAAGGCGATATAAACCAATAATTGTTTCAAAAACACACATATAATTTTTATGAATTATCATTTCCATAACCTTTTGAAAATATTAAACTATCCATTCAGCTAATATTGTTGAAAAATATATTTAAAAGAATTCAGTTTTATATACCCACATAAATAAAATTTTATGATAGGTAAAATAAATACCAAATATGATTATGGTCATCCCTTTTTCTTCATATTCCTATTAAAAAGTGGTTTTTTGAAATAAATAATTAATAGACTACCATTTATGGTTGATGTGATATTTTAAAATCCTATAAACGTGTTTGATGAGATCAAAATTTATTAAGGGGACATGATTACTAATGAATAAATTCAATTTTATATTTAATAAAACAAAAATTTTATGGATTTTGTTTTGATTCTTTTATATATTATTTAATTGTTATAACAAATGATTTATTTGGAAGGATTCATCTTAGATATTCCATAATAATTAATTTAGAATTTAAATTTTTTCATATATATAATGTATGAATCTTATACCTGCATCCTTGATTGTTCCATTGAAATGATTTTCATGGTAGTTATTTGAAGAAATAAATGAAATAAGTGTTGGGGGTATAAAGAAAATGGTTATAATTTCAAGTTTATTTTTTCTCATCAAATGTAAATATCCTTTTCCTTTTTACATAACTATATTTATGTCCCACATACTTTTTTAATTTAAATAAATTTCATAAAATGATGAATTAATGGGACTTTATATGATTAAAAAACTTCACAGGAAATGAATAGGATGTTGGACACATTTTATAATTACTCATGATTTATTATATCATCACTGAACACTTGATCCACAACCTATGAAACCATGAAATTCCCTAATATGTGATACAAACTCACTCTCATGGTCTAATCCCAATTATATAGACAACACATATTCATAAGGAGAATATTAATGATATGATTTATAGAGGTATTATAAATTTCATGATCTCAAAACTATTAGTGAAACCGTATATAGATTCCAAAAAACTATAATACATGACAATATATGTACATTGGGAGCAACATGGTTAGAGTATAGTAAAACTAACAATGTGTATTAACTATGCACCATTAAATAGATTAACACCTATATTAAATGTACCCCAATAATAAACATTGGACCCAAGATTATGAATAATAACTATTTGGAGGAAATAAGGTCACCATATAGTCAATCATTGACTATTTTGGGTGCATCATCAATTATCATGGAGAGAAATCATGGATATCGGAGAACATAATAACCATCCTACTAAAATTTTGGACATTTATTCTTGATGTGTCCTGAGAATTACCCTCATATTGTTGTTTTAATTAACTCTATTTGTATTCATATATATTTTACTGATATTTATATCTTATGTATAAAAATAGATCCCTATTGTGGATTTGTAGACATTGATGAGTAATTACATGTGTAATGGATTTAATTTTTTTTCGTTGTCAATATATAAATTTCATAATTACTTTTTAAATTCATTATTAAATTTATTAGATACAGTTTATGATAAATAATGGTTTATTTAGGGATCCTTAAAGTAAATGCATTAAATATAATCATAAAATTTTGTTTCATTTGTCTTCATCCTAGGCTTGATTTCATAAATGTTTCCAAATGTTCATTGTCAGGAAAAGAAATTTATTTTGATGGATGTAATAAAAACCTACCATAAAATTAATGTTTTCCTCATTTAAATACTTGTGAAGATATATATTTTTCAAGCATAATAATCAAATTAAATCAATTCTCATGACCCCTATGAATCCTGTAACTATTAAAACCTTCTATTTTCATGTTTTTATATCTTTTTTTGTAGTCATTCATAATTTAGTCAACCAAATTCATTTATGTATATGGAATCAATAAAAATAATTATGTTGTTAGTCTGTAAAAAAATTCACATAATTAATTTCATTCTAATTTAAATATATCATTAATTAACTAACTAATAACTGAAATTTATATGTTCCTAATGATTCCATAAGGGTTAAGTGATATTATATGATGATAATAATTGTAATGTTTGAAAGAAATCTGTTTGAGCCACCCAATTTATTCACTTGTTCAGAACATCACTAGATATCCCCATTATAATCATAATTTAAAATATTATGTCAATTATATGAATGTTTTTTATTATTGTTTAGAGGTTAAAAATTTTATATTGTTCTCCACTGAAATTTATTTACACATTTTTCCCATGATATAACATGATATTTTTTAGACAGCCTCAAACCTGATTTATTATCAAATCAGTCATTACATTATTTAAAATTATTCATTATAGTATTGTATTATTGATTCATCATTGTAACAAAATGTTTTTTTTTCAGAAACACTTGATGCATTACTTCTATTAAAAATAATCCCAACAAGGATCTTATCTTCCCCTTATAAATTTAAAAATTCCATAATATATATAGAAAATAATAATATATATCACCAGATTGATAATTTTAGGAAATTTTAATTTTATTGAATTGATAAATCTTAGTGAACTAGCCCTTTACATACATTTTTCACCCAATATTTTTTTAGTTTCTCCTTAATGTTAAAATGATAGTATATAATACATTAAATATATGAATAATAGAATAATTCATATTAACTTTCATGGGAATCGTATCAATTACTAGAGTTATCCAATATGTACATAATTTTTATATTAAGGAATTATCAAAGCATACTTTATCAATAATCCATTATTGTTTCAAGGATTTTCCATCAAAAGGAAATGGTAGAATAATAAAAAACATTATGGAACCATGTATGCTTGATTTATTATTTTCCAATTTAATACAAATTAATTTCACCGCTAGTTTATCCATCATTGTGGAATATATTATTTGTGACACCAAACTTATTATATTCGAAGTGATATAGGAATGTATACAGGTGATCACAAAGTAATAATTTTTATCCACGATTTCCCCTTTCACATATAGATAATGATTTGTTGTTGGATGGATCATGTTTAATCTCTATTAATCTCTCCACTAATTAGAAATAATAATTATTATGAGTGAAAAATGTTAATGAAAATACCAATAAGAATTTTATTTTATTTACTAGAAGGTTATATTTTATTCATTATTTTGAATAAATTTAGTTAGTTTCTGAGAATTAACAACCAGAAATTGTTCGGTGGAAATATCTCTTAGGTCATAGTCATATTGTTAAAAGGTGAACATACGTTGTATGTTTGATAAGTTACACTACATAAATATATGGGATATTCACTCTTATTATCCTCTATATAGTTTCTATTAAGAAAAAAATTATGTTTATTAACATGAGGGTCGAATAAATAGTTTATTGACTTCTGAGTATCATGAAAATTAGAATGGGATTCTATTTATGTCTTAATTCACGTATTTATGGTCCATTTTATTCTATATTTTCCTCTTACAATCCTCCACGGCCTAACATAAATGAATACTCAATATCAATTTTAATAATATTTCTTCTATATAAACATAGAATAATAAAATTACCCTCAACATAAATAATATACCACACATGAATTATATTTTTAAAATATATCATCAATAACTAGATGTAGTATTGTAGCCACTTCATCATAAATATTTATCTAATAAAAACCCAAATATTTTAATAGTTTTACATGTATGGATTTATAATAATGATTATCAATTAGAAATAGAAGTTTGATTTCATCCACCTCTCCATTATAAGTATAAATTTCAATATTTTTCTATTGTTTTAAATTATAAACAATATGATTTATAAAACACATCTCGTATCCCAACATTTAGTGTTTTTATTCCCTTTTAAAACCCCAATATTTTTCATTTTTCCCATGTATTTAAGTCCTTACAAGGTTGCATAATTTTTATTAGTAAACATAGAATATTCTTTATAAATTTTTCAATTTCAATTCTATTTGAATATGAAATACATTATAAAAATATCAAAATTACAGCATAATTCCATTATGTTTTTTATTTCAAAAAATGGATTTTATAAAGAAATTATTAATTTTGATCATTTTTAACACAATATAGTGAATATTAAATTAGTTTATGTAAAATATTAAAGAATATAACAATTAATACATTAAGATGATCATATACGGATACACCAAATGTTTTTGAATGTAAAATCTATTATGAAATTTTTTGATTATGTAAAAGGTAATGAATTGAATGCTCTAAAAATAATGATCTCTGGTATTATACTACATATTCACTAAAATAATGATATATGTTTTATATTGGTGAAATAGACGTACCGTTTTTGTGTGAATATCCTTTCAATGACATGATATATTCCTCTTTTAGAAAAAATATGATTTATTGTCTTCTCATAACCAGTCTATATGTCATAGAATTATAAGTTCAAAAATATATTGGAAAAATATTGATTCTTAGGTACCATGTATTATAAAATTAACTTTATTTACATGAAACAACACACATCATACAACATTTTTTTTAATTATCTATTGTCACCCATAAAACAGAGTCATCATCATTACCATGTGAGATATAGCTAGTTTCCCAATTAATTATATCTATCGAAACTCTTTGTAAATATTATATAATTTTAAGATAACTCCTCATATTAAATATTATTCCCTGAAATACTTCTCAATGGTGAAAAAATCCTTCATCTAAAAATACTTTAATTCTCATATAATTCACTTTATATTAGGATTTTTATATGTGAGACATGAGGGAACTTCATGTGAACTTATATAGACACAAGATCCCCATTTTGATATTGTATACCTACTTTCATAAATATATTATAACTTAACATACCTCCACTTTATGGAATGAGAAATACTAATATGAAATTATTGGATTTCTAAAGAGAAATAAATTCCATAACATATTGAACTTCATTGTGTATGAACATTCCTTTTCCACAACTATATTTGGATAGAATAAACATTGTTATATATTCCATACCTTCGATAAATTTCATACTTATTATCACACTCCAAATCATAACCTCCCCATTCATTCAGCCTTGACACACACACACACACACACACACACACACACACACAGATATATATATATATATATATATATATATTCACGGATTCTAAAGTCAAAAACTGCTTTATATAAAAACATTTTTTGCTTCAATTCTTAATCAATATATATAATATGATCAACCAATAGATATATTTTCTTGAATATTATTTGCATTCATCCTTAATAACCTATATTATTTTTCTATCATTATCTCAACAACTCTCTTCTAATTTGATCGTTTTTGTACAAGTTAACAAATCCATATGATATTGTAAAAAAATATGAAGCACAATATTAAATGTACAAGAGTGATACAATGTACATCATTGAACTACTATTAATATATTATATATAATTTCTATATACAAAATTCATATAAAAAAGAATAATTCTTTTTCAAATTCTTCAACTATGTAAATAATACAATTAACTAGATTAATATCCACATATTATATGATTAATATGTTTATGTTTACAAACTAGAATTATCATCAATGTAAAGTTATATATTGAAATGTTCTCACTGTGGAATAATATTCTCTAATGGAATGTGTAATAAGAAATTCATGAAGAGGAATATTTTTTTCCTGGATGATTTTTTATCATGTCTAGAACGTAATGAGGAGAATGGTGATTTATATAATGAATATTTTATTTAAATAATGATAAAATATTATTAAAGTATCCATTGAAGAATTTTATAGTGTATAGGTTAGTGAAGAATTATAAAAATAAAGGACGTTCACCTAAAATCATCTATCATATGTGATTTTAAAAAAATTTAATACTCATAAAATTAGAGTAACAATTTAATAAAAGGAAATGAAAAAACATGGGTCAAATATGTAATGAAAATTAAGATGAATCAATGAGTAAATTTTGTGTTAATATGAAATTATTAATGAAAGAGACATAATTATTTATGATAAAATTATAAAATTATTATAAAAGTAAGTGGAGGTTCGTTTAAATGAATATAATGTTAATAATGATTTGAATAAATTATTTATATTTAATGTTGTGATAAATACGCCTATTGAAAAATCAAACAGTTATTGAAATTAGTGTATAATGTCCTACATTCCACTGAAAAAATTTCATAATCTATAAAAAAATACAATAACATTTAATTTAATTTAATTGAAAGAAAACATAACCATTGATGATATAATGGAAATGAAAGAAGGGGTTAAACCACAAAATAAGGTCACACATTTTATTTCATAAAAACATGAGGTATCCTTCTTAAGTATAATGATGTATAAATTAAGAAGTAAATAACTTATATGTACGAATTTTTTGAAAAAGTATAGAGGGGTCTATAATTAAATAATAATGGTTTAATAAATTTAAATTAATAAAATATATTGAATATTAAAATTTTTATAAATATTATGGATGAAAATTTATTTATCCAAATTAAAAGGTAAATATGATTCATGGGGAGAGAAGAAAGAACATTAGTGAAAATTTTTTCAATGTTTTTTGATAGATTTTATGTGAAAAATAGTCTCAATGTACATGAAAAAAATTGGTAATGGTGAATAATAATTACATAATATATAATAATTATCAATATATATCTAAAGAGTATAATTAAAATAGGAAGCTAAAAATACCATAAGAATATGAGAGTTGAATATAATTAAATAATGATTAAGGTAATAAAAAAGCATCAAATTGTGAAAATATGGATCTTGGATGGGAAATGAATAAGATGATCTATATTTTTAGGTTATTTAACAAGTATAAATGTCTTTTTTTAACTAGTGATAAATTTTATTTATGAAATTCAGATGGAAATGGATGAATTGAAAATGGAGAAAATTATCAATCATTAAATGATTTTATCATCATTAGTTTGATGGGCACAATCAACTCAGGGAATATCATTGTCATGATAATGGGAATCATATTTTGTTTCTGAAAATAAATAATTAAAAAATAAATTAAAATACAAAAAATTACTTCTATTGTTCAATGGGTATGTCAAAATATATTAACAGCCTACAATGATGGAATTTTTTGAGATTAATTTATTATAATGTACAATGATATTGAATACATGATCATATTAGATAATATGTCATGGTTTATCTAGTTTTAAGTATCTTGACACTAGTTACATAGAGTTAGTGGTTATATTATTTCATTAGTACTAGATAAAAGTGATTTCATCTCAATGTACAAAATAGTTTAGTAGTCTTCTAAAACACTATACATAAATGAATAAAAATATACATTAAAACATACAATACATCATACTTATTTCATTGAGAACACCACTATTACCTTTAGAATATATCTACATGTAAATAATAAAACAACTACAAGAAGCATTATAAAGGAAAACATAAGAAATGTGTGACCTTAAAAGATTAATGAGGGTTATAATAAAATGGAAATTTATAATATTTGAATAATATAGAATCAATAAATGATGATAAAATAATTGTAAATAAAAAATAAAACAATTTATAAACATATACATGGATATTATAAAAAATAAAATAATCAAATGGAAATCAATAAATTATTTGATAATGATATAATTCATAATGATGGATATCTAAAAATTAAAATCAAGGCCTTATTCAATGATATATGAAAATATAGTGAATTACTTGATGCTTGGTCATGACATAAATAGGTAATGCCTTGGATAAAACACAATATTGATTCACTCAAGTGAATTACCAATGAATTGAGGGTCTATATTATGCATGAACTATCACTTATAGAGTCTAATTAATTCCACATACGTAATGAGGAATTAAGAATTCAATTCATAATAAATTTTAATATTAATATAAAAAAATAGAGCAAGGAATGTTAATATCTCCCACAAAAAACTAATCATTAACCCGGGTAATAATTAATAAGGATGGAATCATTACAAGAAATAAATTTTGGATCAATTTGAATGTTATGGATCCTTATCATCGAAGAATATTAGTACCATAAAAGAATATTTAAAACATTATAGAGGGTAATAATTTCTAAATAATAAAAATATCAGTAATAATAGGAAAAAATTTCTTTGAAATTAAACTTGGATAAATGTAAATGATGCTTCTAATAATTTATATTCTAAGACAGTAGTAAAATATGTTCATGGCTTATAAGTTAAAAAACATTCCATTAAATGTATTATAAGAAAAGTAAAAAAATACATCATTTTGAGAATGATATAAAGAAATAAATTAATATATTATTTAATATTCCTACTTAGATAAATATTTCATTAATAAATCATCATTGAATAGTAAAAATATTCTTTATTTTTTTTGGAAAATTTGTAGAGGGTTGAAAAATATCCCGACCATGTGTAAAAAGCATGTCATTTTTTTAAATAATAATTCCGGATTATGAGTACCTATAGAGAAAAAATGAGTGGAAAATTTTAAATTATACCAACTTCCAAAGGATAATAAATTATATTTTATTCAATATATAATGTCTAAATAATCCCCTGGTGAATAATTTAACATAAAAACTCGGATAATGACATGATTGTGAACTCAACCATTACCATAGATTTGACTTCCATCATATTTGTCTGAACAACCCCAATAATAAATATTTATTTATAAAATAATTTTTAATTTTTTTATAGTCATAAATTAAATACAAAATATTAACTATAAAAAACCATTTATAAATTTTTAAATTATAATTTTTGACAAAATCACTATTTTGTATATTAATTTGTTTGTTTACATGTATGTTTTAGTTGGAATATTTGCCCCTTTTACATTGACAAAGATTCCATCATTTCCATAATTTTTTTCAAGATATTAATATATTATATATTCATTTTTCAAATATATATATATATATATATATATAACAGAGATTGAAAAAATAATTTCATCATTCGTGTAGATGGTAAGTCATACATTCTCATTAATTTCATTTTCATTTTCTAATGGGTGGAAAAAATGGTAAATAAAAATAATCCATTAAATATTTATTATATTAATATATATATCATATATATATATTCTATAACTTTATCCTTATAAAAGTTCATGTAAAATATAAATTAAAATAGAATAACATTACTTCAAAGAGGTAGTAGTCCACACTTACAAACAAGTGACGTTTTCATTTTATAATTTATTAGATGGTAATAATATATATGTGATATTAAATTTATATAGGTATAAGTTTGTACTAATTATCATATATATACATTACACCCATTAAACTAACCATCCATGAAATATGGGGGTGGAAAATGAAGTGTGTAACTAGGTTGAGACAGTAATCCACACATACAAGAATGCATATAAATATTATTCATTTCATAATTATAATAATAATTGAGTGAATTTATGATATTTAAGATATTATTTTAGGATATATAATATCAATTTTGAGGAGTTATATGATATATAAAACATAAACTGATCTATTATGGTGATAAAATCATCTTTGAAAAAACTCAGTTAGATCTCCATTGAACGGTCCTTGGGTAAGATTTTGGGAGTGAATGGAATATCTAGTTTTGGTGTAAGGAATATATGGAGGTATTTTATGATATATTGAATGAAATAAAAGACACATATTTGTGTTTTTATATGAGGGATAATTTTACCTTTTTTTAATTGAGGTGAGGGGAACTTTTGGAATTTGAATTTTTTTTAATATAACAAAGTAATTATCTAACCAAATGAATTAAAATTTATAGGTTTTTGAATGTGTGTTTGGATAGGGTTTAAAACCCGTAATAAAGTAATATTTTAATCATTATATGTGTTTTTTTTAAATTATATTATTTTGTTAAAAACATAATTATCTAATTTTATCATTAACTATGGTAGCATATTTCTAAAGCCTAAATTTTAATAATCTTACATATATGGTGAAAATTTTACCATAAATGTCCAAGTGACCCATTTATACCATATAATATCTTCATTATCCTCTTTCAATTTTTTATGTATTTTTGTTAAATATTATGAAATATAATTTTGATAAAACATGTTTAATAAAAATATTGAAACCGATAATTTAATATTCATTAAAAGAAACAAATAAAATTTTATTATCTTAAATTAACCCCTTAAAAAAGTTAATATGTAACATTAATTTGTAATATTCAAAAAACCCTTTATATAAATAAAATTATTTTTATTTTAATGTCAAAAAAATAATTTAATATAATTTTTATTAATTGATGAAATACTGCAACTGAGTTGTAAACTTATTAATTGTAATTATATTTTTACTAAAAATTAAAAATTAATTTAAAACATTAAAATAAAATTAAAAATCTAGAAATATAAATTTATCCTAATTCAGGTCATGTTTTGTCCTATATTAATCCATTTTAAAAATACATATAGTTACTCTCATTGATTTAAATTTTATATTATTTTTTACATATAAATGTTTACATTAAAATATAATTTTTGAACCTAAGGTGATCAGGGAATAATTATTATTGTTCGATAACAATAATATGAAATATTATGTACTTATCACTTTCTTTTACACTTGATTATCATGATTTACCCTTTCTATAATTGGTGGATTCTATGAAAGATAATATTCATAGTGGAAAAAATAAAAAGGAATTATTTACCAAATTCGGTCCACCTGATTATAAATATGCAATCAATTTTTCATGATTTAATTTCAATATATGAATGTTAATAATTTAAAGTCATAAAGATTAACCAAATGGAATGTAAATTTTAATAAAAATGTGTTTTCCTATATAAAAACATTGACGCCAAAATCAATCATAAAATTGATTATCGTGAACATAATTGTATTATTAAAAATATAATATAAATAATTTTACATTTATTTCAATGTAAAAAAATTATATATAATGAAACCAACCCTTGTAGCATAGAGACATTGTTTTACTAAAATACTTATGCATAAGATATGTAGAATCACATCATGAAGGACTATATAGTTTATGTAACACGCCACATTTTTATGGACCTGGTTTTTTTAATAAATTTAAATTTTCATTTATATCATGAAATGAACTATGTTAAAGATTAATTTCACACACAACATTGATAGGGTGTACATTCCACACAATATAGACTTGGCGTACGATGCACACAACACTAAATTGGTGTATGATACCCACAACACTGAGTTTTTATTAAATAACTATTTTTTTGTTTTAATTATTTAGATAATATAATTATTAAATAGAGGTTAAATTTAGTAAGATAAATATTAATAAATATTTTTAAAATATATTTTTTTAATTTCTTTATAAATATAAAACATACTAATATTAAATGATATGATTTTTGTTAAAGTACTTTTTATGTTTAAATACATCATTTTCTTGAATGAAATGGTTCTAATAATGAATTTAATTTTATATAAATATTAAAATTAAATTTCATAAAATAAACTTCATTTTTGAATTCAGAATATTTAAATTAGCTTTGTGTATAAATTTGAGGTTTTTTGACAAACATCATTTTCTGATAAATAGTTAATAATACTACATCTTAATTAAAAAGAAACTTTTTTCTAATTATTTGTTAATGATATATGATTTTATAATTTAGTTTTTTGTAACATTTGATGAATATTACATCTATTAATTCAATTAAATTCCTAATAATCAATTCAACTTTGATACTGAATATAAAATCATAACAAACTGTATAACTTTATCCTACTTTAAAACCCCTTAATTTCTTCCTGTTTGTGGGATGAACACTAATATTAATTTTTACACTTCTGTGATTTGAATTTCAAAATTATTAAATACACTATTTTATTCAGTATATATTTTAATGTCTAAAAATACCATTTTAATTTTTTAGACAAAATGGTTAATAAAAATGATTAAAATTAATCAAAGTGGTTAAGTCCAAATTAAGCTTAATTAGTGACTAAACTTTAAAATTAAGGGTAAAAATGACCTATAAACTTGTCCAAAATAAACTGGATTTACAAATTTAGGCCATAAACCTTCCATTATTTTTCTATTTTTGGATTTTTAATACTTTTGTTAGGAAAGAACATTTGCACACCTAATTTGTTTCTCCAAACTCCATGTGACTCCTTTTCATTCCATATAAAAGGCCACCACCTCTACACATTCCTCACACCCCTCAAACCATTTATGTTCATCCATAATCATCCCATGTAGCCTCTAAAAAAATACTCCCTTATACCTTTAATCATCCCTTTGGACATAAACCCTCTCAAGGAGGCATTTTGGAACAAACCAAAATGAGTTACCCAATATAGAGTTATCATCTTCTTTCAAGCTCTTTTTATTTATTTTTCTTCTCCACCCCCTCCAATATATTTATTTCTTTATTATGCGACAAAAACAGTATCCTACATATACTAGTATGTTTTTATGAAATCTTCTAACCTAAACATAAACTCACCTCTATCTAATGGATTTAAAACAATCTATTTCTGTGTATGGCGAACTACTGCCTCAGGAAACAATGATTGTTCATGTCTCCTTTACAAAAAATTATTGTGGCCATTGTTATGTACACACTATTTATATATGTAATGTATTAAATTTATTTTTTCATTGTTATTATTTATTAATTTTACAACACATATCTTTTTACCTTCCATTTGGTGTTAATACGATAATCTCAGTTGAGGAAGTGTGGACTGACACCCCCTCAAAGCGATGTGATTCATTCACACACCACATAAAATGTATTAAATAGGGATTTAATGAAATTATATGATATATATGATATATTAATTATCATTTAATAATTATTTATATATATACTGACACATATATAAATATTCTATTTACATACTTTCTTTTAAAAAGACAATAATAAAAGAAACAATGTTCATGTGTACGAATGACTTACCGTCTCCAGGAACTATGTATTCCATTATGTAATAATATATGATATAAATTATTATAATATAAATATAATATATATAACTTATAATTATATTACGATATACATTCTGGAATCATGATATAAGTATAAGGACCAACAATATAACAAACTAAGACAAATGTGAAGAAGAAAGCGAATGATTACCCAAAGTGAAACATTAACATATGATCATTAACAGGATGGTAATATAATGTTATAATTAATACATATATGGTATTATGTATAATAATATTATTCTATAAAATTTGTATAATAAACTTATATTTATTATACACGACGCATGTACGAGTATGAATGGAGTCAAGACAAAAGGTAAGGTGAATTTCCTATCACTTTTAATTTCTGTGAGATTTATGTTATGTTCCCAAGTCATTCCATTTTGTGCTATATATACTTGAAATTATTTAATTTTATTTATCATATATCTAAATTTATGGTTATTTATATATCAATTCTCTATTACTTCTTTCATGGGGTTTAACTTTCAAAAGTTACCAAATCGGAAAAAAGTTTTATCTCAATTTGCCTTCTTTTGGACTCATGTCTTTTTATTCACCTGAACTGATTTTTTAGGTGTATATACTTCCATTATAAATTAAATATCATGAATATAACTATATTAATTATATTTTAATAATTATTAAATTTCATTCTCTTAAATTGAGGGTATGATCCCATGTAACCAATTTATAAGATTTTATTTAGACAATCTATTATTTTATTGAGATTGTTTATGTTTATGCTTCCTTTGATAAAATATCTCAAGATTATTCCAAATATTATTTATACTCTATTTAATCAATATATCATTATTTTTTAGTACCACTTTTCTACTACTCGGTACTTAATATAATGATTTTAGTGAAACATGACAATCTCTCTCTTCAGTTAGAAATCTATTTTATTAAAAAACCATGTATTCAAAAATGTTTTCAAAAGATCATTAAAGATAATTTTAAGTGAAATATTATTTTAAAAATGTTTTATATATATTTCAAGGCTTCCTTTATAAATTTTCAATGGTATTTTCAATTAAAATAGTTTTAAAAATGATTTATGTTATAAAAATCATTTTTCAAAGAAGAATGGTATTTTTCTCAAGAAATATTTTTAAAAGACCTTTCAAAATTATTTCCCATTTAAGATACAATCCATTTGTGTTTATCATGACTTTATGTGGAAGTTATTCAGTGTTTCCATTCATATTATTTCTTTTAATTGATTATTTATTTATGGAATGTTGTTTATGACTCTCAGTTTTCTTTCATGGGTTATATGTTTTTGAAACCCTCTTCTTTTCATGGTTTATGTTTATGATGAAATGATTATAACTTGTCTCCTTCAATAGGCTATGATGTGTTTACATGTTTATGATACACATTTCATTTCATGGGTTATGATATTTTTATTTATGATCTTGGGGCACATATATGTATGATTTTATTATGTGTCGGGTGGGACTAATATCACCCTCCAATGAATTAGGTAATTATTTACATATCATGTGATAGACAAGGACAGAACAAGGGTTTACTTGGTTTAGTAATATAAGGCTATAATAAAGGTTTACTCAGTTTAGTAACATGGGGATGGAATGCGGGTTCACTCAGTTCAGTAATACAAGGATAGAATTGGGGTTCACCTAGTTCAGTGAAGGAATTTTCCCACTAAGATGGTCTTGGAATTGATGCCTTGACTACTATGGAAATTCGTATATGCTTATGTTTTTCCACAATTCCATGTCTTACACTTATGTTATTCTTTCATGGTTTGTGTCATTTACTTCATTTTTATTCACGTCTTATGAACATCCCTGATTTATGCCATGATTCAAGTATATGATATTTGATATACAGGGTATGATCTTATATTTTCACGATCATGTTATCATACACTTATGCTAATGTTTATACTTAAATTCCTCCCTTGTCTACCCTTACTAGGAATTTAAGATCACTCCTTTCTATGTTTCCTTCCCCTATTAAAGAAGATATGTATTTTTTTATGTGTCTAAGAAGGGTTATAGTCACGAATAACCTAGTGTGAGATAATGTATCTCACTTATAAACCATTTTTTACGTTTCCATGTTTTCGAAGGCACTATTCCAACTACATATGTTGGGTGTCTGTTTTTATAATGTTTATGTATTCTGCTAAAGTTATATAATATTTTTGTTTTTAAAAAGTGATGGTCACTATCATTGGTATTAGATAAAAGATATAATTAACCTCTGGAAACTAAGCTGATAAAACCTATGTGAGAAACCTAAGGAACATGTCTAATGATATGTTTGATGACTATGAAAAATATAAAAAAAATGTTCTGGAATTTTTGTGAATGATAGAGTGTGTGGTCTCCTAGAAATAAATCGTTGTATGGATACTATAAGTGGATGTGTCTCTATCATAGATGAACCAAGGGTTAACAAATATGACAAGATGTTCTAAGATTGAATTGGGGTAATCGGGTACATTAAAATGGGCCTTGCGTCACACCTGGTTTGACAGTCCCTAAGGATATACTTTGAGAATTCAAAAACTATTCATGAACCATTTTGATGGATTTAAATATTGGTTGGCTATGAATAACCTAGTATAATCCTAGGGTGTCATTTATTAATGAAGGTTTTATTAGTTAGAACCTATATAAGTAATATTTCATTATTATGTAGTTCCTCATTATGATAACTATTTCTTACTCTATGCAACTCGTTTTAGTTAATGTCGAGAACCTGAATGAACTATTTTATGGAGATTAAAATATAGAATTCAACAGTTGTACACCTGAGAAACCAAATTCTATGGGACTTAGAATGAAAAACATCATTTCAGTACTCACAATGATTTCTCAAGCTATGAATCATGGTGGAATTCCAAAGAGATAATGGAGAAACAATATTTTGTTCAGTCTTTCATGAGGTTGTTTCCACCTTCGTTAATAAGGTCTCATGATCCAATTGTTGCTAAACAACTGAATATTACCACTAAAATGTTATTCTCCATTATTATATGTTCTGAGCAGGATAAAGTTATTCTTTTTTTATTTCTTAGAATGTGAAGCAGATTAGTGGTGGACTGTAATCCAGAATACAATGCAACATAATGAGAATGAATCCATGGATTGGGATGAGTTTAAGAGCTTATTTTTTAATAATTACTTTCCTTGAATTATTTATTCTAATATGGAGAAAGAGTTTATTGAGTTTAAGCAATTGGATGATGAGTCTGATGGTACCTACGAGGATAATTTCAAGAGACTTATGAGGTACACATTATAAATTATCATCCACCCCAAATATAATTTTGATAGAGTCATTACTTCTTTAAAGACAAGTCTCAAAAATTTGTTATCCATATGATTCTTTAGTAGCTACTAAGAGATTGTGTATTGTAAAATCAAGGTTGAAATGGACGTGGGATTCACAAATAAATCTCATAGATTTGAAAAGAAGAGGAATATGGAGTATAAGTGAAACTCTAATAACCATGGAGAAAAGAAGAGGAACATTCCTTTCTAATCTACATGTGGGATGGAGAAATGGTAAATTGCCTTAGGGGTCTTATAAATGTTTTGAGTGTGGGAGGGAAGGCCATCGAGAAATTTATTGACAAGGTGTTGGGAAAAAGTTTATAAAAATTTATAATGGAGAAAAGGTTACACAGAATGAAACTCCCACTATTCAGTGCTCCAAGTGTAAATGGAATGGGAATTTTTCTAATCATTTCCCAATACCAAGGGTTGGTGATGATGATTGATGTCAGCAACCTCTTAAGATGAAGGATAAGGGTAAATATCATGAAATATCTATATATGATGAGAATTTGATTAAGACCTGATGAAATTTACACTTACAATCCACTATAGAACTACTAATGCAATAGTAAATTCTGGATCTACCCACTATTCCATATCTAATGAATTTTCTTTGGGTGTTAAGATTCCTCCAATACAATTAGATGTTGAATTAGCTATGCAATCCCCCAATGGTATGATGATTTCATCTCAAGTCTATGATTCCTATCTAGTAAAATTTTTTGGGAATTTTTCTCCCAAAATCATGGCATTCTTCCTTTGGTCTAATTTGATGTAATATTAGTCAGGGATTAGATTTATTTACATAAATCCCACATCAATTGTCAAGGAAGGTAAGTTATGTTCAATATTTCAAACCCTCATATGATGATCCATCAATGTAATGATAATTATGATCCACATAAGGAGATTAAATCTAGTGTATGGGTCTTAATTTCCATTCAAAAGGGATTTTTATCAAAAATTGTTAGAGATAAGATCGAAATCGATGATATGACATTCAATCAGGTTTTTGTGGATGTTTTTCAATAAGAGTTGCCTAGTCATCCACCAAAACATGATTTTGAGTTCTCAATAGAACATATACCAAATTACTCACCAATTTCAAATTCTCATTATAGAATATCCCTGATAGAGTTGAATGAGTTGAAGAAGCATCTCCATGAAAACCTTGATAAGGGATTCATTCGGCCATATGTGTCACCTTGGGCTGCACCGGTTCTTTTTATGAAGAAGAATAATGGATCAATGCGACTCTGCATTAATTATTAGAAGGTTAACAAGATAACAGTTGAGAACATGTATTGTCACATACATAAAATATTTTAAAGTTATTTTTAATTTAATTTCTATTATTGCTTTGTTTTGGGGGTTTCCCGGGCATTTTTGGGGAAATGGGTGAGTTTTCATTATTTGGGCCAAACCATGAGCACAATCCCATATTTCAAAACTAATTTTTTTCCATTATACATTATTCATTTTTCAACATTTTTAATCCATTCCAATTCCTACTTGGAATCCCCTGACCTAATAACAGCCCCACATTAATTTGGACAATTTATAAATCCTTAATCATGGTGTATTTCAGTTTTTGTTAAGAGATTGGTCCTGCCCGAAGGCCCATTTCCTGCATTAAATTTTTTTTTTAGTTATTTAATATATCCATCATTTGATATTGGTTTGTGGTGATTCCACCTCCCTCGCGAAGCCACTATCCCTAGGATCACCCCTAATATCGGTTTTGTATTTTTGGAGCTCATGTAAACCCCAAAAGAGGGAGATTCGTCTCTGAATGTTTCAAATTTCCTAGATTTTAAGAGGTAAATTCATTCCTTCACATCTCTTTCAATATTTACTCTTTTCCCCCATTTCAGTCCCCAAATGACCTCTTCCTCATCCATAGAGCATCGATATCATTTCTTGTTTCTTTGAGATTCAAAATTTGGTTAATATGAGGTAATGTCTTCAAGAATTTTCAAGGTAAGTGTTCCTCCCTTTCACTTCTTCCATTTCCTTAGGGTTTCATCCCTCTTTCTCGATGTTCCAAAGTGTCCAAAACCTAGGGTTCGTACATAGGGTTTAACTATGAGTATTTTTGGTGAAAAGTTGTGGTCTAGTGATGGATTTATCATCCTAGTGGTTCCATGGTGGTGTGGTTGATATTTCGCACCATGTTGTGAGGGATTTGACAATTTCGGTAGGTGATTCTGTGGGTAACCATTTAATGAGGAGTTATTTTTCTTGATTAAATAATTTTTCATGTTCCTTATATACTTTTCATTATGTGAAAACCATTTTTGGTAGAAATAGTAAAGCATTTGGTATTAAAGTTACATTATTTTTTGAAGTGTGTATTTTTCAAATGTATTTCATGTGATATCACTTGTGGTAGTTTTGTAAAATGTGGAAGTGATTTATTATTTGTTGAAATGGGCTGCCAATTTCGGTAGGGTTATAATATAGTGTCCTGTGGGCCTAAAAAAGGGGGTCTTTGAATGGGTTTTATGTGTGTAACCTTGTTATACTCCTTGAAAGTGTTTTATAGATTTGTCTGTTCTCATGGGTATCTTTTATGATATTGTTCAAGGTGATTATATAAATTTTGAAATTGGATTATTACATGTTTATTGGGATGAAAATTCTGTTTTGGTAGGGTATTGGTGTGATTTTGGCTTAAAAAGAGGTTTTTGAAATGGGTTTTATGTGCAAAGCTTGGGTATACTGCTTATAATTGTTTTATGAAAGTTTTGAATGGTTTATTGAGTTGTGTAAGAGGTGAAACTATATCAGCAAACTTTTTTGGTTGGAGTATATTTTTAAAAGGTCCATTTCATTTGTGAAAAGGCTTTTATGTGATATTTATGATCATGGAAATATTTTATTAAATTGTATGAAAGTGATATTGAGGTGTGAAAGAGATGTGAATGTGATGTGGACTGTTTTGTGTGGGTGTGATGTGAAAAATTGAATTTTTTATAATGAAAGGAGTGTTATGTTCCATGTGTGTGGGATGTTATATGAGTTTAAATATCTTATAATTTTTTTTTATAAAATTTTTTAATGGTTTTTTGGAAGTGTTGAAGAAATGTGAAATGTGTTGTGGTCTATTTTGGTGTGAGTCATATTTCAAAATCATTTTGAATGAAAGATAGACTATTGTAACTTTTGTGGTATACATATGGGCTGTATGGTAAATTTGTGATGTTGAAATAATATTTTCATGTTCAATGTATATTTCTTGACTTGTTGAACTTGATTGAGAACAAGGGGAAAACCTGGGTATCTAGGTGGGTGGATGAGTACTAGTATGCTAGTGAATCCGTGGGGTTTGGCCTCAGTTTCACTTAACTAGATTGACACTTACAAATCTATCTAAACTATGATGATGATGATTGGGGACCACTAGGTTATGGGTATGTTCCCTACTAGTGGCTCGTGCATGGGAATGGATATTTGTGATGGTTACTCTCACCGAGATACGAGGTACCTAGGACCCACAGCTAGCAAGTGCCTAGGGGTTATTTCCTATTGCTTGTGCTCATTAGTTACTTTATAATTACCGTCGGCATACGATACATTTGGTTGGAAAATTCAGTAGATTTTGTGTTTATTTTAAAAGTGTTAACCCTTTAAAATATCCCACTTGAAAACTATTTTTATTCAAAGTTGCATCTTTTAGAAATTGTAACAATCTTTTCATGTTTTTGAAAACTTGCATGCTTTTCATATTTAAATGTTTATCACATGGAATATCTTAGTGGTGGTATCCTATTGAGATTTTTCTCACACCCTACATACACCATTAGGTGTTAGTATACTTTCTTATTTTGTGTCACAGGTTTTGGTACATGTTTATTGTCATTGGTTCGGGTTTTTAGCGGTCCATCGTGATACAGTGTTGTGGAGATAGCTTGAGGGAGGTGCCTCTTTCCATGAGGATGATGATGGGCTGTATTTTATTGGTTTTGTACCTTTGTAATGTTCTTAATACATTGTTTAAAATTTTGTAATTTAATTCTGAATTTTAGTAAAATATGTTTTGGTTTGAAAAATCTAGTTTTGGTTTCTTGGTTTCGTTTGTCGTTTTATGTTTAAAAATTCAGGTAAATCGTTCCCAAACATCAATTTATGATACCTGGGCACTTGTGCCAGTCCGTGGGGATCAGGAACGCCCTTAGGGTCCTTCCATGGACCAGGTTGGGTGCCTATTTTTAAGGAGACCAGATTTGGTTCGTGACATGTATCATCTCTCCCATATTGATGACTTGTTTGATCAACTACACAGAGCTCAAAACATTTCCAAATAGTCTTTCATTATACAAATAATCAATTGAGGTTCAATAAGGGGGACATACCCAAAATGGAATTCTGTACATAGTATGGTCACTATGAATATATAGGGATTCCTTTTGGTATCACTAATTCCCTAGCTATATTCATGGATTTAATGAATATAGTCTTTAGAGATTACCTCAATATGTTTTTGGTAGTCTTTATAGATGATATTATTATCTAATGAAAGGTCAAGAGAGAGCATGATGATCACATGAGAATTATACTAAAGACCCTAAATAATGAGAATTTGTATGAAAATCATGAAAAGTGTGAATTTTGTCTACAAAAGGATCATTTTTAGGTTCACATAATCTCAAGAGATGGTATATCAGTAGATCCATCAAAGACAGAGGCTTTTGAATGCCTGTCTAGACCAACCAATGTGACTGAGATCGATAGAATTCTTAGGTTAGCTTGATATTATTGACTATTTTTGGAACATTTCTCACGAACATCTCATCCTCTAAACATGTTAACTCTGAAGTGTGTGATGTTCCTCTGGACAAACAAATGTGAGGATAAATTCCTGGAACCAAAGAGAAGGTTTTTCAATGAACATATTCTTACCTTACCCTGTAGTGGGGAGGGTTTTTAATCTATATTGATGCATCTAAAATGGTATTGGGATTTTTTCTTATGAAACTTAACATGTTTATATCATATTCTTCATAACAGTTGAAGATTAATGAAAAACATTACCCAACTCATGATTTGGTTTTAGTGGAGGTATAATTTTCATCAAAGATATAGACTAATTATCAATATGGTGAAAAGTGGGATATATATACAAATCATAGAAGTCTAAAATATATATTCACATAGAAGGTGTTTAACATGCTCCTGATAATTTGGTCAGAGTTTTTAATGGATCATGATTACTCAAAACATTACGACCATAAGAATTACAACAAGGTGTATAATGATTTGAGTCAGAAGGGTTATGCCAGCATATCTATGATAAAGATAAAAAAGATCCAATATTTTAGGATTTTCAATGGTTAGATATAGAAATCTAGAAGGAAGTGAAAAAATCATATGATTGTCAAATTTTTGTTCAACCCTCTAACCAAGTAAAGATTAAGGATGTGGAAAAGGAAGATGAAGAGAAGGAAAAAAGGTTATCAATGTTCCTGAGTTTAACCTTGATTATGAAAAAATGACAATGTTCAGAAACCATGTATGTGTTTCTTCAATACTGTATTTGAAAAAAGAGTTGGGAGATGAATATATTATTTTATCATTCTATGTTCAACATGTATGTATGTAGTTGTATAGGGACCTGAATGAATAATTCTACTACAATGGAATTAAGAGAGATAAAATAGAGTTTGTATCTTGTTGTTTTCTATAGTATAAAGTCAACACTGAAAGAAAAAATCTAAAGGGATGTTGTATCCATTACCCATTGTAACACCCGAGAATTTTATGAGAAATATTTTGTTTTTATGTTATATAAATCGTCAATGAAATCTTTCTCTACACACAACACTAGCTTGGCTTTCTTTACACGCAATCGTGACCTTCCTTGATAGATTGTGACGTACGCAATACCGAGTTTCACTAAACAACGATATGCTATTAAAATATTATTAAAACTAGCCGTTGTGAATAGTAATACCCACTTTTTGAAATATTTAAATTTTATTTTTCAAAATGGACTTCATTTTTAGATTCGGAATATCAAATTTAGCCTACGGTGAAATTTTTGTATTTTTCTGAAAACTTTCAATTTTTGATGAATAGTGAAAACACCGGGTTAATATTTAAAAACCGAATTTTTATTTAAATAATTATTTATTTTGTTTAAATTTATTTTAGGTCAAAATTGATACATAATACCTATATAAGTTCAATGCAATTCATTGAAGTCATTTTATAATAATTTTAGATATATAAAAATGTTAATGAACTTTTCACCGTCTTTTACCAACCTCCTAGGAGAATTTGAAAATTTACATAAAACTTAATTTTACCGCTTCTGTGATTGGAATTTCAAAAATCTGAGAGACACGGTTAATATCAAGGACTAAAATGTGGTTCAATGAGATGAAAATAATTTTTGGTGAATAGTAACTTTTTATTTTTTTTACCACGGTTAAAAGTAAATAGGGTAATTAAGGGTAAAAGTGTTATTATTATTACCCTAACACATGTCCTAATTCTATTGGATAAGTGTAATTCGACCAAAAACAAACTTAGGAATAAAATATGACCATTTAGGCCCACTTGGATTAGATTAGGACATTTATTATTAATTTATTTAAAGCAGGGTTAAAATAGTTAAAATCAAAGTTTAACAACTAAATCATTTTTAATATAGGGTTATACGTAAGATAAATTCAACTATAAAAATTCATTAGAAATATAAAAAGATTTATTACATAATGGTATTTTATTTGTAATTTTTAGACTTTAAATAATTTATTGTATTTATGACTCAATGATGATGCAGTAATTATCTTATTAATGAAATATTGACATAATTGATGTTATAAATACCCAAATAAATGTAATTTGAGACTTTTTATGAATTAAAATAATTTTCTATGTTAATATGACATGTTAGTGTTGATTCTATTAACTTTTTTCGAACTAATAATCCTGTTATGATTTTCACAAAAATCAATTACTAAATAGCGTCAAAACTGACATAAAATAGTTTTTAAAAACATATTATATTATTAATTGTTATTATATTCCTAAAAATCTATGGTTCAGACAATATACTTATATCCTGATAGTTTTATCATTAATGAACCACTTGGGGGTCTCTTTGATGTATATGGTATGTTTATTAACTATATAATATAAAAATACAAAGTGACATGGTAAATGCCAATCTAATTAACTAAGAGTTAAAACTAAAAGATAAGGTTAATATAATGACCTTAACTTGTCTAAATTATATTTAATGAGATTATTTAGACCCATAACCACTTTATCTTTGAAATAAATCAATTTGGAGCTATTAAAAACCGAATATGACTTTATAATAAAATAATATTTGTAGTTTTTCTAAAGGTGCCCCTCTCCTCCCTTATAGAAGGGCACCTCATCCCTCTCTTCCTCACACCACATTGAGCCTCCAAGCTCAGCCAATCCCTGGAAAATTATCTTCTCCACTTCCCTAGAAACATTCTAGAGGTCCTGGTCTTCTTCAAAGACCAATTTTAGTGCCCTAAGAGGAGGTCTCAAAGAGGCGCTTCAAAGAAGAGGTAATGTCCATTACCTATTCTTTCAACTTTATTTATTCTTCCACTTCTTATTCTTTATTTGTTTCATTATGAAGTAATCAAACAAGTATCAATAATATACTGGTATGTTATTATATGTATTAAAAAACCCTATTTCACCATCTATCCATCCTATGGAAAACGAAATCACCGCGCGTGCGTACGTACGAAATGCCGTCTCCACGCCGTGGTGTAATCTATTTTCCTCCACCACCTTACTTGGATGGGTATAATGGTGTAAATAATAACTATATATGATAATTGTAAAGTGATTTTGATTCTGAAATAGTATACATACACTCCAATACAATTCCACAATCATGGGAAAGATATCATCGCTCGTGCATACGTACGGAATACCGTCTCCACCATGTGATGCGACTCGTTCTACATGATCTTCATTGAATAATGATTATATAAATGAATTGAATGAATAAATAAGATATATATTAAACAAATACCATTCTCTAAATGAGGTGTCTATAACCTAAAAAGAGGAATAAGAATTTATTCGACAAAACACACATACGAACATAAAGCAATAAACACCCGAATATCAAGTAGCAATGAAATATTACTAATAAGAAGCTAAGAATATGACAATATATGATATCATAAAAATGAGTATGATTCTGGAATAAGTCAATAACAATATTTAAATCATTATACAGGTGTTTCAAACACTTATGAAGCAAATCGGACCTAAGGTAAGGGAAAATATCACAATCTCATTTTTATCCAAAATTGTTTATACTTCAGAATTTACTAGGGAATATTTATCACCCACATACATGTTTCCTCAATATGTAATATTATTTCCATCCACCTAAAATTTTTTAAATCCAATTTTACCCTTCGGTGAGTTTTTAGTAAATGATATGAAAGGAATCTTTTGTCGTTTTTCGTACGAGGTACTTTTGACTTTTCTGGCCAAAGTACGGGAAGAATGTTTTTTTAACTTATACGATATGAATAGATTTTTAGAAAATTATTTCCATGAAGATTCCTTTACAAGTTTTCAAGTTTATTTTTAATAAACTGATTTTAGTTCAAAATTATAAGACATGTTAAGAAAAGAAAAATGTTTTTGAAGTAGAAAGGATATTTTCTTCAAGAATGGAGTTCAAGTGTTTTATCAAAATTATTTTCCATCTAAGATAATATAGGGTTCTGTTTCTATCCCTATTATTAAATTTATTTGATTATGTTGTGATGGAATTATTTTTATTAATTCCTTTATATTATATGAGTTGTTTTATGATGTCACGATGTTTAAGAATCCAATTTTTATTACATGGGTTATGAAATGATGTATGATTTATGATTTTGTGGAACACATAAGAATGGTTTAATTATGAGATGGATGGGACCTATATCTCCCTCCAATTCATTGGGTAAAGATTTATATCTCATGAGATAGACATGGCTGGAATGGCAGGTTAAACTGGTTCAGGGAAACAGGACTGAAACGAGGAGTGAACTCGGTTCAGAAAAGGGGTTTTCCGCTAAGATAGTCATGGATATGAGTATTGACTACTAAGAAATGATTATCTATGATTATGTGTGTATGACAGAAAGTTTCATGTTTTATGTTATGATTATTGGGATTACATTTCACTACTATTTTTATCCCATGATTATGAAATTATGATCTCTTTTGCAGGTTAAGATTTCCAAAATGTTATGTTCTTATGAATATGATGTGATTGATATTTCTTTTGTTTACCCTTACTGAGAATTTGAGCTCACCCTTTTGTATGTTTTCTTTCCCCAGGCCAGGAAGATGGTTATTAAGTAGGATATTCCAAAAGGGACTCTATACATGATGAAATAAATGGGAGACAATGTAGATGCTTTATGAACTAGTGGTTTATGTTTCCCAGTTTCGAAAGACACTATACCTATACGGTTCTTTCATGGTTTTGTTATATGTTGTAATAAGTGTACTTCAATTTTGAAGTAACGACCATGTATGTAAATTATGGGTCGTTATAGTTGGTATCGGAGGTAAAGGAGGTAGGAATGTATCCGATACTTGGGAACTCTCACATTTGAGCGTTGGAAAAAGCATGGATCTCCGCCCAAGGGATTCATGAGGAAATGTCTACCAATGGGGATGGAGGTGTGTCCCACCCAAGGGGTGTAGCTTCCCATGGAGTGCCCTGATAGGTATCAATTATAGTTCACTGGAAGTAATTCCAGACCGTTATAGTTGGTATCAGAGGAAAGGTATAGTCAACCTTTGGAAACTAGGATGTGAAAGCCTTAGTAAGAACCCTAAGGATAAGTCTAAGAATAGAACAAAATCTTAGTGTTTTAGAAATGTCCATGAACAACCTATGACAAGACCTTAAGTGTGAAATTTTATTCTTGATTATGTGGTTTTCCTATTATAATTAGTGTTTCTCACACTATTCTTCTTGGTTTTAGTCAATGGATGGAACCTGAAGGAACCGTGTTAATACGGAATGCGACGGGCAATGAAATTATTGTCCTCTTGAGAAACCAAACATTATGGGAGCTGGAATGAAAAATCTTGTAGCCATGCTCACACAACTTTCTCAAGCTATGAATCATGCAAGACTTCCTGACGAGCAAAATAAGGAGCAACATTCTATTGAATCCTTCATGAGGCAACGTCCACCTTCATTCAGCGGGTCTTCTGATCCATTAGGGGCTAAAGAATGGATCAGTACCACTGAAAAGATATTTTCAGTTCTTCAATGTTCTGAACATGATAAATTCATCTTAGCAGTATATCGTTTGGAAGGAGATGTTGATCAATGGTGGAATCTTATCAAGAATACGAGGAAAAGGGATGAAATTGAATCCATGGAATGGGACGAGTTCAAGAACTTATTTTTCAATAAGTAGTTCCCTTGTATTCTCCGAACAAAGATGGAGAAGGAGTTTGTTGAACTAAATCAAAAGGATGATGAATCTTTTGGTACCTACGAAGAAAATTTTACAATACTTTCAAGGTATTCTTCTGGTATTATTATCCAACCTGAGAGTAAGATCGATCGATTCTTTAGTGGCTTAAAACCAAGTCTTCAAAGGGCGTTATCCATAAGGGACTTCAATAGCTATGAGGAAATCGTTCGATGTGCTCTCAAAGTTGAGATGGAGATTAGAGTAACCCATCAGTCATATGGGTTTGATAAGAAGAGGAAAATGGAATTCAAAGGAAAATCTAAAGATCACACTGAAAAGAAGATGAGTTTTCCATTATTCTCAAAGTGTGGAAGGAAACATGGAGGGAGTTGTCTTAAAGGGGCATGTAAATGTTTCAAATGTGGAAAGGAAAGTCATCGGTCATTTGAATGACACAATGATGGGAAGAAGATGTCTAGTGATGCAAACAAAGAAAAGGATACATAGAGTGCACCTCCTACACTTCAATGATACAAGTGCAAGGAAATGGGGAATTATGCCAATCAATGCCCTAATCTAGGGGTTGTTGATGATGATCGACGTCAACAAACTCTTAAGGCTAAAGACAAAGTAAAGTCACATGCAATTTCTTTCAGTGATGTGGAGTACAATAACAAAGTGGTGAAAGGTAAACTTACCATCCACTCTAAAGTAGAAAATGTTTTATTTGATTCTGGATCATCCAACTCATTTATTTCTGAATAATTTTATAAGTTTATCACCTTATTACCTCAACAATTAGATGTTGAGTTAGCTATGACAACCCCTAATGGCACAACAGTCGCATCAAAAGTTTATAATTCTTCTCCGATTGAAGTTTGAGGGAAAGTGCTTCCTGCAAATCTTGTGGTCCTTCCTATAGTGTAATTTGATGTGATTCTTGGAATGGATTGGATTTCTTTATATGGATATCATATCAATTTCCAAAGAATGGAAGACACATTCCATATTCCAGATCAATCTATGATCGTCTATCGATGCAAGGATGAACATAACCTTACAGTGGAAATTTCTTCCATCCTATGGGTATTGATTCCACTAAATGAAGTTTATTTATCTCAAATGGTTGGTGAGAAACTCACGATTAAGAATATTCCCATTGTATGGGAGTTTGAAGATGTCTTTCTGGAGGAATTTCCAGGTCTTCCACCAAATCGTGAAGTCGAGTTTTCAATAGAACTCATACCGGGTGCTTTGTCTATTTCAAAGACACCTTATAGAATGGCCCCAATTGAGTTGCAGGAATTGAAGAAGAAACTCAAAGAGAATCTTGACAAGGGATTCATACTCCCTAGTGCGTCACCTTGGGGAGCACCTGTTCTGTTTGTTAAGAAGAAAGATGGATCAATGAGACTCTGCATTTATTATCGAGAACTTAACAAGATCACTATCAAGAACAAATATCCTCTCTCGCGCATTGATGACTTATTTGACCAACTACGCGGAGCTCAATACTTTTCCAAGATTGATCTTCGTTTAGGGTATCATCAATTAAGGGAAAAAGGGAGGATATACCAAATACGGCTTTTCGTACAAGGTATGGACACTATGAATTTATAGTGATGCCATTTGGTCTTACTAATGCCCATGTTATCTTCATGGATCAGATGAATAGAGTCTTTAGAGACTCTCTTGATCAGTTTGTGGTAGTATTTATATACTATATTCTTGTCTATTCAAAGAGCAAGGAAGAACATGAATATCACTTGAGAATTATATTGAAGACCCTGAGAAAGGAGAAGCCTTATGCCAAATTTACCAAGTGTGAATTTTGGCTTCAAAAAGATTCATTTCTGGGTCACATAATCTCAAAAGAGGCGATATATGTGGATCTAGAAAAAACAGAGGTTATAGAAAGATGGTCGAGACCAACAACAGGAACTGAGATCCGAAGTTTTCTTGGTTTGTATGGATATTATCGACGTTTTGTGAAAGATTTTTCATTATTATCTAATCCACTCACCAAGTTGACTCGGAAAGGAGTTAAGTTTGTTTGGACGGAGGAATGTGAAGAGAATTTCAAGGAGTTGAAAAGAAGGTTATCCAGTGAACCTGTGCTCACAATGCCTTGTAGTAGAGAAAGGTTTGTGATCTACAGTGATGCATCCAAGAAGGGATTGGGGTGTGTTCTCATGCAAAACGATATGGTGATAGCTTATGCCTCACGACAGTTGAAAATCCATGAGCAAAATTACCCAACACATGATTTGGAGTTAGCTGTGGTAATCTTTGCATTAAAGATTTGGAGGCATTATCTTTATGGAGAAAGGTGTGATATTTATACTGATCATAAAAGTTGAAAGTATATTTTCACACAAAAGGAGCTGAATATGCGCCAAAGAACATGGTTGGAGCTGATTAAAGATTACAACTGCTCAATTAATTACCACCATGGGAAAGCAAACAAGGTAGCAGATGCATTAAGTCGACAAGACCATGCCAGTTTATCCATGATGAGGATAACAAAAGATCCAATATTTATGGATTTACAAAGGATGGATCTTGGAATTATAATGGAAGGGGAAAATCGTATCTTTCTCAAATGAATGTTCAACCATCTATACATGTGAAGATTAAAGAGGCATAGAAAGAAGATGTAGAGTTAAAAAAGATGGTGAGAAATGTTCCTGAATTCAACCTTGATTGTGATGGGATAATAAAGTTCAGGAATCAGGTTTGTGTTTGTCCCATCCCAGAATTAAAGAAGGAGCTGCTGGATGAGGCTCATAGTTATTCATTCTCTATTCATCCTAGAAGCACGAAGATGTATAGGGACCTGAAAGAGTACTTTTGGTTGGATGGCATGAAAAGAGATGTTGCTGAATATGTCTCTCAATGCTTGGTTTGTCAGAAAGTTAAAGCTGAGAGACAGAAGTCTAAGGGGTTGTTACAACCATTACCCATACCCGAATAGAAATGGGAAAACATCACAATGAACTTTGTCACCGGATTTCCTAAAACATCCAAAGGCAATAATGCTATCTGGGTCCTAGTTGATCGTCTTACAAATTCGGCACACTTTATTTCTATTAGAGAAGATTTCTATCTGGATCAGCTTGCCAGGATATATGTAAAGGAAGTGGTAAGATTACATTGAGTACCACTTTCCATTACATATGATCGGGATCCAAGGTTTACCTCAAAGTTCTCACGAAGTCTTCAGCATAATCTAGATACAGAGTTGAGTTTCAGCACTGCTTATCATCCTCAGACAGACGGTCAGTCTGAGAGGAAAATTAAAAATATAGAAGATATGTTGAAAGCTTTCTCTATGGATTTCAAAGGTGTTTGGGATCAACACCTACCTTTGGTGGAATTTTCTTATAATAATAGCTTTCAATCCAGTATTCAGATGGCTTCTTATGAAGCTCTCTATGGAAAGAAATGCAGGACTCCAACTTGCTGGGATGAAGTTGGGGAAAGAAAGCTATTAGGACCTGATCTTGTTGACGAGATGACAGAAAATGTCAGATCTATTAAACAACACATAAGAGAAGCTCAGAGACGAAAAAAAAGTTATGATGATAACCGATGAAAAGACCTAGAGTTTGAAGTGGGTGATAATGTGTTCTTACGAATATCTCCTTGGAAGAGAGTAATGAGATTTGGAAAGAAGGGAAAGCTGAGCCCTAGGTATATCAGTCCTTTCAAAATACTGGATCGTATTGGGATGGCTGCTTACCGATTGGCTCTTCCACAAAATCTCTCTCAAGTTCACGATGTGTTCCATGTATCTCTCCTGAGAAAGTACATACCTGATCCTTCACATGTACTCAGCTCAGAAGTTGTACTGCTGGAACAAGATCTTTCTTATAAACAACAGTCGATAGAGATTCTTGATCGTAGTGAAAAAGTCCTACGGAACAAGACCACTCGCTTGGTGAAAGTTTTATGGAGGAACCACCAATTAGAATAAGCTACATGGGAACTTGAGGATATTATGGGGGAGAGTTATCCTCATCTTTTTGTTACAAAGTGAAGAATTTTGAGGGTGAAATTCATTTTAAGGGGGGTAAAATGTAACACCCGAGACTTTTATGAGAAATATTTTGTTTTTATGTTATATAAATCAGAAAAGGAATATTTCTATACACACAACACTAGCTTGTCTTGCTTTACATGCAATTGCAACCTTCCTCGATAGCTTGCGTCGTACCCAATACTGAGTTTCACTAAACAACGATATGCTATTAAAATATTATTAAAACTAGTAGTTATGAATAGTAATACCCACTTTTTGAAATTTTGTAAATTTTATTTTTAAAAATGGACTTTATTTTTGGATTTGGAATATCAAAATTAGCCTAGGGTGAAATTTTGGTATTTTTCTGAAAACATTCAATTTTTGATGAATAGTAAAAACACCGGGTTACTATTTAAAAATGAATTTTTATTTAAATAATTATTTATTTTGTTTAAATTTATTTTAGGTCAAAATTGATACATAATACCTATAAAATTTCAATGAAATTCATTGGAGTCATTTTATAATAATTTTAGATATATAAAAATTTTATTGAACTTTTCTCCGTCTTTTACCCACCTCCAAAGAGAATCTGAAAATTTACATAAAACATAATTTTACCGCTTCTGTGAATGGAATTTCAAAAATCCGAGAGACACAGATAATATCGAGGACTAAAATTTGTTTCAAAGAGATGGAAATACTTTTTGGTGAATAATAACTTTTTACTTTTTTTTACCACGGTTAAAAGTAAATAGGGTAATTAAGGGTAAAAGTGTTATTATTATTACCCTAACACATGTCCTAATTCTATTGGATAAGTTTAATTTGACCAAAAAAAACTTAGGAATAAAATATGACCATTTAGGCCCACTTGGATTAGATTAGGACATTTACTATTAATTTATTTAAAGAAGGGTTAAAAAAGTTAAAATCAATGTTTAATAACTAAATCATCTTTAATATAGGTTTATACATAAGATAAATTTCACTATAAATATTCATTAGAAAAATAAAAAGATTTACTACATAATGGTATTTTATTTGTAATTTTTAGAGTTTAAATAATTTAATTTATTTATGACACAATGATGATGCAGTAATTATCTTATTAATGAAATATTGATATAATTGATGTTATAAATACCCTAATAAATGTAATTTGAGACTTTTTATGAATTACAATAATTGTATGTGTTAATATGACATGTTAGTATTGATTTAATTAACATTTTTCGAACTAATCATTCTGTTATGATTTTCACAAAAATCCATTACCAAATAGTGTCAAAATTGACATAAAAGAGTTTTCAAAACAAATTTTATATTATTAATTGTCATTATATTCTTAAAAATCTAAGGTTAGGACAAGATACTTATATCATGATAGGTGTTTTATTAATGGACCACTTGGGGGTCTCTTGTATGTATATGGTATTTTTATTAACAATATAATATAAAAATACAAAGTGACATGGTAAATGTCAATCTAATTAACTAAGAGTTAAAACTAAAAGATAAGGTTAATATAATGACCTAAACATATCTAAATTCTATTGGATGAGAGGATTTATACCCATACCCACCTTATCTTCAAAATAAATCAATTTTGAGCTATTAAAAACTGAATATGACTTTATAATGAAATAATATTTTTAGTTTTTCCAAAGGTGCCCCTCTCCTCCCATATAAAAGGGAACCTCCTCCCTCTCTTCCTCACACTGCTTTGAGCCTTCAAGATCGGCCAAACCCTTCCAAATTATCTTCTCTACTTCCCTAGAAACATCCTAGAGGTCATGGTCTTCTTAAAAGACCAATTTTAGTGCCCTATGAGGAGGTCTCAAAGAGGCGCTTCAAAGAAGAGGTAATGTCCGTTACCGACTCATTCAACTTTATTTCTTCTTCCACTTCATCTTATTCAGTTGTTTCATTATGAAGTAATAACATCAGTATCACTCATATACTGGTATGTTATTATAAGTATGAAACAACCCAATTTCACCATCTATCCATCCTACGGAAAACGAAATCACCGTGCGTGCGTACGTACGGAATACTGTCTCCACGCCGTGGTGTAATCTATTTTCCTGCACCACCTTACTTGGATGGGTATAATGGTGTAAATAAAAACTATATATGATTATTGTAAAGTTATATTAATTGTGAAATAGTATACATACACTCCAATACAATTCCACAATCATGGGAATGATATCATCGCTCGTGCGTACGTACGGAATACCGTCTCCACGATGTGATGCGACTCGTTCTACATGATCTTCATTGCATAATGATTATATAATTGAATTGAATGAATAAATATGATATATATTACACTAATAACATTCTGGAAATATGGTTTCTATAACCTAAAAATATGAATAAGAATTTATTCAACAAAACACACATACGAACAAAAAGAAATAAACACCCGAATATCAAGTAGCAATGAAATATTACTAATAAGAAGCTAATAATATGACAATATATGATATCATAAAAATGAGTATGATTCTTGAATAAGTCAATAACATTATTTAAATCATTATATAGCAGGTTCAGACACTTACGAAGCAAATCAGACCTAAGGTAAGGGAAAATCTCACAATCTCATTTTTATCTGAGATTGTTTATACTTCAGAATTTACTGGGGAATATTTATCATCCACATCCATGTTTCCTCAATATGTAATATTATTTCCATCCACCTAAAATTTTTTAAAACCAATTTTACCCTTAGGTGAGTTTTTAGTAAATGATATGAAAGGAATCTTTTGTTGTTTTTTGTACGAGGAACTTTTTGACTTTTTCGGCCAATGTACGTGAAGAATGATTTTTTAACTTATACAGCATGAATGGATTTTTAGAACATTATTTCCATGAAGATTCCTTTACAAGTTTTCATGTTTTTTTTAATCAACTTCTTTTTGTTCAAAATTATATGACATGTTAAGAAAGGAAAATGTTTTTGAAGTAGAAAGGATATTTTCCTCAAGAATGAAGTTCATGTGTTTTATCAAAATTATTTTCCATCTAAGATAATATAGGGTTATGTTTCTATCCCTATTATTACATTAATTTGAATATGTTGTGATGGAATTATTTTTATGAATTCCCTTATCTTATATTAATTGTTTTATGATGTCATGATGTTTAAGAATACCATTTTTATTACATGGGTTATGCAATGATGTATGATTTATGATTTTGTGGCACACATAAGAATGGTTTCATTATGAGATGGGTGGGACCTATATCTCCCTCTAATGCATTGGGTAAATATTTATATCTCATGAGATAGACATGGCTGGAATGGAAGGTTAAACTAGTTCAGTGAAACATGACTGAAACGATGAGTGAACTCAGTTCAGAAATGGACTTTGTCCGCTAAGATAGTCATGGATATGAGTCTTGACTACTAAGAAATGATTCTCTATTATTATGTGTATATGCCACAAAGTTTCATGTTTTATGTTATGATTATTGGGATTACATTTCACTACTATGTTTATCCCATGATTATGAAATTATGATCTCTTTTCCAGGTTATGATTTCCAAAATGTTATGTTCTTATTAATATGATGTGATTGATATTTCTTTTGTTTACCCTTACTGATCATTTGAGCACACCCTTTTTTATTTTTTTCTTTCCCCAAGTCAGGAAGAAGGTTATTAAGTAGGATATTCCAAAAGGGACTCTAGATATTCCAAAAGGGACTCTAGATATGATGACATAATGTAGATACTTTATGAACCAGTTGTTTATGTTTCCTAGTTTCTAAAGACACTATACCTATATGATCCTTTCATGGTTTTGTTATATGTTTTAATAAGTGTACTTGAATTTTGATATAAGAACCATATATGTAATGTATGGGTCGTTATACCCATACCCAAATGGAATTGGTAGAACATCACTATGGATTTTTTTGTTGGACTACACAAAACCACTATAGGGATTAATTCTATATGGTTGTTAGTTGATCACCTTACTATGTCATCACACTTAATTTCTATCAGTAAATATTTATCTCTTGATCATCTTTCCAGAATATACACTAAGGAAGTGGTAAGGTTGGATGGAGTACCACATTCCATTATATCAGATCAGGATACAGGGAATACCTCCATGTTCTAGCGAAGTCATCATAAATTAAATGATATATAAATGAGATTCAGAACTACATATTATTGTTAAGGAGATGGTCATTCTGAAGGAAAAAAAACCCTAGAGGATATGTTGAGATTGTGTTCTCTGGATTTCAAAGGTAGTTGGGATCAACACCTTCCTCTAGTTGAGTTGTCACACAAAAATTGCTTTCACTCAAGCAATCAGATGGAACCTTATGAAGACCTCTATGGGAATAAATGTAGAGATCCAACATGATAGGTTGATATTGGATAAAGGAATCTATTAGTGCTTAATTTCGCTAATGAAATGGTTGGTAATGTTATAACAATTCACCATCATATCAGGGAAGTTTAAAGATGTTAGAAATGTTATTTTGATAACCTTAATTGTGATTTGGAATTTTAAATTTTCAAAATGGCATTTCTATAAATCACACCCTAGAAGAATGTTATAAGATTCAAAAATAAGGGGAAACTAATCAGTAGATATATCAGCCCCTTTGAAATTATTGATCATATTGGGATTGTATCCTATCACTTGGAACCTCCTCCAATTATCTATCAAGTCCATGATGTGTTACATGTATCCCTCTTGAAGAAGTAAATACCTAACCCTTCATATGTACTAAACTAAGAGTCCATACCGATGGAGTCAGATCTTCATTATAAGGAGAAACCTATTGAAACTCTTGACTAATTAGATAAAGTTATAAGAAACAAGACCAATCACCTAGTCAATGTTTTGTGGGGAAATCACTAGTTAGAGGAAGATAAAAGGTATCTTGAGTATATGAGGAAACAAAATTATCCTCAAATGTTTTTACCTGAGTGTCGCATTTTGAGGGAGGAATTCATTTTATGGGGGTTGAATGTAACACCATGAGTTTTTATAGACTTATTTTTTTGAATAAATAATAATTTTAATTTATATCTTAAAATGAACTAATACAAATATTCCTTTGCACACATAAAACTGACTTGTAAAACATTCCACGTATCACCGACTTGGCATATGATGCATAAAAAACTAATTTGGCATAAAATACACGCAATAATGAGTTTATATGAAATATCTCTTTTTGGTGTTTTAATTATTTTGAAAAGATAATTATAACCATGTGGTTAAAAATAGTAATATTAATAGTAATAAATATTTTTCAAATTATATTTATAGTTTTTTATGTAAATATACAATATTTATAATAAAATATTTGTTTTTTAACGAAGATTTTTTTATGTTTAAAAATATTGTTTTCTTGAATAAATTGATTCTAATAATGAATGTAATTCTATAATAGTTTAAAAATTTATTTTTATAAAAAAAATTAATTCAAAACATAGAAATTTTATTAGGGTGATTTTTTTTATTTTTCTAACAATCTTTATTTTTTGATGAATTGTGAGAAATACTGATTTTTATTTAAAATGGCTTTTTGTCTAATTAATTATTAATTATAAATGAAATTTCAAATTAGTTTGAAGGTAACTATATTTAAATATTACATCTAATAATACATTAAAATTCATTATAATAAATTAAAATTTGATACTGAATATAAAATATTAACAAACTTTTAAACTTTTTCTTGCTTAAAACCCTCGTTATTTCGTCCAATCTGTGGGATTAGCACTAATCTTAATTTTTCCGCATCTATAATTGGAATTTAAAAAATCCGACACACATCATTGTATTAAGTCTAATTTTTATATTATAATATGACCAAGTTAATTTTTGACCAAGAATATTAGTAAAATTGATTGACATTAATCACATTGGTTAAGGCCAAATTAAGCTTAATTAACAACCAGACCTTAAAATTAAGGTCCCAAAAGACTTATACAGTTGTCAAACACCCATTTTATATCCTTATTTCGGCCATAATCCTTAAATTTTCTATTTATTTTGGTTTTTAATACTTTTTTTAGGTAATAACACGTGCTCACATTATTTGTTTCTTGAAATTCCATGTGAGTCCTTTTCCTTCCCTATAAAAGGCCACCACATCTACCCATTTCTCACACCTATATAACCATTTAATATAGTCCAATATCTTCCCATGTAGAATCCCAAAAGTCCTCCCTTTGACCTTAAATCCCCCCCTTGGGCATTAAAGCTCTTAGGGAATCCTTTTCATACAAACCATAAGGGGTTACTCGATTTAGAGGTAACATCTTCTTTCAAACTTCATTCATTTATTTTCCATCTCCACCCCCCCCCCACTATCATTATTTCATTATTTTGTGAAAACAACACTATATTACATACAATAAGATATTTTTATTCAATGGTTATGACCTAAAATTAAACAGACCTCCATCTAATTTTTGTATAACATGTTGTTTCTGTGTAAGATGAACTAATGCCTCACGAAATGATGATTGTTCAATTATCCTTTACCACCATTCATAGTGTCCATTATGATTGAAACACTATTTATATATGTAATATATTATATTTATTATATACTTAATATTTTTTATTCCTTTTAAAAAACAAATTTTTTTTCCTTCCATTTGGTGTTAATACAATAATCTCGTTTGTGGAAGTGTGGACTATCACCCCCTAAAAGAGATGTGATTCATTCATACACAATATAAAATGTATTAAGGATGGGATTAATGGAACTTTATAATATATATATGATACATTAATTATAATGTAATAATTATATATATTTAAACACATATATATATTCTTATGTCATTTACAGTCATTCTTTCAATAAAAAAAGAAACAACATTCATGTGTACGAACGACTTACCGTTTTCATGAAGGATGTATTCCCTTTAGTACTTCTATATGATTTTAATTTTTATAATTTTTTTATAATTTATTAAACTTATTATTATATCATGATATAAATTCTATAAATATGATATAAGTATTAGGACCAATGATATAACAAATTAAGACACATGTAAAGAACTAAGCGAATGGTTACCTGAAGTGAAATTTTAACATATGATCTTTAACAAATGGGTAATAAAATGTCATAATCAAAAAATATATTGTATTATGTATTAGAATATTATTAGGTAAATGAATTATAATAAACTTATATTTATTATAAAGGATGATTTTATGAGTATGGAGAAAGTCAAGACACAAGGTAAGGGGAATTTTATCACACTTTTAATTTCGATATTATTAATTTTATGTTCATCACACTTTAATTTTGTGTGGTGTACTTATTGACCATGATTTAATTATATTTATCATATAACCAAATTTATGGGTATTCACATATCCATTCTATGATCCTTTTTATAGGGTTTTACTTTCAAAAGTTACCTCAACGGAAAAATATTTTTGTCTAAATTTTCCTTTATTGATACTCATGTTTTGTTATGCACCTAAACACATTTTCGAGGTGTATATACATCCATTTAACATGTTTTATAATGAATATACATATTTTCATGATATATTATTCTTAATTTTATATAAGTTTCTTACATGGAGTGTATGATTCCATGTAACCAATTTATAAGAGTTTATTGAGACAGTCATATCGTTTTTCAGGATTTTTTATGTTTATGATTCCATTAGTAAAATATTTTAATATTATTCATGATTTTACTTATATTATGTTTATTCAAGATATCCTCATTTTATAGTACCACTTTTCCACTCTATGTAACTTAAAATAATGCTTTCAGTGAAATCTGACAATCTCTCTCTTCATTCGGAAATCTATTGTATTCAAAAACCATGTTCTCAAAAATGTTTTCAAAAGATCCTTGAAGATTATTTTCTTAAAAAATGATTTTAAAAATAATTTATTTTTTTCAAAGCATAAGATATATTTCTTCAAATATATTTTTGAAGAAATTTGTTTTTTCAAATGTTTTTATGTTATAAAAACCATTTTCAAAGAAGAGATGATATTTTCCTTAAGGATTTTTTAAAGAAAAATAAAAAATATTTCACATCTAATATAACATCTATAAGTGTTGATCATGAATTAAAAGTAAAATTATTCAATGTTTCTATTAATATTATTTCTTTGAATGGATTATGTTTTGGGAGCATGCTATTTATGATGATCGTTACTCTTTCACTGGTTATATGCTTTTGAAACCCACTTCTCTTCACAGGTTATGTTTATGATGAAATAATGATGAAAAATGTATCTTTACAAAGGTTATGATATGTTTACATTTTTATGATACCCATTTCATTTCATGGTTTATGATATGATTATTCATTATATTGTGTCACATGTATCTATGATTTCGTTATCTGACGGGTGATACCAATATCTACCACAAATGCACTGTGTAAAGATTTATATATCTTGGGATAAAAAAGGTGGGAATGAGGGTTACTCAGTTTAGAAATATAGGGTTGTAAAAAGGGTTTACTCAGTTCAATAATACAAGGATGGAATTAGGTTCCACTCAGTTCAGTAATAATAGGTCGAATGGGGATTCACTCTATTCAGTAAAGGACTTCTAACAATAATATGGTCTTTTAATTGATATCCTAGATACTATGTGAATCAATATATGCTTATGTGTTTCAACAATTCTAGGTCTTACCCCTATGTAATTCCTTCATGGCTGATGTCCTTAACTTATTTTGAAGCATGTCTTAGGAACGTCCAAGATTTATGACATGTTTCATGTATATGGTTTTGATATACATGATATCATATTATATTATCATGATTATGTTATCATACCCCTATTCTCTTGCTTATGCATACATTTCTCCCTTTTTAACCTTAATAAGTATTTTAGCTCACACTTTTCTATGTTTCCTTCCCCAAGTTATGAAGATATGTATTATGTTAGATGTCTATGAGAAGGGTGAAAGTCATGAAGAACCTAGTAAGAGATAATGTAGATCACTTATATATTAGGGAGTATGATTACATGTTTCCAAAGGCACTATACCAACTATGGTCTTTGGGAATCTATTTGTATAATTTTTATGTATTCCACAAATGTTATGTAATAATTATGTTTTGAAAATTGAGGGTTGTTTTAGTTTATTACTCTTGGTAAATATGATACATACATTGTTCTAATATTTCATTTGAATGAACAACATAAAACATATTTTTTTCATTTTGAGAATATCAATATTCACATTATCATAATAATGTATTTTAATCAAAATAATCTTCATTGAATCATAGGACAGGAAAAAAATAAGGGTGATCTCCAAGGATTAATAACGGTTAAATATAATGGAATTCGTCATGAATAAAAGATAATTATAGACACATAAAGGTAAATAACTGATAAAAATAATTTTTAAACAAATGCATATGGAATAATCAATATGTTAAGGAAAATAACAAAAACACAATCTATTTAATCAATGAATTAGAAGTAAAAATAATCTAGACTTAATATAATTGAGAAAATATAATGGAAAGTAATAAATGAATTCTAAATGATGGAAATTATTAATTATCAAGAATCATGTTTCTTATGAATTTTATAACTATACCATCAACAAAAATCCCAATACAGTTTGCAACATACTACTATTAAGACAATTCCTAATACAATATAAAATATGTTATTTATAAAAATATAAGGATTTTCCAACTGATTTTATATCCCTAGACTATAGATGAAACTATGATATTATGTTAACTAGTCCCTAAGTTATGTATTGAATGCCTAAATAACTCCGTTTTAATGAATGATTGATTTAATTCCTGGAAAATGTTCCTTATCTTTATTTATCAGCATTGAGTAAAGGATACAAGTTTATCAACATTTTCCCCATTTAATAAAATAAAAATAAATTAAAAAACTTCTTGTGAAATAAAAATTCATTTTATGAAATACAAAAAAAATTATGATAAATATTAGGATTATTAGAGGAAACTAAATTTCCAAATTATAATGAATAATTCATGAAAATGTTAATGACTTTAAAAATTAATCAATGAAGTGAATTTCAACACTTTCCTCAGTATAAATTATTATAACCCATCAATAGGTCAATTAAGGATGGTATCAACATATATATATAGGAGTAATAATAAGGGGTCAATTTTATTTATGAATATAAATAACATAAAATGGTCATTAAAACATTCATGTTGAAAATATCTTATTTATTTTGAAATCCATTAAAAAATTTGAAAATATTACTCAATTTGGAATAACATATTAATTATATAAAAAATTAAATAATATTAAGGTGAAATATTATTTGGAAATATCATTGAAAACATATAAGATAATATTGAAAACATTGAGCTATCATGACAGTAGTAAATATTATACATTTAATGCATGTTAAAAATTATTATTTTCATATTTTCATTAAAAAATAAATTTGTATCGTATATAAAATGATGTAACATAGATGTAAAAAATCTTCATAATTACTAAAAATGGGTGAATGTTCCTCTAATAAATTTTTTTTGAATCGTTATAAAAAATTAATAACACTTTTTGATAACATGATTTCATAAAAAATAAATTTTCCATCAAAGAGAGAGATTAAGACGAATATTCTTAGAATAGATGTCTAAATCATTTATAGTTCAATAGTGTTAAAAAAATTTCATTTATATGAAAATATCAAGAATAAAAAAAGGATATTAAAACCAATATTTTATCTCTTAATGAAAAAATAACATCCTTTAACTGAAACTCAAGAATAAGCAATGTTAATAAAAATGATATTATGCAAAAAAAGATTAAAAAACTTATAATGATGAAGTGGGAATAAAAAATTGAATCAAATATGATTATGAACTGTAAGTCCATATAAAAATGTTTAAATTTAATATGTAAAATCATATTTCATCATACACATAATATTATAATGATACAATTAATGATTGAAATATTTAAACAAATGAGTGGAAATCGAATTAATAAATCTCCCACCTCACTCTTCCTTATTGGTAAAAAATTCCATACCCTATTAATTAATATTATTAATTCATAAAAGAATCATATTCATATATATAATATCATACAATATCCTTTTCATACATATTATTATTATTGGTTAATAATCATTCATTATTTTCACTATTTCTTGTGTTAACTGTCTTCTTTGGACATGTGTATTCCATCAAAAAATGATACATTTATTTCTCAATTTATATATTAATATTATCTATTTAATAATAATCATGAAATAATTATTTTATTTTTACAAAAATTATAAATTCAAAATTAATAATTAATGTCTGTTTTGAAAAAATGTGATGGTAGGTCATACCTTTGAATGGGTAATGTCATCTATTTTGTAATTATAATTATTAAAAGGATGTATATAATATTTTTTCCTTAAATAATTATCATAGTATCATATATACCGTATTATATCATTATATATACTTATATTTATCATTAATTATTTTTGGTGATCAATATGGTGTCACGTAACTTTGTGAGGATGCTAGTACACACGTACACGATCAATGTTAACATCTTTATGTGAATCAAACAAAATGAATATATATATATATATATATATATAATTTTAAAAATTAGAAATATATCATTAATATAACAATTATTTAATTTATATCACATAAAATAATTTACTTTATCTTTATCTCCTTTGACTTGAAGAATTTGCAAAAGACGAATGACATCACTTATTGATGCTGCAGTCCTCCATACACACGAGCATCATTATCGTATCTCCTATGAAATAGAAGTTTAATATATATATATATATACATTATATTTTGACTATAAAGGTATATATATGATTTAAATATCATATATATACTTTATATGCATTATCATATCAAACCATGAGAGGTGGAATTGAAAAAATGAAAGAATTCAGTTTGTGAGGTAGTAGTCTAGCACACACACAAACTATAATCACATAACACATTTGATGGATGTGGGTATAGTATTATTTGATTCCATAAATATTAAAACATCCCATTATATGTAATATGCATATTTTATTATATAAACATATTTTAATACAAATTTTTTAAAGTTGGAGAATAAATAAAAAAACTCTCATTGAATAACATTACCTCTAATTCGAGTATCCTACTTTGTTTTTCAATTAATACATATTATATTTTATTTATGAAAAAAACTAAAATGGGATTATAATTGGGATGTAATTAGGTTATTTGGGTAGTTATTGGAGGATACAAATGGATTGAGAGGTGTGAATAATTTAGGAATGTGAGTTCATTTTTATAGTTGAGGAGGAGTGGGATTATTTAAAAAAAAAACATATATTAACTATGTGGAAGTAATTATTAAATAATTTAGATCTATATTTTATAATTAAATGGGAGAATATATATTGTTTATCCATGTTTCTACCAATCATTCAAACATAATATTTAATCATTTTTTCAATGACTTTTATGTTTCTTTATTTTTACCATTTTAATTGTTCAGTGAGGTAAATAGTTGTAACAACCCAAATATCTATAGTTGAAATTTAACATATTAGGATTATTTTATATATATATAACACATTATATCACATATAAAAATTAGAACCTTATAAATGAAAAATTAATTAAATAAAAGGTATTTTTAGAAGTTATGGAAACTATATCAATGATATAATAATGTGACCAAATGAATAGTAATATGACTCTTATGAATAGTAAATTAGTCAAATGAATAGTAAAATAACCAATGAAATTATAATTTTTTTTTGGAATAATATAAGTGAAACTATGTTTTAATTATATCATAGTATAATTAAATGAATATTTTAAAAATTATTAATTATGTGTTGGTATTTTTATTTGTCATAAATATTTTAATACAATATTATAATAAATAAAATAATTTTAAATATAGTTTATTTTCATAAAATTTATTAATAAATTAATATTTATTTTTATTATTATTTTATGATAATTTTAAGAGACCTTAGTTACTTTTTCAGAGTGTTATAAAAGGAGTTATACATTTAAAATCAGTATTTATTGAGTAAATGATGATTTTAATTTAAATTTTAATTTATCACACATAGAAAATAATTTTCATAAATTGTATTACAGTTAATAATTCTACATTTAAATAAATGTTTAGGGTTTATCTTTTGGGATTTCCAAGAAGACTTGAATTTTGATGAATTGTAAAATGCGATAATTTGCGATTAATGCTAAATACATGAATTATTGAGTCATAAATGATGTATGGATGATGTAATACCATAATATATAACTTTCCATAATTAGATTAATATATTTGAGGATAATTCTCAAACTATTCATAGTCTTGAAAGATAATAATAAACAAGTGAATAAAATATTCAAAAAACACCCCTCTCCTCCACTATAAATACCACCCCTCACCACCCATTCTCCTCACACCTTCCACACTTTGATCCTTATAAAAATTATTCCTAATACTCTTACCAAGCCCCTAACCCACGTCCAGAAGATTTTGGTCTCAAAAAAATTACCAAAACCAATCCCTTTAAAGTGGTTCTCTTGGAGGAGAATTCAAGAGGAAAATAACCTCTTTCATTGTTTTTTATTTCAAATTCATTTATTTTAGAATCCTCACTTCACCTCCCCTGTAAAAAGTGACATGATAACTCCATTATAATTTATATACATAGATAATATCATTTTAGTGAAATATCATTGATCAAAATCCATTATCTCTATTTTTTTATTATATAAATTAAAACATATCCCCTGATGTGTCAATTTATTGACATCATGGATGATACATTTTCATTTTCCATTCATAACATCAGGGATAGTCAAAAAACTATTATTATGGTTAAAAATATTTATAATATATATTAAATAATATTTATTTTTATAGACCAATTATATATACATGATTTTAATTAATAAAACAAAACATGTTTTTAATGATAAAAAAACCGGGAAAAAATCTAAATGAATATCACTAACCTATTATATGATGATCCTTCCTCACCCCAAATAACCAAATAAAATATATAAGAATTTTTTCTTCTATATTTTCAATAATAACATATAAATTCAATTCTTGTTATCTAATACCATTTTACATGAATATCAGTACTCATATACAAGTAAACTGATCATGATAATCATGGAAACTAACGCTCCTTAAGGATAAGATTGAATCTTCTAACTCATCAAAATGTTGATAAATGAACATAATAAAATTATAATAAATAAAATAAATGTATTTAACTTTATTAATTAAATAATTAATGTATTGAGTTTGATTTTCCAGAACATTATGGTCATGTAAATAACTCTTTCATATACAAGCTAAGGGTTTTCTTCCCAAACCATCATTTTCATTCGTTTTATTTTTTATTTCATATAAACTAATTTAATTATTTATTATTTAAATATAATTTTTCTAAATTATATATATACATTCCAAAATTATATATCTAGAGAATTTCATATTTATTATATTGTAATTTTATTTTTTACAAGGTTCCCTTATCGGATCTTTCAGATATGGAATCCTAATAAAAGGGAACATATCAATTTCTTGCCAATTTTAAAGAAACATCCGAAATATATTTTAATTGACCATTATTTATCTAAAATAACTATTCTTTGCATGAAAAAAATATGTTTCTTGGTTTTTTTATACAATAAATCCAAACAAAAACAAATGAATGTTCCAAAAGAACACTTCTTTTTAATATAAAAGGGTATTTCTCTCAAGAATTCCTTGATGAAGTTATAAGAATATTTTTCATGAATTTCAACCCATATATTTTATCCTATTGTATATTGAGATTTATCTATTATTATTATTATCTACCATATTTTATTGAATGGTTTTTTATTTGTATGATTATTTTTGTTGTATCCTGATACCATTCACCATACTACTCATAATGTTTAATGATTTTGTTTATAGATTGGAGAAAGTTATTTACATTACATATGTATAAGTTTTTTTATCTTTAAAAAAATTCATATGATTAATTCCTTGGAAATAGTTTGTGATAGGTGGGCCCACTGTAGCCCCTTGATTTATTTTTAGAACTCCTAAGACAAAATATATATAGACTTGGCTGAGGCCTTTACCATTTTCAAATAATGTTTTGGCTGATTCCTTAAACATTTATTTTCAAATGTCCACGACAAGGCTTCAATGGTATGTTTTAGATATTTTTCATTCTTAATTCCCTCATTATGATATTAGTAATTGATAATATATGTGAATATTAAACTAGTATAATATCCATGGTTATTCTTCATTCTTATGGGATTATGTTTATGAAAATACTAATTCATCTTTTATTCATGCCATATTATGTTCATGTTTAAGTTCTAAATACATTTTTTAGTCATTCACCATTCCATATTGTTTATTTTACCTTATTCTTTATTTCGTACCCATAATGAGAATTTATTATTACCCCTTTATTGTTTTTATTTTCTACCAGGATATAATGATGAATATTATGAATGGAATGCAAGGTTAATCTAAGAGTTTTAGGGTGTTAAACGTCAAGTATCTATGTTTTATTTCGTTTCAAGTTCTACTATAAATCTCATTTTTCGGTATCTTATTCAAAAAAACACTAAACAATTTGGACCTTTATGATGTTACTTACTTGTTTAACATTCCAATGTAATTATGTAAGGTAGCGTCTCTGCAAAACTTTTGTTGGGGTCCCAATAGTTGTTTTCAATGAAATTTTATTTGAAACCACAGAATCTACAGTTAAAGAATATGGATTTGGGAAATAACCCTAAGATAATTTTTTTGGATAAGTGTATAATGAAATCATATAATGTTGGAAAGGTAAAAACTATGAGGTTATTCCTATGAATATATCCTTGTGAGGATACTACAAGTGGACATGGTTTTGTAACATATGTTCCTAGGGGTAACAACTCTAAATATTTGTCTCATGCATGACTTGGGGTAATGTGGTATATGAAAACGTGTCTTACTATGCACATGTTTTTACACTTATAGGGGGTATTCTTAGGATAATACCAAATTTCTCAAAAAAATTTAATAAAGATTTAAATGTTAATATGTCCCCAAAGAAACCATGTTTCTGATTATGAGATTATCTATGCCTAAAATTTAAATTTATGGTAAGTGTTTAGGAGGATTTAGATTGTACATTATCATTCATAATCTAATTTGGTGTATTCCTTTTTTTAGAAATGGGTACTAGTGGAAGGAATGCAATATATTTCAGCGCACATATCCCATGTAGGGATTTTCTTCATATGAAAGATAATTATGTTGGTATTGGAGATGTGATTAGGGTTGAGAAAATTATAACTATACTGGGATAAAATTATTGGGATATGAATAATAACTAAACCCTTATAGAGCATCCTAATCTAAAACATGGTGAATCAATGTTAACCTGTTTTATGTGACAATAGAATATAGCATTTATTGAGAATAGAATCCCATTTGTTATATGGATGTAGATAATTTCCATAAAGAATATATTTCTCACATTGGGATTTAATGAATGGGATAAGGTTTTTATGTTCTTTTTGATTTATCAGGATATGCAGATCAATGGTGGTCATTAATTAAAAATAAAAAATGATTAATAAATTTAAAACATAGAATAAAAGGAAATTAATAAGTTTTTAATAGAAACAAATCTCCTCCTGAACAAAGAAAGAATATGGAGAGGAAATTCATGAGTGTCAAATAAAAAGTGGATGAAAAAAAATTAAAATTAAGAATCCAAAATTAAATGTTTAACATTTCATGTTGTGGAATATATATGTAATCGAATGACCAAGGCTAATTGATTCATTGATTATTTAAATCCATTACTATAAAAGGAACTAGTCTCGCAAAATTTTTCATTTTATAGATATATAGTCTCATGTGAATTAATTTCGGAGAAATAATTCTCCATTTTTTATAAAATTAAGGGGGGAATAGAAGAACATACATTCCTAGGAAAAAATGGATTAATGGAAGAATAAAAATTGTCATTTTCCCTCATGATATACTTATTGAAGGAAACAACATGGTGCCTTCTTAAATGGAAAATGTGTTTATGACAGCTATAGAGATAAAGTAAATCATTATAATAGTTGTGAGAAAAATAAATAATCCACCAATGATCAATTCTATAATTTTAGGGATATTGGACACCATCCTAATTATTTTACAAAGTGTCAAAGAAGCATACCTTACAAATTTCCATGGGGGTAAGGCCACACTTATGCGATCAGAACTAGGGAGGTTGAAATTCTTATTTATTTCATAGTAGGTACTTTAATTATTTCATCAAACATAGGAATTTTTTTATTAGATTAAATATCAACATATTATTTTATATATTTATAGTTTTCCAAGAGAATTATACATTTTCCTTTCAATTTAATAATGGTTTTTTCAGTCGAAACTCTTAAGGGATGTCTCATTGGAACAATGATGTTTCAGTTCATCCCCATTATAAGAAATAAAATTACTTTATTTTATAACCTTATCATAATATCTATGATGGAATTTGATATAATCCTTGGCCAGGAATGGAATTAAAAATACGACTCAAAAATCAATTCCAATAATATGGTAGTAACAATTTGTGATAAAAATATAGAATCCATTATCTTTAGAGAAAAGAAATCATTATATTATTCTTATCTAGATACAACTTTAGTATATTTTTAATTAAATTATTAGGGAGGAAGATAAAGCATTATCTATGAATTTTAAAATTGATGATGGACCTATTATGAAAGAATATTTTTATTTTTTTAGGTTATTTACCTAGATATCCTCTTGAGTAGGATGTTCAATTTTATATTGATTTGATTCCTTGGGCAAGACCTATATGAATGTGCTCTTATAGAATGGCCATACTTTAATTAGTATATTTGTAGAAGAAAAAATAATATTTGAGTTAATAAGGGTTTATTCTCTCTAGTTTTTCAATGTGGGGATCCCATATTCTCTTTGTTTAGTAAGAAATATGCATCTATGAGGTTTTCCATTAATTATAGAGAAACCGATGCTATTAAAATAAAAAAAATGTATCTTCTTCCTCAAATTAATGATTTATTTGATCAACTCCATGAAGCTAAATATTTTTGGAATATTATCCATTGATATGGATATCATAAGTTTTCTAAAATGAAGTATAATATTCTAAATACTGCATTTTGAACTAGGTGTGGACATTAAAAGTTTACAGTATATCCATTTTGACTAAATAATGAACCCACTTTTTTATAGATCTAATGTATTGAGTGTTCAAGGAATATCGTGAAGAATTTTATATGGTATTTACTGATGATATACTGATATATTCCATAAGCTATTAGTCCCATGAGAACCAATTATGTGTTTTTCTAAAGACACATATAAGAAAAGAGTTATATTGAATATTTATCTGGTGTGGATTCTAGGAAAAAATAGCTTCATTTCATGGCTATATTGACTATAAGGACGGAGTCCAGATTGATACAATGATGAAAAGGGCTATTGAGTAATCTCTTATAAAAACAAAAATAAATAGGGTATGATTTTTTATTATTTTACTAGGTTATTATTAGCATTTCAATTTGAACATTCCCGGGTTAACTGAACCTTTATCCAAGTTTAATCGTGCATAGGTTATGTTTGTATGGACAAAATAATGTGAGGAATGTTTTGAATAATTGAAGAGTAGATTAGTGAATTATTTGTCTTGATAATTCCATTATGGAAATGTTGGATTCATGATTTATAATTTTGAATTGATGGGAAGGACTCGTTTCTATCAATATAAATACTGATAGAGTTATTTCCTTTAATCAAGAAATTTAAAAACTTATGAACCTAACTGTCTAACTAATGAACATTATTTAGAAGCTAATATATTTTCTCTCCTAATACGGAGATAATATCTCTATTTTGAAATATGTCAGATATATACATATCCAAAATGTATAAAATATTTCTTCTCATGTAAAGAACTAATGATGAGGCAAAGGTGATGGCTCGATATACTCAAGGATTACGATTCTTCAATACACTATCACCAAACAATGGAAAATAATATACCTTATGATTTGAGCTGGAAAGATAATGGAGTTCTAAAAAGGATAATTTAAAGGGATGATATGTTCATGGATCTAGTGTGTATGGATATTTGAATTACCAATGGATATTAAATGTAACATCCCTGGTAAATAAAGAATAAGTCATTTTTCATATTTCTTAAAATATTTGAATTAAATATTAATTTTACTTTAAAGGGGTTTGTGTGTTCGATAGGGTACCTATTACACAACAACGGGTTTCTTTGAAATCTAACGTTGCACACTAATAATATAATATTATTATTTTAAATTTTTGTTAACTCTTATGCCATTTTATTGGAGGGAATGAACAAAACTAACTACAAAATGATTATACATGTCTGTTAAATGTATTTACTTTTATCCAATAAAAATATGGAGGTTTAAAATGTGAACGAATCTAATTTTAAACATAATTTACATTAAAGGCCGATTTACCACCTTTTATTGGAAAACCATCCTTAAATATAGTTTTGGTCACATTAATACATACTATTTGACCGATAAAATCCTTCTTTTGAATGGGGACATCAAAATTTACTTTGTGTATTTTTTTGAATTTTTTTGATAAAGTTCATTTTTTAATGAATAGTGTAAAATAATGTATTTTAATTCAAAATTGTGTTTTAATATAATTTATTTATATGGCTATATTAACTTTTAAATTTGTTTTAAAGTGTAATTAGAATATATTTTTACCATTTAATCCAAGTTTTGTCATTAGAATTAATTTCCCTTTGAAATTAATCATAAACAAGTGTCAATCTTTTGATAGATATTGTTTCTTAAAAAACAAGCTATTTGTTTTAACAATGAGAGTTAATTTTAAATTAATTAATTCATCTTCTATGTTTTTAATTTGGAAAAATAGATATCATTTTTGAATTTTTAATATCAAATAAAGCTTAGGCTGAATTTTTGGTATTTTTCTGAAAAACATCAATTTTGATGAATAGTGAAACAACTTAGTAGTAGTTAAAAAACTGAATTTATCATTTAAATGAAATTTTAACACTTCTATGAATTCAATTTCAAAAATATGACATACATGGTAAATATTAGTATGTAAAATGTGGTTAAATAATATGAAAATAATTATTTGTGAATAGTAACTTTTGACTTTTATTTACCGCACTTAAAGGTAAATAGGGTAATTCAAGGTAAAAACAATATTATAATAATTCATAATTACCTTAACACTTGTACAAACCTTATTGGTTGAGTCATTTATGACCATGGTCATCTTTGGGTATATTTTGAGACCCAATTGAGCCACTTGGGAGTGATAATGACAATTTAGATTAATTAACTTAAAGTAAAGGCAAAAATGATAAAAACAAATATCTTTTAGTAAATTAATTTTTATAAGTGGTTATATAAATCATATTTTAGACTATAAATATTAGTTGGAAAGACTAAAAAATTTCCTACATCATGGTAATTTTTTATATTTTTTATACATCAAATAAATTAAATTATTTATGACACAATAATGTTGGAGTATTTACCTCATTAATAAAATATTTAAATAAATAAGATTATAAGTATTAAAACAATGTCCAAAACCTGTCCAATTATTATTGGATGATTTTATTTCGACCATGAGTCAGCTTAAATTTTACTTTAATTAGTTTTGGACCTTTATAAACTGAATATCTTTATATAATAAAATAATATTATCACACTTTCCTAAAGAGCCCCTCCTCCCCCTTATAAAAATCCCTCACTTCTAACCAATTCCACACACATGTCAAGACTTTTGGCGTGTCCATACTCTACCCAATAAAGCTTCTTACATACCCCTCCTCCTCTTAGAAGCCTTCACTTAGTAAGAAGGCACTTCAAGAAGTCCTTTTGGTTCAAACCAAAGGAAGTTACCCAAATTAAAGGTAACAATTTCATTTAACTTATTTTATTTTATTTTACTTCTACAACACATAAAATATTTTTATTCCTTTAATTTATAACATAATCAGTATCATAAATATACCAGTATGTTGTTATGAGATGTATTTTAACTACATTTACACACACCTCCATCTAATGGGTGAAGAATATATTGTTTCTGTGGATGGAAAACTAAGGCCTCACGAGATGATGATTGTTCGATTATCTCCTACTGCCTATCATGGTGGCCATTAATATGGAACTATAATTATATATGATATATATTATGTTTATTTTTTCTTTAGGCTTTTGTATTTTTTTAATAGAATACCATTATTGTTTCTATTATGGTTAAACGCAATAATTTCATTTGAGGAAGTGCGGACTGCCACCCCCTCAAAGTGATATGACTCGTTAATGCCATATGTGGGATGTATAAAGGATAGAGTTAATGATATAATATATATGATATTATAATAAAATTATAATATACCTATGTATCATTATGTTTTAATTCCATTAAAATAATAAATAGAAATGAAAGTAGCGTTCATGCGTACGTACGACTTACCGTCTCCATGAATGGTGCATTTCATTTCTTACCTCCAAATGATATGAAGTGTTATAAATATATATATATATATACTGGATATATATGATATATATGATATATATTATATCTAAATAATTAATATCATTTTGGATATAATGGACTATTAACCACATGGGAAACTTGTAAATATAAGGTGTTCATTTTTGACTCAAGTACCAAATATCGACAAAATGAACGTTATTAACTTAAATGATTACATAATGTTTATAAAATGGTAATAATTAAAATAAAAGTAATAATAAACTTGAAAAAGGTTCTTAATAAATAATAAATTAACTTTAGTTAATTATTCAAGAGATTAAAGAGCGATTGAGTTAAGTCGGACACGGGGTAAGGGACTTCGTCTCAATCTCCTTTCATTGAGGCATATTTGGTTCTAATACCTGACTTTATTCTATATGCTGTATGAAAACCTTTTAATTTTCATTTCATTCAAAGGGAATCGTTTTCTATGAAGCGTTTTACTAAATGACAAAAAATGAATGTTTATTTTTAACGTAAGCGGTGACAACGACCTTTCCGCCGCTGCGAGTATTATTTGATCTTTGGATTCCTTAACAAGTCGTAATGTTTTTAAAAGGAAAATAAAGACCATATACTATTTTATGTATTTTTGGTATTGAAAATGGTTTTGATAATGGTATTTATACGTTAATATATTGAAATGTTATATTGATATTACAATATTGAAATGTTATCTTTCCTTTATGCATATGTTATGTGTTATGATCATGTTATGGTTTTTGGGAATTATTTAAGTATATGGGTGGTTCCCTGATAAACCTAGGGAAGGTGAGCCCGATATAGATCTCTAATGAATTGGGTAATGTGACAGTGGTAAATGTGGATGTTTATCCTAAGAGATTTAGGGAATATAATGTGATGGGTATTCCAAAGTAACTCCCTATATAGTTGTGATAGCTACAATGTAAGAATGTTATGAATGCCACAAGTTACATTTATGATTTATGATTTATATGTGTTATTCATAAATCTTATGATTTCATGAGGTAAGTAAAAGAGATTATGTTCTGTATGCATTTATGATCTAATGTTTTCTCTCTTTGTTTTATAACCCTTACTGAGATTTTTATGCTCATCCCATGTTTTGAAATGTTTTTCAGAGGATTTAAAGATGAATAGGGTCAAGGATGAGATTAAGGAAAAGTCATGCTATCTAAAACATGGAACTAGAGATGACTCTTTTTTTCAAGGGTTTTTATTTTATGAAAAAATGGAAACTTAGTAGAAGTTTCCACTTTGTATTCTTTTGAGATGTAATAGTTATGTCCTAATTCTCTAAAAATATAAACATGAAAATATCTTCAATGTGAATTATTTGTTTAATTCCATATTATGTAATTTCTTAAGGTCAGGTACTTATATTAAACATCAATAATTTTTCAATTTGTTTCCCAACCAAAATTATTAGAAATAATTACATGTTCTGAGTCTGACGATTGGGATAATCAATTAAAATTAATGTAGTGAATGATGGTATGTTTCTAGAAATTGTGTGTGAGGATGGAATTCTAAAATTTTGTAGAATAATATGCGATCCCTCAATACCCTAGCTAAAAAGGGAGTTATTCTATGATTCTTAGAGTTATAATTTCTCTATACACCCAGGTATCACTAAGATGTATGGAGACTTGAAAGAACAATTCTAATGGGATAACATGAAGTGGGAAATTGAAGATTATGTATCAAATTTTTTAATCTATCAATAAGTGATGGATGAAAGATAACATCATAGAAGATTCATGAAACCAATTTCTATTTTTAGATAGATATGAAATGTTATCACCATGTATTTTTACATTTTATTACAAAAAACATCATGAAATAATGATGCAATATGGGTTATTGTTGATAAACAAACCAAATCTGCACATTTCCTTACTATAAGGGAGGATTTTCCATAGTAACTCCATACATGAATCTATATCAATGAAGTTGTAGGACTACATGGAAAACATTAATCAATTTTTTCTAATCATGATCGATGATTTATATTGATATTTTGAAAAATTCTTCAGAAATCATTGGATACTAAGCTTCATCTAAGTACTCTTTATCACTCTCAAACTGACAGGTCGACAGAATTGATGAACCAAGTGTTAGAAGACATGATGAGTTCATTATCACTTTACTTGTAAGGAATATGTTATTAGCTTTTACCATTGGATTAGTTCTCTTAATGTAATTGTTTCCATTCAAGTATTCAAATAGTACCCTATATAGCATTTTATAGAAAGATATTTCATACAGAAACTTGTCGGGTTCAATTTGGTGAATGAAATATTATAGGTTCAGATCTTGTGAAGGAAGAAACAGAAATGTTAAGGACTATTTATACACATATAAAAGAAGAAAAATGTTGGAAAAACTTTTATGATGATAATTGAAGAAAGGATTTTGAATTTTAGGTCTTAGGTCATGTTTTAATGAAAGTATATACATGTAAGGATGTTATATTATTTTTTAAGAAAGGGATACTGAGCACCAGGTACATTGGTCATTTTGAAATTTTGGAGATAATTACAGCTATGACCTATCATTTTTAAATGTGACCTATAGTTTTTAATATAAACAATGTGTTCCACAAATCTTTGCTATGAAATAATATGTCATACCAAACACATGTACGAACATCTGATGAAATATAGTTGGACTTATCTTATATTACTTTATAGAGCCTATCTAGATTCTAGATATTAATGAATTAAGAAACCAGATGAATCACCTAGTAAAGGTACTTTGAAAAAATCCTAAATTTCAAGAGGTGAAGTTAGAGCATGAGGAACTTATAATAAAGAACTACCCAAATCTTTTTATAAAGTAACATTCTGGAAATTTTGTGGGAGAATGTTTTTTAGGAGGGTGGAATGTAAATATATAAAACTCAATAAATGATATTTTCTTTATTATGATTATTTTATATATAATATAACATATATCATCATATAGAGAACACAATAAAATCTTTATAAATTAAAAACGAATATAATAAAAGGTATTTCTATAATTTAGGGAACCTATACCAATGAAATTGTAACGTGAAATTAGGAATAGTAATATGACCCTTATAAATAGTAAATTAAAAAATGATTAGTAACATCACCCATGAAAGAATAAATGACATTTTTTCATCTTAAAAGTTAATGTAAAATATAATTAAATAATATTATTAGTAATTAATAATTTTAAAAATTATTAAGTGTTGGTAATTTTTTATGTCATAGATATTATTATAAACTTTTATTGTAACACCCCAAGCTTCTATGGTACGTTTCCCTTCGAATAATGCGATAGCGTGTGTTGTACGCAACCTCGAGTTCTAACACACACCACAACTAATTAAACTAGCCGTTGTGAATAGTAATACCTACTTTTTGAAATCATATATATTCAATATTTCAAAATGGACTTCATTTTTAGATTCGGAATATCAAAATTAGCCTAGGGTGAAATTTTGGTACATTTCGGATAACTTTCATATTTTGATGAATAGTGAAAATTTCTAAATTTTAATTAAAAACAACTTTTTTAATCAAAATAATTAATAGTGATAAATTGTGATTTTGAGTGGTTTTAAAGTATATTTAGAATATATTTTTACCATTTAATATAATGTTGGTCATTGGACATAATTTTACAATTAAACCGAACATAAACAAGTGTCAATCTTTTGATAGTTATTACCTCTTAAAAACACGCTTTTTGTTTTGACAACGGGAATTAATTTTAAATTAATTTCTGCCACTTCTGTGTTTTGAATTTAGGAAAATGGATTCCATATTTGGAATCAGGATGTCCAAATTATGTAAATAGGTAACTTTTATTTTTACACATTTTGAATAATTACTGCGGTAAATATTTTATTTACCATGGTTAAAGGGTAAATCCGGTAAATAAGGGTTAAAAAAATAATATTATAATAATAAAAAGTTACCCTAAAACGTGTCCTAAGCTTATTGGTGGACACATACCCGACCATGAGCATCCTTGGGTCAATTTGGGGACCCCTTGGAGCCACTTGTATGTGGTAGGGACACATTATATTAATAATGTTAAAATAAAAATAAAAATGGCATAAGCTTACATCGTTTAGAAGAACAATTTTTACATAGGGTTATACATGTTGGATTTTCGATTATAAATATTCATTAGAAATCTAAAAATATTTCCTACATGATGATATTTTATTTATAATTTTTAGACATCAAATAAGTTAAATTATTAATGACACAATAATGATGCAATGTTTACCTCATTAATAAATCATTTAAATAAATAAGATTATAATGATTAAAATATTATCTAAAACCTGTCCAATTCTTATTGGTTGATGTTATTTAGAATATGATTCATCTTATCTTCGACCTCAATGATTTTTGGACCATTATAAACCGAATATAATTATATTATAAAGTAATACTTTCACTCTTTCCTAAAGAGCCCCTCCTCTCCCTTATAAAAGGAGACCACTTCTACTCATTCTTCACACCTCTCAAGCCACTTGGCTCGTCCAAACTCTGCCCAACTAAGCTCCCCACATCTCTCTCCTCCTCCTTGAAGCTTCCCCTTATGCATAAAGCATTTCAACAAGTCCTTTGGTTCCAACCAAAGTGAGTTACCTAAATTAAAGGTAACGATTTCTCTTAAATTATTTTCATTTATTTTGCTTCTTCAACTCCCAAACTCTTTTTATTTACTTTCTTTTGTAACAACACCAGTATCCTCAATATACTAGGATGTTTTTATAAGAAGGATTCAAACTACACATACACACAACTCCATCTAATGGATGATGAACATAATGTTTCTGTGGATGGCAAACTAACGCCTCACGAAACGATGATTGTTCAAATACATCTTACCACCTCTCATGGTGGCCATTATGATGGAACTGTAATTAAATATGATATTAATGATATATATTTTATATATAAGCTTCTGTAATTCCATTTTATTTCATACCATTATTCGTTTCATGTTGTATATACATACGATAATTTCATTTGAGGAAGTGCGGACTACCGCCCCCTTAAAATGATATGACTCGTTCATACCACACATGGAACGTATAAAGGATGGTGTTAATGAACTTAAGTAACATATATAAAACATTATATTATACTAGAATAGTAATATACCTATGTATCATTTGGATTCGATTCTTTTAAAATAAAAATTAAATGGAAGTAGCGTTCGTGCGTACGTACGGACTACCGTCTCCACGAACGCAATGAGATTCATTCTCCATCGTATCCATTCAAGTATAATTATCATTTAATGATTTAAAAATGATTTTTAAGGACTTGATATCATTATGGATATGAATAAGATACAACAAACATGACTTATGTAACAAAACATATAAAAGAAAATGAGTAAGTTAACACCCGAAACGGCGATAATACTAAGATATTATTATCAAATCAATATTAAAAGATCATATATGATATCATATTAATGTATACGATTCTTGTATAATTTAATAACAATTATTTCACCATTATACAGGAGGTTAACCTACCCCAACCAAGGAAAAGTACAAGGTAAGGGTTATTTCACAATCTCTTCATTATCTGAGGTTGTTTATACATAATTATCTACTGGGACCTCGTTATCATCCACGTCCATGTTTCTTCAAAATGTATTTCAAAACATTGTTAACATTTAAAAGAATATGGGTTAAAGTCATTTATGCCCTTGTTTGACTTTTTATAAGAGGTTTATAAGGGAATCTTTCCGTCGTTTTCCAAACAAGGTGTTTTTTTAACCTTTTCGACAGAATTAAGATAAGAATGTTTTTTTTAACTTATACGGAGGGTGCGGTTATTTTCCGCCGTTATAAAATCGTCAAAGCTTCCCTTACAAGCTTATAATAATATTTTCAAGAAAATTTTTTATTTTATATGGATCTTAAATGATTTAAAAAATAGAAAGAGATATTTCTCTAAAAAGTGTTTTGATTTCATCTATGTCAACATCCTTCGACGGATTTTACGCTTAATTGAAGTTGATTTATTATGATACAAAACTTCTATATTGTATTGAAGGTTTTGTGATATGTTTGACTGTGGATGTGCTATTTTTATACCATTCATAGTTTATGGTGAAATTATTGACATTTCGTATGCTAGTTTTAATACGAATGTTTATGTTATGTTTAAACCTTTTCATATGGGAATGCATTGGACTTAATATGTGACGGGTGGAGCCCGCTATAGCTCCTCGATGCATCGGTAGGTCTCATGAGACAAACTAGTGTCTTGGCACAAGGCCTTGACAAAATCTTATTTGTAGTCTTGGCACGAGGCCTTGACTATGTGGTTATGATAGTCTGGCATTATGCATTCCAACATTATGAAAGTGGTTATTGATTTTTACATGTGATTATTCGATTAGTAGAATATCAATGTGAATAAGTAAATGGAATTGTTTCATTTTATTTATGCCATACCATGTTGAAAGTTCATGTTTGAAAGGCTTTTGTCTTAGTTACACATTGCCTTAAATGTTCATTCTTATTTATGAAAGTTTCCGCTATATTGTTATCCTTACTGTGCGTTTGAGCTCACCCCTTTTCTATGTTTTATTTTTCCCAGGAAGTGAAGAAGTAAATTATGAATGACCTGCAGGGATATTATGTGGGGATATGAGTGTGAATTATGGAGGCATTATGTTGTTGTAGTAGTTTTTCATTTTATGATGTAATGTAAAACTTATGAATATATCTAGTGTTTCCAAGGCTACTAAACCAATCGGTCTTTCGAGATTTGATCTTCTTGTGATCATGCCAATGTTATGTAATAATGCACCAACTCTGGGTAGCTGGGGTCGGGGCGTTACAGTTGGTATCAGAGGAAGTTTAGTACAAACCTTGGAAACTAGATTAAGATAAACTCTGATTAGAGCACGTAGACCTAAGATGAACTTTGAGGATTAGTATAGAAGAACTTCCTAGAATTTTGGTATTGTAGAGATTTTGTGAGTTTTCCGAGCAATACATCCCTGTCTGGATACGAGCAGGTAGAGGCGGCTCTGGCACAGATGTACCTAGGGGTAAAACCCGAAAACACCGCTTTGAGCTAGACTCGAACGGGAACTGGTGCACGACAACGGGCCTTGCTGCACTCTTGGTTACGACACTCCCGGGGGATATGCTTAGGATAACTCTCATTTTCTTTACAAATCATTTTGAAGGGATTATGAGTATATACTTCCTCAAAGAAAACATTCTTATGATTATGAATTATATCCATAAATAGTTCAATTTATGTTAAGTGTTTTATAATTATGGGATTATGTATTTTGATTCATAAACTGATCTAGTTTATGCCATTGTTTAGAAATGGCGCCTAGTGGAAGAAATGGAAACCGTATCAATGCACGCACTCCATGTAGGGATTGCCCTCCTGCTCAAGATAATTATAGTGGGGCTGGTGATGCAACTGGTGCTGATCAAATAATCACCATACTGGAACAACTTACTCAGGTTATGAATAATAACCTTACCCGTATGGAGCACCCTGATCCGCAGCGTGGAGGATCACTGTTAGATCGATTCAGGAGGCAACAACCACCAACGTTCAATGGGAATACAAATCCTTTAGTAGCTGAGCAATGGATATTTTCCCTAGAGAAAATATTTCAGGCTTTGGGGAGCAGTGAAAGGGAAAAAGTTATCATGGCAGTTTACCGCCTCACTGGAGATGCTGATCAATGGTGGTCATTGATTCAAAATACGAAGGAAGATGATGAAGTATCAAATATGGAATGGAGGGAGTTCAAAGATCTGTTTTTAGAAAAATACTTCCCTCGCGACCATCGAGCGGATATGGAAAGGCAATTTCTAAGTCTGAGACAAAAGGAGGATGATAATGTCACAAAGTATGAGGCTAACTTTACAAGGTTAGCGAGGTATGCTGGAGATTATATATGCAACCCAAGAAGTAAGATTGATCGTTTCTTTGATGGGTTAAAACCATTTCTCCGTCGAGCATTAGTCTCACAATCCTTTTCATCGTACGAAGACATTGTCTCATGTGCTATCAAGACCGAAAAGGAATTCTCTAAGTCTTATGACTTTAAAGCGAAGCAAGAGAAGAAGAGACCCGCTGATCAATCTGGGAATGGAAATAAGGGGAAGAAGGGAAAGGTTGAATATCCATCTTGTGGTAAATGCGGGAAGAAACACCCCGATGCTTGCCTGAAGGGAATGGGAGTCTGTTACAAGTGTGGTGAAAAAGGCCACCAAGCTCATGATTGCAAGGGGAAGAAGGAAGCTACCAACGTTCAGTGCTACAATTGCAGGGAGATGGGGCATTATGCAAATGCATGTCCTAAGCGTCAGGAGAACTTACCTCAAAAAAGGCCAAGGGATCAAGGCCAGGCTTATGCTATCACTACTGCTGAGGTAGAAGCTCCGAAAGACGTGGTGGCAGGTAATTTAATGGTTTCCTCAAGTTTAGAAAATGCATTATTTGATTCTGGATCATCGCATTGTTTCATATCTTCACAGTTTGCTAAGAAAATTAGATATTTCCAATTTGATTTAATAAGGGAGTTGTCAGTCAAAACTCCCAAGGGAAGTATCATTGCAACAAAGTTTTGTGAATCAGTCCCCATTAGAGCACATAAATTTTCTTTATCTGCTGATCTCATCGTCATACCTATGATTGAGTTTGATATAATCCTCGGTATGGACTGGATTTCGGACTATGATGCGAAGATTTATTGTAAGAAGAAAGAGGTTACGATTCTTGATGATAATGATAAGGAACACCTTATTTTTAGAGCAGAATCGTCACCACCTAATTCTTATTTAGATCCACCCCCAGTAGCTCAACTTAATTCAATTATTGGGGAGGAAGAGAATGAAATAACTGTCAGTGAGGAAAGTAATGTTCAAATAGAGGATGTACCTGTTGTGAAAGAATTTGTAGATGTATTTCTGGAAGATTTACCTGGACATCCTCCAGAACAAGAGGTTGAGTTTTCCATTGATTTGATTCCTGGATCAAGGCCTATATCGAAGACCCCTTATAGAATGGCCACTGTAGAGTTAGTGGAACTAAAGAAACAACTAGAGGAATTGAGTAATAAGGGATTTATTTGCCCTAGTGTTTCTCCATGGGGAGCCCCTGTTCTTTTTGTTAAAAAGAAAGATGGATCTATGAGGTTATGTATCGACTACAGGGAGATCAATGCTATAACGATAAAGAACAAGTATCCCCTACCTCGTATTGATGATTTATTTGACCAACTGCATGGAGCTCAATACTTTTCAAAGATTGACCTTCGATCTGGATACCATCAGTTGTGTGTAAAGAAGGAAGACATTCCGAAGACAGCATTTCGAACCAGGTACGGGCATTACGAGTTTACTGTAATGCTGTTTGGATTGACTAATGCACCCTCTGTATTCATGGATCTGATGAATAGAGTTTTCAAGGAGTATCTCGATGAATTTGTGGTGGTATTTATTGATGATATCTTGGTATACTCCAAAACCTACGAAGATCATGAAAATCACTTGCGCATTATCTTGAAGACTCTGAGGAGGCATGAATTATATGGAAAGTTTAGCAAGTGTGAATTCTGGCTTCAGGAGATTTCTTTTCTTGGCCATATTGTCTCTAAAGATGGAATCTCTGTTGATCCTTCTAAGACCAAAGCAATCCAAGAATGGCCAGCACCTACGAGTATAACTGAGGTACGTAGTTTTATTGGCTTGGCAGGTTATTATCGACGTTTCGTCCAGAATTTTGCCCGATTGGCTAACCCATTAACGAAGCTCAGACGTAAAGGGGTTAAATTTGTTTGGAAAAAAGAGTGTGAAGAATGTTTCGAAGAACTGAAGAGAATATTAGTCAATGCTCCTATATTGACTCTACCATCGGGGAATGATGGGTTCATTATTTATAGTGATGCATCAAAGAAAGGACTTGGTTGTGTCCTTATGCAGAATGATAGAGTTATTGCATATGCATCACGACAGTTGAAAATTCATGAACAAAACTATCCTACTCATGATCTTGAGTTAGCAGCTGTGATCTTTGATTTGAAGATATGGAGGCACTACCTCTATGGTGAAAAATGTGAGATTTATACTGATCACAAGAGTCTGAAGTATATTTTCTCACAAAAATAACTCAACATGAGGCAAAGGAGATGGCTTGAATTACTCAAGGATTATGATTGCATGATACACTACCACCCGGGGAAAGCAAACAAAGTAGCAGATGCTTTGAGCAGAAAAGACCATGGAGTTCTGAACATGATGAGAATTGAAAGGGATCCAATTTTCATGGATCTAGAGAAGATGGACATGGGAATAACCAGGGAAGGTGAAACATCAATGCTTTTTCAAATGGTTGCCAAACCATCTTTACTAGAAAGGATTAAGAGTTCCCAGACCGATGAAGAAGAATTTCAGAATAAGATTAAAGCTGTGAATGATGGGAGATTGAGAGACTTTGTGTATGAATATGGAATTTTGAAATTCGGGAAGAGACTTTGTGTTCCCAATATACCTGATCTAAAAAGGGAATTGCTGGATGACGCTCATAGTTCCAATTTCTCTATACACCCTGGGAGCACCAAAATGTATAGAGATTTGAAGGAACATTTTTGGTGGGACAACATGAAGAGGGAGATTGCTGATTTTGTGTCAAGATGTATGGTTTGTCAACAAGTGAAAGCTGGAAGGCAACAGCCTGGAGGAGTCATGCAACCTCTTCCCATACCGGAGTGGAAATGGGACAATATTACGATGGACTTTGTCATGGGGCTACCAAAGACTCCTAGAAGGAACGATGCAATATGGGTTATTGTTGATCGTCTTACCAAGTCAGCACATTTTCTTTCTATAAGAGAAGATCTACCCCTGGAACGTCTAGCAAGACTATACATTAATGAAGTTGTGAGACTTCATGGAGTTCCCCTATCGATTGTTTCTGATCGTGATCCCCGTTTTACTTCAAGATTTTGGAAAAGTCTTTAGAAATCCCTGGATACTGAACTTCATTTGAGCACTGCTTACCACCGTCAGACAGACGGACAATCAGAACGGACTATTCAGACCTTAGAAGACATGTTGAGATCTTGCTCACTTGATTTTCAGGGTATGTGGGATCAATATTTACCACTAGTAGAATTTTCCTATAACAATAGCTTCCATTAGAGTATTCAGATGGCACCATATGAAGCGTTATACGGAAAGAGATGTCGTACACCAACCTGTTGGGATGACGTTGGTGAAAGAAAACTTGTAGGCCCAGAACTGGTGGAGGAAACGGTGGAAAAGGTGAAGGTAATCCAAAATCACATCAAAGCAGCTCAAAGTAGGCAGAAGAGCTATGCCGATAATCGAAGGAAGGATTTGGAATTTCAGGTCGGTGATCATGTTTTCCTAAAGGTATCTCCATGGAAGGGAGTCATACGTTTTGGTAAGAAAGGTAAATTGAGTCCCAGGTACATCGGACCTTTCGAAATTCTAGAACAAATTGGGACTTTAGCTTACCGATTGGCAATGCCGCCAAGTCTCTCCAAAGTTCACGATGTGTTCCACGTATCTCTGTTGAGAAAATACATGCCTGACCCAACGCATGTACTCACCTATGAGGAATTAGAACTGGAACCTGATCTTTCCTATTGTGAAGAGCCCGTCAGGATTCTTGATACAAGAGAACAAGTACTGAGAAACCGGACGACGCGTCTGGTAAAAGTTTTGTGGAGAAACCATAAGATGGAAGAGGCAACGTGGGAACCTGAGGAACTTATGATGAAGAACCACCCGAGTCTTTTTATGCAGTAATACCCTAGAAATTGCGAGGACGCAATTATTTGAAGGAGGGGAGAATGTAACACCCCAAGCTTCTATGGTACGTTTCCCTTCGAATAATGCGATAGCGTGTGTTGTACGCAACCTCGAGTTCTAACACACACCACAACTAATTAAACTAGCCGTTGTGAATAGTAATACCTACTTTTTGAAATCATATATATTCAATATTTCAAAATGGACTTCATTTTTAGATTCGGAATATCAAAATTAGCCTAGGGTGAAATTTTGGTACATTTCAGATAACTTTCATATTTTGATGAATAGTGAAAATTTCTAAATTTTAATTAAAAACAACTTTTTTAATCAAAATAATTAATAGAGATAAATTGTGATTTTGAGTGGGTTTAAAGTATATTTAGAATATATTTTTACCATTTAATATAATGTTGGTCATTGGACATAATTTTACAATTAAACCGAACATAAACAAGTGTCAATCTTTTGATAGTTATTACCTCTTAAAAACACGCTTTTTGTTTTGACAGCGGGAATTAATTTTAAATTAATTTCTGCCACTTCTGTGTTTTGAATTTAGGAAAATGGATTCCATATTTGGAATCAGGATGTCCAAATTATGTAAATTGGTATCTTTTATTTTTACACATTTTGAATAATTACTGCGGTAAATATTTTATTTACCATGGTTAAAGGGTAAATCCGGTAAATAAGGGTTAAAAAAATAATATTATAATAATAAAAAGTTACCCTAAAACGTGTCCTAACCTTATTGGTGGACACATAACCGACCATGAGCATCCTTGGGTCAATTTGGGGACCCCTTGGAGCCACTTGTATGTGGTAGGGACACATTATATTAATAAAGTTAAAATAAAAATAAAAATGGCATAAGCTTACATCTTTTAGAAGAACAATTTTTACATAGGGTTATACATGTTGGATTTTCGATTATAAATATTCATTAGAAAGATAAAAAGATTTCCTACATGATGATAGTTTATTTATAATTTTTAGACATCAAATAAGTTAAATTATTAATGACACAATAATGATGCAATGTTTACCTCATTAATAAATCATTTAAATAAATAAGATTATAATGATTAAAATATTATCTAAAACCTGTCCAATTCTTATTGGTTGATGTTATTTAGAATATTATTCATCTTATCTTCGACCTCAATGATTTTTGGACCATTATAAACCGAATATAATTATATTATAAAGTAATACTTTCACTCTTTCCTAAAGAGCCCCTCCTCTCCCTTATAAAAGGAGACCACTTCTACTCATTCTTCACACCTCTCAAGCCACTTGGCTCGTCCAAACTCTGCCCAAATAAGCTCCCCACATCCCTCTCCTCCTCCTTGAAGCTTCCCCTTAGGAAGAAAGCATTTCAATAAGTCCTTTGGTTCCAACCAAAGTGAGTTACCTAAATTAAAGGTAACGATTTCTCTTAAATTATTTTCATTTATTTTGCTTCTTCAACTCCCAAACTCTTTTTATTTCCTTTCTTTTGTAACAACACCAGTATCCTCAATATACTAGGATGTTGTTATAAGAAGGATTCAAACTACACATACACACAACTCCATCTAATGTATGATGAACATAATGTTTCTGTGGATTGCAAACTAACGCCTCACGAAACGATGATTGTTCAAATACATATTACCACCTCTCATGGTGGCCATTATGATGGAACTGTAATTAAATATGATATTAATGATATATATTTTATATATAAGCTTCTGTAATTCCATTTTATTTCATACCATTATTCGTTTCATGTTGTATATACATACGATAATTTCATTTGAGGAAGTGCGGACTACCGCCCCCTTAAAATGATATGACTCGTTCATACCACACATGGAACGTATAAAGGATGGTGTTAATGAACTTAAGTAACATATATAAAATATTATATTATACTGGAATAGTAATATACCTATGTATCATTTGGATTCGATTATTTTAAAATAAAAATTAAATGGAAGTAGCGTTCGTGCGTACGTACGGACTACCGTCTCCACGAACGCAATGAGATTCATTCTCCATCGTATCCATTCAAGTATAATTATCATTTAATGATTTAAAAATGATGTTTAAGGACTTGATATCATTCTGGATATGAATAAGATACAACAAACATGACTTATGTAACAAAACATATAAAAGAAAATGAGTAATTTAACACCCGAAACGGCGATAATACTAAGATATTATTATCAAATCAATATTAAAAGATCATATATGATATCATATTAATGTATATGATTCTTGTATAATTTAATAACAATTATTTCACCATTATACAGGAGGTTAACCTACCCCAACCAAGGAAAAGTACAAGGTAAGGGTTATTTCACAATCTCTTCATTATCTGAGGTTGTTTATACATAATTATCTACTGGGACCTCGTTATCATCCACGTCCATGTTTCTTCAAAATGTATTTCAAAAAATTGTTAACATTTAAAATAATATGGGTTAAAGTCATTTATTCCCTTGTTTGACTTTTTATAAGAGGTTTATAAGGGAATCTTTCCGTCGTTTTCCAAACAAGGTGTTTTTTTAACCTTTTCGACAGAATTAAGATAAGAATGTTTTTTTAACTTATACGGCGGGTGCGGTTATTTTCCGCCGTTATAAAATCGTCAAAGCTTCCCTTACAAGCTTATAAGAATATTTTCAAGAAAATTTTTTATTTTATATGGCTCTTAAATGATTTCAAAAATAGAAAGAGATATTTCTCTAAAAAGTGTTTTGATTTCATCTATGTCAACATCCTTCGACGGATTTTACGCTTAATTGAAGTTGATTTATTATGATACAAAACTTCTATATTGTATTGAAGGTTTTGTGATATGTTTGACTGTGGATGTGCTATTTTTATACCATTCATAGTTTATGGTGAAATTATTGACATTTCGTATGCTAGTTTTAATACGAATGTTTATGTTATGTTTAAACCTTTTCATATGGGAATGCATTGGACTTAATATGTGACGGGTGGAGCCCGCTATAGCTCCTCGATGCATCGGTAGGTCTCATGAGACAAACTAGTGTCTTGGCACAAGGCCTTGACAAAATCTTATTTGTAGTCTTGGCACGAGGCCTTGACTATGTGGTTATGATTGTCTGGCATTATGCATTCCAACATTATGAAAGTGGTTATTGATTTTTACATGTGATTATTCGATTAGTAGAATATCAATGTGAATAAGTAAATGGCATTATTTCATTTTATTTATGCCATACCATGTTGAAAGTTCATGTTTGAAAGGCTTTTGTCTTAGTTATACATTCCCTTAAATGTTCATTCTTATTTATGAAAGTTTTCGCTATATTGTTATCCTTACTGGGCGTTTGAGCTCACCCCTTTTCTATGTTTTATTTTTCCCAGGAAGTGAAGAAGTAAATTATGAATGACCTGCAGGGATATTATGTGGGGATATGAGTGTGAATTATGGAGGCATTATGTTGTTGTAGTAGTTTTTCATTTTATGATGTAATGTAAAACTTATGAATATATCTAGTGTTTCCAAGGCTACTAAACCAATCGGTCTTTCGAGATTTGATCTTCTTGTGATCATGCCAATGTTATGTAATAATGCACCGACTCTGGGTAGCTGTGGTCGGGGCGTTACATTTATAGTCAATAAAATGATCTAAAATACAATTCAGAGCATAAAATGTATTCATAAATTAATATTATTTTTATTATTATTTTAAGCTAATTTTATGAGACCTTATATAATTTCTCATAGTGTTATAAAATCATTTATAAATTTAAAATATATATTTCTAAATTAAATGATAATTTTAATTAACAATTAAATTTCCCATATATAGAAAATTATTTTCAAAAAATGGATTCCATATTTGAATTTTAAAAATCAAAAAATGATTACGGTAAGTTTTTTGGATTTTTCTAAAATGCATGAATTTGGGTGAATATCAAAATATTAAAATTTTTTGATAAACACTAAATATATAAATTATTAATTCATAGATTATTTCTAGTCAATTCCAAGTCATAATCTATAAAAATAATCATTATTTTATTATATTTTATGATAATACTCAAACTATTCTTAGTATTGAGCCAAAACTATTAACAAATGAACAAAATATTCATAAAACACTCTAATCCTCTTCAACAAATAGAACCCCTCACTAAACATTTCCTATTAGCATCAAAGAATTTATCCAAGTCAAATTTATTCCAAATAAACATAAAAATACCCTCCCCTACATCTAGGAGCCTTTGGTCTCAATAAAAGACAAAAAACAATCCCCTTAAAGAGTTTCTGAAGTAGGATAATTCAAGAGATAAAATTCCTCTTTCTTTTCTTTTCAATTTTTGTTATTTTCTTATAATTACCTCACATACCCTATACAAACTGATATGATAACTCTAGTTTCGTTTATATACTATATTAATATCATGTTAATATAATATCCACCATCAAACTCCATCCATTCTTACTTTTATTCTATAAATGAAAACATCACCCGTGATGTGTCAATTTACTGACATTAGGGACGATAAATTTTATTTTTTCACTAACTCCTTTAATGCTTGTAATTAATTTTTATTAATTATTAAAATTTATAATATATTTATTAAATAATATTTGTTGTTATTTAACAAATTTATATAAATATTTTTAATTATGAAAACAAAACTTGTTTGTGATGATTGAAAAAATGCCATATTAATCTAAATGATCTTCACTAACATCTTATCTAATGATTTATCCTCACCTAATATATCTAAATGATTTATATAAAAATTTAATATTGTTTTATTTTCATTAATAAAATACAACATTAGTTATATATATATATTCATATTTTACATTAACATTCATACTCCTATACAAGTAAACCGATCAAAAAATCAATGAAAAAAACACACCCCAAACATTTAAATTGTATTTTATAAATAATAAAAAAGACAATAAATGAAAATAATAAAATAATAATAAATGAATAAATTTTTTAAAAGGATATTAATTAATAATTTAATGTATTTAATTGGATTATCTAGGACATTAATGCTATGTGTATAATACTTTCAGTTATACTGTAAGTGTTTTCTTCTAGAAACTTCATTTTTATTTATTCCTCTATACAAAAAATTAATTCATCATGTTTTATATAAATATTATAAATTATGTGTATACATTCCAAACCTATGTATCCATATACTTTCATATTTATTTTATGGTAATTTCATATTTTACATGGTTTCCTTCTTAGTTCATCCCAATAAACAAGACTGATTAATGGGAACATCTAAATTTCTTACCCATTTTCATATTCCATAAAAAATCATATTTAAGAAATTATTATTTTTCTATGATCAATTATTACACCATGGAAAGCTATATTTTTTAATTTACGGTTTTATACAAACAATCATGAAAAATAAATTTTACATTTTAAAAAAGAACTCATCTCTGAAAAATAAAAGGGGTATTTCTATGAAGAATAACATAAAACATTTATTATTGTATTTTCTTATATTTCAATACCTAAATTTAATCTTATAATATATTGAGATATATCTAATAATATTATAATCGACCATATTTTATTACATGGTTTAATATTAGTTTGATGGTGGATGTGCTATCTTACTACAATTCACTAGACTACTCAGAATAATTATTAATCATGTTTATATACCAGGGAATGATATTTAAATTTCATATGTATCTGTTTTTTTGTTTATCCTCATTCATTTGAGGAATTCATTCAACATATTAAGTTATGGTTGTGTCCCTCTATATCCTCTCGATGCATCTATAGGTATCACGAGACAAAACATATGTGGACTTGGGGGAGGCCTTACCCATTTTCGGATATGGTTTTGGCCGAGTCCATAACCATTAATTATCAGATGTCTAAGTCGAGGTCTCCATGGAATGTTTCAAATTTATAGAATTATGCATTCCCTCATTATGATATTAGTAATTTATAATCCATGTGAATATTCATCAAGTATAATATACATATTTAAAATTCAAACTGATGTGATTTTTTTATTTATTCAACTTTTATTCACTCCCTGTTATGCTCATGATTTTGTTCTAACGACATGTGTTATCAGTAATTCAAAATTCCATAATTTTTATTTTATCTTCTTATATATTTATTACCCTTACTAAGAATATGATCTCACCCTATTATTATATTTTATTTTCCCCTGGGATATATAATTAATATTATTAATTAATTTCAGTATCCATATAAGTTTTTTTAGTTGTTACCAAATGAGTTTTTATGTTGTATTTACTTTCAAGTTGTAATGTAAAATGTGTGTTGGTATCTAGTTTTCCAAAACTACTAATCAATTCAGTTCATCTAGATGTGATTTCCATGTTTATTATGCTAATGTAATTAAGTAAGGTAGTGGCTCTAGCCAACTTGGGTTGGGGTCTCTGTAATAGTTTTCCATCATACGTAACATATTATTTTTTGCAAATTTAATGTGATAAAAATTATAAAATCTATACCCAATTATTATTAATGTTATATTTAATTTAAAAAAAACAGAAAAACTATATTTTTTATAATTAAATTTAATACAAGAACATGTAACAATCAAAAACACCTCTTTAACCTTAACTGTGCTAGCATTATTTTACTATTTATTTGTCAATATATTCAATATAAAATAAAAAAATTTCAATTAATAGAACATAGTTTATATTTATTTTCATTTAAATATAAATTTTAATAATATCATATTTTTAGTAATTTAAAATAATTTAATAAAATATAATTTATCATAAAGAAATATTATTGATTTTTTTACATTTTTATTTTAAATTGAATTTTAATATATCCTAAAAATGATGGATCTTGTATATATTATATTAATAAGTATTTAACATGATATATTCATCTAAAAATAATGGAACAAAACATTTCATTTGACTTACATTATTGTTAATATTTTATATATTATTTATTTGATTTTATTATTAGCTGAACAAATAATATGATAGTGTTTCATATGAATTTAAAGTTACCAATTTGTCAGTAATAACAAAAGATAAATTATTGAAAAAACAAAAAATCAATTATAATTCAGAATAATAAGTATAACTGAACCTATCTTTTTTTCTTCCTTATCCCAATTAATATAAGATATTCAAATTAATAAAGGTATTGTATTGTCTTATTCATTACATGTGTTAATATGTTTCTCATATTAAATGAAAATGGGTTAGAAATTTTCCTTTTTCTAAGAAATTTACGGAAAATTTGTATAAAACATATTAAATAAAATTTAGATAAAATTTTATGCCATTTTTATTCTGATCATTATATATTAACCCAAAAGTAAACACATTTTTACCGTAACATATGAATTAATATTATTTTCATCACTATATATGTTTTTGAATTTTTTTTACTTAATATAAATAATAAATAATAAATTATTTTTATTCCCAATATTAAATATATTTTTCCAAATTCAATTTTCATAAATGGAAAAAATTAATTTAAAATTATTCCCAAAAACATGATGAAAAAATATATTTTTAATGGGAAAATACCAAAATATTAGAATATTTTAATAACTAAAAACGATATGAAAATGATTCCAATAAACTAAATAATGTTGATTGATATAAAAATTAGTTAAATTTTTGTTAAAACCAATTTAAAATATAATTTTACATTTTATTTTTCTTAAATGGAAATTCGGTTTTCAAATAAAATTCGACACTTTTCTCTATTCATTATAACATGAATCATTTCAAAAAAGAAAAATAATTCACACTAATATAGTTTTTTATTCAAATTAAAAAAATGGTGATTATTTTTTAATATATATTTTAATGATGTGTTAAAAATTAATTTTGAATAATGTTTAAAATTTTTTATTACTCAATATTTTTGAAAAATATAGTATTTTAAAAAATATATCATTTTCTTGTAAAGTATTAATATTCTATTTTGAATAAATAAATGATACTAATTTTCATAATTTCTTTAGTAATATTAATACATGACAATTTAATTTATATTCTATAACTAGTATTACAATACTTTAAAAATATCTCACATTTCATTTTTATTTGGCGTTGCATTTGATAAAAGATAAAATAACTATTTTGTGTAACAAAATCTGATCACAGCATTCTGTGTAATGGGAGATAACTCAATATTAAATGTGATATACACTATCAAATAATATTTTATTATTTTTATGTTATTACATTCTCCCCACCTTTATTAAATTGAATCCTCACAATTTTAACATGATCTCAGTAATTTAGGGCTTGTAATTTTGAAATAACATTTTTGAAAAAAAAACATCGTAAAATGACTTATATACTTTCTCTTAATAATAGTGACAATTTTAGTAAAACGTTTATATGGAATAACACATAACTATGATTATGAGTAGGAAAACATTGATAGTAATTAATGATATAGACATTTAGAAAAAGGATATATAATTAATGTGATTGAAGTCATTGATCGAAAAAATGTGAATGATTAATGAAATTTTATGCACCTCAAAACCACAAATCTATAATGATTTAAATGTTTATCGAATTCCTCATATATCAATGAAATAATATAAAAATTTAATCATGATAATTTTATTAATATTGATGGATTTTTTACTATCTATGAATACAAGGAAATATACATACTTGAAACATTTGTAATTTGTAATAAAAATCTCAACATTTAGTTACTTTGGAATAAATTTCAAATTAATATCTTATTTCATTAACTAAATATCCATAAATGAATTTTTTATGGTTGAATAAGTAATATTTATTTTTAGTATATCATATAATCCAAAAGGGAGTGAAAAGACTTTCTACACGTCTTTAACAATATTATGATAAATATATGGTAAGAACACGTTATCAAATATAATAAATTATCAATAAAACAAAAAAGTAAACCCATTAGTTATAAATTAATAATTATTTTTCAATTTTTTTACCAAAAAATTACATTTAAACCAAGACATTGTCTAGAAATGTAGTTTGTTTGAATCCAAAATCATCCATTTGTTTTGGGTTCATACATTATGGCCTTACCGAACATGATAGTTTGTCACCGAGAATAAAGGATGAAATTTAATAAAATATTTTAATATTATTCCTAAAATATTGTGAAAAATTAGGATGGAAATACTTGAAATAAAATTAATCATTACATAACATTTTTACTATGGTATTCAATACAATGTATATTTTTTAACAAAGTCAACTAATCTTTTTTGACTGTTATGAAAATTTTATCAATTATCATATTAACCCTAAAGGATATCAATCACATTAAAATTATTTTTATTAATTTTAATTTAATTATTAGTTAGATACATTTTCCATTAATCTTATTATTTCCATAAATGTATCCAATATGTACATAATCTAGATAGACTCACATCATAAACAACCCAAAAAATATTTTTTAAGACTATAAACCTATGATAAATATTAAAAACATTATTCTATAATGGTATCAATCACTCTTGAGATAATGAATTCCCAAATTTCACTAACATTTATAATAATAATTATAATATTATAACCAAAATAATTTTGGTAAAATACATCTACAATTAAATTCATAAATCCAAATACATAAATAATTAATTTATTCTCCGCATTGGCCATGCCTTTGTCTATGGTTTAACATCGGTCATTATCATTATCTATTAAAATAATTAATAATATTTTTAATTAAAATTTGAATTATCCAAAGAAAATTGCATGGTTGTGTCAAACAAGTGTCATGTAGGTCTCATTGTCGAGTAATAGCGTAACACCACAACGAAATTAAAATATTTTCATTTCTAATAAATTTAGTTTCTATATTTAATTATATGAAATTCCTAGTTAACATTATGTTACATGCAATAAAATGTTTATATTTACATACAAGGAACACATGGGTTTCTTTTCATTGCATGAAACATTTACCTTCTTTGATGGCTTACATAATAGGCAAGACCGAATTTTACCGAACAATAATATTTCTAGAAAAAAATATTTTTAAAAATAATAAAAAAATATCCATTCCTTTAAATTGATGTTCATGAATATTATTCACTAACATATTAAAATATATAACAAAATTAATTAGTTACCAATTAATTAGAGATGAATATAAGAACCAAATTAATATAAACAAAATAATTTTAGAAATTACTATTTATACGCTCCGAAGTAATTTTATCCTAATAAATTAAATTAATTTATATTATTGGATGATTTCATAGAAATTTATATATTAAATATTAAAACTAATAATTTTTAAATTAATCAATTATATTTAGTATTCAAAAGATATGAACAAACCCAATAAGATGCATTAAAAGCTATATTTTTAGAAAGGCTAATGTGTTTCCCTTTAATGGTTCACCATTTTTAACATTGAATTTTGAAAGATTTATTAAATTTATATGTCAAAGAAAATTAATTTTTGGATATATAATGTGAAAATTAGGTTAGGGTGATTTTTTTGGTTTTTTTCTAAGAAGTTATATTTTCTGAGTAATTGTGAAAATACTGGATTTTAATAGAAAATTGAATTTTCTTCTAAATAATTTATATAATGAAATTATTTTATGATTTGATTTTTAAGTATAATTAGATAAATATTATATAAATGAACCCAATTTATGTCATTCTAATCATTTTCAAAGTGAAATTATATATAAAAACTTGGAAATTTTTTGAACATTTTACTTTAAAAACACCTCATTTTCATCCCATAAGTGGGATTAATTTTAAATTAATGTATCCAATTATTTGATTGTAATTTAGAAAAATTGATTACATATTTTGAATAAATATAATTTATAATTTATAATAACTTAAAATTTTTTCTTACAAAAAATATTAATGAAACTAATTAAAATTATTTACAATGATGAAGAGAAAAACTAGTTGAACAAGGGATTAAATCTTAAAATCAATTGAATAATATACCTAGAAAATTTCCAAAATACATTGTATGGCCATATATTGATGATAAAATCCATTTTAAATAATTGTTTTTTATTGGAACCACATGAAATGTAAAAAATATCGGTGGAATTCCCTTTTAAAAAATTTAAATGAGTGCTACACATCCTCCACTATAAAAAAGAACTCACCCATCCCTCTATTTCACACAAAAATAACTCACTGGATCAACAATTATATGAAAACATATTATCCAAAAATATCTATCCTTATCCTAAAATCCCCACATTTTTATTAAATCCAACCATATAAGTCTTTTACTTTAAAAAATATTTACCCATATAAGTGGTAACATTATTTAAAAATCACTTTTGATTCAGTTAAATATTTAAAAATTAAATTCATTTCTTATAATTAATATATAATAACAGAATAATCTTCAATATTTTTTTTATTCTATGTGTTTTAACTACACATTAACACACATCCATGAATTGGGATAAACAATCATTGTTCCTGTTTACAGTGGACTATGGGCTCACGAACCGATGTTGTCAGTCCACCCATTTACAACCTTTTATAGTTGAAAATAATGATGGATTTATATATTATAAATGAATAATATAATATTTTTATTTTTTTATTGTTATTATTTTCATATATAAATAATACCTTCATGTCTTCAATTTTGTGGGGATATGATATAATCATTTGTGGATTCCTGGACTATCGCCTCCCCAATGCATTGGGATTTATTTACTCTATATATGGAATGTAATAGGGATGATTTTAAAAAAAATATATTCCATATATGAAGTTATTATGATAATAGAATTTTTATATACCAATATATCATTTACCACAATTTATTAAAAAATAAAAATAAATAAATATAGTGTTCATGCATACGTACAACCTACCATCTCCATAAACGGTGTATTTCATTTCCTGTCTCAAAATATTATGGATGATTATAAATTCATTTTTCATTAATATATATTATAAAAAATCAGGTTTTGCATTCATAATATGACTAAATGATTAATTATTTAACAGCAACAAAAAACTACATACCAATACACACTCGAGAAACAAAGTAATTAATGCAGAAAATAGTGAAAAAAATGAAATATTACAAACAAAATGGTATCCAGATTTTTTAAGAAGACCACATATGATATCATAAATATTTATATTAAATTTTAATAAGTTATTAAAATTATTACAACCATTATATATGATGTTATATGACATTCAAAAAAATGCAAGCTAATGAATTTTCATCTCCCTTTTAACCTTTGTGGGATAAATGTTATATTCACCAAATTCCTATTTTGGGTGGTTTATATAAAAAAATTTCTATATATACTATTATCATTCCATTTATATTCATTTTATTTAAACTTTTTTACACTGAGTCATCTCATCTGAATGTTATTGAAATTAATATTAGAGAGTGGTAATAATTACCTTTACAATCTCACAATCATTTGTGATCGTTAACATTCTCAATAAAAATCACATCCTTATGAAAATTTTACATTATAATTCAATTATATGGGATATAAATACTTTTATATGATTGGTATAATGATTTACTAAATATTATACCATTTTTTCATGTGGGTTTTACTTGATAGTTATTTGATTAACTCGTTAAATATTCTTAAATCTGTATCTTTTATACGAATCAAACATTTGATAAGGAAAATTGGTTTGGAATTAAATTGAATATTTGATATATGAGTAATGATTTGGGAAGGTAAATCATAGGTGGTTCTAAATAATTAAGATTCCCTCAAATAATCAGTAGTTTGATGAGATGAATGACTTGGCCAATCTAACAATTTTTTACCCAATATGATATTAACTGTCTTATGATAGGTCATGATGGAAACAGTACCATGTACAAAGGAAAAATGTATTCCAATAGTTAAGGATTTAAATTACTCATATTCAGTTATTATTTATCAATGAGACTTTTTCTTTTAAATTAAATATTAATGTATTTTATTATCATTTTGTTGGTTAAATGGGATGTGTTTTACATACTTACCTAGCCTTATTAATTTATCATTATATAGTTATATGAAAGGAATGTGTGGTCAATTATTTTACGTAACATGTGTATTTATTTGAATTGATTCATTATTTATTCTTATTAACATTACCTTACTGAGTATTTTATCTCACTGCTATTTTGTTTCATTTCACGACAACACAATGAAGAAATATTTGAATAACATTTATGTATTTTTTTTCATTTTGTTTTTTTATGAATGATGTTTTTTTTATTTACCATTGTAACATGGGTATTATTTATATAATATAGTTTTCTAAAAAATATATGTTGTTCAGTCCTTCTGGATGTTATCCCTCGTAATCACACCTATGTAATAATATAAGGAACCGACTATGGTCTTTTGGAGTTGGTGAACTATAGTTGTAATCAGAGGAAGTGTAGACGCAACATTAGAATCTAGATTTAGAATTCATTGATTAGGTAACATAAACCTATAATAAAATTTTAGAATGATTATGGAAGAAAAAAATGAATTTTTTAACAGTAGAGATTGTGTAGGTATTCCTAGTAATATAACCATGTTTGGACTCTAGATGTCGACATGGTTCAAGAACAGCTGAACCCAAGAGTGACATCTCTGAAAAAGTGTATCGGGTCTTACATGACTATAACCCAGTACATGAAAATTGACCTTATTGTTCACTTGTATTGATACCCTAAGATTATTTTCAAAGGATAATTCATTTTTTTCTTACAAATCTTTAAAAAAGATTGTAAGGTAAACATATCCCCAAATAAACTAGGTTACAACTGCAAGGATATGGGGCAACATAAAAAAAATTGGAATGGAAAGAATGGAAATAATACTATTACATGTTACAAATTTAATGATATGGGGTACTATAGAGAAGAATTCCCTAATAATAAAGAGGATATACCTGAAAATAATCTAAGCGATCACGGTCAGGTATATGTTATTGACACCACCGATGTGAAATAATTATTGTTACTCTATATTTTGATATAAGAAAATGTTGTAAATATATTTTAGTTTTTATTATGTCATTATATTATATTTAATAAATATGGGTACTATTATGAAATACATTTCATTAATTATTTGAGATCATATGTTGAATGTAATAAAAAACAACAACTTGGTTTCAAGTTAGTTTTTTAGAGAACACATGGTTAAGGTAAAGATAACCCTTATTATGTTCCTGGTGTTGAAATAATTATTTTTGGAGAAATATATTATTTTCATGGATCAATTAAATTGGATACTAATAACTTCCTTGGAATTTATTTTAATGTTTTGGACTGTAATAAAAGGAACGTACATACGTTTAACAATTTATGAGATGGTTTTTATTGAACTCTAAATGAGGTTTTAGTGATTATTTCATTACATCAACCTATTATGAAACATGTGCTATTAAAATAGGTAGAAATATTTCAAGGTAAGACCAACAGATAATATTTTTCTCATATAAACATATCAAGAATGAGTATTTACTTATATTATTAGAGAGTGAATTAATTACTCAACTCTAGGAAAAAACAACCTTGAAAAAAAAATATTCCAATTATTATAATTTTTATGACATCAAGGAGATTTTTCATAACTTTTTTTATGTCCATGTCGTCATCGATTTTTATAAAAAATGTTATCTATCAATCCCCATCATAAATTTATACTTATATTTTCTCCCATATACATGATTTTATTATTATTCTCCTATTCAAAATCCTTGTTTTCTGGTGACCTATTCATTTCATATCCCCTATTATTTTTAATATTTTTTATGCTATTGATGATGTTAGTTTTTCAAATATAGTACATGAACATGTCAATCCCTCGATTATCGAGATGAATATTGAATTTAGATGATGCAATTTATTTAAGGTGAAAATAATGAACTACCTAAAAATTTTATAATTTATTCGATTTATAATAAATTTATTTCAAAGATTTCATTCTAAGAAACCTGATTTTAATATAATGTTATAAAAAAATAATTTTTGGATTTCACTATAAGAAACACTGAGGTCAGCATGCTTTACATGCAACTATGGCATTTTTTATGCCTTGTGTAATACACAATACAATGTTTTAACGAACATTAATATATTATTAAAAATATTATTATTTAACATAATTATATATATACGAGCCATTAAATAAATTGTTTTGAATTGGATTAAATAAATTTGGAAAATATATATTTTCATTAATTAGTTACCTATTAAATAAAAATTAAAATAATAACTAAAATAATATGATGTGAATGATTTTATATAAAAAATTATGATCTAATGAATTTTTTTCATAATAAATTAAATTAATTACTATTAGTGAACAATTTTAAGTAAATTTAAATATTATATATTCAAAAAAATATTTTTTACATTCATGCAACAAATTCGATATAATAATATATGAACAAACCCTATATTACCTATAAAACCTCGGATTTTATAAAGGTATTATTGATGGATTTTAATGAAGAAACTATTTTAAAATTTTATTTTTAAACTTTAGTAATATTAATATATCAAAATAAACTCCATTTATCAAAATGAACCTTCAAAATTAGTTTAGGGTTATTTTTTTAAAGAGATGTATAATTTTATGTTGAATAGTAAAAAATAATTGATTTTAATTGAAAAATAAATATTTTTTTTATATTTATATAGTTAAATGAAGTTTTTATTTGTATTTGATGATTAATTAGGTAAATTATATATCATTTACACCAAATTTGTAACTTAGAATCAATTTTACAATGATATTTTATATAAAACCCTAGAAAACATTTGAACATTTTACTTTAAAACATCTCTTTGTCATCCTATCTGGGTGATAAATTCTAAATTAATTTCTACCACATATGATATAGGAATTTGTAAAAATTTATACTATATTTATATTAAGAATAAATTTTACTTTATAATAAGGTTAAAATGTTTTTTTGATAAAATAATTGTGAAAGCAATTAAAATTAATTAAAACTAATAAAAAAAATATTTTCTTAATAATTGACTAACCCTTGAACTTATGGGCACAACAACTTAGAAAAAGGTAAAAATTACATTTTGGGGAAATATTCTGACCATATCCCCTTTTCCTATAATTGTTTCCCTTATTGTAGGTAATTGAGTTTGAAAAATCATGGGTGGAATTCCCCTTTCAAAAATTAAAAAGAATGCCCCTCCTCGACTGTAATAAAAAGGCACACCTCACTCACTTATTCACTTCGGTAAAGACCTATGTATCACCTAATATATTCCCAAATAAACTCCCAATATCATAATATCATCATAAAAGCCTCCCATTTTTCATAAATCAAACTAATTAATTTATTTGTTATAATCTCAATAGAGTTTCCCGAATAAGAGTTAACATTCTTCAAGGATCACTTTTGTTTCATTAACTTAACCCCCCTTGAATTATTTTTATATCATGATAATATAATATTATTAAATTATTGTATTCTATATTCTGAGATGTTTTTATTCCATTATTTATATCTAAAATTTCAAACACATCCTTCAAATGGGATACACAATCGTATTTCATGTGTGTGTTGAAATAATGCCTCACAAACTTATGTCATTCATTATTCCTTTTCCCAAAAATCAATGATTAAAAAATAATTTATATAATATATATGATATTTATGATATTTATAATAAATTTTTTATTTTATTATTTTTATATAACTCATACCCCCCAGCTTTCTATTTTTTATGGGATATGAAAATATCATTTGTGGGCGTGTGGACTAACACCTCCTCAAAGTGATGTGATTTATCCACGCAATACATGGAATGTATTAAATTTGGTTTTAAAATATTAATGTTACATATATTACATAAATATGATAATAGAATTAAAATATTAATATATATCATTTTCATTTCCTTACTTTAAGATGAAAATGAAATGGAAGTTGTGTTCATGCATACGTACGACCTACCATCTCAATGAATGGTGCAATTCAATTCCTATATACAAATTTTATAGATTATTATAAATACATATTTCTTGAGTAAATATTATGATTTCATATAGGTTTAAATTTTTTAAATTATTAAATCATGATGTATTAATAGAAACAACAAATCACAATTCTAAACATACTCGAGAAACTAGACAATTAACCCCCAAAATAGTGAAAATAAATAAATATTATGAACAAAAAGTAATTAAATAATATAATAAGATCATATATGCTATGATAAATATTAATATGGTTATTTAATATGTTATTGAAATTCTTAAAAAATTATAAATGAATTTAAAGGGCATTTGTACAAAAGTAAAAACATTGAAATAGATTTTTGTCTCACTTGTCACATCTATGGGAAAAAAGTCATATTCTATAATTACTTCTTTTATGTTGTGTATCTACAACACGTTGTCATATTTTATGTAATAAACCCTTTTATATTTATTATAATTACAGTTTTATTCAGAAATATATCATTTAAGTGGATATGACTTGAAAATTAATAAGTTTTAAAGGTTACCTTTGCAATCACACATTCATGTTTGATTATCACCTTTATCCTAGAACACTCATTTTATTATATCCATTTTCCATTAGAAATCAATATTTTTATCATTACAATTATTTAGTAGTTATAATTATTTTTTAATCGTATAACATTTTTATATATTGTGTGTACTTTGAATTTATTTCATTAACCGGGGAAAAATTTTTAATTCTGTATATTTTTCACATTATAAATATTTCATAAAAAACATTTTTCATGAATTCAGTACATTATTTTGTATACGATGAATGGTTTGTACTGGTATTAGATAAGTGGATATATGTTAAATATATCACTTTCCTGAATTTTTAGTATCATGAGATGAATAATTTTTTCAATCAGATGGGGTTTACAAGATATGTTGTAAATCATCTTGTGAATGGACTAGATGGTAATGGTACCATGTACCTTGGAAATATGGAATCCAATAATTAATAATTTCCCTCATTTATATTTAGTTATTATTTATCAATGATGTATTTTATTCATTATCTATGGATTTAATTCATTCGGAATATATTAATTCAGTGGAATGTGTTTCAGTTAAGTGTCATTCCATATTGATTTTGACTTATCAATTTATATAAAGATCATTTTCCATTTTATTTTTGATGATATGTTGATTTATTATCATTGATTAATTATTTATTTAAATGTACATTCCCATACCAATTATTTCAGGTGAACCTTATTTTTTTTCTTTCCTAATTTTATGAAGACTAAATCATTGAAAAAATTCAAGTATTTAATTCATTTCTTTTTATTATGAATCATGTTTTATTTTCTATTTCTTAATGTTATATGGGTATTGTGTATGTAATATGGTTTTTAGAAATTTAAAAACTGATTCGTCCTTCTATATTTGATACCTTGTATTCATGCTAATGTAATAAAGTAATGCACAAGCTCAGGTCTTCTTAGGTCGATGCACTAAAACTAGGAAATGCTTGAGAAATTCAAGACCCACCATTTTCAGTGTTATTACCTCGAAGTACATCTTTCCCAGAAACAAATACACTATTAGTATCTATAGAGGGATGTATTTACAATAAAATCCATATAATCTCTTCATTTCCAAAACATTATGTTCTTCTTATATACATATTCTCCATACCCGTCATAGGGTCGTGATTCTTATTCTTTGAATTTCTAAATTTATTTCCTAATGTTTCTACTAAACATATTTTGATACCGATATCAGTGAACCCAATCCTAGTATTCCAGATCTAATATCTTACTATATTTTATTCAAATAATATTCAATGAATGAAATTCCAAAGCTCCAAATTTCGATTATAGTCTTGGTGAACAAAATACATACATGGTTCCCATATGACCATAGAATTCCTAGGTGACAAAACAATTTTTTCCCTTTTTATAAGATAATTATTAACTCAAGGATATCATTTAATATCAATAATAATAATATTCCTGGATTTATGAAATTTTAAGAAAAATAAAGGCGGTAACCAATGATCAGTGATATTGAAGATTAGTTAAAAAAAACACATTTATATATTATACAATTGTTTGATAATGACATAAAATTTAATTAAAGTTTTCCAAAAAAACTCTTTAATCATAATCACCTCACATATTTATCCATTAAAAATACATAAATCTTAGACACAATAATAATTATGATTTATCCCCTTATTATCTCTAACATTCTTCAAACCACTAGCTAGTTGTGGCTACCACTGGTGATTTAGAGGCATTATCCAAAATGACTTCACCTCAATAAACCTGACTCATATTTCAATAGCTATTTATATATTTCCTATTGGGTATCTTATAAGAGATATTTTGAATCTTAATTCCACCAGTGAGACAATAGGCCCTACAAGCTATTATGTTAGCTTCTAGAAAAAAATATTTACATAATATCAATCAATCATATATTCATTTCACTATACAAAATTATGTGTGGCATTGTAAAATGTATATTACTTGTCACGAACCGTCCCCTGGGGCCCGTATCGTGACTATACCAAGCCCACCTTCCATAGGCTAGGGGCTCTTGTCTTGCACCAAAGGCGTAAATCCCTAAGCTGGGAAGGCATTTCCTTTATAACTGTAAAAAAACACATCATAGCACACAACTGGAAGCAAAACACTAAGTAAAACTGTATACAAAAGAAGTGTTGGAAAGTAAAAAGGGGCCAGAAATACAAGCCCAATAGGAAGGTACAAGTACAACTGAATGCAAGTACAACTGAAAGAAAGTACAACTGAAGAAAATTAGAGCAGCTACTGGTTCATCCTCTGGGGTTCCTACCTGAAGGGTAGGTACAGATGGCCTCCATAGCACTCCCGTCCATCCCTCTCCTCTGTGTACCATCACACCGAGTGGTCCAACTCCAGGTACCATCTAGTCCTGCTACTCTCTGCCTCAGTCAATGTTGTTCATCGTCTACAACCAACACAATGAGGTGCGGGTATAACCCGTGAAGGGGTGAGTATAAAGATACTCAGTATGGACCCTGAGACCCTCACGGTCTCACAAAATCCAACAAGGGTAAACCAAAAGGTATGAAATCAATGGATAACCATTACTTAGGTATATGCCCATACATATACCTAAGTTATCTAGTAACCCATCTCAATCATGTGGAAAACACAAAAGTAATTGACTCAGCTCAACCAGAATTTTATTCTAGGGGTAGTATCAATTTGAACCCTCGACTGTTGGAGAACTCCTAATCTATCAAGTACAGTGGGCCTGTCACGTCACACAGAGGTGCTTCCCCCTAACTTGGACTGCTGAGGTACTCCTCCTATTAAGTACCGTGGGTCTACCATGCTCACACAGAGGCACTCCCCACCGTGGTTCTACTGCACTCACATAGAGGCGCTCACCCTCCGTGGGTCTGCCGTGCTCACACAGAGGCGCTCCCCACTATGCTAGTCGAATCACTCCGAGTCGAATAGATCAGCAGTCGTCAAGTCTCAACCAGCTACTAGGTTCCCACACAAATGTCTGCTCATCTCTGGAAGATCCACTCCACAAGCTACCGTTCGATGCTCTAACTGTCACAAAGTCCCACGTAGAAGTATCTTAAAGGTCTCCCACGTCATAGGGGGCTCAACGCAACAGACGGTGCGTCAATCAGATTCCTGGTCTGTTAGTTATTAGCCTTTTTGTCCCGGGGGCCCGGTTGGATTCGTGTACGATCCAACCTGACTGTACCTCAACGATACCCCGAACTCCAGTGGGGTATTCCCAAAGGGATGGCTTCATTCCAAAAAATCCAGCATCACTGGCGGTTCGTCAAACAGACTTCTGGTGCCAAATTTATAGCCCAAGAAGGTAATGGGGTCAGTAGTGGGCTCGGGTCCGGTCCGACCCGGTCGGACCGACTCGGCCAAAACCAGTATGGGACAACCTGGTCTGGGTTTACACTGTCAAACTTACTAGGTCTGACCCAGCCCGTTGGGTGGGTCAGCCTGCTAATTTTGGGTCGGTCCCCTGGGTCCAGCCTAGCGGCCTGTGAAGGCGGTTCAGCCCGGTGGTCGCCACGTAGGTGACTCGGACCGAAGATCGGGGCCGGTCCGGCCAGCACTTCGAGGGCCGCAGCTCATGCGAGTCATCCCGAAAGGTCGTGCTAGTCGGGAGGCCAGCAGGCAGACCGCGCCGAGCACGGGTAGACCGGCTGGACATCGGGCTGGCCGCGGGTGCGCTGGGTAGGGTGCGGTAGGGGCTGGGCAGGCCGCGGGGGTGCCTTTAGGGCACTGGGCAGCCTGCGGAGGTGCCGGGCAGGGCGCGGCGGTGGCTGGGCTGGCCGAGAGGGCGCCAGCAGGGTGCCGGCAGGCTGCGAGGGCACCTACAGGGGCCGTGCTAGGAGCGAGGGCTTCGGGTAGGCGGGCAGGGCGTCGGGAGGCCGCGGGCATGCGGGGCGCACACCGGGCAGGGTGCTGGGAGGACACAGGTGCACCGACAGGGCGCCGCTTGGGCCGGCAGTGTTCGGCTGGAAGCTTTGGTGCGCCGTGGGGGAGCGGCGTGATTCACAGAGGTCGCGGGTAGTGCAACCTTCTTCATTACCACCTTCATCATCATCGCCTCATCGCCTTGCCTTAGAGACATCACAAAAGATTGGAAGAGGGAGTCGGGCCATGTTAGTTTGGCCTGCACCCTCCGCATTTAGAGGTGACAGTAATTAGTTTTTAAGTATAAAGCACAACAATTCCTCGTTCTTCATTTTTTGAGAGAAAGGAATAACATAGGTAAAGAACATACTTTGTAAAAAGTAAACCCCTACCTTGCTCGTAGTTGGTTGTCGTTGGCGCAAAAAGGTGGACATCATTCGTTGACGGAGTCTCAGAAGAAGATGTAGAGGATCGTCATCCATCGTGTCCACCAAGCACTTCCAAACCCAAGTTGTGTCGGCTCATTGATGACACTCCACATTGGTAGGTGTCCGAGGAAGAAGTTGAAGAAGTTCTGCATTCTTCGTTCTTCATTGGAGAAGGCGTAATCCTTCAAGTGTTGGGCGTCACGTCACTTTTCCTTAGTTTGAATTCTTGGTGAAGCCATCCCAAATCCTCCTTCCAAGATCCCTATATATAGGATAGGGGGAGAGGTATGTAACCATCATGGAATTTATGACAGTTTATTTATTAGAAACCTTCCTAAATTCCAACGATGCATTTACTTAATTTAAAAAGGGGGGTCAAGTGAATTAAATAGAATTGGCGCAATTTAAAAGGTGCATTGGATTCATTATTGGAAGGATTCCGAGATGCTTCCCCCACATATCCTTCATCAAAAAAATAAAAATAAAAATAAAAAAAATAAATATAAAAATTTACATGTAAATTTCAGGTCTTTACATTCTCCACACCTCAGGGCTCTACGTCCCCGTAAGCCATAACTCACAACTAAGGGAACAAGTGGGAGTACTGAGCACGCATCTGAGCCTCCCACTCCCATGTGATATCTCATAGGTTTTCGTGCTGCATGTGAATGTGCACCAGAGGTGTCGACCATACACGAAGGACCCGCTCCTGTCGATCCTCAATCTCCACTGGAACCTTTGTGAAAGTCGCCCCATCATTGATGTCCATCTCTCCATGGTTGATGATGTGGGAAGGGTCGTGCACATATCTCCTCAGCTGAGATACGTGGAAGACGTCATGCACCCAGTGCAACTGATGTTGAAGAGCCAGGAGGAAGGACACCTCACCTACTCTGCTGAGGACCTCGGCCCTGGGAGGTCAGGCTGGATGGGAGGCCAGCAGGCAGACAATGAGGAGAGCGGGCAGGCCGACTTGACGTCGGGCAGGCCGCAGGGGCACTGTGCAGGCCATGGGGGAGCCAGCAGGCCGAAGGGGCACTGGAAGGGCACCTGGCTGGGTGCGGGGGATGCGGGTAGGCGGGCCGCGCGGCAGGAAGGGTGCCAAAAGGCCGCGGGTGGGCCGGAAAGGCGCCGCTCGGGCCGACAGTGTTTGTCCGGAAGCTTCGGTGCGCTGTGCGGGAGTTGCGTGATTCACGGAGTCCACGAGTAGTGCATCCTTCGTCGTTTCTGCCTTCATCGTCGTCGCCTCATCGCCTTTCCGTAGAGACATCACAAAAGATCGGCAGAGGGAGTCCGGCCATGTTAGTTTGGACCGCATCCTTTGTGTTTAGAGGTGGTAGAAATTGGTTTGTAAGTATGAATCACAACAATTCCTCATTCATTGTTTTTTAGAGAAAAGAAGAATAAAGGTAAAGATCATACATAGTCAAAATTAAACCCCTACCTTGCTCGTAGTTGGTTGCTGTTGGCGCAAAAAGGCGGACGTTGTTTGTTGATGGAGTCTCAGAAGAAGACATAGAGGATATTTGTTCATCGTGTCTGCCAAGAACTTCCAAACCCGAGTTGCGTCGGCTCGTTGATGATACTCCATGTCGGTAGGTGTCCGAGGATGAAGTCGAAGAAGGTCGGTGTTCTTCGTTCATCGTTAGAGAAGGATTTATCCTCCAAGTGTTTGGCGTCAGGTAACTTTTCCAGTATTTCGTCACTTGGTGAAGCCGTCCCAAATCCTCCTCCCAATCTCCCTACATATAGGATAGGGGAAGAGGTATGTTACCATCGTGGAATTTATCACGGTTCATTTATTAATAACCTTCCTAAATTCCAATGGTGCGTTTACTTTATTTAAAAAGGAGGGGTCAAGAGAATTAAATAGCGTTGGCGCAATTTAAAAGGTTCATTGGCTTAATTATTGGGAGGATTCCAAGAGGCTTCCCCCACATAGCCTGCACAAAAAAAATAAAAAAAATAAAAATTTACATGGAAATGTCAGGTCTTTACATTACTACATGGAATTACAAAAGATTTATAAATTTACTCTAATATTACATTGAACAACTCTAAAACCACATTTTTAAAAGGTCACAATGCATGTTTATATAATTTTTAATGAGCCAAAAACAGATAAAGATATGAAACAAGTGACATAACAAGAGATATACTTGTTAAAGAGTCATTTTTTCTATTATCAACAATATATTATATCTCATCCTTGGGTTTTACCACCAAGAATCACATATAGGTTTTAGAGAACAACTCAAGACTATGTGCCCATATTTCTGACTCCAACATCAGGATCACCACCTTGACATGACTATTCACTATACAAACTAAAGGGGAACAATAGTACCATGTAGATTCATTCAACTATTGACCATCATTATTATATGATTATCCTCAAGGTATGCATAAAAATCAGTATCAATAACAAAAATATTTATCATACGAGAAGTATTATGCTCATGTATCAAATTATGAAACTCGTAAATCATGCCATGTGTAGATCTATATATAGTTGGTAGGTCCAATTAGTATTCCACATTATAGTTTTTGTCCACCATCTGAAATAGTATTTAGTTTTGTGGAAATATCTTCCCTTGTTTCTAGATAGAACGGTTCCCCAAAAAGGGGGATAATAGAATAAAAATATACTAACCAACAACATATTCTATAAGTCATCTATGATACTTTGTATAATTTTTTATCTTTGCCTATACTGTCTTTAACTATATTATGATGTAATAAACATTCCCAATGGTCTCGTTCATGATTATGGGTACAATATTGACTAAATCATCTACCAATGACCAGTAAAAATTTAATTGACATTAAAAACCATGTAAATCCTCAAAATTATAAAATTGGATCAATTATTATATAATTTTACTACATAAAATATCCAATAATAACAGGGGTTTCACCCTAAAAACGACAAAATCAAGAATATAGGGTTGTTAAATTTCCTGATGAATCATGATTGTTAGTTTAAATTAGACATTAGTGTGTGGATGATAGTAATTTATCACATGAACCTATGATTCCAATCCCATTTGATGGCACTTTATGAACATTGATATATGATAATGATCTCAGTCAGAAAAAATACTATGTAGGAAACCATTCATTTGATCCATATTTCATAAATATATATTATTGATACTATCAAAAGTTATTATCTCCCTGATTGGAAATTAATGTTATATCAACTTAATTCTATGCAAGACAACCCACATTGTATCATTCAATCAATTTTATATTTGTAAAATTGTTTTGAATATACATGTTTATATAATCCCACTTCCATTCTATAATGGGAAAAATATTAAAAAAACAAGTATCCAACTTGGGTTCATCCATTACCTTATAAAAAAATGAAGTATCATTACATGATTCGATCTATATCATTCATCATCATTTCTCACCATAATCACCTATATAGATAATGATTTTTTGTTGTGAACCTCAGTTGCACCACCCATTTAGATGTATTTATTTCCCACATTTACTCATTGTGCATGCCTATATTAACCCAGATGTTACCATGGACATGAAAAACTTCACAAATTCAAAGGAACCATCTCAATGGTGGCTCCCACCAATATATAATATCCCATTGGTATAAAGACATTATATCTGATAAATATTTTCACTTGGTATAATAATAATGCATGAGGATAAAAAATATCAAATTCAACATATCTCTTCCCTGAGAATCCTAAAAATATAGATTCATGTACAAAAAGGTAACTAATAGCTTTCTTGAATCTTAATATTGCTTCACTTCTTGAGTTTTGGCATTTTTATACAACAAATTATTAATTGAATTTCCCATTCCATGATTATATTCCTGCCCAATGTCTAATTTTTAAAGACACTCAGTACATGTCCCCTATTGAAGGTTCATATCCCACAATGTAAAATTATGATTCATGACATTAAAATCCATTTACATCAAAATAAACTCTACAAATAGATAATTTTGATAGTATGTTAAGGTATGTGCCACCACATATCACCCCATATCAAGAATTGGATAATTACGTTCATGTAGTCTCATCTATCTAGATATAATTTTTAAATTGATCATACTATATAAAAATTTCTAGGATCTAAACTATTAATTATTAATATTGAAAAATATACTCGTTAGCTGGATAATGAAAGATCAGTATTGGTAATAAGGTTATCATAGTCATTAACTCATTTAAAGTATCCTCAAATTCATGTAACCAAAAAATACATTCCCCCTTCTTTGTTAGATCATACATCGACACATTCAATAAATAGATTTTATAGAATAAACACCAGTAATATCCTTCCATACCAAAAAAATGTTTGGATCTTGATGTCATTCTTCAATCATTCCATGGATACAAAAATTATCCCTTCTTTAGTTGCACTAACACTCCATCCTCTAATATGACATTCCCATGAATTGAAATTGATCAATAGGAAAAAAAATTAAAGAGTTTTTCTTATAGACCATTCCATTTTATTTTACTATGTATTATTACATTATATTTGTCTTCGTCATCTTAAGACAACATGTATACCAATATTCCATTGAAAAAAACACCAAATACCTATAGAAGATCAAATTAATAAATGATATAAACACCATTGAGGAATTCATTTGAGGAAAAAAATTACCATTTAATCATACCAGATATAAAATATCCTAAATCCAATTTTGGGTATAACAAAAAATCATAAGAACTACATGTGATTTCATACCCTCAACTGAATCTTGGAAAATATTTGTCCACCTCCCACATAATCGAAGATATTTTCAAATAATAGTAATGGATAATAATTGTTTTCATTAATATGGTTTAGAGTATAATAATCCTACCATAAACCCAAAGGCTCAGTATTCCTTCAGGGATAATAACACTAGATAATCCACTGGTGATTAAATATGTTGTATGAATTATTTATTAATCGAATACTCAAATTTCACATTCAACTACTGAAGTTATAATCATTCTATTATTAAGGATATAATATGGATGGGTTGATCCCCTTTGAAAAATGTGTTTGAGAACATGATATTCTACTTGAGTATTAATATAGGGAACAATTTATGAATTATCTACAATGTTGTTTATTTATAGTGAACCATACATTTCATATATAAATATCACATCTATTTATATGAATATTCAATACATGTAACAACTATGCACCTGATGAACTCAATGGTTTAGAGTCTTTGTAGACAATATAAACATTAATTTTACATCATTAATTTCCTTACACATATCCATATTATATCATCCCATATAATAATCATCATAGGAATCTCCTATATAAACCATTCTTTATAACCTATGAAAATGAAACATAAGAATCTGTAATCATATATCATCGACAATGGTATAAATGGTAGATATCAGTAGATGATCATATAAAATAATAAGTGATGAATTTTGTATGAGATTATGAAGAATACAAACAATGTTAACACAAAATATATATTTTATTATAATCATATGATATAACATTAAAACGTTTTACTTTCAAAACATATGATTCATAAGAGTGAGAAATCATCATAAATATATCATGAACCAGAACATAATCCATAAATGTAGGGCATCATCATGGATATATAAACCAATTTATATGTCAATGTTAACGACTATTTCAAAGAAATCATATTGTATATATTATCAATTTGTTATTTCCCTTATCAAACCAAATTAGGAATAAACAAATAATTCAAATGTTGTGATTATAAAATTGACTTGTCTCCCATGGTAGATTAAGAACATCCCCTTTTTTACCATAGTCAATCAATGATATCAACTTGTTTCACATAATTATATCATGAGATATTAAATGTACCCAATTCAATGGTGTTCTATATAAATCCAGGTAACAAATCACAAATTTTTTTTTATATATTTGGAAGTAACCCGAACCAGACACCCTCTCAAAAACATACCAAAAAATGAACTGTAACATAACTAACGACCAATACTAATGCACATGGGATTTCTAATTCCACATGGATATTATAAAAAATCATATAGAATTATTTTTCCAATGATAATGAATAAAATATAAAATATATATAAATACACAATGTGAAGAAACAATATAATAGTAAAATAATGAATATATTTCATATAATATAATAAACTACAAAACCCATTCAACTCAAAATTATTGAATCAATATCCATGTTACAATTCTAATATAAAAGGATGAAAAAATAGTAAATGTAACTCCATGTATTAAAATTGAAAAACTGGCACAATCTCACCACAAGCAGTTCAGAAAAATATAATAGAATCCTCGTTATATCATTGTGGTGCCATGACATTCCTTGCATCGAAAGACATATCATGGTATATGAAAAAAAATGACGGGGTGTGCATTTTTGAGCTTAACATGCTTTGTGGGATCCAAACTAGGTGTTCTATATGATGTCCCTTTACAAAAATTAAAATATTGTCAAATTTAAAAATACAAAGGAAAGATAATCTGTTAAGAAAAATATAATATCAAAATCATGGTAGAAAAAGTCCTCCTTTATTCAACAGTTCTAAATAATTCATGTAAATGTTTTTCAAATAATTTCATATACATCAACATTGTAAAATCAAAGCATGTATCACATATCATTTCAACTAAAATTCACAAAAAAATACGTGATAAAAGATTTATAATGATTAAAAATATTTATGATATCTAGGACACTCTTACCCAGATATAGATAATAACACATATCAAGTCTATATACATATATGGATCAAATTTATAGAGCATAAGAATAACCTAAAAAGTGAACCTACCAAAATTCTCTATCATGTCCCTAGAAAAACAGACCAAGGGAGTTGTAGAACACCACATGAGTAAACCCCATGAAATTATCCATTGATTAGTCTTATTGCTACACCTTCAACCTAAGTATCCAAGGATTCCCATATACTAAAATATCAAATGAATTTCATCAAAACTATGATTTGAAAACCATAACATTAATTCATATAAAAATTAGTTTATAAATAAATTTTATTTTGACAATTATACAAGATTACCCATAATTTCATAAAACTAATTTTTCACAAATAGTAATTAAACCATACTACTGTATTTGTAAAATAACATGTAATAAAGATTAATATATTTAATGAAAAATAGTCTATAGATGGAATGAACTACCATAATCTCAGGTTTCACATGCGGGCAATGATAATAATTAACAATATAGAATGAAAAAAAATAACTCAATATATTTAATCAATAATTAAATATCATAATCTATTCAAAAAATGGATGGAATTCAAGATTTAAAAACTTTTACCTCATGAATATCACATTCCACATGAGGAGACACACATGGTTGGTCCTCCGACATATGATCACACAATGTATCATTAAAGGATCAAGATAGTCAACAATATAATACAAAAAATTGAATCTATAACATAACAATGATTCCATTACCAATGAAAATTAATATGTATAAAAATCACATAGTAGAATAGATGCAGAGTAGCCACAATAAATATCTATCATTGAAAAAAATGATCCAGAAGGAGATGAGATCCCCTAAATTTCTTAGGATATCTCCAAAATGTAGAACTAAATTCTTGAACAATTAATGTATATTTAATAATCCATATAATACCCTATAAAACACTAATCAAGAATAATTCATGACATGAAACCTTTTCACAATTTGAATTTTACAACTAACAAATGAATCATAAAAACACATCAACTCAGATTAAAAATCTCACCATTGACTAACTATTAACATGAACTTAATTCATGGTATCTAAACCTTTCAAACATTCAACTAAATCAAAATAATCTTGGTGGAAAATAATATACAATGTGTAACCATGAAAGATGTTAAAATTAACTATAGACAGTGAACATTCTACTCTATGATGAAAGATTCCAAATCATATTTAGTGTTATCTAAAAATGGTGAGAACCATGAAAATACTTTTACACAATTATAATCAGACTCAATTAATCCCAAAAAAAATATTTCACTAAGTATTTTTTCATTCTATACACTAATTCTCCATATACTAGGAATACCCAAAAAATATCCGATCATGGGGGGAAATGAAAAAAGAGATTTGAAATACAAGAATTTGGGTAATTGAATTTTATAAAATCCCAACCATAAGACATTCTATCACTATAAAATAATGTGGAAGAATGATGTCTAGAAAGAGATGAAGAAATTTCATCCTAATCAAAAACTCATGCCATGAAGTCTCTTGATAATCAAATGCATTTATCTATAATACTATGACTGATGAAATCGAAATCACTCATAAGTCCATTAAAAATGCTTCAATGATATCTATTGGAATCTCTAAAACCTGAACATTATTCTCTAACTCAATATCTTCCTAACTCCAATATAATGAGATTATTATTGTATATCCTTATCATGATCTGTAGAGAAAATTATTAATTCACATCCAAAGAACATTGAATTTAAAATAATAATAATCAGGCCCAATCCACTCAGTCATATCATGTGGAATAACATATCTCTGATCCATAATTCCATTCTTAAAAAAATAGAATCTAACACTACTAAGCAGAAACATTCACGAAAACCTAGACAATATTGGAAAATTCCAAGGGATGATGCCAATGATCCACACTTGATTTGTTATAAATATACTATATAACTAGATTGTATAGTATTTACTGAATCATCATTGATTTCCCTTAAACTATACTCAATCCTATAAGATCGGCCTCTCCATCTTCTACCCAATAGTGAGGTGACCCACATGACGGAGAATAAAAAGAAACTGAGAGACCCATTCTGATCAATAATTGATATGTTTCTTTATAGGAAAACAACTCCATTCTGAGATGGATATCCCAGGATCCACCAAAATTCAAGACACATGCACTGAACAAGTACTCAATAATCTAAATAGAATACTTTTTCTAATTTTTCATGTTTTGATAGTAAATTGTACTCATCCTGACATTAGTGAAAATTTCTTCCTAGAGATTCATAAAGTTCCCTAAGGAACCATATGATCCATGTATTAATAAATTTTCAAGGGAATCCCATTAAATCTCACAACTTTATGCACATAATACATACCTATGTCATTAACTATAGTGGTGACCTTTATTGGAATAAGGTGATCCAACATTTTCATCAAATCAATAACCAAAATTATTTAATTAATCACAATATAAGTCCATTTTAATATAAAAAAATATATGATAGAATCCTTACCTCATTTCTAAAATGACACCAGAAAAGAATGGTGCAACCAAAATTGTTTCAGATGCTCTATCTTTATCAATTGGAATGTGTGACAGTGGAAAGAATATTATGTAATTTACTCCTTTATAACCATCCACCCAAATAAATATTTCATGTCATAATTCATTTTTATTATTTCTAGATGAATGGACAATGAATAACTATGATAGTAAAAATGGATTTCTCATTGATGATGGGATGATAAGTTGATCCCCAAAATTGAGAAATCCATATAAATACATAAGCCTACCAAAAATGGTATCCCCATCATATATGGTATATTTAAATAAATTAAACACATTATCTTAAAACTAATACTATAGAATATGTTAAATGATTTATTATGATAGCTACAGAAGAGTTGGAAATATGACTGAAATGGTTTATTGACCACTCAGGTGTAACTGATTAAATTATCACATATAGTTTCCCTCGTCCTTGAAATCATGAATAGTTTGGATTGGTATTATCTTGTGAGAGACTCTACGGTGACATTCCACATTACTAGGGTATAATTGATGTTGATGTTAAACATATGAAGGTAGTACACCCATCAACTCTAACTAAGATTCCAGTCTTTCTGATAATTGATATAGATCAGACTCTAAAGGTTAGAGATGACTGTGTACTACTCCCAAAAATTATAGTGTTGCAAATATTTAAGGACCTGAATAAACAAATCATCATATGTATCATGTTTGAGATAATTCTTCTCAAGTTTTTAATGATAGTAGGATCTAAATCTACCACATCATCATCATGTATAATCATAAAATCCAAACCAACAACATAATCATCATAAAAAACCACCTACTCATTAGTTGGATCATGTTTGATTACAATAGGAGCTGATGTCAGGATCCATTTCACCCCCTCTAAAGAATAATGACCCTATTCATTATATTTTATTTTCACCCTATTTCTAGTATATATATTTAATGGTGATGAAATATTTTAGAAATTATTTAAAAACACTATGCATTATAAAGAAGTTTTTAATAATCATTGAATGTCAATGACATTCCATGGATAATTCCATTATAAGAAACCCATCACCATATGAGAATCAGTTCAAAATCCATGACAAAATATCATGTTCCCTTGAATTCCACATCATGGATCCAAAAATTTCATTTGTAAAGACTTCTATAAAAATGGGGACACCATTGAATCCCAAGAATCATACTCAATGAATGGTAATTATAAAACTCATATGTCAAATAAAAAAATATCATCCAAGAACAATACCTCATATGTGTCCACATAATCAGGAAAAATAATTTCATCCATATCATGAAAACTGGATTAGAATTAGTTCATCCAAATGGTATCAAATGATATTCAGAATGGACTTACCAAATCTTAAATGGTTCATTCGGTTTATCAGTTTGCTAAACTCTGAGATGATTATAACTGTACTGAAGATCGATCATTGAAAACATCTTTCTGCCATTTAGTTATTCAAACCTTTCATCCACATGGGGAAAATTACACTTATTCTTAGTCATTAACTAGTTCATGTTCAAATAGTCTATATTGAATTAATGTGAACCATCTACCTTAATGGAAAAGAGAATGGTGGCTACCTTGGAAAAACCTTATGTAATAAAACCTTTCAATATCAGATATTATGAAATGTGGTTATTGAAAATGTCAATGTACATGGAACCAGACCATTCATAAACTCTACCTCCATTTTTAGATGAATATAAGCAAAATCATCTGGGAGAAGTCAAGAATGTTCCCAAAAAATATCATGATGATCAAAAATTGAAGAATCATCATTAGGGTCAACTTTTATACTACAAAACAAACTCTTGAGATCTAGGAAAGAAGTTCCTTCATAACTTGATATAAAATATTAATCGTTATAAAACACAAGAGATATCCCATCATCCATAATATAAGAGACATGTTGATGATAAAAATAATACATTGAATGATTAGAGGTAATACGATCCATCATAATAATGAAGATAAATAGATCTTGATTGAAAATCAAGAAAAATTATAGTAACTCTAAATTAACTATCAGGATTGAAGGACATGAAAATTATTGGTCTTTTCTCATTATATGGGGTTTTAATAAGTCCATATCAGATGAAATGTGTTTTGTTTTATGTTTCTTATTATCCCCTAATTTTTCTGATATGAATATATGGGAATCCACATTTTCAAATAATCCACTATTAATTGATAAAGAAACAATTATGGTACCTCCCACTATTACCGGACCCTTATCAACATATTCAATAACCAAATACATTTTTTAGAGGATATTCACTCCTGATGCCTTTAGAAAGAGCCTTAGATTCTTTGAAGCATCTGACATTACCAAAATATACTTTGGAGTCAACAATATTTAACCATTATGAGGTGTAGACATAGAGTAAATAAAATATCATAAATGACCTTAACACCCCCAACTATTACAAATTACCATAAGGTGTGGAAGTAGAAATTTGGGTGTGCCCAAACTTTCCACACTAACTGTAATTCATAGGCACATTACAGTTTGTAACATAAGGATAAAAGGTTTCTTGATACTGAGAACCACACCAACCATTGGTTGTTTGTTCATGACACATTCTCTAAAACCCATGTGCATTGTAGAAGCTACCAACTTAGTGGAAGATAAGGGGAGAGAATAGAAAAACCTATCTTCAAAATATATCTCCTCCATCCTTACCATATCCATTGGCTATATATATTTCAAAATAAACAACATAAATTACTATGATCTAATATCCAATCACAAACCCTATAGGAAATTATAGGCCTTATTCAAGATATTCTTTACAACCTCCAAAGATAAAAAAACTAAATCCATGATCTTATAGGTGTTTACATACATAGAACTATCCCCCTTCTTCAAGGAGAGGAACTCTCTAGATTATTCCAGCATTAGAGACTATGTAAATAATATTTCAAAGAATATGTCCAAAAACTATTCTATTGTAATTCCACACTTCTGTCATCTTGCACCTTCAAGTCCCACCATCTCTACAAAGGACTCTCAAGTCTCAATGATGCACACCATAATATATTATTATCATGGGTATCCACAAAGTATAATATTTGATTGATATTTTCCATGCAGTCCTCTTACTCTTGAGGTTCATTCATACCCTTAATGTATGGTGGCTTATCGCATTTGAACTCCGATTATTAATAAATTTCCCCTCCATATCTATGTTGTACCTCAACAACTGAATTACAGACATGGGGTATATTTCTTCCATATCATTAACTTATTGAATGATAGCATTGTTATGATTCTAATTTAGATGTGGATGGAATTTAGGACTATCTAATTCACCCAATGGAGGAATATTTTATTTTCATCTCAATGGAATACAACTACATAATGAAATAGAAGAAACTATTGGAGAATAAGATAATTATAGTGAAAACCCAAAAACTAAAAGGAAAATTGATATCGTGATCATGAACTAAAAAATAGTATACATAATCCAATATCCCATGGTAACTTGATTCTCATCATGTAAAAATTTTATCCATTATGTCACTATAACCTATCTATCATATACTAATAATCCAATCTTCAGTCCACCAAAATATACAAATAGAGATTAATACATTTGATACCAAAATATGAATAACTAGACTCAAATTCCATCCCAAAATCTTAGATGACCTAAACCATCACATAACTAATGCACTTTCTGTGTCCCCATGGGATAACAACTATAACCAGGAAATTAGCCACAAATAGAGGGAAACTTTTATCTCAAATTGACGAAGAAAACCTGATTTATGTACACATATATTCTACTAGAAGAAACAATATAACATTAAAATAATAAAAATATGTCATATCAAAAAATTGAAATTTTAGATATGATTAATCTCAAATGGAAGTAAAATAAATATCTATGATATGACACTAATAAAAAATAAAAAAATTGAAATATATTACACATATGATCCTATGGAAAAAACACAATATAACTGCCAAATACTAGGACACAACTAACAAAAACTACACCACCTCACTATAGCACCATTAATTTACCAGCATCAAAATACATAATATGGTATATACACCATGGAAGGGGGGAATATAGTGGGAGATAAATAAGATTATTATTATCCCAACTTCGTGCTCTATGTCGAATAATTATACAAAAGTAAAAATACTCTCATTATTAAATAAATAAAGACAATATAATCAATGAATAAATTTATACATAAAAACTTGAGTAAAATAGTTTCACATTTTTTACACAATTATAAATAATCCTTAAAAAATATTTTCAAAAAATTAATATACATAAATGTAGTAAAGAAAATCATGTATTACTGGTCATATTAAATCCAATACAATCAAAATAATTTGTAACATCAAGCTACGTATCAAAAAAATTAGGCTAACTTGGACACTCATACCTTGAGAAAGAAAATAGTGCACATCAATTATCTAGATCAACATAATAGAGGATTGCCCAAGAAATTTAATTTCCCAATAGTGCCTCATAAGTCCCTCAAAAAATCTGCCTAGGGAGAAAAAGAATAACCAACGTGTGAACCACCATATAGTTTCAACATATGAGTAATATTGCTATATTATCCACCCAAGTACCCTAAGGCTTCCCATATGATATATTTTCTAAATCATTTCCTTAAAACATTAATGAAAATCCATTTCTTAAATCCATTTTAAAATTATCTGAATATTCATTTTCTTTTACCAAAACAAGGGAAAAAGAATATTTTCTCAAAAATCATTTCCACACAAAAAATTTAATCATTCTAGTTTATTTATAATTTTTTTTATAAAACCAGTCCAATATATTTAATATAGAACCTGATAGTGATAGAATGACCTATCTTAATGTTGGGATGCACACCTAAAATCAGATCCAACAACATGGTGGAATGAGAAAACAAAAATTAATGAACTAAAATCATAGCATACATATTATAATAATTTCAAAATGAAAACCCATCAACATCAAAGATAACACAACACATGCAATGAAAAGATCACATGCATCACCACAACCATCACAAGGGTCATCCACATGAGTAATATTAGAAAATAAAACTTTAATGGTTGAATATAGTCGACACTACATGTCTGATGAATCTAAATATGTATAAAAAATTAACTGGTGAGAACCACAATAAGGATGAATCATAAATATAACATAATTAGAGGCATGTTGGGAAACAAAAAAAACAAATAAATTGATGAAAAAATTTATTTTATTAAAGTAGGTATCATAAAAATATCCATGGATAAATAATTGGTCTATAGAGGTTATCCTACATGAATGAAAAATTAATCATCCCTAAAGAACCCTAAAAATCAAAAATCTAGATACATTTATGATTTCAACCCATTTTATGATGTGGATTTAAAAATAAATAATGTCACTAAAATACAAATTCCCTTAGATTAAAAATCATGAAACCATACATTTAATTATGTGAACCCAATTCACCGGGTTTAAACCATTCTAATTAAGGTCATATTCTTGGAGACTAATACACAATGTGTAACTATTCATGAATTTTAAATTCACTATAAGAAGTGAACATTCTGATATTTAAAGAAAGAAACCAAAATATCTCTAGTGTTCTCTAAAATCATTAGTAACCCATTAACCCCATTTATATAATTAAACATGGAATCCATTAATTGTAAAAAACATATATCCCAAAACATTAGTTCATTTACCCCAGTTAGGTTATCCATCCTAAAAATCCCTGAAACACATCCAACCAATGATGTAAATGAATAAATAGATAATAAATGCATAATAATTTTTAGAATAATGCTTAGATATATATATATCACATGATCATAAAACATTTATTATATCATCATATCATAACCTATTCAAATATAATGGGATTCCAAAATATGTAAAAAAATAAACCATACCATAACCCATAGAATATTTTTGGAATTTATAAAAAACTAATCATTATAATAATAATACATTGATAGAAATAGTAAATTTGGTACATTAATAATATATATAATAAATCATAATTAAGATAAAATTATATTATCATTGAAGGAAAATACATTAAATGGATAAGTGGAATATTTCATGTGGAAAATAACAATTTAATTTTGAAATCACTTCTCTAAATTCAATTTATTTCTAAAATATTATGGAAAAAATTATAGTTGAGAATTTATATATTTAAAATTAAAATAATATTACAATAAGTCTTTAGTCTTAATGGAAGGGAATTTCCTTCGTGTTTTTATGTTAAAGCAGTGATTACATTCAAATTTTCATAAAATTTTTTAATGTACCAAGTTTGGAAAATAAAGAAAATATTTCATAAAAATGTTCTTATAAGAACATAAACATGGAAAAAATGTATTTATTTTAACATAGGATAATAGAAATAAAAATTAAAACATAAGAGATATTAAATAGAAATTGGAGAAAAATTATTTTCGATTAAAGATAAAAATAATGCATGTTTTTTATAATAAAGTAATTCAATATTATGAGATCCAAAATAGTGGAAAATGAAATTAAAACATTTAATCACTATAAATAAATAGATTATAATAAAAATAAAACATATTTATCAGATAATGGTCATATATTTTCTTCAATAGTGTATGAAAACATAAATAATCGTGATTAAAACGTGATTGAAACATAAATCCCATATCTTATATATCATCTTTCCTTGTATATGGTCCAAAATGCTCTATAATAAATATATATTTATTTTAAATATATTAAAATACCATAAAAATATTCAATAGAATTTATTATTTAAAAACTAAATTCTATCACACATTTATAAATAAATGGTTATTAAAATATCTATTTCTATAAGAGAACCTCGTCATGTTTCATGCATTATTTTGTTTAGAAATCCCTATCATTATACATGGATCCAGATACCAAATTACAATAATTTTAATTGTGATATATATATATATATATTAACCTATACATTTTAAAGATTTATTAATTAATTATAATTTTCAAGGATACAGTATTCCTTACGTACACATTAAATATATTTAACACTTCTATGAACGGAATGAAATAAAACTAAAAATTAAATTACCATTACTATTTTATTATTATATAATATATATTTAATATATATTCACTAAATTTATATATATTTGTATATATTAAAATTACAAAAAAAAGTCACATCACTTTATAGAGGTAGTAGTAGTACATATGCATGAGTGATGTTTTCAATTACTAATGGAAGAGAATAATGTTGGTAATGGTCTTTATGTAACAATAATAAAAATTAAATATATAAAATATATTTTATTAATTAGTTTAATATTTATACCATTTATTTAGATGAATTCTAATTAGAGATAATTCTGAAAACACTCTGTTAAGAGATATACCACTTCATTGAGAAACCATGTTTGTATTATAACAAACACACAATGAAAAGATGGTATTATGAAAATAGATGAACCTCTAGGATGCGATTAATGAAGATAATGTAATATTATAGTAGTTATTTCCAAAATATATGGCTCAATTGGGTCTAATGAATATAGATATGGGGTTTTCTTTTATAATAGTGGGAAATAACACACTTTTAATTACTAAAAATATTATCATGTAATAAATTCATTCGGAATAATTTTTACTAAATGAATATATAATCATATAAATAATAAAAAGGTGAAAATTTAATCATACAATTAAATTTATATTTTTTTGGTTTCATTTTAATAATTATATAATCATTCAATTACATAGTTTTCAAATTTAATTTTAATCATTGTAATGCCATTTTTTAATAATGGTGGGATAGAATTTTACATGTAGGGTAGAAATTTATTCATTAATGAAATTGAAATTCTAATTTAAACCATTTTTTGTACTATATAACTTCATTCATGATTTATATAATTTTTAAATAATTTAATAATATTTTTTTATCATTATATACCATTAATTTATTGTTAATACAATTTCACATAATTTGACATTGAAAATGAAATGAAATCAATGTAAACAGAATATTAAAATTGATAACATTAAAAATATATTGTAATAAACTATAAAATTCGTGGAACATATTTATTCACCGAAATTGTTTTACATTATAAGACATTTAAATTCATTAATTTTATGTGTATATTTTTTTAAATTATATTTTATTGGATTTACATAAACCTTTAATGTAATTATTCAATCACTAAAAATAAAAAATTAATTAGAATGATAATAAAATATTTTCTGTATTCAAAGAACATTTATTAATGATATTATCCTATTTTATCCTTATGATTTTTTTGAGATATTAATATAAAGATGGTAAAATATTGGGATTATTCTTTGCTTAAAATATTATAAAGGACACAATCAAAGAAAATTGACATAGAGATGCAATATATTCAATAATTGGATTTACATGGAAGAAATATAGTCTTTAAATATTTGGGAGGAAAATATTGGAGATGTTTTGAAGCCTTATAAATATGTATTAATCGTATTTTACACACCCCAATATTGTCTAGGTGAAAAATATTTAGCGAGGTTATTATTTAAAATAAATTAAAAAATATATTTCAAAATTTTGACCCTCTTAATTGAAAATAATGAATCCATCTTTGAAGTATATTTTTATATTCATGGGAAAATATTATTTTTGGATAATTGTTGAAAATGTGATGAAAATAAGTTTTCTTAAATATATTTTTTTAAGAATAAAACTATATTTAATATAATCTAATTTCACTAAAATTAATTGATGAATGTTTAAAAATAAATATATAATATATATAAATTTCAGTAAAATAACTGAAAAATATAGATTAAAAAAGGTAGTTTTGATAAAAATATAATTGGATTATAAAAACATTTTTATAGAAATACATATATTTTACATTCAAATGAATTTTATTTCTATATATAATAAATTGGTAACCAATAAATTAATTGAATACATGTGTAAACCATTCAATTTTTAAATCTTTTTTGATATATTCAATCTCTCCAATCCAACGGCTAAAAAATAGTTGCATACTTGATTATGGTTGATTGAATGTCAAGGCTTCCTATATCATGATATTTTGAAGAAATTTATCTTATTTAAAGAAAAAAATATATTCAAATATCACGATGTCAAACTCTTCCACACATAAATTGGGTTCCTATAAATAAAATTGATCCCTCTAATTAAAAAAAGTGAGGATATCTACGTTTCGCCAAATCCTATAGTTCCCAATAAACTTACTAATATTTAATGTTTCACCACAAAACATTCACCAAATTATTGGTCTTTTTTTAGCTCACTTTCAATCTACAATCAAAATTCTTCCTTAGATTTTTCCACATAAGAGATTCATTTTTCTTGTGGTGTGTCCTATGAGGTATGTACATGTGAAGGATTATGTGAGTAAATACATATATTAAATAAATTGATCACTTTATGAACGCCAGATTGAATTTGGTGGAAGTGACAAAAAAAATTATTATCCTGATATGATCAAGAATTGTTATGAGACTGATATATCTATGGCTCATCATTCCCATCATTTTCCAAATCTTAGTATATTCATCCAATTGTATATTTATTGAATTTCCCGATCACCAACTTTAATGATTAGATATCTATAATGATTTAATGTAATACTTCTACCTCTATATTGATATGCACATATGTGCTACTGAATAGTTCAGACTACCACTTATGTTTCCTCAATACAATTTCATCCTAATAGAATTATTTCTCCAACTTCGTCCCAAAAAATTGTAGTAATGCACATTGTGACGTTTGTAGCTTCATAATAATCCATATTAATTCCTTGGTTGTTTCTATTATAGTAATAAAACATGACTACATAATTGTGTTTATCCTAAAAACATTAATTACATAGAAAATGATCTAATTATATCATCTAGTTTGGGAATTGATCTATTAAACTGGACATATGTCTAATAATGACAATAAAAAATGGATCGTCACAATGTGACTAGATCCTAATAAAGAGATCCCTAAGTCATCAAGGAAAGATTCAGATATAGATCAGATAGAATATATTGTGGTACTATATTCAATCTTAGATCATCATTAATCTAAACCAAGGAAATATGATAATGTTTTGAATATTCTATGATGTCAATGATATGTGTTAACATCATATAGTGGAATACTATTGCCTAAATGTAATAGTTGAAAATAATTAATTTTGGGCTTCCAATAATAGAATCCATGTTAATGATTTACCACTTCCACTCATGTATGGATAATGGTTGTAATACCCCTCTTATACATTAATCATTGAGAAATACCATGTGGAAATAACTTGAATCATGATAAAGAGTCTACAAAATCACTTTTAATAGTGTCCAACCAGAAAAATTCCATCACTTCTAGATATGAATTTTCAATTCAAATATTTAAAGATAATGATGTATGATGATAAACATCTAACAATTACATTATCAATTCTCCTCTATATAGAACAAATTCATGGCTCTAGGACCTTATAACTCCATTAAAATCGAGGATAAACGTGGGAATGTATCACACATTCTTCAATAGTGACACACCTTCCCCTTGTGCACATCTAAAAATAGCATATATAAATGTACAAAAAATCTTATGAAAATGATATAACCATTAACAATTCCTCAAGATTTCATGAACCATACTATTGAAATAAATATTTATATTACCTGTTTCAAAACTTATCAATGATATTTTTTCTTGATACATTTCACATAGATCATCTTCCATTATGTTTAATTTCCTAGGGTGGTAATGTAATGAGACTTTTCTATACTTAATCAACACCAATTGTCATCTATGGTTAATATTCATATCTTTATGTTTGATGATATAATATAAACAAAAATGGCCTTTATACATTTCATAACATTCACAATAACGATAATTACTCAATATATTCATTATAAAAATTAAAACTTTCATCTCAAAATCAGTAGTCAATTAATATTTCAAGTTTATTTTTAATTAGAAATATGCTTACCCTATCACTATATCATTTTTCATGGGGAAACTTAAAAATATCTTCACCGATATGTTATAATAGATCAAAAACCCATCTATATTATAGGTATTTGTGATCACAAGTTTACTAAAAATCCTTTCCATTAGTTTCATAAAATTGTATTCAAATTCATATGTCCACATGAATATAACCTCCATTTGAGTCAACATTATGAGTAGATTACATTTCCCTAAGAAATATCACATAAAGAATCCCTAATATCCTAAAAACCTAAAAAATATGGATTTTAGTTATCGTGGTTGGTATATTCCTTTGATAAATTAGGTCTATTTGTGATGGATCTACCATAATATCCTAAAATGAGAATATATGACCCATTAAAGAATATTTATGATGAAAGAATTCACACATGGTTAATTTTTTGAACATTATATCCTTCATTAGGGTCTTTATCAAAATTTTATAATTATCTTACTTCTCATACTTTTTAATTTTAAATATGATAATATCTTATGTATCTAATACAATAAATAAATGATAGTAATTTATAAAAAATATATTCATGAAATCCATAAAGAGAGAATGGAAATTAATAAGTCCAAATAGAATCACAAAAAAATATTATTCATATTCCTTAAAAGTAAGGTTTTCTACGGATTACTCTCCATCTGAAACCTCAATTTATGATAACTAGAATTAATTTAATTATTATAAATTTTTATATCCTCTAAATAGATCAATAAATCAATGATATAGTTTGAAGGATACATGTTTTTCATAATGATCTTTATAAATTCTTGAAAATAAATCTAAAGAGAAACTAATACATTTTATTCTAAAAAAATTAATAGGTTCACACAATGTTGATACAATAGGGAATATTAATCCCTAATAAATATTATCAATGATTTCATTCATTAATTATTTCAACAAAATTTAGTGCATTCTACAAGGAGACTTTGACATTGTTGTTTCGCCTGGTATGATTTTTAATGAAAAAAAATCATGTGATTTTGAAGAAGAAGAAGAATCACCTATAGATATAAATCAAAAAACACTCATAAAATATGAGTATCATAATTTATAAAATTTTTCCCAATCATCATAGATAATTGACCTCATGGATAGTAATTAAAACCAATAATATTAGATTAATTTTCATCTAATCTTTTCTATCATCATCAAAAATATAACTGATAATATGTTCATTTGAAATATGAAATTCGATTCCCATCCTTGTAAATTGATATGGTATCTATATAAGGTATTATAATACATGCACAGAATCACATAAAATTATAAAAAAGTTAAAAACCATGATCTTTAGGAAGAAAATTCCCGCAACGTTACATGAGATATAACCTATAGACATGGTATATTCCCATCATACAATTAATAATTTTATCCTAGAACTCAACATAGGATTTTTGTGGTTATAATTACACACCATTTCAAAATGAATAACGTATAATGGTCTTGGTAAATATAGAATAAAATAATATAGTTAATTTTATAGAGATAATGAAAAATGTTTATGTCACTACATCATTCATGTAACCCACATTTCTATATGTGATCACATTATATATACATTCATAATTTGGTTTAATTTGTTGATAATACTAATCATTATCATAAAACATTGGGCTCATTCAATTGTTGGTATAATTCTGATACACATGTCATTTGATGCGTCGTACAGTGGGTAATTCATTAGAAGGAATCTTCTTGACCTCCATTTCAATATCCAGTATATTCAAAACCTTCCATAAATAACAAGAATTATAGACCAAAATTTAACAATTAAATCAAATCCCCTATCCATTTAGGAAATTACCTTGATGATTTTACACACATTTTTGAAATTTTTATTGATGTAATTTCATTTAATAGTGTGATTTATTTTAGTTTTCATGAGAAATTGTATTTATATTCAAATAAAAACTATTAAAATTGTTGTAATATCCAATTTTAGTTTCTTCATTCAGTGCAGAAGAAATCATTTATTTATATATACTAAATTCAATTCTAACTAACTAAATTTTGAGACACTCTTTTATTCCACTAAATAATCCATCAATTTTGGTTTTAGTTTAATTATTAAACCATATGTATATATTTCATGATTTTTAAAATTTTCGTCATAAGAACTGATGAATTAATCATCTTTTTCTTGTTCTCATATATTTCCATATCCCTCATTGTACATTCAATTTGTGGGATCTTATTACTGAAATATAACCCTTAAATCACAAAAAAAAACATGTAGTTAAACTATTCATATTTTATTATATTGTTTATAAGGATAAGTCATTGATCATATTCACCATCCAAATGATAAAAAACTGGGAAAAAATATTGATGTTCTCTGAAATGATGAATATAAAATATTTTCACTCGGGTTTAAAAACATTTCTCATACACTAGTCTATTAGAACATACAACAAAATAAGATGGATTTTTTGACATACATGACTAAAACATATGTCGCTCCCTCCTATAATAATTTTAACCATAGACTACTTCATACCAGGAAACTATTTTTTGATCATAGTGATAATATTTTGAATTCTATAACATAAATAAGTGTTTTTTCTAGAGGATCATAGTTTCTATATCCATCACAATAATTGTTAACATGATGAATTATTGTTCAAACTATTGAATAAATAAAAAATATAATGTCTAATGATAGATATATAAAAATAGTAATTGTGAATTATTATATAAATGTGAAATATTAATGAAATTATATTTAAATCATAAAACATTATTCACAGAATAGGAACCCTCAGTCTTAACCCATATTATCTATTATAAATATTCATTCTTCTCATGTTATATTACACAAAGATTTATTCCCAGGGTTTTGAAAAAATATATCCAATCCAAAACTCTAATAATTTACTACTAATATTCTTATATAACAATAATCACAAACCATAAAAGCCAAAATAAAAATTTTACATCCTTCTAGATAATTATTAAATACAATTCACAAGTTCATGCTTGTGGATCATAAAGATACAATTTATTTGGTGACTAGATATGCAATATTTTGATTCCATGAAATATCTTCAAATTACCACATTATGATCTTACCCCATTGTGCACTTCATATACATACCATATTGAATCCATTCATCATAACCACTACAATAGAATCATAAAAATGGGTGAGCATAGATTCTTAGTCTGTGTAAACATAAGGGACACCAATCAACGATCATATAAAAATAATACAGAGCATAAATGGAATGATATAAATAAAAAACATAAAATTTTCATTCCCCAATAATCATATATAAAAAACACATCTCATTAAATTAAAAATTTCATTTCTATAAAAGTGGGTTATAAGAGTGGTAATTATTCATAAATCAGTAAAGAACCAAAACATCATGAAAAAAAGGGTGAAACAAAAGTTAAATAAAAAATTAAAAATTTCATGTTTTACTAATGAGATATGAAAATAATTGTTAATTTGTAATCAAAACATTTTCCCCATATCATAATATATTAGTAATCAATGCCTTTTTCTAATAGTAGTACAATCACGTCAACTTGTTTCCAATTTGGATAAATCACATCAGCATGTTTCCCATAGTGGATCATGAACATGGACATGCTTCCTATAATTATGTCACGAGTTATAAAAATATACCAAATTCAATAAACTGAAATATAATTTTTGGCACAAACCTCACAAAATAGAATCCATCCAAATATATTCCAAAAGGTCATAAAACCTCAATCATTCCATCATATCCTAACCTATTTAATGAAAATGGGTGTCATAAACATTTCCTAAATTTATTATATTAAAAAAATGTATTACAAATGGGTTTCATAAAAATTCCATCATCATAACCAAAAACCATCTTCCGAATGGTATTGTTGGAGCTTTTCCCATGTAAAACATAATTAACAAAAAAAAATTATTATACAAGAAGATAAATACTTTAATAGAATCATTATATTATTTCATTATGAAGTTATAATTTTTATAATAAAGACACGTATATATATATATATATATATATTAAATACATTTAAAATATTATGTAAAAGGGTTAATTGTATAGAATAATTATTTTTTAGAAATATGGAGGCAATGCATTTTTATTAATAGAGACCAAAAGATAAAGACCATAGAATATGAAATAAAACAAAGAAAAAATGTAAATAAAAATCATAGTACCTTTCTTTTTCTTCAGTCATTAAGTTAGAATTATTTATTCTTCTTATAATTCATACCATTCATCCCTTCTGTGACCACGCCATTGAAATATCTATCTCCCCCCACATGGATGAAGATATTAGATACTTTTAATTAGTGTCTCAACCTTAGTGTTATCAAAATCATAGTTATCCTCTTGGTGCTCTATCCATTTTTTAGGATAATATTCTCCTATCATAGGGGTCATTATCCCTTCAACCTCTATTGAATCAGTCAGAGCAAGAATCTCCAGATTCTTTCTCTCAAGGGAGATCTAATTTGTATCGTGCTTCTTAATGGAACCATCAATATTTTTATCAGAGAAAGAGGAAAGGTTAGATGTAATTGGTTTCTCTTCCACCACTTGAGGCACAACCAGAGACTTTGAATTCTGGGATATCATCCTTTAAATCATGTAAATATGATTTATTGGATTTAGTGGTCTAGGTGGTTGAAATTTTATTCATTCTAAGTACCTTAATAATGACCATCTTCATGTTATATGTAAATAGTCCAAATCACCACATTCAGAAAATGAGGAGGTGATTATATTGAAAGGTTTTCATAGAAATTACACTAGAGGTTAAATATAATTAATTTTAATATATTAATAATTTTTAAAAAATATTTTTGATAAAACATATCTATTGAAGAAAATGTATTTTTGACCCAAGAGAAACAACATGTGTTTCCCTTAAATACATTAATTCAATATTTTTAGTTACAAAATGGGGAAATTAAAAGAAAAAATGTATTATTAATAAATAACTATGGAATGAGAAATATTAAATGTATTTATCAGAATAAAGTCATATTATTTCCTTGAATTAAATTCATCGATAAATAATCCTGATTTAAATAGTTTGAAAACGGTAATCCCACACCTCAATTATTATCATTCACCATACAAGTATGATCCTAATTTATTTTAAATATATATTTTTTATACATATATTAATGAATTAAAATCAGATCTATCACACTATAAATTATTTACTTATGTCATATTATCACCCCCTTTATTAATTTTTTTTAAAATCATTGTTTATGGTAACAACTATGTCACTTTTCATGCATGTTATGGATAGGTATCTTGGTCCTTAAACATTGATCATTGTTCCATCATCTAGGTAATTCAATTAATTATATTAATATAAAAGATATTCATTATTGATATATTTATAATCATCCATTAATGTTATTGACAAAAATATTAATTAATTTGTTCATGTATATGGTTTGATGTACATACTCATGAAGTGACAACTATTTGAATGATTTAATTAAATAATGGTAAATATTAAAATTATTTTAAATAATTATAATTATATTATACATTTCATTTATATTTAATAAATTTATTATTTTTAACATCAAGTTTAATCTAATGTGGGATATTAATCACGTCTCTTTATAAAGGTGGTAGTCTACATGTTTGCACAAATGAATTTTTCATTTTAAAACATAGGGGAAAAGGTGGATAATAGTTATTAAATCACCATAATAAAAATATTTTAAATTTTAGATACTGATTTAATTATTCTGATTGAATAAATTAAATACATAGGATGTATAATATGGAATAAAATTGTAAATTTATGGTTAATATTTTTCCATCTTCATTGAGAAAACATCTTCGACTTACTCGTTAATCCTTGAAAGTATTATCTTTTAGATAAACCACAAGATATTCTATATTTTTAATGAATATTTGATAAATTTTATCAAGAATTACCTGATTAAGTTGGATAAATGTTACTTTAATAAAATAATGAAAATCTATATTTTTAAAAGTGATACAAATGACATGCATAGAGTTATTAAATAATATTAAAATATAATCAATTCATTATCAACAACAAAGTATTCCAAACAAATATATTTTCGGGAAAATATTATTTTAATGATTAAATATCTTCATCTAATAATTTTTTTAATGTTTTTTACTTAATTTATAACCTTATAATTTTGTCTTACCACTTGATCAACCTATTTAATTTGAACCATGATAATAACCATTTATATATTAATGGTTATTATTTAACTTCTATGATAAAAATAGTCTCCTAATTGATCATCAGATTAATTCATAGACTATTTCTAAATGGAATTTACTTTTATAACATTTCTATGATATTTAGATAATTGAATAAAATATTTTAATAGTAAAATCCTATTATATTAATTTTAACATAAATTTTAATAATTTGACATTTAAAGCAACAAGAACCAAATTTAAATATAATATAAATCTTTCAACAGTCTCTAATTTTTTTTATAAATTTAGAAAATTCATAGATTACATTTATTCTCCCAACATTTATTAATTTTTTTCATTTATAATATAATTTATTTTTTTATTTTTTTTGATAAATTTATATGTATGTGTTTAATATGCACATAAAATAATTATTAAACCACTTCAAAATAAAAATAAATTACTAAAATAATATAAAATAATTTGAAATTCATATGATCATATGGAACAAATGTTTTAATATTTTTCCCTTACAAAAAATTGTAGACATATTTAAATCAAGAGATTGATTTTTTTGTGTTTTTTTATTAAATTAATATAATGATCATAATGATAGATAAATGATAAATAGAAAATATATGCATTACATGGATGTAAATAGACAAAATCAAATAATCCAATAGGATAAAATAATATGTTAGAGAATTTTTAATTAATTATCCCAATGTTTTATACATTTTTATCATTAGTTACCATTACCAAGGTGAAAAATATTTATTATGCTTATCATTCAAAATTATAAAAATTAAAATAAAGATATTACCAAATTAGGTTAACCTTGTTCCACATATTGAATAAATATTTAATGATTAAATTTCGATTATTATTTGAAATTCATTTTAAAATATGTCTATTAAACATGATAAATAATATTTTAGAAATAAAATATATTCTAATGACTAAAACTAGATTCAATCTTATCCCATTACTAGAAAAACATGTTATAAATGTAAAAATTGTTTTTAATATTATTTATATATATATATTAGTTTAATATATTTCATCAATATATATTAATTTAATTTATTATGAAAAAATCTATTTAACCATAAATGTTTCATGAAAAACATATATTTTCAATTAAAATGTTTATAATTTTCATTTTTAAAAAATTGATCACCATTGAAGTCAATTTATACATGTATAGAAAATATTTTTTTAATAATTTACATAGTCCAATCATTCCAAGAAATGAAACATGTAGGAGAAATTTGTAAAGTTCATTATGGTTTATTTAAAAAGGATTTTCATTAATCATAAGTTATATAAGATGATAAATTTATTTAATGAAAAATATATCAAAAATTAGAAGAGTGCTACAATATCACTAGAGGAAAATTAATGTTTTTTAACTTACCATCATATAGAACGAGGGTTGTTACCTTCTTTTGAAGGTAATCTGATCTGCATTGTATTACTCAAGAATGACCTGCCTGATGACCTCATTCAATATGATTGATATATCTACCCCCTTCTAAGGATAGAAATTTCACTCTCTTTTGAGAATAGTTTCTATGATATTTCTATATAATTTTCCAATATATAACTAGAATCATGTAAATCCCATCCATTTCTAGCATAGACATATCCCATCGGAAATTGTGGCCACCAATATTGAGAGTTCACTACATACAACACTATATACTCATTGATCACACCTCTAATTTTTTATCGATTTCCATAAAAATAACAATTATTTCAGAATCATACCAATGATATTGAAAAGTTTAGATTATATAAAGGACTGTAATGTTGCGATATAAAAAAAATATATTTATGTTTGAAAAATAATTCTATCTATGGTTGTATAATAACCTATATCTATATTTTGGGAGAATATATTATCACCCGCCTCTAACTCACCCCTCTAAGCTGGGATCTTTCTAGAATAATGTGAGATTCCATTTACTAGGGATGATATAAAATTTTCATTATTTTATTACATTAATTCATTTTTAATTCATAATTTTGATTTGATTTATTATAATAATTATCATTACTATGTTTTGGACACATATTGTTAACTCATGTTTCCTCACATTAAAAAACTTGTGTTTTATGAAAAAACAATTCTTGAATATTATTTTCATCCACATAATTATATATTTATTTGATTTAAAAAAATAACCAATTTTGAGAGAATAATGGGAACACAATCAAAACAAACCCATAACTAACAATGAACTAACAAAAAATACCATGTGAAAACATATTAAGGTAAGATGGTTAATAGGAGCAAGAATATTGAACTAGGAGTTTCCTAGGGGAACCATAATTTACATGCATGACAATTTCATAATGTCTGTTTTTGTATTGATCCTTAAGGAGTGATCAATATTTTTCAATTTGAATATCATGACCATGTAAAAACAATTTTGAGAAATTGTTATTTATTTTACAACGACTAAATTAAAAACATATAATTTAAACCCCTTCAACAATTTTGTAACAATACACTATGGAAATCTTCCATCATTCAATCATTCCAATCCGCCAATATATTCTTAGAGTGAAAAGTTATAAAAATATTTTTTTTCATTTATAATAATGTATCTTGAATATGTACTCATACCAATCTGTTCAAATTATCATTACTTAGGATCTTAGATTGTTATAATTTATGTTTGACCTAAATGAGAATCTAATCTCACACATTCTTTTGTTAACATTACCCATGTAATAGATAATATTATTTTTTATAATGTGTCTATAAATATATCATCCAAAATTCCTCAATTAGGAACTCTCTCACATGGCCGAAATAGGTTTTTTATGAGACCTTGAGCATGCCTCCTCAAATTCCATATGATAATAACTATAAGAGGGGTGTGATAAGTATATTGTAGGGATAATACCCACTTGTTATAGTGTTACAACATATTAAATATAAAACATATCAGAGTATATTAAATAAACTAAAACAATAAAATCCTATAGAAAAATCTAATAAAATTTAATGGTATAATGTATTAACCTAATGAAATGAAACAACATTTCATTTTTGAAGTAACCGAAATTAAAAAATAGTTAACTCAAATAAAGTCTCAAAATTCCTCAGTCTTGTGGCCCATGTCAGTCCCATCTCAAAACTCCATCCCATAATGAAGAAGAAACAAACATTAATATCACATTCCATTGTGAAATACTGCATCTAAAAAATCTACTCATCTACCGAATGGAATCCCTAAAATGGTGTGAGAACAACTCAGTATCTCGACACTTCATTCTCTAAAAAACATGTCTAATAATTGGTGCATGAAATAATGTAATAAATATGTTTTTTTTTGAAATTAATTAATTAAATTAATACCAAATTAATATTCTTTGACACCATGATGGAATACCTATAAGAATGTACCATGACCATGCCAACCATACCCATGTGTCCAAGGAAAAACATAAACTACTTCAGTACCATGTCGGAATGTCTCTAAGTATTTATCCCAACCATTACAACTATAACCATATATCCATGTAATAGTCAAAAAAATCTTGGTCATGTCCTACATATAATAATACCATCAAAAAAATTGGTCCAATCCTTGTGTAGAAGTATTATAGCATGTATCAAGGACATGACCGATGTATAACCATTACATCATGTACAAGGTCCAATCCCAATATATTATCTTTACAACATGTTCAAGGGCCAAGCCCAATGTATAACCATTACATAATGTATCAGGTCCTATCCCAATATATATGTATGACAACCTGAATCCTTTGGCATAGCCCTCTATATATGAATTGCAACATGAATCGGAAGTCATAACAACGAGTATATCACAATATCACATAATAAGGATCAATGGTTAATTATAAAAATTACCATTTAACTTTAAATTACAAATTTTACTTCTCATTTGGTCATAAAACAATAATATTATAGTCTTTTCAATAATGGATCCATTCCAAGGTGGATTTATATCAACAAATCACAAAAAATATTTTCATTCTAAAAAAACATTAAGTTGTATGAAAATTAATTTATATCAAGGGTTATCTCATCCGAATGATAGCAATAATCAATGAACTTATATATTTTATCCAACAGGATTATATGGAATAAAAATAATTCATCATTTAATTACTACAAGTTCATGTTGTGTTAGATAAAATTGGAAAAGGTACCTATATTTTGTACTGACTGTAATTTACTATTTATTATTGTTTGAAATTGTAAGGATTATATCAAAGAACGGGCTCTGAAATAGTGTCTCATTCGAAGGCACGGTGTAGCCAAAAAAATGATTGAAATATATTAAATATATTAAATTGTGTGTAGGTTTATTTTTTCAAAAAAAGTTTAATAACTCCCAAAAGGGTCATAGATCAGAAATATGAGGGAACCTTGGAGTTTTGATCCTAGGGTTTACCCTAATAAAGACATAACCTTTTTGTCATGAGACTTTTATGAAAACATCCTCGTGGGCCTAAATGAATAAAATAAAATAAATAATCAATATTTGTATTATTTTAAATACTATAACCTAATTCATATTTAAATATCAACCAATGTATTTTTTCTCAGGGGTAGTTGTTAAACCCCAAAGACCTAGGAGACATTGGAGAAGGGAATTAATTGAAATCAATGATAGATTGAAATTGGATCATGGATTCTTATGCCAATGGAGTTCATGGATCTCATCAATGATAACAAAAATTATTCTTCAGTAATGATCAATCCAAACTCTTAGTGGTATGTTTTATTTATTTTGATATCTTTTCATAATCATATACTAACATTGATCAATTCCACTAATAGAGTAGATTTTTGTGTCATTGGTTGAATAAATATCATTGAATTTTTATTTGTTCTCATTATTTTCATCCACATTAGTAATACTTTTATATGAAAACAAATTGAGTCCAAAATGAAAAATTGATGAGGCTCATTATTTACATTGTATATTTTATGGATATATCCTTAGTTTCATCGTTTGATCAAAATTTATATTTCTTTTAGCTTAAAGATTGACCAATACATATTTCTCGATAATTTCATAAGCATTCTTCAATGAAACAAATAAAAACCCAGGGAATGAAATGATATGGCTATCATGGATTGATAATTTATGATAAAAGTGTCTAGATATATGGGGAATGATAATAGATCAATGGATATTTTTCATCTCATGTGGCACATTAAAATTAGATGTCAGGTATGTTTCTGAACCATTTTGAAGGATGGATTCTGAAATGAAAGTGAAAGTAGGTCTCGATCGATAAAGATATGAAATATATGGAATGATTTTTAGTGAGAAATGATGTGGCATCCATGCATGATGAATAATTGATGAGAATTATATAGATCTATAAAACCTAGATCTTGACGAAATGTAAACTGGGATTACACACCATGTGGAGGTCATTAAGTGGTTCTTAAGGTTTCAGAATTGAGATATGTATCACACAACATGTGAAAACTATCACAATGTGTGTAACCACCTTCTCTAAGGATTTTCATGTAATTAGGTAAGTACATAATCTTGGGAAAATGTACATTTCCATGTGGCATGTCCTATACTTCTACATGGACACAATTATGTGTACATTTTCGTGTACATGGAAATATCCCATTACACTAACACAATATGGTACACAAACACAACAACCAAACATGGGAATGACCAGGTGACTTGGGTAGGGTGAGTCTATACACACCATTTACTCCTTCTACATGATTTATTTGCTGAGCCTTATATTTCATATGTTTCAATTCCACAGATTCAAGCATGTTGATAGCTAGAAAATCCTCTTACACCCAAGTATATGTTTTGTAACAAACTTCAATATTCATTATAGCTGTTCATTTTCATATTTTTGACAAATATAGTATTTTTGTGTCACCCTGGTCCATTCCATAAAAGGTATAGTAAATAATTAAATCCATGTCATAGGATTATGATCCCCTATATAGGCTGAGACCAAATAGAGATCTAGTATCACTCTTTGAGATTAGAGTGTGATCCTCTATCATCCTTAATTTAATAGGTTGGGTTTGTGGTATCAACATGAAATCATTGAGAAGGGTTTTGATCCTCCATTTATTAATATGTATTGTTAGGGTTTTCATTATAATTGATATATGATACCCAAAGTAGAAAATTGATCCAATTGGATTTGTAGTGTCCCTATATAGTTCTAGGCATGAGCCCCAATCCATGAATCATGGTATTCTTTTATGAGAGATTTTTCTTTTGAGGTTACCACTGACCTATACCTCTACATAGATTGAATATGATGTTATCATTTCTCATTTAGTTGATTCTCTGAGAATGAGCATTACATCGATTAAAATAATATGGATGATAGTTGGTTATTACTACCCACTATTAGGTTGTTATTCCGGAATATATCTAATTTTTTCTGTTATACATATATTATTATATCTTTTACTAATCTAACAATACTTGTTAATTCATGTTTAATTTTTTTTGCTGTCATAATGTGTATTTTTATAATCATCCATGCATGGTTTTCCCACATGTGTCATGTCCTATAATGATAATGACCCATTAGATGATTTCCTTGGAAGACTAGGAGTTAGTAGAGCATGGATGGAACTTTTCAGACCAATGTGTTTTAAATAGATCATGTAGTTCACTCTAGTAGGTCCCTATATTATGTTGGACTCTATAATTTTTTGTTAACCTTTTATTTTTTCCATTTTTTCCACTTTTAATACCTTACTTCCATACTTTTTTGTGGGATATTAGATGTATTCATGCATTTGTTTCAGTTATTCACATTTTATAATTTTTTTTATCAAGGGGATATGTGTATGTTTCCATGTACTATAGTTTAACACCACTCATTTGTGGTATATTTCTAGTTAGTGCTTGTCACCAGCCAATAGCCTATTGGATGCGGGATTAGGGATGTCACGGGCCCGAACTTAGTTGGTTGAGTCCTGATAGAGTTGTATCATAGTGACTCTATTCTATATTATAACTAGAGTTAGTGATGTTTTTTGGGGGAAATATTTATTAGACTTTTATGTTCATCATTCATTCTAAGGACTCAATTGTTGGTGTGCGGGCCATTGTATCAAAACACCGGGTCTCGGAACACCATCCTCTCTACTCAATAAATGTAAAAATAGGTTAAAGGGAAGTATTTTTGTTTTATTAATCAAATAGAATGTTTGTCTTTTCCATTACCTTCTGGAGTCTTCTTTCCAGAAATACTTTTTGATTATGGAAAATATTCTTTTTTTCATGATGACTCAAAATAACAATACAGTGAGGAAATCATTTTTGTGATCATGAGGATAGTCCCCCTTGTGAATAGGCAACAATATAAGGGAATCTAATAGATATAGAACCTCAAATTGGTTTACTAGTTATACAACCATCCATTGAGAAATAGCTAACACTAGTCATAAAATTTATTTCCCATAGAATGTGTGTACTTATTAAGAATCACTTTTTTCGAACTGTTTCCAACAGATTTGTTTACGGAACTAGAAACACCTAATGATTCTATATCTAATGGGACATTTATTCCAAAGGTAGGTGTATCTTATGAATTTCGACCCATGATTCTTAAGAACCCCCATTGGTCGAGATGATGGGATATCAGGCTCATGACACCTTTTTAGGTGAATTATTTCCTAATATGGGGCTCTCATATAGATTTATGATATGTTCATGAATCCTTATTTATTTTCCATAGGTAATTTAATATTAAATTTATATTTTAAATAAATTATTATCATGTGTGTACTTCATAATAATCTATATGTTTTTGATGTACTTCATCAATGGAAACATTCGAATGTGTTTGAGGTTCTACATCGATAGTATCATCTTATATACTATATAGAGATTCTTTAGTCATTGTTATGATGATGTTGGTTTCAACCCACAAAGTAGGTAACTCTATAGTTTATCATATTTAGGGAGATGGAATTTGATGTGATTTTGGCATTGAACTCATATTTGGGCTACCTACGTATACTCATGAAAGGAATCCTAACCCTCATACATCAGGGTAGCTTGATGGGGCACATTTTACCTTTTAAGGTTGCGTGATACGGACATGACCATACACTTTAATGTCTTGTGATAATGATTTCTCAGCAGAAATTCCTTAGTAAAAGCTTGGTGTATGACTTATTCTTAAGAAACCCAACTAAATTGGAAAGGATATGAGATTCGAAGTTGAATTAAACTATGTTAGGAATAATGCCCGAAATGAATAGAGTCTCTTTGGGGTGTTTTGTTTTAACCTCATGGATGCTTCCTACATATCTCATTTAGATTGGAATCTATAAGAACCAGGGTTTTTTGGAACGGGTCAAAATCCTGATCCTGTTTGAATTTTGACTCGCTTCCAAGAAAACTACAAAAATTGGACAATTCTGGGTTAAACTTTTGAAGTTGGGGAGGTCGTTCAGGTGCGCATGGTTGGTGAATAGTCTGAACAAACCTTACGGACAAACCATGCGAAGACTCTGGGTGAGACAGTGGGCTTCGCATGGGAAACACACGGTTTTCCAAACCGTAAGGGTTGTCCGTGCGAATTTACTAGGTGGGACAGTTGCAACCGCACGGTTGGTGCACGGTTTTACAAACCATGCAGGTTAACCATGCGGCCACTTAAAATTAGGGTTTTTAAGTTCCGAGCCACCCAGGATTTCCCTTTCTCCTCTTTTTCTTCCATCCACTCGGTGCTTACGTGGGGAGAGCTGACTGGACCTTTAAATCCCTCCCATATCTTTATTCGAACACTGTTTCGAGGATCATTTGATGAGTTAGATACCCCTCGGTAAGGCCTCAATTCCCCTTGAGTCGTTTTTCTTGATTTCTGTTCTAGAACAAGTCGTTGAGGTTTGAGCAGTTTTGATTATTTTGTAGATCTACCGAGTTTTAGACCTAATTGGAGGCTTATATCGAAGGAGTATCATCGTACTAGTACGAGGTAGGTGGTGCATACCTTGTTTAAGGTTTTCGTGGATATTTTTGTGGTGCATGCTATGGCGCGTTTTAGGGTATTTTGTTAGAGACCCTAATTTATCTACTATGGCATATTAAGTTGTTTATTACACCTATGGGACACCATTGGGAAGGCCCTTTGTCCTGTCTTGATTGAGAAGGGTTGGGCGAGAGTTCGTTGCTCATATGGTTCATTTTGGCCGGGGGTGCCAAAATGATAATACTTGGAATGTATTGGTTTAAACTATTAGGTTTAGTTATTTAAACCTTAATATGAATTGTTGGAGTCCTTAGAAAGTTCAATGCTAGTTTGGGGCAACACTTATTATGGAAATTCATTTGTTAGATGGTTTTTCCTGTTATGTGTTATGTTAAAATGTGATTATATATGTGATGTGTGATTTCACATATGCTGGAACCTTCGGGTTGTGATGGGCATGGCCCGAGTTACTTGGGTGGTTTTGATCACAGGATTGGGCATCATGGACGTAGGCTTGAGGCAGTATGACTATCAGGTTGGGATTGGACTAAGGATACTTTGGGTTGTTTTAACCACGTGATTGGGCGCCATGGATGTCGGATTGAGGCAGGATGACTATCAGGTTGGGCATGGCCCAGGTTACTTGGATGTCAAGGCCATCAGACTTGAGTGGCATGGTCGTAGGGACATGAGGTGTCAGATGTGTGGTGTCTTAGGAACTATTTTGGTGATGACCGCTCACCCGGAACATTGAGTTGTGTGCACACATAGATACTCCCTGATGAGGTGGTTTTGACCACTCGTGTGGGTAGAGGCCCCCGTAGATGCAGTTTAGGTACTTTGGTTGGGGGTGCTTGTCGTAGGAAGCCACGTGGGAGGTGAGGAGCCTCCAGGGGATAACTTTGAGGCTATCAGGTTGGGGGATGATTCTCGTCGTGATTTGAGGGAGGATATCATCGTCCCTCAGGTTACTTGATTTTAGGGCAGGTATCGCTGTCCCTCCTATTATTTATTTGAGGACATGCATCGCTATTCCTCCGGGTTACTTCTTGAGCGTTCCTTCAGGACATAAGTACTTGAGGCATGAGGTGTCATGAGGCACAAGGGGTCATGTTACTATTCTTGGGCATGCCTTTGGGACGTCGGTACTTGAGACACGCGGTGTCAGGTGGCCCATGGTGCTGGGCTACATGACAGAGATTCTGGCATTGGCCGAAGCAGGTGACACTCCATGGTGGCTGCTGAGCACCAGTGGAGTAAGTGTTTATTGTGCAGTATTATGTTTACTACTTTCCTTATAAATGCATACCTGCTTAAACACTTATATTAGGTATGCACCGTTGGGTGGTATCCATAGAGATTTGTCTCACACCCTGCACGAGCCCTTCAGGAGGCGTGTAGACTTTATTTATTTACGTACGGGAAAGAGGCCTGCTTCTGGTGCTAGGATGCATTAGTTGTTACATTGAGATGGTATGGACCTTGAGGTCTTACCTAGTTTGAGTTTATCTTGTTTTGTTTCCTTTACTATATTAACATGGTTGCTTGTTGTAGTTACTGTTGGTTAGCCATTAACACCATTTTTATATTCAGATATGTCTGACCTGATTTGGATGTATGTTTTATTGTTCAGTGGTAGTTACATGTGTTCCGCATGCTGGGTCTTCTATTTCCACTGCTGTTGTTCTATTTATTGCTTATGCTATTTATTTATATTGATTATTCTTCTTCTCTACGAGTCTAGTTTGAGTTTGTTGAGTCTTTTATTCCGCTGCATCCTTACTATTATAGTCGGACCACTATAGTTATTATTATCCCTCGAGATGGTATAGCCTCCCCAATATACCTATCAGACCCTCGCTACTAGTCGGTAGCCTTTAGCGTTCAGGGAGGTGCGCCTAAGGTAGTAACACCCGACCCGTTTAGCACTGTTCGGTGGCTATTCGGGGCCAGGTCATTACAAAGTGGTATCAAAGGAGTTCATGATAGAGATTTAGTAGCAGTGTTTACTGGCTACTAATGAGATAGAGACTTCTCTTTTTATTTATGCAGGTTTTACTATTTGGGTTATGGTATATGGGAGATAGGTTGTTACTGGAACTCAGTTTCTAGCTTGTGCTTGGGGGCCTACAGCCCCAGGTACGAGGGATGGACCTAGTTGCCATGGGTGGGAATTGTTGTTTGAATTTTCATAGATTACAGTTTATATTATTTCCACCTCGATGGATCACTTGGTGTGTCAGGTTATTGATTGTGATATGTGACCCTTGACCTGGTGTGGTAAGGGAGAATTGGACCTTGGCCTGGTATGGCAAGGCTAGTTTTCTTGGCTTTTGATAGGCACATTTTTAGGGTATTTCAATTTCACAATTGCACATATGCTTTGTGAAGTGATAATACCATGTGAATAAAATCAATTTCCTTGTTTGTATGATCTGACATGTGAATAGATGAAATTCCTGATAGAATTTTTTGTTGTTGCAATGTGTATGTCATGCTTTATATCTGTAGAATTGAAGGTGTTAGGATATTTGGGTCTGGATCTTATGAGAGAAGGCAGGTACTATCAGTTGTGGTGATTTTGATAACTAGGATTGGGAGACTCGGTCATCAATTTGAGGCAATATTAGTTGTCAGGATGGGCATGGACCGGGGTATTTTTGATACTTGGTTCTGTTTAGGGTGGGTAAGGAGGCCATGAGGCCGGGATGCCATGAGGCATGGGTTGCAGTGGGGGAAAGTAAGGGTAGTAGTTATGCACTACAGTATACTGCTTTATTATCTGTGTTGAATATATATATATATATATATATATATATATATGGGTTGTCCTACCATTTATGGTATTCATCGGGTTCCTCCTACACGTCTTGATGGAGGGTCAGGAAAGTGAGGATACAGTGCCACAGGTGCAGGATCAGGTTCAGGATTTGGTACAGGCAGAGCACGAGCCATCAGTACAGGCTCAGGGACAGGATCAGGTTTAGGATCTAGTGCAGGCAGGACAGTAGCCTGGTTTGGAAGTGTTCGGGCCATGGCTCGATGAGCAGCTTCGAGCTAGCCTGGTATGTGTCTTGCATGGGATCGACAGAGGTGCACAGGGTACAAATCCATCTATGGAATATCTGACGTGGGAGTTCTAGTCGCAGCACCTGCCACTTTTTCAGGGTGAGGCTGGTCCATAGGCAGCTGAGAATTGGATAGAGAGCATACAGATGATCTTTGAGAAGCTCGAGACGCCTCAAGGGTGGTGGGTCAAGCTGGCGACGTACATGCTGCAAGGACCGGCAAAGCGTTGGTGGGATGTGTATGTTCAGGCTCACTGGCATGAGGGACTAGCATGGAAAGACTTCGAGGATAGGTTCTTTGAGAACTTTTACCCAGAGACACTAAGAGCTGAGAGTGATCAGGAGTTATTGAGTCTTTAGCAGGGAGACATGTTTTTCATGCACTATGAAGCTACTTTCACTGAGTTGTATTGCTTTTCACCTGGTATGGTAAACGATGACACAGCTAGGGTGAGGCACTTCGAGAATGGCTTACGACATGCCATTAGGGTCTAGGTGAATATTTTCAGGCTGGGTTCCTTTTCGAAGGCGGTGAATCAGGCGCTCAGAGCATAGGGAAACCAGAGGGATATGCCCCAGGTTAGCCGGGCAATAGTTTCCAGTGACTGTTCAGATAGTAGGAAGTGAGGATGTGATGAGTTCCAGCAGGGCAGTCAGGCCAAGGACTTAGCTAGACCACCTCGTAGTAGTTCTGTAGTGGTTTACTTCCAGTGTGGACAGCCAGGGCATGTTCGGACTCAATGCAATAGGCCTCCAAAGGAGTTCCGGGCATGTGGACAGGTTAGGCATCTGTAGAGGTTTCCAGACAACTGACAGATAGGGACCAGGATAGGTGGTGGCATCCGAATTTGGTTTAGGTTTGGTACCAGGAGAGAGTAGCAGAGTTTTAGCTGCACGTAGAGGGCATGACAAATACAATGGGATCCAGCTGAGGGGTCAGTGGTTAGTGGCTGGAGAAGCATTGCAGGGAGGTCAGGCATGAGGCAGTTGTACTTCAGGCCAGGTGCATGCTGTGGAGCTGCCAGCGGCTGAGCAGGTTGGTGAGCCGATGAAAGTTAGAGGTATACCATAGGCGTGGACGTGATTCCCTTGTTCTCTTTTGGCATGACCGGTAGAGGTATGTCTGTTTTGAGTGCACGTGATGCACATGACCTATGTGGATTGACTAGATGTCGGTTAGTGGGATTGGCGCCATATCAGGTGTGTGATATTTATATATATGTATATGTATTATGTTCCATGGGCATCATGGCATTGAGGATGCGGGTTACTTGAGGTGCCATGGGCATCAGGGCATTGAGGATGTGGGTTACTTGAGGTGTTAGGCACCAGGTTCATTTTGAGCATCCATGGGATGCAGGACCACATGGAAGAGGACACTGATGCGGTGTGGGATATGTTTGGGTGTCGAAAACAAAACGGGAGCTCAAATGAGGGGCAGGGGTGACGATGCATTAGGAGAGAACCTTGAGTCCGAAACACAGGTTTGCAAACCTTTTCTTGTTCTGAGTTTTGTCAGGTTGAGACCGAGTTAGGTGATTCCTATGGTGGGGAGCCCATTGAAGAATTTATCTAGAACCTTGTGACCGAGGAAGTCCGGGTTGCTTTGGTCAGGGTGATATGTTCGGTGCCATCTCTAGGTTTCATTTTATAGATCGAGGACGATCTATGTTAAGGTGGGGAGATTGTAAGAACCCGTGTTTTTGGAACGGGTCAAAATCCAGACCCTGTTTGAATTTTGACTCACTTATGAGAAAACTAGAGAAATTGGACAATTTTGGGTTAAACTTTTGAAGTAGGGGAGGTCGTGCAGGTTATTACAGTTGGCGCATGGTCTGAACAAACTGCACGGACAAACCGTGCAATGTCTCTGGGTAAGCCAGTGGGCTCCTCACGGGCAGCGCACGGATTGACAAACTCTGTGGGTTGGTCATGCGAAGTTCCTGGGTGAGGTAGGGAAAACCGCATGGTTGGCACACAGTTTTCCAAACTGTGTGGGTTAACTGTGAGGCCACTTAAAATAATCTTGTTTAAGATCTGGGCCACCTAGGATTCCCCTTTCTCCTCTTTTTCATCCATCCACTCAAGGCTTACACGGGGAGAGCCAGCTGGACCTTCAAATCTCTCCCAGATCAACATCGGAACTCCGTTTCTAGAATCGTTTGATGCGTTAGAACCCCCTCGATAAGGCCTTGATTCGGCTTGAGCCGTTTTTCTTGATTTCTGTTCTTGAACAAGTTTTTGGGGTTTTATCAGTTTTGATTCATTTGTAGATCTACCATGTTTTAGAACTAATTGGAGGCTGATATCGAAGGAGTATCATCATAATAGTATGAGGTAGGTGGTGCATACCTTCCTTCATGTTTTTGTGGACATTTGTGTGGTGTATCCTATGGTGCATGTTACGGTATTTTGAGAGAGACCCTAATTTATCTACTAGTGCATATTAAGTTGTTTATCACACCTATGGGACTGATAAGGGTTGGGTGAGAGGTCGTTGCTCACATTGGCCATTTTGGTCGAGGGTTCCAAAATTACAATACTTGGAATGTATTGGTTTAAACTATTAGGTTTATTTATTTAAACCTTGATATGAATTGTTAGAGACCTTAGAAACTTCAATGCTAGTATGGGGTAGCACTTAGTGAAATTCATCTTTTAGATGGTTTTTCATGTTATGTGTTTTGTTAAAATACGATTATATATATGATTTGTGATTTTTCATATGCTAGAACCTTTGGGTTGTGATGGACATGGACCGAGTTACTTGGGTGGTTTTGACCACGGGATTGGGCGTCATGGATGTCACCTTGAGGTAGTATGACTATCAGGTTGGGCTTGGACTGAGGTTACTTTGGGTGTCTTTAACCACGAGATTGGGTGTCATGGACGTCAGCTTGAGGCGGGATGACTGTCAGGTTGGGCATGGCCCGAGTTACTTGGATGGAAAGGCCATTATACTTGAGCGGCATGGTCACAGGGATACGAGGTGTCAGATGTGTAGTGTATTAGGAAATATTTTGGTGATTACTTCTCACCCGAAACATTGAGTAGTGTGCACACATAGATACTCCGTGATGAGGTGGTTTTGACAACTAGTGTGGGTAGAGGCCCCCGTAGATGCAGTTTAGGTACTTTGGTTGGGGGTGCTTGCCATAGGAATCCATGTGGGAGGTGAGGAGACTCCAGGGGATAGCTTTGAGGCTATCATGTTGGGGGATGAGGCTCCCCATGATTTGAGGGAGGATATCTTCATCCCTCGAGTTACTTGATTTGAGGGCAGGTATTGCTATCCCTCCAGTTATTTATTTGAGGACAATCATCGTTGTTCCTCCAGGTTACTTCTTGGGCGTGCCTTAGAGACGTAAGTACTTGAGGCATGAGGTGTCAGGAGGCCAAATGTACCAGGTTACTATTCGTGGGCATTCCTTTGGGACGTCAGTACTTGAGACATGCGGTTTTAGGTGGCACATGGTGTCGAGCTACATGACAGAGATTCTGGCGTTGGCTGAAGTAGGTGACACTCAATGGTGGCTGCTGATCACCAGTGGAGTTAGTGTTTATTGTAAATTTTTCTGTTTAATGCTTTCCTTATAAATTAATTCCTGATTAAACACTTATATGAGGTATGCACCGTTCGGTGGTATCAGCTGGGATTTGTCTCACACCCTGCCCGGGCCCTTCGGGACGCGTGCAGACTTTATGAATTTACGTACAGTAAAGAGGCCAGCTTCAGGAGCTAGGCTAAGTTAGTTGTTGCATGGAGATGGTATGGACCTTGAGGTATTAGCTAGCAGGAGTGTACCTTGTTTTGTTTCCTTTCAGGGATTATCATGATTACTTGTTGTAACTACTATTGGTTAGCAATTAGCGCCCTTTTTATATTCAGATATGTTTGACCTGCTTTGGATGCATGTTTTATTGTTCAGTGGTAGTTACATGTGTTTATCATGATGAGTCTTTTATTTCCACTACTATTGTTATATTTATTGCTTCTTCTGTTTATCTATATTGATTATGATTCCACTCTGTGGGTCTGGTTCGAGTCTATTGAGTCTTTTATTCCGCTGCATCCTTACTATTATACTCAGACTAGTACCGCTATTCTTATCCTCCGATAGGTTATAGAATCCCCACTATACCTATCACAACCTTGCTTCTAGTCGGCAACCTTTGGAGTTCAGGGAGGTGTGCCTAAGGTAGTAACATCTGACCCGTTTAGCACTGTTCGGGTGGCTGTTTGGATCCAAGTTTTTAAAAAGTGGTATCAAAGGAGTTCTTTACAAGGATTTAGTGGTAGTGTTTACTGGATACTAATGAGATCAATACATCTCTTTTTATTTATGCGAGTTTTACTATTTGGGTTGTGGTAGATGGGAGATAGGTTGTTACTGGAACTAGGTTTCTAGCTTGTGCTTGGGTACCTGCAACCCCAGGTATGAGGGATGGACCTAGTTGCCATGGGTGGGAATTTATGTTTTCTTTTTCTCAAATTACAGTTTATTTGATTTCCACCTTGGTGGCTCACTTGGTGTGTGAGGTTATTGATTGTGATATGTAACCCTTGACCCGGTGTGGTAAGGGAGAATTAGACCTTGGCCCGGTATGGAAAGGCTAGTTTTCTTGGCATTTGATTGGCACATTTTTAGGGTATTTCAATTTCATAACTGTGCATATGCTTTGTGAAGTGATAATACCATGTGAATAAAATCAATTTTTGTGTTTGTATGCTCTGACATGTGAATAGGTGAAATTTATGATAGAATTTCTTTTTGTGGCAATGTGTATGTCATGCATTATATTTGTATAATTTCATGTGGCATGATATTTGGGTCTGGCTCTTATGAGAGTAGGCGGGTAATATCAGTTGAGGTGATTTTGATCAATAGGATTGGGCGACTCAGTCATCGGTTTGAGGCAACGTTAGTTGTCAGGACGGGCATGGACCAAGGTATTTTTGATACTTGGCTCTGTTAAGGGTGGGTAAGGAGGCCATGAGGCTGGGATTCCATGGGGCATGGGTTGTAGTGGGGGAGAGTAAGGGTAGTAGTTATGCACTTCCTTTTACTGATTTCTTATCTTCATTGAATATATATTGATATATATATATATATATAGGCTGTCTGACCATTTATGGTATTCAACGGGTTCCTCCTACACATCTTAATGGAGCGTCAGGTAAGTGAGGATACAGTGTCATAGGTGCAGGATCAGGTTCAGGATTCGGTACAGGTAGAGCACGAGCCGCTGGTACAGGCTTAAAGACAGGATCAAGTTCGGGATCCAGTGCAGGCAGGACAGTAGCCGGGTATGGTAGCATTTGGGCCATGGAACAACGAGTAGCTCCAAGCTAGACTGGTACGTGTCTTGCAGGGGATCGACAGAGGCACATAGTTTACAGAGCCATCTATGGCATATCTGACGCAGGAGTTCCAGCCATAGCACCCGCCACTTTTTCAGGGTGAGGGTGGTCCACAGGCGGATGAGAACTAGGTAGAGAGCATGCATATGATCTTCGAGCACCTCGAGATGCCTCCAGGGCAGAGGGTCAAGCTGGTGACGTACATGCTGTGAGGACCAGCAAAGCGTTGGTGGAATGTGTAGGTTCAGGCTCTCTAGGACAAGGGAATTGAAGGGAAGGACTTTGAGGACAGTTTCTTTGAGCACTTTTACCCAGAGACACTTAGAGATGAGAGATATCATGAGTTCTTGAGTCTTCAGCAGGGAGACATGTCCGTCATGGACTATGCAGCTACTTTCACTGAGTGGTCTCTCTTTGCACCTGATATGGTAATCAATGACGCAGCTAGGGTGAGGTTCTTCGAGGATGGCTTACGACACGCCATTCGGGTCCAGGTGAATATTTCATGTTGGGTTCCTTTTTGGAGTTGTTGAATCAGGCGCTTATAGCGGAGGGAAACCAGAGGGATATGCCCCAGGTTAGTCGGGCGATAGCTTCCAGTGACGGTTCAGATAGCAGGAAGCGAGGATGGGATGAGTTCCAGCTGGGCAGTCAGGCCAAGGACTCCGCTATACCAACTCATACCCGTTATGAAGTGGTTTTATTCTAGTGTGTACATACATTTCATGTTCAGACTCAGTGCGATAGGCCTCCAAAGGAGTGCTGGGCATGTGGATAGGTCGGGCATCTGGAGAGGTTTTGCAGGAAGCCTTTCCAGATAGCCAGAAGATAGGGATCAGGACAAACGGTGGCATCCAGAGTAGGTTCCGGTTCGGTACCCGGAGAGAGTAGCTATGTTTCAGCTACACGTGGAGGGCGTGACAGAGACGGCGAGATCCAGGTGAGGGGTCATTGGTCAGTGGATAGAGTACCACTACTAGAAGGTCAGGCATTAGGCAGCCGTACTTGAGGCCAGGTGCATGCCGTGGAGCTTCCAGAGGCTAAGTAGGCTGGTGATCTGACGATAGTTAGAGGTACACCATGGGTGTGGCTGTGATTCCCTTGTTCTCTTTTGGCATGACCAGTAGAGGTATGTCTGTTTTGAGTGCACATGATGTACATGACCTATGTGGATTGACTAGATGTTGGTCAGTGGGATTGGTTCCATATCAGGTGCATGATATTTTTATATATGTATATATATGTGGTTCCATGGGCATCATGGAATTGTGGATGCGGTTTACTTGAGGTTCCAGGGGCATCAGAGCATCGAGGATGCAGGTTACTTGAGGTTCTAGGCACTAGGTTCGTTTTGAGCATCCATGGGATGTAGGAACTCATGGAAGAAGACACCGATTCATTACGGGATACGTTTGGGTGTCAGAAACGACACATGAGCTCTAATGAGGTTCAGGGGTGAAGATGCATCACGGGAGGACCTTGAGTCCGGAACCCAGGTATGGGAACCTGAGTTTGTTCTGAGTTTTGTCGGGTTGAGACCGAGTTAGGTGATTCCTAAGGTGGGGAGCCTCTTGAGGAATTTATCTAGAACCTTGTGACCTAAGAAGTCCGAGTTGCTTTGGTCAGGGTGGTATGTTCAGTTCCATCTCTGGGTTTCATTTGATAGCTCGGGGATGAGCTATGTTAAGGTGGGGAGATTGTAAGAACCCGAGTTTTTAGAACGGGTCAAAATCCCAACCCTAATGGGATTTTGACTCACTTCTAAGAAAAATAGAGAGATTGGACAATTTTGTGTTAAAATTTTGAAGTTGGTGAGGTCATGCAGGTGTACACGATTGGATCATGAACTGAACAAACTGTGCGGACAAATCATGTGAAGTCTCTGGGTGAGACAGTGGGCTCTACACGGGTGGTGCACAGTTTACCAAACCATGTGGGTTGGTCGTGCGATGTTACTAGGTGAGGTAGTGGAAACCACACGGTTGGTGTAGGGTTTTCCAAACCGTTCAGGTTTACCATGTGACCACATAAAATTAGGGGTTTTAACTTCCAGCCCACCTAGGAATTCCCTTTCTCCTATTTTTCTTCCATCCACTCGGGGCTTACGCAGGGAGAGCCGTCCGGACCTTCAAATCCCTCCTGGATCCCCATCCGCACTCCGTTTTGAGCATTGTTTGATGCATTAGAACCCCCTGGTAAGGCCTTGATCCCCCCTGAGCCGTTTTTCTTTATTTCTATTCTATAAAAAGTTGTTTTGGTGTGAGAGGTTTTGATTATTTTGTAGATCTACCACGTTTTAGACCTAATTGGAGGATGATATTAAAGGAGTATCATCAGACTAGTACGAGGTAGGTGGTGCATACCTTCTTTCGTATTTTTGTGGAAATTTGTGTGGAGCATCCAATGGCGGGTTTTAGGGTATTTTGAGAGAGACCCTAATTTATCTTCTACTACATATTAGGTTGTTTATTACACCTATGGTACACCTTTGGGTAGGCCCTTTGTCCTGTCTTGATTGAGAAAGGATGGGTGAGAGGTCGTTGCTCACATGGGGCATTTTGGCCAGCGGTGAAACAATGATAATACTTGGAATATATTGGTTTAAACTCTTAGGTTTAGTTATTTAAACCTTGATATGAATTGTTGGAGACATTAGAAACTTCAGTTCTGGTATGGGGAAACACTTTCTTAGTGCAATTCATCTGTTAGATGGTTTTTCCTGTTATGTGTTCTCTTAAAATGAGATTATATATATGTTGTGTGATTTTTCATATGATGGAACCTTCAGGTTGTGATGGGAATGACCCGAGTTACTTGGGTGGTTTTGACCATGGGATTGGGCATCATGGACGTCAGCTTGAGGCAGTATGACTGTTAGGTTGGGCTTGGCCTGAGGTTACTTTGGGTGGTTTTAACCACAGGATTGGGCATCATGGACGTCGGCTTGAGGTACGATGAATGTTAGGTTAGGCATGGCCCGGGTTACTTTGATGGAAAGTCCATCAGAATTGAGCGGCATGGTCGCAGGGACATGAGGTGTCAGATGTGTGGTGGCTTAGGAACTATTTTGGTGATTACCGATCACTCGGAACTTTGAGTTGTATGTACACATAGATACTCCGTGATGAGGAGGTTTTGACAACTCATGTGGGTAGAGGCCCCTGTAGATGCGGTTTAGGTACTTTGGTTGGTCTTGATTTCCATAGGAAGCCACGTGGGAGGTGGGGAGCCTCCAGGTGATAGCTTTGAGGCTATCAGGTTGGGGGCTGAGGCTCGTCGTGATTTGAGGGTGGATATCGCCGTCCCTCCAGTTACATGATTTGAGGGCAGATATAATTATCCCTCCGGTTATTTATTTGAGGATATGAATCATTGTTCTTCTGGGTTACTTCTTGGGCGTTCCTTCGGGATGTCAGAACTTGAGGCACGAGGTGTTAGGAGGCACATGATGGCGGGTTACTATTCTTGGGCGTGCCTTCAGGACGTCGGTACTTGAGACACGCGGTGTCAGGTGGAACATGGTGTCGGGCTACATGACAGAGATTATGGCATTGGGTGATGTATGTGACACTCCATGGTGGCTGCTGAGCACTAGTGGAGTCAGTGTTTATTATGCATTGTTCTATTTACTTCTTTCCTTATAAATGCATGCCTCCTTAAACACTTATATTGGGTACACACTATTGGGTGGTATTTAACATCCCAGGTAAATGAAGAATAAGAAATATTTCTCATTTATTAATATTTGTGAATTATATATTAATTTAACTTTAAAGGGGTTTCTATGTTCGATAGCGTACCCGATACCCAACAACGAGTTTCTTTGAAATTTTACATGGTAGACTAAAAATATAATATTATTATTTTAAACGGTAGTTAACTCCTAGCCATTGTATTGGTTAAAATGAACAAAACTAACTACAATATGATTATATATTATTTTTAAATGTATTTACATTATCCAATAAAAAGTTAGAGGCTTAAAATGCGAATGAATCTAATTTTAAGCATAATTTACATTAAAAGGCCGATTTATCGCCTTTTAATGGTGAACCCTTTTGAAATCTAGTTTTGGTCACTTTAATACATTCTATATGACCAAATAAAATCTATATTTGTAATTGGGACATAAAAATTTACTTTGTGTAAATTTTTGGAATTTTTCTGATAAAGTTAATTTTTTAATGAATAGTGAAAATATTGTATTTTAATTCAAAAGTGCCTTTTAATATAATGTATTTATATTATTAAATTAACTTTTTAATTGGTTTTGAAGTGAAATTAAAATAAATTTTTACCATTTAATCCAATGTTGGTCATTTTTATTAATTTCACTTTTAAATTGGACATAAACAAGTGTCAATCTTTTGATATTAATTGTTTCTTAAAAACAGGCTATTTGTTTTGATAACTGGAATTAATTTTAAAATTAATTAATTCAACTTCTATGTTTTTAATTTTTAAAAATATACATCATTTTTGAATTTTGAATATCAAATATAGCTTAGGCTGAATTTTTGGTATTTTTCTGAAAAACTTCAATTTTTGATGAATAGTGAAACCACTTAGTGGTAGTTAAAAAAATTGACTTTTTCATTTAAATGAAATTTTACCACTAATGTGAATTGAATTTTGATAATACAACATACATGGTTGTTATAAATAAGTAAAATTTGGTTCAATATGATAAAAATAATTTTTGGTGAAGAGTAACTTTTGACTTTTATTTACCGCGGTTAAAGGTAAATAGGGTAATTCAAGGTAAAATGAATATTATAATAATTAAAAATTACCTTAAAACTTGTCCAAACCTTATTGGTTGAGTCATTTATGACCATGGTCATCTTTGGGTAGATTTTCGGACCCCATGGATCCACTTATAAAAGATAATGACACTATAGATTAATTAATTTAATGTGAAGACAAAATTGACATTAACAAAAATATTTTAGTAATTAATTTTTATAAGTGGTTATATAACTTATATTTTATACTATAAATATTTGTTGGAAAGATAAAACGATTTCCTACATCATGGTATTTGTTTTATAATTTTTAGACTTCAATTAAATGAAATTATTTATGACACAATAATGATACAGTATTTACCTCATTAATAAATGATTTAAATAAATAAGATTATAATGATTAAATTATTATCCAAAACATGTCAAATTCTGATTGGATGATTTTATTTCGACCATGAGTCATCTTATATTCATTTTTAATTATTTTTTAACCTTTAGAAACCGAATATCATTATATAATAAAATAATATTTTCACACTTTCCTAAAGAGCCCCTCCTCTCCCTTATAAAAAGAGATCATTTCTATCAAATTCCTCACACCTCTCAAGACATTTGGCTAATACAAACTCTACCCAATTAAGCTCTCTAAATCCCTCTTCTCCTCTAGAAGCCTTACTATATTCATAATGCACTTCAAGAAGTCCTTTTGGTTCAAACCATATGGACTTATCCAAATTAAAGGTAATCGTTTCTCTTAAATTGTTTTCTTTTATTTTACTTCTCCAACCCCTAAAATCTTTTTATTTCCTTGATTTTGTAACAACACCAGTATCCTAAATGTACTATGATGTTTTTATGAGAATTATTCGAACTAAACTTACACACAACCTCACCTAATGGATGAAGAGCATAATTTTTCTGTGGATGGAAAACTAACGCCTCACGAAACGATGATTGTTCAATTACATCCTACCGCCTCTCATGGTGGACATTATGATGGAACTATTTTTAAATATGATATATATTATGTTTATGTTTTCTTTATTCTTCTGTATTTTCCATTTATATCACGCTTTTATGGTTTCCATAGTGGGTAAATACGATAATCTCATTTGAGGAAGTGCGGACTACCGCCCTCTCAAAGTGATGTGATTCGTTAATGCATTATGTGGGATGAATAAAGGATAGAGTTAATGATATTATATATGATATTACACTGGAATTATAATATACCTATGTATCAATATGTTTTAATTCCATTAAAATAAGAAATATAAATGAAAGTAGGGTTCATGCGTACGTACGGCTTACCGTCTCCACGAACAGTGCATTTCATTTCTTACCTCTAAATGTTATGTACTATTATAAATACATGTATATTCTGGATATATATATGATATATATGATACCCAAATCATAAATATAATTCCAGATATAATCAACCGTTGACCACATGAACAACATGTAATTATAAGAATTCCATTTTTGACTCTCAAGTACCAAATATCGACAAAATGAACGTTATTAACTTAAATGATTGCATGATGTTTATAACATGGTAATAAGTGATATAAAAGGAATAATAAACTTGAAATAGGTTCTTAATCAAGTATAAATTAACATTATTTTATTATTTAGGAGATTAAAGAACGATCGAGTCAAGTCAGACACGAGGTAAGGGAACTTATTAACCCAATTTCCGTTCATTGGGTTGATCTTCCTTTTCTTGTTTATGTATTTCTATGATTGTGTGAGAAATGAATTTTTTATGTATTTATACTTGATTTATGTGTGATTATATTGAATACACATAATAGATCTATTTTTTTTACAAAATTATATTTTTAATGGAATTCGTCTCAATCTCCTTTCATTGAGGCATATTTTGTTTTAATACACGACTTTCTTTTATACACTGTGTAAACACCCATGAATTTTCAAAGGGAATATTTTTCTTAAAAGAATTTTACTAAATGAAAAAAAGGAATGTTTTTTACATAAGAGGTTACAATGAAATTTCCACCGCCACGAATATTAATTGATCTTTGTCTTCCTTAACAAGCCAGAATGTTTTGAAAAGGAAAAATAAATACCATATACTCTTTTCACGTATTTTGGTATTGGAAATTATTTTGTGAATGGATTTATTATTTCAATATCTTGAAATGGTACTTTATTATTTCAATGTGGAAATGTTATCTTTCCTTTATTTTTTTGTTATCTGTTATGATCATGTTATGGTTCTTGGGCATTATTTATGTATACGGGTGGTTCTGTGATAAACCTTGGGCGGGTAAGCCCGAGATAGCTCTCCAATGCATTAGGTAACGTGGAGGAGATAAACGTCAATGTTTCTCCTAAGATATTTTATGGAATATAATGTGATGGGTATTCCAAAGTAACTCCCTATGTATCTGTGATAGCTACATTGTAATTATGATATAGATGCCACAAGTTACCTTTATGATTTATGATTTCTATGTGTCTTTCATAAATCTTATGATTTCATGAGGTAAGTAAAAGATTTCATGTTTTGTATGTATTTGTGAAAAAATGTTTTCATTCTTTGTTTTATAACCCTTAATGAGCCTTTTATGCTCATCCCAAGTTTTGAAATGTTTTCGCAGGACTTAAAGATGAATAGGGTGAAGGATGGGATCAAGGAAAATTCATGCTGTCTAAAACATGGAACTAGACATGATTCTTTTTATCAAGAGTTTTTATTTTATGAAAAGAATGGAAACTGTGTAGAAGTGTCTACCTTGTAATAATTTGAGATGTAATAGTTATGTCATAATTCTCTAAAACTCTAAACCTGAAAAGATCCTCAATGTGAATTATTCATTTAATTGAATATTATGTAAGGTTTAAGGCCGAGTTCTTATAGTTGGTATCATAGGTCGGTTTGGATAACTTTAGAAGTTAGGGTATTGTTAAATTAATATCCATAAAGTAATTTATGTTAATATTGAAATCATATAGCATTTCCAGATTATCATGTTGCTTCGCCTAAGATATTTTTGTGTTCAGAATGGTTTTCCACAGAGGAAACAGGGAAGCTATGTTGGGATGACATCAAGAGGAAAACAACCTTCCAAATCAGCAACCTGAGATGGTCGGAATCAGAACTAAACAGTTTGTTGTAGTGATGGCACAGTTGACTCAGGCTATAAATGGTGGTGGTTTCCATGTACGAGATCAGCCAGATCAACTACAGAGGAACATGTCAGTAGTGGAGCATTTCATGAGGCAACCTCGCCCATCATTCAGAGGATCATCTGATCCTGTGTTGGCTAAAGGGTGTATTAAATCACTGGAGAAGATTTTCGATGTCATGGGTAGTACAGAACATAAAATTGTTAGTCTTTTTGTTTACCGTTTTGAAGGTGAAGCTGATCAGTGGTGGTCGATGGTGAAATATATCAGGGATAGTGAGGAGATTGATGCTCTTGATTGGGATGAATTCAAAGGTATGTTTCTTGTGAAATATTTTCCCAAGGTGGTTCATCTTAGAATGGAAAAAAATTCTTGTAATTGAGGAAGGATGATGACTCATTGGCTTCTTATGAAGACAAATTCACTCGACTTGCAAGGTATTCTCCAAATTTCATACGAGATATTGATAGTAAAATCAAACATTTTTACATAGGATTAAAGCCAAAGTATCGAAGGGAATTAGATTCTCGTGAGTTCAAAAGTTATGAAAAACTTGTTCGTTGGGCGGAGAAGGTGGAAATGGAGTTTTTTGATGATCAGGTATTCTTTGAAAAACAACAGAATAAGAGGTTGAGGTGGCAGACCAAAGGGAAGAACTCTTCAAAAAAAGTCTAATGGTAAGAAACTTATGTTTATAGTTTGTGAAAATTGTGGTAAAAAACATTCTGGGGAATGTCTTTTGAATTCGGGTAAGTGCTACCGATGTGGTAAAATGGGGCATAAGGCTCAAAATTGCACTGAAAAAGATCAGGGTAATGGTAAGACAAAATATGATTTACATTCAGTAAAATGTTTTAATTGCAATGAAATGGGTAATTATGAAAATGATTGCCCAACAAAGAACTCAACCAAAATAAAGATGCCAGACTACAAGCAGAAATGGGTGGTGAAATCATTTGCAACTACTTCAGCAGATGTCGGGCCATGAAATGAAGTTGTGTCAGGTACACTGTTTGTTTGTTCAGATTATGCCAATGTGTTGTTTGATTCAAGGCCTACACACTCTTTCATTTCTGAGAAGTTTTCTAGTAAATTTGGACTTCCATCTCATGATATGAATATAGAACTTACAGTAAAAACACCTAGAAGAAATGTTGAGACAAAGAGAAAACATATGAAAATTCATGTCCTTGTGTGCGAAAAGAATCTACCTACAAATCTTATTGTTTTTCCTCTAGTAGAGTTTGATGTTATATCGGGCCTGGATTGGCTTTTTGTTTATCAGGCTAAGATTGAATGCAGAAGCTAAAGAGGTTTATTTTCAGAATGGTTTTAAGTTTTTATATAAAAATGAACCCTTGGAGTTGATAACATATCAGGAAGCTGAGAAACTAGTTAAATATAGACATGAATGTTACCTTGCACATATTGTTGAAAATAAAGAACTGTTCAGATTAATGATGTGCCAGTGGTAAATGAGTACCTTGATGTTTTCCCTGATGAGTTGCCTAGTATTATACCTGATTGAGAAGTTGAATTTACGGTTGACTTAGTTCCTGATGCTAAGCCAATTTCAAAACCCCCTTATCGAATGTCTCAAATTGAACTTTTAGAGTTAAAGAAGAAATTGTAGGAGTTATTAGATAAATGTTTCATTCGACCTTGAACATCACCATGGGGTGCTCTTATCTTATTTATTAAAAAGAAAGATGTTTCAATGGGACTTTGCATTGATTATAGAGAATTGAATAACATCACTGTTATGAATAAGTATCATATGCCTCATATCGATGATTTGTTTGATCAGCTCTAGGGAGCTCAGTATTTTTCGAAGATTGACTTGAGGTAGGGGTACCATCAGTTAAAAGTAAAAGAATAAGATGTTTCGAGGACCACGTTTCGTACTAGATATGACCATTATGAATTTGTATTTATGCCTTTTGGGTTAACCAATGCACCTGTTGTATTCATGGATCTTATGAATAGAATTTTCTATTATTTCTTTGATAAGTTTGTGGTTGTGTCCATTGATGATATTTTGGTTTATTCCAAAAGTATAGAGGAACATGATATTCATTTAAGGGTTGTCCTGCAAACCTTAAAAGAAAATAAATTGTTTGGGAAATTCAGCAAGTGTGAGTTTTGGTTACAACAAATTTTCTTCCTTGGTCACATTGTGTCAAAAAATAGCATAACTGTTGATCCTACTAAAAGGAAAGTTGTTGAAGAATGGCCAAGACCCTCAAATATAACCAAAATTCATAGATTTCTTGGTTTTGTAGGTTATTACTGATGGTTTGTTGAAACCTTTTCATGGTTATCTAGTCCAATGACTAAGTTAACTCGAAAAGGTGTTAAGTTCATCTAGACAAAAGAATGTGATGATTGTTTTCAGGAATTGAAAAGGAGATTGGTGAATGATCTAGTTTTGGAACTGCCTTCCAGAAATGGTGAGTTTTTTATCTATAGTGATACTTCATTGAATGGATTTGGTTGTGTCCTAATGAAGAATGATCAGGTAATTTCTTATGCTTTACGTCAGTTGAAACCTCACGAGTTAAATTACCCTACACATGATTTGGAATTAACTGCTTTGTTTTTTATTTAAAATTTTGGAGGAATCATTTGTATGGATTGAAGTGTGAAATATATACTGATCACAAAAGTATGAAGTATATATTCACTCAGAATGAATTGGACATGAGACAACGGAGATAGTTGGAATTAATCAAGGATTATGATTGCACGATCCTTTATCATCTGGGGAAATAAAATAAAGTGTCTTATGATTTAAGTCGAAAAAGTAATGCTTCATTAACCATGTTACATTTGGAATGAGATCCTTTGGTTTTTGATTTGATAAATTTTGGCAGAGAAGTTGTTGGTGAAGGAAATTATTCAGTTTTGATTCAGGTTTTAGTGAGATCATCTCTATCAGACATAATAAAGAAAGCACAGAAGGAAGATAGTGAGTTGTATAAAACTGTAGATTTGGTTTAGAAGGGTATGTTTCCTGATTTTAATGTTGATAATGATTTTGTTTTGAGGTTTGGAAAGAGATTGTGTGTGCCTTGTGATTCACAGTTGAAGAATGAGTAGTTATGTGAAGCTCATAGTTCCTTATTTTCAGATCATCCTGGAAGTACTAAGATGTACAGAGATCTTCGGGAGTATTACCGGTGGGATGGAATGAAAAAAGATATTATTGATTTTACTGTGAAGTGTTTGACTTGTTAGTAGGTTAAAGAAGAGTGGCAGTTACCGAAAGGGATGCTTCAGCCTCAACCGGTGCTAGAGTGGAAATGGGAAAATATATCGATGGACTTCGTTGTGGTATTACCAAATACATCTCGACGTAATAATGTAATCTGGGTTATAGTTGAACTATTGACTAAATATTCTCATTTCCTTTCTATTAGAGATATTCTATTTTTATATCATCTTGCTCGGTTGTATGTTAAAGAGATAGTCAGGTTGCATGGAGTTACCCTCTCCATTGTATCTGATCGTGATCCCAGGTTTACTTCTAAATTTTGGAAAGGCCTTCATAAGTCGTTGGGTACTGAATTAAATTTTAGTACAGCTTTTCATCCTCAATCAGATGGGTAGTCAGAACGAACAATTCAAACCTTAGCGGATATGCTATGTGCTTTTTCCCTGGATTACCAGGGAATTTGGGACCAAAATCTTTCTTTGGTTGAATTTTCATATAATAACAGTTTTCATTCAAGTATACATATGACTCCATATGAGGCATTATATGGAATGCTTTGTTGAACTCCAGCTTTTTGGGATGAAGTAGGTGAAAGGAAGCTAATGGGACCAGAATTGGTAGAATAGATGGGAGAGAAAGTTCAGTTGATTTAGAATCAGATGAGAACATCTCATAGTAGACAGAAAAGTTATGCAGATAACTGGAGGAAGGATCTTTCTTTTGGGTTTGGTGATCATGTCTTCCTCAAAGTTTCTCCATGGAAAGGTGTGATGCGTTTTTGTAAGAAAGGAAAGTTGTGTCGGAGGTTTGTTGGACATTATGAAATTCTCGAGAAAGTTGGATCAGTTGCATACAGAGTGGATTTACCTCCATGTTTATCCCAGTTACACAATGTTTTTCATGTTTCGATGTTGAGAAAGTATATACAGATCCATATCATGTTTTAATCATAGAGGTAGTTCAGTTAGAAGAGAATCTCTCTAATGAAGAAAAATCTGTCCAGATTCTTAACCGTAGAGAGAAAGTGTTGCGGAATAGTGTAATTCACTAGGTAAATGTTTTGTGAAAAAACAATATGGTTGAAGAGGCAACGTGGGAATCTGAAAATTCTATGAGGGATAAATGCCCCCACTTATTTTGATAAATGAATAAAAATTGTGAGGAAACAATTCCCAAAATGGGGGAAGGATGTAACATCCCAAGTAAATGAAGAATAAGACATATTTTACATTTATTAATATTTGTGAATTAAATATTAATTTTACTTTAAAGGGGTTTCTATGTTCGATAGCGTGCCTGATACGCAACAACATGTATCTTTGAAATCTTACGTGGCGCACTAATAATATAATATTATTATTGTAAACGGTAGTTAACTCATAGACATTGTATTGGTGGGAATGAACACAACTAACTAAAATATGATTATACATTATTGTTAAATGTATTTACATTATCCAATAAAAATTTAGAGGCTTAAAATGCGAAAGAATCCAATTTTAAGCATAATTTACATTAAAAGGCCGATTTATCACCTTTTAATGGAGAACCGCTTTTAAATCTAGTTTTGGTCCCTTTAATACATTCTATATGACCAAATAAAATCCTTCTTTATAATGGGGACATCAAAATTTACTTTGTGTAATTTTTTGGAATTTTTCCGATAAAGTTCATTTTTTAATGAATAGTGAAAAATATTGTATTTTAATTCAAAAGTTCCTTTTAATCAATTTATTTCTATGAATAGATTATATTCTTAATTGGTTTTAAAGTTAAACTAAAATATATTTCTACCATTTAATCCAATTTTGTTCATTAATATTAATTTCACTTTGAAATTGGACGTAAACAAGTGTCAATCTTTTGATAGTTATTGTTTTTTAAAACACGCTATTTGTTTTGATAATAGGAATTAATTTTAGAATCAATTAATTCCAGTTCTATGTTTTGAATTTGGAAAAATAGAAATCATTTTTTAATTAAGAATATTAAATATATATTAGGCTGAATATTTGGTATTTTTCATAAAAAGTTCAATTTTTGATGAATAGTGAAAGCACTTAGTGGTAGTTAAAAAAACTGACCTTTTCATTTAATTGAAATTTTACCACTTCTGTGAATTGAATTTCGAAAATCCAAAATACATGGTTATTATCAAGAAGTAAAATTTGGTTTAATAAGATGAAAATATTTTTTGTTGAATACTAACTTTTGACTTTTATTTACCGTGGTTAAAGGTAAATAGGGTAATTCAAGGTAAAATGAATATTATAATAACTCAAAATTACATTAAAACTTGTCCAAACCTTATTGGTTGAGTCATTTATGACCATGGGCATGTTTGGGTCGATTTTGGGACCCCATGGAGCCACTTATAAAAGATAATGACACTTTAGATTAATTAATTTAATGTGAAGGAAAAATTCACATTAACAAAAAAGCCTTTAGTAATTAATATTTATTAGGCATTATATAACTAATATTTTAGACTATAAATATTCTTTGGAAAGATAAAAAGATTTTATACATCATGGTATTTTTTTTTATAATTTTTAGACATCAAATAAATTAAATTATTTATGACACAATAATGATACAGTATTTACCTCATCAATAAATGATTTAAATAAATAAGATTATAATGATTATATTATTATCCAAAACATGTACAATTATGATTGGATGATTTTATTTAAACCATGAGTCATATTATATTAATATTTAATGATTTTTGGACCTTTTGAATCCGAATATCAATATATAATAAAATAATATTTTCACACATTCATAAAGAGCCCCTCCTCTCCCTTTTAAAAGAAGACCATTTCTATCCAATTACTCACACCTCTCAAGCCATTTATCTCATCCAAACTCTTCCCAATTAAGCATCCTACATCCCTCGCCTACTAATATAATCCTTACCTTATGCATAAGTAACTTCAAGAAGTCCTTTTGGTTCAAACCAAAGGAAGTTACCCAAATTAAAGGTAACAATTTCTCTTAAATTGTTTTCTTTTATTTTATATATCCAACCCATAAAATATTTTTATTTCCTTTATTTTTTAACAACACCAGTATCCTCAATATAATACGAATTTTTTATGAGAAATATTTTAACTATACTTACACACAACGCTATCTAATGGATGAAGAACATAATGTTTTTGTGGATGACAGACTAACGCCACACGAAACGATGATTGTTCAATTACATATAACCGCCTCTCATGGTGGCCATTATGATGGAACTTTATATAAATATGATATATATTATGTTTATTTTTTCTTTATTCTTCTGTATTTTTCATTTATATCACGCCTTTATGGTTTCCATAGTGGGTAAATACGATAATCTCATTTGAGGAAGTGCAGACTACCGCCCCCTCAAAGTGATGTGATTAGTTAATGCCTTATATGGGATATATAATGGATGGATTTAATGATATTATATAAGATATTATACTGTAATTATAATATAACTATGTATAATTATGTTTTAATTCCATTAAAATAATAAATACAAATGAAAGTAGCGTTCCTACATACGTACGACTTACCGTCTCCATGAACGGTGCATTTCATTTCTTACCTCTAAATGTTATTTAATATTATAAATACATGTATATGATGGATATATATGATATATATGATACCCAAATCATTATTATAATTTTGGATATAATTAACCTTTGACCACATGAACAACATGCAATTATAAGAATTCCATTTTTGACTGACGTACCAAATATCGACAAAACGAACATTTTTAACTTAAATGATTGCATGATGTTTATAACATGGTAATAAGTGATATAAAAGGAATAATAAACTTGAAATGGGTTCTTAAGAAAGTATAAATTAACTTTATTTTATTATTTAGGAGGTTAAAGAATGATCGAGTCAAGTCGGACACGAGGTAAGGGAACTTCATAACCCAATTTCTGTTCATTGGGTTGATCTTCCTTTTCTTGTTTATATCTTTCTTTGATTGTGTGAGAAATGTATTTTTATGTATTTATACTTTCTTTATGGGTGATTATATTTAATACACATAATAGATCTATTTTATTTACAAAATGATATTTCTAAGGGACTTCGTCTCAATCTCCTTTCATTGAGGCATATTTTGTTTTAATACACGACTTTCTTTTATACACTGTATAAACACCTTTGACTTCTCAAAGGGAATATTTTTCTACAAAGAATTTTACTAAACGAAAAAAAGGAATGTTTTTTTACGTAAGTGGTGACAAAGGCCTTTCTTCCACCGTGAGTATTATTTGATCTTTGCCTTCCTTAACAAGATGGAATGTTTTTAAAAGGAAAAATAAATACCATATACTCTTTTTACGTATTTTGGTATTGGAAATGATTTTGAGAATGGATTTATTATTTCAATATCTTGAAATGATATTTTATTATTGCAATGTGGAAATTTTATCTTTCATTTATGCTTTTTTATGTGTTATGATCATGTTATGGTTCTTGGGAATTATTTATGTATACGGGTGGTTCCGTGATAAACCTAGGGTGGGTGATCCCAAGATATCTCTCCAATGAATTGGGTAACGTGACAGAGGTAAACTTGAATGTTTCCCCTAAGAGATTTTAGGGAATATACTGTGATGGGTATTCCAAAGTAACTCCCTATGTAGCAGTTATATCTACAATGTAAGTATTCTATGGATGCCACAAGTTAAATTTATGATTTATGATTTTTATGTGTCTTTCATAAATCTTATCATTTCATGAGGTAAGTAAAAGATTTCATGTTTTGTATGTATTTTTGGAAAAAAAAATTCATTCATTGTTTTATAACCCTTACTGAGTTTTTTATGATCATCCCAAGTTTTGAAAAGTTTTCACAGGACTTAAAGATGAATAGGGTCAAGGACGGGATGAAGGAAAAGTCATGCTGTCTAAAACATAGAACTAGACATGACTCTTTTTCTAAAGAGTTTTAATTTTATGAAAAAAATGGAAACTGTGTAGAATTTTCTACCCTGTAATATTTTGAGATGTAATAGTTATGTCCTAATTCTCTAAAACTCTAATCCGGAAAATATTCTCAATGTGAATTATTCGTTTAATTCAATATTATGTAAGGTTTAAGGTCGAGACTTTATATGGTATCCATTGATATTTGTCTTACACCCTTCACGGGCCCTTCGGAATACGTGCCAAATTTATGGATTTACCTGTAGGAAAGAGGTTAGCTTCAGGAGCTGGGCTGTGTTAGTTGTTGCATTGAGATGGTATGGACCTTGAGGTCTTACCTAGCTGGAGTTTATCTTGTTTTTTTTCCTTTCCTGTACTAGCATTATGAACTTGAGGATGGATATCAATATCCCTCAATGCATTTCCTTTGAACAACATGGGTTCATTAAAGGTCGCACTATCCAAGAGGACATCGCTTTGGCTCAAGAGATTCTTAGTGATATCAACTTCAAGACAAGAGGGTCTAACATGGTCATTAAAATTGACATGAGAAAGTCTTGTGATTGGGAGGAATGGAGGTTCATTAATAGATTTCTCTCATGTATGGGTCTTAACTCTTGGAATGTTGATATCTTCTTCCATTGCCTCATCTCTTCGTGGTGATCTGTGTCTTTTATGGGAAAATCGTTTGGGTTCTTTAAGTCTACTCGAGGCCTCAGGCAAGGGGACCCCATCTCTCCATCTCTGTTCATTCTCATTCAGTACATCCTGAGTCACCTCATCCAGAGGAGCATCATCAATGGAGGTATCCTTCCATATCGACATCATCTAAAGGCCCCGAAAATCTCTCACCTTATGTTCGTAGATGATACCATCTTATTTATGAACACTAAGAGTAAGTCCATTCGTAGCATTAATAGAGTGTGTGATGTTTATTGTCGGTGGAGTGGTCAGTTGATCAACAAGGGTACGAGTGTCTTCTACATCTTCAATAGGTTCTCCGCAGAGAGAGTGGCGGATGTCAGCAACTTGATTGGAATTCGGAGGGGGGTTTTCCTATGATTTACCTTGGTGCTCCCATAACTCTGGGAAGGCTTCAAATCAGCGACTTTGACGACTTACGTATCAGGATATCAGATAGATTCCTGAACTGGAAAAATAAATTCTTGTCTATTGGTGGAAGGATCTCCCTTGCGAATAGCGTGTTGCTGGCCTCTCCAATCCATGGTTTATCGTCCAAAAAAGTCCCTAAGGGGTGATCAAAGCCATTGACAGGATCCTTTCCAATTTATTTTGGGATCCAGCTTCGGAGGGAATGAAACATTGGGTGGCGTGGGGTAAATTAACGAGGACAGTGAGGGAGGGAGGTATTAATGTGCACAACTTAGAGGACACACTCAACTACATGCATGCGAGGATCGCTTGGAGTGTTCTGGAGTGTCATACTATATGGGGGACTACCATGAAAGCGTACGACTCGGGCTCTAGGTGTTTGGTTTAGTGGAACAAAGTGTCCCTCTGGTCTTCGATTGGCCCTGTTGTTGAGAAGCTTCGGCCCTTCGCTCGGTGGATTGTTGGAAATGGAAATCTCTCCTTATGGTACCAAGATTGGTGTGGTGCAGTGCTAGGGTTTCCTAGATGTCTGATCACAAATATTTCATACAGGGATTCATGCGTTTTCCCAGAGTTCATCAGCTCAGTTCTAAATGAAAATAATCTTGAGTGTTTCAATCTCATTGATCTTAATATACAGAAGGATAAATGTGTCTTCACTACTTCCTCCACATGTCGGTTCTCCTCGAAGGAATTCTGTCACATTGCTTTTGAGCCAGGTCAGGCAGGGAGCTGGGATGAGGTCATCTAGGAGAAAGACATTCCAACTATGCTCAATTTCCTAACTTTGAGGATTTGAAACAGAACACTTTCAACAGACGAGAATATTAGGAGTTGTGGACTCCAGCTTGCATCTAAATGTGTTTGTTGTAACGTTCATAGAGAAGAGAGCTCTACACACCTGTTCTTTGGTGTTGTTTGGGTGGGTGAGGTCTTGAAGGATCGTGGAGAGTTCTCGGAAACCCTTTCTTCGAATGATACTTTATCCTCCTTTCTTGTTAAGTGGTATCATGAATCAGAGGGTGGTGGACCTGAGAGAGTTTCCCATTCGGTTTTGCTGCATGTGGAGTATTAGTGCCTTTGGAAAGAAAGGAACAGAGAAAAGTATGAGGGTGTGGCAGTCTCGGCTCCAGTTATTATTGTCTGGGAAAAAAATCAGTTACTGGACTTGTAAGAGGAAGTGCGGCATTGGAAGGAACCGCCTTCCTTTCACTGGTTTCATTCCAGTTCCAGTGAGGATTGTACCTCTAGTAACAAGAAGGGCAGTTGGGTATGCTAGTGACCTCCTTCAGGTGGCTTGAAGCTCAATACGGATGGCTCTTATGTCCAGGGGTGCATTCTTGGAGGAGGTGTGGTGGGGGATAGTAAAGGCTCAGTTTTCTTAGAATTTTCATCCAACCTCGGCCATGGATATTCCTTTCAATCAGAGGCAATGGAAATGCTTACGGGACTAAGACTTTGCAGGCAGTAGGGGTTGGAGGTATCATAAATTGAAACAGACTCCTTAATTATATACAACTCCTTGGAGGAGAATGGTGAAGTCCCCTGGTTGATATGCTATTCCATAATGCAATGTAAAAACATTATTAAGAACAACATCCTAATTCTTCACACCTGGAGAGAGGGGAACAAGGTTGATGACTACATGGCCTCGATGATCCTTAATGGCATGGATAAGGTGATTCTACACTCTGCAGAAAGTATTAATCCTAATGGGATTGACTTTATTAAAGGGGATGCATTAGGGATGCATCATTTTAGGCCCCCGTAGTTTCTTATTTCAGGTGGGGGTGGGTGAGGTGTTTCCTTCCGTGCTTCTCCTTGTATTTTTCCTCCCTATCCCTTTATAAAATTACATAATGATGATGATGTATTAGCAAGATCACTTGTTGTAGCTACTGTTAGTTATCCATTGGCACCCTTTTTATATTCAGATATGTCTGACCTGCATTGGATTCATGTTTTATTGTTCAGTGGTAGTTACATATGTTCATCATGCTGAGTCCTTTATTTCCGCTGATGTTGTTATATTTATTGCTTATGCTGTTTATCTATATTGATTATGCTTCCTCTCTGCGGGTCTGGTATGAGTCTGCTGAGTCTTTTATTCCACAGTATCTTTACTGTTATACTCGGACCAGTACCATTATTATTATCCTCTGAGAAGTTATAGCCTCCCCACTATACCTATCAGACCCTCGCTGCTAGTCGGCAGCCTTTGGCATTCGGGGAGGTGTGCCTAAGGTAGTAACACCCAACTAGTTTAGCACGGTTCAGGTGGATGTTTGGGTCTGGGTCGTTACAGAATAAAATCCCACATAGTTCGATAGGTCTCTCAGGGGATTATGTCTCATTGATAGATATAGTATGGTGTATAATTCTAGAGAGGATTCCCTTATAATAGGGTCCATGAGAGATTTTATAACTCATAAATAATTACAAGGGATTAATTTGGGGCTTACTCCTAATTAGGATGCTTGGATTAAAGGAATTAGGGTTGAAATCCTAAGGAGAATGTCCATTCAACATAGTCCCTAGTTGAAGGCTTCTGATGTATCTCATTTAGATGGGATTCAAAGTTCTCGCAGTTCATGATATTAGGTGGATTTTGTGGATGTTTTTCTCACCATGAATATTTATGCACATGCGATCCATGCTAGGTGTAAAAAAAAGATGATGTGAATTCTTCAAAAAAACCACACATATGTTTCCTCCTTCAAAGGTGGAATAGGTCTGACCATGGAAGAAGGGGGCAGAGGGATTGTGGCTATAACAGAAAATGAAAAAATGTGATGAACCATCTATATTTTCAATTTATAATGGGCATGGGTCCAATTTAAGAAATAATTGGAGGTGAATGGTGTATAGATGAGAAATATTGAAACATCCAACATGAGATGATAAGGTATTCCACAATGATGGATGCCCTAAAATTGGTCTCATAGTGGGGAGGGAGACATATCCTTTGTACTAAAGGAAGAGGAAGTGTGATCCTTAACCACCCTACCAGGGACCAGAGGCTCTGAGTCCAAGAGATGAGAAGGTAAGGACGATGTCCTAACCACATAATTCAAAATTGGGAACTCTTCAACATTGTCTCTAGGGAATGGTTCCACATCACCATATATATATATTAAAACATAAATACTTCCAAAGGATCCTGACTCCCTTATATGAAAAATGTGGGAAACCTCTAACCTTAGAAATACAAACCCAAATTGGATACACACTAATGTGAATTTACCAATGTTTTATTTTATCAAGAGGTCTTGGAGGAGGTTTCATTATAATCCCCATCAATAATTGGATAAAATGAAGAATATTACCTTCCATAAGTGTCTTATAGTAGGTCTTAAAGGGTAGATCACATATTTCTTGAGCGTATGTGGTCTACATTGCTATGTCGCACAGCTATGTCATGCTGGTATTCCACATAAATATGCCACATAGGTCCTAGGAGGAAATGAGATATACTTAACATGGGGATGATTAGTCTTTGAAAGCATAATATTACATGGTCAATGGACTATTAGGACTACAAAAATTGGGCGAGGTTTCAAATTAAGCACCCTAGGTGTCCCTTAATGTCCTTGGAAGAATCATGTCTTTGTCTTCACATAAAGATTGGATCTTGTGTAGGTGACTTCTTCTTATGGAAGGAGGGTCCTCAAACAAGTATCCTATATTTTATTCCATGAATTTATTTTTACCTTTCATTTACCTTTTCATTATCTCTTCTCTCATGTTTTAGAGAGCTACCTAAGAAAATTTGGGGGACATAGGTAAAAGAGTTATGCAATGAGTGATTCAGGAGTTCTTATAACCATTCAATTATTAAAATGTGTATCTCAATATCCTGATTTATAGGAAAGGAGGTGAACTTGTTGAAGGATGTTTGTCATCATAGGTCATGGCCATAGGTCCACATCGTAACGCTTCTTCGTAGGGGTACAAAACTTACATACCTACGTAGGTTCTTGACATAGTTCATCTCTTTAGGTACTCGGTGTGTTCCCTTTTCATAGGTCCTGAGCATAGATCCTAGAAAAATTCATTGGTGTAGGTCCGCATAGTAAAGGTCTACACAATTTAGCTATGATGGTCTTATTTTATGCATGTGTTCTATATTAGTTCATTTGGGAAGATTTAATTTCTCCTTCATCAATTTCCTTGAAAAATGTGATTTTTCACAATCTTTTTCCAGCCCTTTTTAGAGAAGAGTTTCATAAAAATCTCTCCCTCAAAATTGGAACAGACTAAAAAATGAGGATCTAGTCCTAAGGTAAGACTATGGGAAAAGATTATGAGGATGTAATGATTGATTGCACATACCCTTTGTGTATATTCCATATGAAGGTCCTCTGTGTAGATCGTTCCACATAGATCAGCGGTGTAGGCCATTAGTGCTTATAAATACCCATGTGCCTTTGTCATTTTCTTCACCTGAATTTTTGATTTTTATCTCATCATAGATATAATTCACCCCGCTACAATGCATTTTTCTCTCATGAAGGTCCTTAGAAGGTTTTCTTGATTTATAGCTACATGCGCAACAAAGTTGTGTGGGGTCACTTTGTCAAAGAAGTTGCACACGAGGACCTCATCAAGGGACCTACACTAGATACCATGTTGGAGGACTTGTGTGGGTACCTTTTCAAAGGGCTAGCATGGAGATATTCATCTTCCAAATTTTTAATTTCATCAATGATAAATTTTTTAATTTCATGAGTTAATATTACAAATTACAAGAGAAATTTGTGCTTTTTTGTAGGTACATAATATAAGGTAAATTACTTTAACTTAAGAAGCTGCTTTGTGCTAGAATAAAATGAATAAATTCATTAGACCAGACTATTTTTAGGTCCTTGAGAGGACCCTTCTGGAATTGGATGATTCCCCTATTCCATATCAACATAAATATACATGAAGAAACTATATGCCTCTATGAGGGCATGTTATTTTTATGGGTGCTCGCCTTCCAGCATATAAGAAATATTTCCAAAAGACGAGGTTTTTATAAAACATCCGCAATTATTTTTTCAATTTAATGTTTTGAAAGAAGACTAGGTTCTCTTATTTGGAGGAGGTGTTAGGCCAGAATGGATATGGATGTTTTGGGTATTCCAATCATGCAATGAGTTCGATAATGATATACATGATGGTCAAATTTATGAAGCTATTTTGGTATGAAAGTCTTATGATTATTAAAATGATTTCATTCCTGAATTACTGAGATGATAGAGTCTGCAAAAAATATTCTTTCCATTTTATACACTGTGTGGTTGGATTAATTTTATGGGATGTATGTCAAATTTCTAGGGATCCCATTTTCAGTGAGATGTATGATGAATTTATACCACCAAAGAAAATATGGGATGATTATGATAGGATGTTGTCATTATCCCCTAAGCTAATAACAATTGAAATGGATCTTTATGACTAAATGAAATATCCTTGTCCTAGTGATAACATCCATATGAAAGTTTGGATGGAATCTTTTTTTGAACCAGTGATATAGAAATTTCCTACTTGCGGAGGACCTACCATTTTCCCTTATGAAAATAACTGAGGTTCCTCGAGCATGTTTTGGCCCACATTAGTGAAGGGTGATTACAAAAATTGGGGATACAAAATTAAGACCAATATTGAGGAAAAAGTATTCTTGGTAGGCATCATTTCATTATGGATATGTATTTATCTACTTCCATTCCATGAGTCTCGTGGTGGTGTGAGTAGAGTGACTTTTGTTATTGCATCCATGTTAGAAAATATGAAGTACATCCAGTTAGACACCCCTATTTTGGAATGAATAAATCACTTCCAGTTAAATTTATACAATGGTTAAGCTCCATTTAGACTTTATGGATGGTATCATGTATTTTGGGGATGTATTTTAGCACATTTTGGTTCATATTAAATATTGAATTTAGTTATGAACCCCAATGGCCAGTTTACCCCACTTATTCAAAATTATTTTCGGATTCATCCTTTGATCCTCAAGCATGATGAGGTGATAGAAGTACTGAATGTATCTAGAGAAATAAGGTTTTTTTCTATTTGGTTACCCACAAAACAGAACATTTGATGATAAAAGGAATGAAGATAATTATGTGCTGAGAGCGTGCATGATATAATTCTGGGACATTGTATTAGTTTTCTACATTGATCGTGATATTATCAGGGGATTATATCCCTTATTGGTTTTCATTGTAGTAATAATGTCTTAATAAATAAAGAAAATTTCCTCCCACATATGATAGGCATGAAAAGAAACCAATGGTATCTCGAAAATTATGGATTTAGATCGCTTTTGAAGCATCCCAAAATATCGATTACAATACCTCCATTAGAGTAATAAATTGGGTTAAGGGTTTGATATTCTAAATCATTGGATTCTTCATACCCTTGAGGGGCCTTAACAAAAGGCACATATAATTTATAGGCCACAACAATTTTTGGTCGTGGTAATCGGGGTAAGATGTCTGAAACCAAAGTTGACGAATAAGATTTAGAGCCTTCAAAAAATTCTCATAGAAGGTCTACTATGAAATCTAATGTTAGGGAGACAACACCCCCAGTACTGAGGTGTTCTAGTTTCTATCATTGAGAAGAAATTTCTAGATCCATCTCTTGGTTCTTCTGAAGAAGATAAAAGACAGGAATAGACTTTCCAATCAGAGGGTATTGAATTCTCCCCATAAATATCTTCAATAGATCAAAACTATGTGAGACCCTCACCAATCCAATATTTGGAAATCATGACTTGTAATCTCAAGGATGTGTGGGAGTTCTTCCATCGTGGAATTTGAATTACAAATTTTTTTGATGTTAAAGCACCCATTGATTGCCATCTGGATAGTAATATGTTTGAAGTAATGGAGTACATCATGGAGTTAGATATTTTTATATATGCAACTAATGACCAAGTACCAACCTAAAAATGAGTATCTACCATGATGGATAATGGAATATTCCATGGGGTAACTGTTCATCCTATAAAAGAATGAGACCTTTATGTTAATACTGATAATGTGTTTTTATATTAGTTTTTTTGATTTCATCTCCTTTATCAATAATCACTAATTTTGATGGGATTTTATTCTGCAGATTGAAATTTGGGAAGGAGAAGTGTCAAGGAAGGTGTCTGAGTCACTAAAGTGTAGAACTATGAGCACCACCATTGATACATTCGATTAAACCCTTAGGTCTCAAGAAATTTTTCTAGGGGGTACAACCATGATAGAGGTAATGGAATCATAAAATCTTTAGTTGTTACCTCAGGCCTCTGTTTTCAAGAATAGTAGTACAATATCTATAATATCTTATTAAAATATGCTCAAGAGAGTATTGAAGTTGGTTCATCAAATAAATAAAAATGACTAGTTTACTAGGTATATGGCATTACAATTTTATTGACCAACTTTTATTACCACATTCCTCATTTTCCATGATATGCATCACTTAATATCTTAAAGAATCTGAGACATGTCCCTCAAGTATTATGAAGGAAACCGTAATGATGTTACACATTCATTTTGGTGAATCTATTATTTTGACAGATAAAGTGTCAATAGATGTGCCTACATCTTCTCCTACCTCTATAGAGAGAGTTAAGGGTCATAATAATATATTAAAGAGTTGTTCTGGTGATCATATGATGTTTTTAACATTCGTATCCTCATAATATCTCATATTTGTTTCCTTTTCCATAGGATATTGTGGTAGTTATTTCTGATATTTCTATTTCTCATGAATGGAGAAACGATGATCCTAAGTAGTCTAAGCAAGGTGTCAGTGTTGATCCTGAGTCATAATGTCCTAATAGTTGTGTGCTGATTGAGGAGATGATAGAGAGAAATGTAAGAAGATCCAATGCACGTATTTATCAATGTTTGTTGGATACCTTCAATGGGGAGGGTGATATGATATACAAATCCATATACACTGAAATGATGGTCCCTCTTAATCTAGACATTGATATTACAGGTTCCATTAAGGAGTTTAGGGATTTTAATGAGTAATTGAAATGATATGAGTTTTCTTATTCCTACAATTCATATACATATCTGTTCTTTTATCTATCATTTAACATCAATTTTATTCTTATGAAACTTTTTCTGTAGATAATGTTTCAAAGGATATTCAAGAATGAGGCATCCCACTCTATCCTACCTCTTCTGACCTCAAAGAAGTATCGACTAAGAAGAGTTGGGAGTTGTTCCAGACCCACAGACTATGACCACTGATCAATATAAAGAGAATATTCCCACCATGAAATATCTACCAAAACTATTGATGTTTATAATTATAGGTAAGAATATAATCAAGTCTCTAATATTTTACTGGGTAAATGACAACAATATTATTGATCATGATCCATTCCAACTACTACATTGAAGTTACCAATGATCTTTATTTATCATTTTAGGGTTATCACCTTCTGTGGATAGGTCCGATGGTGAATCTTATTCCTTGGATCAACCAACGATGGAATGTAAAGCATCCATTAATACAGTGGTATAAAATCAAGTCACTTCCTTGTGTTACTTGATTCTATAATACATCCTACCTCATAGAAGTGACATTGATTCAAACACAGAGTTTTTGGATTCCCTTGGTATCACACATGGAATGACATGGTGTATCTTTTGGAAAATGATCTTGAAGAAGCCTTTGGAAGAGATTCCCTCCCATTTTTTGTGACTTCCTGCATGATTTAGCATGATAGTATTTGGTGTATTTGATTATCGTCCAATTTATTATGTATTGAAGGAGATCTTTCATTGGTGGGAGTAATAGAATACACATCAACAGGACCATCTAAATTCCAATCTACATACTAATGTTGTGGTTTTTAGAGATGTGGTATCCTGGGAAGATTCCAACAATAGAGAAATGATGGCATAGTTCAAACAAAAAAAATCAAGGAACAATAAAAAAAAGTGGTGAACCTTTAGAAATAGATGTTTCTCCTTCAGAAAGAGTTGTATGGTTCCCAAGATGGACTTTTAAAACTCCATCAATCGTTATGTGAAGATAATCTAGAATTTTTAACTATCATTGGGGATTCTATGGAAGAACATCCTAAAGCGAAGGATGTCGAAGCTAATCAAATGGTTGATCTTCAAATATTGATTAATAGAGCTCAGGAGGTTCTTCATTAAATAATGTGTCATGTTGGAAGCCTATTTTAATATAATTTAGAGAGAGATTTTTATATTGATTTCATCTAATTTTTTGAAATGAATTATATGGATTTTGCTTACGGTCATATATGGATTCATCCCTTCTATTCTATCTATAATCATAAAATCTAAGAATATTTACATAGCACTACAACTTTATACTATTTAATCACAATTGTAATGATAGGGATGGGGGATTTCTATATTTATTATCTAAGCCAGTAGGCATAGTGAGTGTTGTTTGACTATATCTAGGGTCATATGGAAAATCCAACAAATTTTTTGTCATTTGACTATTTATTTTATGACATAGTATAAACCATACAGAGTGTAGGTCTAGTGAGATGAGACTTTACTTTTTTCCAAAATTCCCTTTCTCAATTTTTAGCCTAGTGAGGGATGTGTCTCTTTTAATGGGATGTTTGATGTTATTCAAGTTAGACAAATAAAACTAATGTTTTAAGTTCAATATCATTTAACATGGATTTTGAAATTAGAACTGAATCAAGGCTCTTATAGGCTTGAATGTCCTCATATCTTTTACTTCCAACACTTCCAATGGGAATCATGAGTCATTATTTTTTGGGTCACAAATTTCTAAAGTTTTAGATATAAGAATAGATAATGTAACTTCCATGAACAAAGATTCCTCTACTTGAAAAACCCATTATGGGGTTTGTATTATACCTGACCAACTATGGCATGAAATTTATAGAAAAATAGGGATATCCTTAGTCCAGCGTGCCTGTTATGTGGGAGATATTATGTAAGGCCAACTTGGGGAACATAGTATGTAATCAAGTAAAGTATATAATAGAAATTTATACATTCTATTATTGATAGAAAATGGGGTTTAATATTTCGATGTCTCAAGACAATAGTGGGTGTATTGACCATGTAAATGTGTATGAAAATAAAGGGGGACATCTATTTTGATATAGTCTATGAATGAGAAACCACTCATACATGAATTTTCTATATGATGGAGGGTGTATTTTTCAGAAATGATATTTTTGATATTTTTCTATACTGTTTAATGTTATTCAACAAGGACATTGGAGGGTGTTTAGTTTCATGTCATGTAGAAAGAAAATTATGGGGTTGTGTTATTTAATAAAATATAGTAAATAAATTATGGGTATGTGTAGTTTAATTCATGCAATAATGCAATTATGAGGATATTAGTTTACGGTCTTTAGCTATGAACAAAGATTTAATGGTTCTAAAATTCATTGTAATTTTTCTAGAATTGTTGTACCATATTTAGATATGGAAAGTGATAATTGTAAGCTATGATTTATGGATTTTTTAGTATGAGGAATGACATGAGAAAAATGGATACTAGAATTTAGAAGAGGTATCTTCAAAAAATGAAGTTACTATTATTTGATAAACCTGTTGCAGGGGATATATTATGTTGGCCCAACATGGGCATGTGAAATATTTCAAAACAATTCCATACATAGGATAATAAGGCCATTGTGTAGGTTAATTTTATACAAGGCCAAATAGGACATGTATTTCATAGTCAGTTTATTGAGTCCTCAAGAATTATGACTTTATATTTTCTAAAAATTGATAAAATTTTATGGAGATTCATATCTTCCCAATTATAGAATCTATTTTATAGGGAAAGGTACATGAATACAGAAGGGGTATTTCTAGTTGTGATTTCCAAAGGATCAGGGAAATAGGCTCCTTATGAAGGTTTAACCAAAAGGTAAGATGTATGGGGCCTATAGTTTTCAGTCATATGACTAGGACCATAATATTTTTGAAATAATTGATGATATGTGGTCGAATGGACCAAGGAAAATCTAATATTCATTGAACATGTGGATATTGAAAATGTAAACCATGTTTTTCGATACTTTGATGTTAGTAGAATGGATTTGATACAAATACAGAAATGATGTTCTCCTTAAATTGTGGGTTCTTGCATACCGTCGTTAAATCCTAAAGGGACATAAGAGGCATCTCTCAAGAAAACTTTTACAGATATTTAAAAAACCCTCTATGGGGGTTTTATAATACAATGAAAACTAGGGATTATGTTATGTATCCAATCAGTGGCATCCTTATGCTGACATACCTCTTTTGTAGGCAAAATTTATGTAAGGCCAACTGTGTAACATACTTCAAAGTAAGGAAAAAACTGCACCCATGTATCAAAAATTATGTCACCAAAAACCAATAATGATTATGAAGATAGGATATTATATCAAGATTAGGAGTGTGAATTTAGACTGGGGGATTTATAATGCATAATTTAAGGGTTTGGATCAATAATGGCCATGAATTTAGAGGAACTTACGTAGATATAAAACATATGTATAAAAGGGGACGTATATTGTTTCCTTGATGGGTTCTCTTAGGATATGACCCAAAATGAAATATCCTGTATAGATTTTGATTGTATATAGAATATGGGGAATTTTATTTTATCCCATGGTTGGGAAGAGGATTGGAGTCCATGTTTTCTCTACAAATCTCAAATGGAGTGATAATCAAGCCATACATAGTTTTTTAAATACTATGAATTTTAATGTCATTCGGTAAGGAATTTATTAATGTAGTTTAATTTAATACATGATGGTGATGAAAACCCAAAAATGAAAAGGAAACGGAATTATGGTTCCATTCAATTTTATGTCCTTCAGTATGGACATTACGTTTCTTTACAGGAAATGTCAAAAGACAGTGTGGTTGAACTAGGGTATATGGTTCAAGAGTCACTACGCATCTTGTAGAAGAAAGATTCACGCTACACATAGTTCTAAAATATATTAGTTCTTGTGTAATTTGATAAATTATTTTGAGTGTCCACTTTTAGATCTAACTCATACAGAGCGGAGTACATGGCCTTTTCATGTTGTGATGCGGTTGGGTCTGAAATTTGAAAATCTAGATGCCACTTCGTATCTCACAAGTGTGTTAATCAAGGAACACCTATTTCTTTAATGAACTTCCAAATAGTTTATCATCATGAATCTAGGATATATATTGTTTCATTTAAGGTCTTATAGTCATGACCATCAATAACCACAATATGAATTGACACACCTTATTTATGCAAAAAATCTCTTTACCCACTTCCTAAGACCACATGGGCTATGCTTGATGTGGGAAACAAGGAGCAGGAAAAGTCTTCTTTTGCAACATGAGGGTGAAACATGTTAAGGATAGGGGTATGATGATTAAGTGGTGGCTGATCCAATGTATAGTATTTGGGTATCACTACATATCTTGCTGGAGAACAAAAAACAAGACACACGTAGTTCATAAAATTGTTCCCCATATCAATCAGCTTTTTATGTGGGGGAGTGGTCTTTTTAAAACATCTAGGTTCATGATCTGGCCTAAATACAGAATTCTAGACATAACCATGTATCACATTGTAATAAGAATCATCTAAAAATTCTTGGAGGAGATTCCTATGCATATATGACTCATATAAGGGGGAAAATAAATGAATTTTATCAACCAGAGTTGTGATTGGGAAAAAGATTGGATATCTAGGTATCACTACATATCTCATTTGGAATGCGAATAATGTCATACATAGTTCTTGGAGATGTTTATTCATAACAATAAATTTTTATGTGAGGAAGGTGGATTTTATTTAGTCATAGTTTGGCCAATGATTTGAGATTTTGATGTCTCTATGTATCAAATTCAAATGAGAATCAATCTGTACAGTGTACCTTCCATGATATTTATCATCATGCATCAATGATTTGGGTGACCTACCATGAAATAGACATTTCAGCTGAACCAGAGGATTAGACCCAAGCATCACTACGTATCATAATTGGGGAAATAATGAGGACACACATAGTTCTTGGAATGTTCACTTTCTATAAGCAATTTATACATAAGAAGTAAAGGGTCAGAGTAATTAATCATAGTTTGACCAAGGTTTGGAGTTCTGGGATTCACTATGTACCTTTCATATTAAAGAATCAAGACACATAATGTTCTTGAAGGTGCTCCTTATGCAGGATTGATTTGTACACATAGGTGGTGAAGTGAATTTTCCAACATTGTGGGTGGATCGTGTATTCGATATCCAGGTATCACTATCTATCTTCCTGGGGAATGAATCAAGCCACATGTAGTTCTTCAAGATGATTGCCACCACCAATTGAATGTTAATGTGAGAAACAGGGGCATTAATACATTCCATAGTAATTGTTAGGCCCAAAATAAAAGATACAATAAGAATTAAGAGATGTTTTTTAGAAGGTTTCCTTGTATATAATTAACTCATATACGTGGAAAAGGGTAGTTTTTTTTTCTTTTATGGTTGTGGGTTAGTCCAAGATAAGAGATATGGGTGTCACTACATATCTCATTGGAATGAGAATCAAGCCACACATAGTTCTAGAAAAGGGGTCCATATGTAGATATGATTCAAACAATGGGATAGACGGGGTTCATGATCTTCTAGGGAGTAGAAATAGTGTGAGTAATTCTTATAAATAAATGATACTCATATTTAAACACACCATAAAGAGTGTAAATTTTTGGTATCATTGGAAATTTATTAACTTCAAATTAAGGAGACATTAACCATACAATTTAATGTCATTTCATGATTTCAAATGGTGTTTTACCGTTTCAGGTCAGGAGACTTTAACCTCATGCCTTGCAGTTTATCATTGTATGACATGGAAAATTAAGAAACTCAATTTAACATCATATAACATAGAAATATATGGTCTTATATAGTTTAACATCACGTATCTAGGATGTTGGTTGTTACATAGTTTAATGTCATTCATCTAGGACATACCCTTTGTGATTACACAAGGTATTTCATCAAGAAAATTTTATTGGTAAGAGTTTTAGTGATTTATCCATCAATTTAAATAAATGAGAAATCATCATTAGTGTTGACCTTATGTATGGTGTAATATCCTCCCAACATTGGATGATGTTTTGGTGGCTTCCTTCATGGTATCATTAGAGTCCTATAGACTAATACCAATTCTACATGGAGGAATTAATGGAGGTAAACCTTCTTATTGAATGATCATGAGATTATTTTTGATATACCTCCATGTGATTCATGGTTTTCAATGTATTTTCATAAAATCTATATAGCTCATCTAATTACATCTAAAATTTTTCATCTGTAGATAACTGATCACAACCAACAACACAGAGTGAATGCAATTGAACTTCAATGGTCAAAACTAGTACTATTCTATATAACAATGAGTACATAGTGTATTTTGTGGTAGTATGTCTTGTAGTCAAATAATACCATAAGAAATGTAATAGGTAATCAGGACAATTATTTTTTATATTTATCCACCAACTTTTGGAGTATGTAGGATAATGTTTTGTTGGAATCTTATATCTTCCTATTTGTAACTACACGATAGTGGGATGAATGGCTGGATTTTATATTTTATTCATGATATAACTTCCCCACCTTAGAAGAACATAAATTAGTTTCATTTTCCATCAATATGGTATGATGGACACCGAATCTTGTAATGATTTTAGATTTGGAAAAGCTAACAATGCTTGTAGATCTCACATCATTAAAAGGATTTTTGTCATCCTAATTTGAGATGAAAAAGGTTGTAGTTTGGATGTAATTGAACTACATAGACATAGCTAAAGGATAAGGTCATACTACATTTATTTCATATGTATAAAATGGCAGGAGTATTTGAATGTATGTAGAAACTCTAGGGGTTAAGGGATGATGTTGGAATTAAATTGGTAGGGATGAAACTTCATACTAAAATCTATGAAATCATGTGTCATTAAGGGCCAATAGTATCCAAGACTTTAGATTTGACCATATATAATGTACCCAAACTAGTGGTCACTACATTCTCTTCCATGTACTTCTTTCATGACAACCACAGTTTCTCCCCCATCAATACATCTTAGGACAATTCCATCAAAGCCTCATCCATATAGAATCTTTTGTTGGTTTAGACCATTATAAAGAGTGGAATTAATTTATCATAATCAATCATGACCTTTTACATCTATATCATATGGATTTATTCTGTCTGGGAGATATTTGATGATGGGTTTCATCCACATCATGGTAGGACAAAATGGTTCAGTAATTAGACTAATTTCATTGATTTTTTATGTTTTGATTTGGAAAAAATGTTAAACCATAAAACGATGAGTAATGATGAGGATTGTCTCTTCTTGATTCTGATTGGACAGGGTTTTAGCAACATTTTTCAATGTATCAGCATGCGTATTTTTTGATTGTGGGCAAGAAGACAATGTAGGTTCCAAGGGAAATTCTTCCATTAAAACTCATAAATAATCATACATGGGGATTAATTATTCTTTTCTGATTGTGTAATTCCCAATGAATGGGTTGATTACCAATTATAAATCACCAATCACCTCTTGTTGATCCACTAGCACTTGGAGTGCCAATTCCATGTCTGTAGTGAAATATTGATATTCTACCTCATTTTTTGTACCACCTTCTGATATCATGAAAGAGGTTTGAAACATATCCTTTTTTGGGAGGCAAATAAAATTCCTAATCCAAATTTGTTAAACATAGGGTCTTCCACTGTATTCCTTGTTGGAATTCTGTATGCCCCATCAATGTACATTTCCCATGTTTAGGAGATATCTTAAAGAGAAATTATTTCTTCATAAGGATGTTCTGTATTCAATGGCATTTCTTCTACAGATGGGTGTTCAGCAAAGAAATATGCCACGTCATGGCCTATTATTTCTTTCTAAGTCAAAAACTATATATCAAAATACTATAGAATAATTGGCCACCATTCCTGATGTCTTTATAACATAGGATGGCTGATGCTAAATTTGAGCGGGCTATTGAGATAGACAATGTGAACCTCATGATGTTGTAGGTAGTTCCTCATCTTCTGAAATATAAAATATAATCATTGAAATATCTTCTCAATATATGAATATTTATTCTCTCCATCGATCATCGTTCTAATTAGATTATAAATTTTGTTTTCATTACAATCATTATTCTTCTGTGCAAGGAAGGAACCCATTGATCACTCCAAGGTTGTCACATAAGTAATGATTATTTTTCATTCAGTAGGTGGCATAAAAACTGGTGGAATCAAGTGGTATTTCTTGAGGGTATCATATTCCACCTTGAAGTCATAGGTTTGTTTATATATGACCCCTTATTCATTAATTTTCATAAGTTCTAACACTTTCCTACAAAATTGGCTATAAAGGGAAAAATATAGTCCAGGTGTCATAGAAGCCTTATTAATTCATTCAGGTTTCAAGGAGGTGATGTTCCATGAATATCCTTAGTTTTATTAGGATTTACTTTGATTCCATGATGGCATAAAAACCCAATAAAATTTCATTATATTACCCCAAAATAACATTTTAAGGGGTTCATCTTTAGATTATGATATTGAAGATTTCTGAATATGGTCTCCAAGTTAGTCAGGTGATAATAATTTTTTCTAGATTTGACCACTAGATCATCAACATAGAATTCACTAAAATTTCCAAGAAGGGTTTGAAGATGTGGTTCATTGCACGTTGATATGTCGAACCATCATTCTTTAAGACAAAGGGAATTACCCGATAGGAAAAATAATTAAGGGGACCTGAAGGTTATAGATTCCACTTCTTCTAAGGCCATCCAGATTTGGTTATACCTAGATTATCCATCCAAGAATGATAGAGCTTCATAGCCACATGTCGCATTAATCAAGAGTTCTTTTATTGGAACCATGAAGTCATATTTGGGACAATGTCATTTTAGATCATTGAAATCAAAGAAAACTATGATTTGACTATTATTATTTTTCATCAGTATAATGATGGATAACCACATTGAATGTTTCAACCCTCGGATGAAGTCATCTTTATATGATTGTCTTCTTTAGCCTCAATTTTGGTGGAGTGAGCTGGGTGTGTTCTTCTTGTTGATTACTTATATCCTTGATGAACTTCTAGGAAACCCAAATGATGGGTTTCCACCTCGGGGCCAAGACATTTAATTTATTTATAATTCATGGAAATCACATCATTATGTTTGTTCAAAAAGGTTGTATACACCTATTTATCTTCTCAAGTCATGGGCACACTAATCCGAGTGGGTGTATGTCTTCTTCTGTAGTAATGTTTATCTTTAGGAGTTCATTTAATGTGGTAGAGATTCCATCCTCAAATACTAGAGTGGCATCCTATAATTTTTTTCCTTATTCATATTCATGCATTTCTTATTATGCCTCTTCTTAAAGGGTAGGTGATTAAAAATATACATTAATTGCTAGGGGTGGAGTTGGTATTCAGACATCCTGATGAAGAGGAAACTATATCAGACCCAACTGATGATGAAAGGTTTTTTTCAAGTTGTAAAGGGGAGTTGATGGGATGAGAATCAGAATCCATGTCATTTTCCAAGAGTGTGATAACTTCTTCTAGACTGGTTGGGGATGCAAAGACCTTTTTATGTCCAGTGGTTTTAAAAAAGATATTTTCATTTAGTCAATCAACACTGCTTAGTGAATCCCTGATTTCTCTAGTTTTGTGAGGCTCAGTTGCTACAACTGACATTATGGAAAACACTAAATGAGTGCCTGTATTTAGGCCATCCCTTTAAACTTGATTAATGGATAAAACATAATGCACATAGAGATTATTGAATGGGTTAGCTATGATCTTTTCCAAACCATTAATACCATTGATTCTGGTAACATCATTTTCCATTGATTGTTTCCCTTCATGTGATAGAATACTACATCAATGTTATGATATTCATAAGTTTTGAACGGGGCCTTACCACCATGAAATGTATGAATTTGAACATTGAATTAATATTTTAGAAATTGGTGGTATGAGAAATGAATGAACACATGATGATGTTTCCAAGGTCTCTCCAATAGAATGTTGAAAGCGATGTATTTCAGAAGAACCATGAACTCTGAATCAGATAAAATATCCCCAAACTGATTTCTGAAGGTAATCCCACCAAGTGGTTCTTGCTTATTCTTATTGTAACCCTATAATATTAATGTAGAGGGAGAAAGGTGGGATTCAATGAGTCCTAATCGGAGAAGTTTCCAAATGGTAATGAGGTTGAACCATAACCCATTATCAATGAATGATCTTCAATATTCAATATCATTGATGGTTCTGAATTGATAGAAGGTTTTATTTGTCTATGTAGGAGAGAATCATCATCCTGGTCAATGAAAGATTTGATAGCATGTCATTATTCTAGTTCATTCTATATAAGATAATATTTAATAGAATAACCCTTGATTTTAAACTCTTTAGGGATTCATAGAGCCCCAATATGTGATTCCCAAAGATCATTTAATAGACTCAAGGAATCCAGTTTTGATACCATGGAAAATACATTATCCATTTGCTTTGTCATATGATAATTTGGATCTAGATGTTTGTGTTTTCTAGTTTGGATATTTTGTTTTGTAGATTCCTTGGAAGATGATTCTCTTGATGTGGATGGACCATTTCTCAGGGAAGAAGCTTGAAGTACTTCTATTATCAGTGGATTATGTTGGATAGGTCTTCCCACTCACCGAGAAGGTGGTTGTATAACATTTAATAGGTTATTTAATATGATCATGTCTAGACATATCCTTCCATGTGTGGGATAATTCCGTTGTTCTTTCTAAAACCACTTGTGATGTCCTGACCTTGGTGCCACTAAATGGTGCCCTAAGCTGGATGGCCACAATCCCTCATGCACACCTCCCTATGCCATAGGGTTCCGACTAGCAGTGAGGGCTTGGTAAGTCATTCTTGGGGATTCTATAACCTCTTTTTTCAGAATAAAATACTAATGGAAGAAAAAAAATAACCAAGTGTGGAAGCATATAATTAAACAGAAAAATTCCATGTCATATGATATTCAAAACAAGAAAATACAATACTCAATTGAATGTTAAAACATGCTATGGTATTAAGAATTACAAGTGTCTAGAATGAAACTAAATGAGAAGACACAACGACTCCCAAAAGGGTCCCGAACCACATCTGGTTCTCTCTCCCATGCTCCAATCCCAAACTACAACTTATCTTAGGGCCTTTCCCATGTCATTTCCCACAACAACAATGTTGACTCGGGTGATGATCAGGTGTCCTGAATAGGGTGTGAGTACAACTCAGTAGGCCATAACCAACGATGTCTAAAACAAGTCCAGTAAAAAGTTAGTGTATGTAGTTTTATAAAGCAACAAATACAATGTATAATTAAGTAGTTTTCACATTTTCATTTATTCCTTAATCATCACATAGGCCCAGTTTCAATTTATTCTTTCTATATGAATCTTCATTCATTATTATCATTCATTTTGTGTTGAATGTGATTTCAAGAACCCCAAATATCATTGAGTTTTGGTCTCCAGGCATAACACCTCATATATCATTTGGTTTAGGTCGTCATGCCTACCTCCCCAACATATCAAGCTCAGATAGCTACTGGGGAGGGATGACATGTCCAAGTGCCACCTTCTAATCGGTCTAGAATTCCATGTCTAGCACCACAACTATTTCATACATTTAATCATTATTTAATTCATAAGAACTATCCACATCATTCCATTACTAAACCAATGATTAGTTAAACATTTCAAAGTCCATTAGTTAACTCAACAATTAACTAATCACATAGCCCATTAATTAATAAGTCAATTAATTAATCAGTCAACACAATTCTCATTCAATAGTTAATTCTTCACAATTAATTATCCATATCAAATCTCAACTTCTCATAATTAATTCTCATAATTAATTTTCTTACATATCCAGACATCATTTCAAAATTAATATCCCCTAATTAATTATCCTAAACATAATTAATTAAAAATTTCCATTAAAATATCTCAACACATTACTCATATCCAAAACAATTATCTATTTAGGGAGACCCCCCTCCATTTGTTCCGGGATTCAATTATCAATTAATAACCAAGGCAATCATAAGTCAATTCCACATTCCTAATTACTCCAATTTAGGAAGTAAATTATCATGGGAAGCTAGAAAATCCATAAAATAAAATTCACATATCAAATCCATGACTATGGGAGTTCGATTTAGACAACCTACCTTAGTTTATTAATGTATGTTATCCCTATGGAAATCCCCATAATCCGAGTGGCAGAATGTCATCGATCAATATCCGGATCTAAATCCCTAAACCAAAATTAAGATCAAAGGAATCATGATCCTGAAAATATAGATATATACCCAATATCCTCAATCTAGATCTCAACTTATAGGTATATATCCATGGAAATGGTGGAGATATTCCATGAAAATATCACGGAATGATAGTGGGATGAATGGGACAAGCAAGAGAATGAAATCCACTCACCGATAAGAGAGAGTATCCTCAATTAGGGCTTTTGGTCTCGATGAATGATGTTATAATCACCTAAAAATCCTTACATAAGGCTCTAGGATCACTTATAAACTTTCAATACTGACCCACAATAGAAACATGGGAGTCTCCAGGATTCCGATGGTTTTTAAAATAGATTTTCAGATAATTAATCTCACACGCAACATTTCCTAGGCAGGGGCACATGGTTAGGGAAAACTGTGTGCCAAATGTGTATACCTCTCTCTCTAGTTTTTCATAGTCAGCATGATTTAGCCACACGGTTTTTCAAACTGTGCACAAACCTTTCGGACCACTCTATCCAGGTTATCATGGTTGGTACAGTTTACTCCCACAGTTTTTCAGACCATGTGAAAATAGTACACAACCCACTGTTCATTATTTTTTTCATAAATAAATCACCTGAACATACCCCTAGCCACTACTCCAAAACAAAGGTACTTAAAAACCTCAAAATTTTCCTGAATACACACCTGATATGACTACAAAAAAGGCTAGGATCTTAGAATCTCCCCATATTATAACAGTTAATCCTCAATCTACACTCCCAAACTTCTATAAGAGTCATAGCCAAAAAGATTGGTCCATTGAGCCCTCAAGTTTTCTTCTCATTCCCAAGTTTCCTCTTGAAAAATTCTATGTTCCCATTAAACATGAACTAACGACATGATATTTCCCTGTAACACTTTATCTCTACGACCCAACACACAAATCTGAGGCTCTTCAAAGGAATCATCTATCTCGAGGTCAATATATTCCTTATAAATCAGTCAAGAAGGGTCGGGGTGATACCTACATAGTTGTGACAAATGGAAAAAATCTTTCATAGAACTAAATTTCTATGGAAGGGCTAATCAGTACGCCACTAGCTTGATTCTATATAACACCTCAAACAGTCGAATAAACTATGGTGCCAACTAGCCCTACCTATATATCCAGCGGTGCCCCAATCTAGGAGACACCAATAAGAATATGCGATCACCCTCGGTAAACTCTAGGGGTCATATCCATCAATCATCATATCACTTATGCCTACTCTGATCTGTAGGCTTACATTTCCAAATCAACATTGTAGAACCCCAAACATTTTATGGTATGTTTCTATTTAATACATTCTATTCATCATTGTGTTCCTTCGAAACAACACTAGGTTATTTAGGATATAGTAAAAAAACTAGCCATTAAATATAAATTTTCTACTTCTATGTTTTGAATTTTAAAAAATGGTCATCTAGAGTTGTGATTAGTAAGTCATTTAGAGTCTGATAGAACAAACATAATTTTTGGTGAATGGTAACATACCCTTATGAATAGTAATATGAACCTTATGAATCGTAAATAATATTATTATTTCATTTTCTTAAGGAAACAAGATAATGAGATCTTAATTAGTTTTTCAATGACAAATAACACTAATTGCACTTTAATATTATTATTTTTCGAATTAACTATGACTTTAACCAAGGGAATATACCATGGGCAAGCCCATGGTTTTGCAAATACCACCCATGAGGTGTCCGTTGGAAATTATAAAACTAATTCCTCACTTTTCTTATAAATACCAACTCTTCCCTTCATTGAATTCATTCCCAATTCTCTATCGACTATGTTCTGGCCTCCTAACCTCCATATTAGTCCTCCCAAGTTTTCCTCACACTCCCAAGGTCCCAGCCTTCATGTTTTAAGGGTTACTCTACAAGGTAAGAAAATTCTCAATTTCTTTCTTTTTCCTTTCAAGTTATCTTTTATGTGGTATATCTTTCAAGTTTCCATACCATGTTCTTATTTTTCTTCTTATTAGTGATATAATCTATATTATGATTCATTTATGGATAGTTTACCCTTGTCCCCTGTTTTTTTAATATTTTCTAGAACCATGTTTCATAGCCGTTAAGCTGCCGAATTTTTATAAGAGATTTCAAAATTATTCTTTTATTTTGAGTTATTTATTTATTATTTCTTCATATCTTCTTACCTAAGAGGAATGAAATATCTAGAATCTTGTATATTCATTATGTTCTCATGTTCATGAGGAATTTATCATCAATCTTCTTCTTTTCCCCAACTTTTTCAAGGAATTCAAAACATTGTCCGTGATGTGTCGAACTACTGACATCATATACGATGTGATTTCAATGTGCATTAATTCATTAATGTATGGACATGAAACAATTTATATGGTTTAACCAGGTTATAATATATGTGTTATGAATCAACCATGGTTCTGTAATTCTTTGGTACTCATGGTTCTAATTTATAAAACAAAATGAGGTTGTTATTATCAAAGAACCACTAAAATGATCTAAACGAACATCATTAATGTTTAAAATAATGAATCATCATCATGGTATATAACCGAAAATCATTATAAGATCATTTATATATCCATAATTTCTTTAATAATATGTATTAACAATTCTGGATGTTTAACCATGTTTCAAATGAACTTCCATTCATGGAAACGAGTAACGAACCATGAAAGTCAAGGGAGAAAATGCTTCCAAAATATGAAAATTGAACCAATTGAACCCATAGAAAAGGTCATGAATGAACCTAATAAGGTTATAATAAATCAATTAAATGTATAGGAGGTTCTGGAATTATTAATTAATGAAGATAAATTTTATTATTCAGGTCATTAAAACTAACGAAGAACACACTCGAGCATAAGGTAAGGGGTTTCTCATCTCACTTTGATTTCTTTGAGATTTTCATTGTTTGGCACTCATTTCTTGTATTTTGTATATGTGTACTGAAATTTGATATATAATAACATGATTCTCAATATATTCATGTTATTAAATTATTCATTTGAGGTTTATTATGTTCTGGTCATATGATGCGACTGTTTACATTGTGGTAAGAGTCTTTGTCTCAACTACTATTTTGTTGAGACTAACATTGTATTGCGCACCAAATAATCTTTATGTGGTGTACCTACTTCCCATTTGAGATCACCTTTCATTTTAATATTATTTTTATATTAAATATCCATAATCTCATATCATGGATATGTTTGTTGTCTAAACCGTATACCATCTTACATACGATGTTTATTTGGAATGTTATTTTAATATTGATGAATCTATATACTCTACTCTACATGGATATTTAAAAGCCAATTGATCTTGTATTGAATCAATTTATAAAGAATTATTTGGACATGCAGTGGAGGGTGGGGCCCACTACATCCCCTCGATGTATCGGTAGGTCTCATGAGACAAATTAGTTGGCGACACACCCTTTGAGTTTGTTTCCAAAAATCAGATGAGTTTCTACCCATAGAACTAAACCGTTTTATAGTATTATTGTTTCATGTTACAGATACATGATGTCGAATTTATAATCATTCTATTTATTCATTATCAGTTATTATTATCCATGAGGTTTTCACTATGACAAAATCTATGGATTCAAATTCATTCTCAGTTTATTAATGGCATTTGTTCTTTACTTATTCACAATGCCATATTGATTATGTCAGATTAATTGTGATTCACTTATTATTGTACTCATGCATCGGCTATTTGTAACCCTTAATGAGCCTTTGATCTCACCCCTTACATTGTCTACCTTCAATAGGTGATGAAGAGAAGATATTTTATTGAGTTCCTGGGGATTCCATTTTTAGTTTTTGTGTTTTTGTTATGTATTGTATTTTGTAAACTTTTCCAATTTAATTTGAGAAACATATATGTATCTATTTTCTTCTAGAATACTAAACTGATCGTTCCTTCGGAATTTTCATTCCTTCTAACCATGATAATATCACAAGTACTGCACCGGCTCCAACCTAGAGGGGTCGGGGTGTTACAGTTGGTATCAGAGGATGTTTAGTAGAAAACTTGGAAACTAGAGTAGGAAATGTATAGTAGGGAACAAAGACCTAAGGTAGTATATCAGAATTAACATACAAGAATTTCCTGGTATTTTGGTAAGGAATAGATTATGTGGATATTTTAATCAATACATCCCTATCTGGATATGAGCAAGTAGAGGCGGCTCTGGCACAGATGTATCTAGGGGTAAAACCTGAAAACACCGCTTTGAGCTAGACTCGAACGGGAACTGGTGCACGACAATGGGCCTTGCTGCACTATTGGTTACGACACTCTCAGGGGATATGCTTAGGATAATTAAAGTTTTATTTACAAGCCATTATGAAGGAGTTAATGTAAATTTTTCCTTAGAGGAACCATGTTTATAAGATTAGCTATGCATAGAATTTCAATCTATGTTGAGTGATTTTCTATTTGAGATTCATAATCTAATCTATTGTATCCCATTATTTAGAAATGGCATCTAATGGAAGAAGGGGAATCAATACTCGTGGGAAAGGTAGGGATCTCCATACTGAGCAATTCAACACAGTCAACGTTGGAGCAAATCAGATCATGAACATATTGGGACAACTTACTCAAGTTGTAATGAATAACCATTCAACACCTATGTTGGATCATTTCATGTGGCAGAAGCCCCCATATTTTAGTGGGAATATTAATCCAGTGGTTTCTGAGAAATAGATCAAGTCCCTTGAAAAGATATTCATGGCGTTAAGATTCAATGAAAATGAAAAGGTAGTACTGGTAGTATATTGTCTCAAAGGAAACACTGATCAATGGTGGTCCTTGATTCAAAATACCATGGAGGAAGAAGAGATAAAGGATATGGAATGGAGGACTTTTAAGGAATTATTCTACGAAAAATATTTCCCTCATGAGTAAAAAACTAAAGTGAAGAGGAAATTCCTTGTCTTGAAACAAAGGGAAGAAGATAGTATTGTAGAGTATGAGGCTACCTTCACAAGGCTAGCCAGGTATGTCATGGATTACGTTCGTGACTCAGCGGATAAGATTGATCATTTCTTTAAAGGTCTTAATCCAAGTCTTCTAAGGGCACTGGCTTCTCAATCACTTTCATATTATGATGAAATTTTATCAAGTGCCATCAAAATAGAGAAGGAATTTTCTAGATCAAATTTTTTCAAAGGAAACCAAGATAAGAAGCAGAATTCTGATAACAAAGGAAAAGGAGAAGCAACAAAGAAGAGCAAGGGAACTAATAGTTTCCCATTATGCGAGAACTGTGGAAAGAATCATCTTGGGAAATGCATGAAAGGAAAGGGATTCTTCTATAATTTTGGAGAAGAGGGTCATCGATCTGATGAATGCAAGGGGAAGAAACAATTCAATGATGTTCAATTCTATAATTGTAGAGATATGGGACACTATGCAAATGAGTGTCCTAATCAACAAGGAAACATGCCTTAGAAAAAGCCAGGAGAGAAAGGGAGAGCCTATGCGATTACAACCACAGAGGTTAATGTTCATAGTGACATTGTGGCAGGTACTTTAATTGTTTCCTCAAACTTAACCAAAACTTTATTTCATTCTGGATCACCACATTCATTTATATCCTCTCATTTTTCCAAGAAAATTAGATATGTCCAATTTGATTTATGAAAGGAGTTGTCAATCAAAACTCCCATGGGATGTATCATTGCAACAAAGGCATGTCGACTAGTCCCCCTCCAAACACCAAAATGTTCTTTAGTTTCTAACCTTATCATCATACCCATGACTGAATTTGATATAATTCTCGGTATGGATTGGCTGTAAAATTATGATGCGAGGATTTATTGCAAGAAAAATGAAGTTACGATTTTTGAAAATGGTATAGAATCTCTTATCTTTAGAGCAGAGACTTCGCCATCTGATTCTTATATAGACCAACCCCCAGTAGCTCTATTGAATGCAATTCATAGAGAGGAAGAGAACCCAATATCAATGGGTGTGGAAATAAATATTCAAATTGAAGATGTGCATATAGTGAAAGAATACATTGATGTGTTTCCAGAGGATTTACCTAGACATCCTCATAAGCGGGAAATTGAGTTTTCCATTGACTTAATTCCTGGTGCAAGACCTATATCAAAGAACCCATATAGAATGACCACTGTGGAGTTAGTGGAGCTAAAAAACAACTAGAATATTTGAGTGAAAAATGATTTATTCGACCTAGAATTTCTCCATGGGGATCCCCGGTCTTATTTGTAAAGAAGAAAGATGGATCCATGAAACTATGCATTGATTACAGAGAAATTAATGCTATTACAATAGAGAATAAGTACCCTCTACCCCAGATTGATGATTTATTTTTCCAAATTAATGGATCTCAATAATTTTCAAATATTGACCTTCGATCCGGATACATCAACTGAGTGTGAGGAAGAAAGATATTCCAAAGACAACATTTCGAACGAGGTATGGGAATTATGAGTTTACAATGATGCCTTTTGGACTGATGAATGGACCATCTGTTTTCATTGATTTAATGAATAGAGTTTTCAGGGAATATCTTGATAAATTTGTTGTGATGTTCATTGATGATATCCTCGTATACTCAAAAAGTTACGAAGACCATGAGAGTCACTAGCGAGTTATTCTGAGAACTCTTAGAAGAAATGAATTATTTGGGAAGTTTAGAAAGGCTTCAATCAGTTTCTTTTCTAGGCCATATTGTCTCAAAGGATGGAATCCTAGTTGATCCTGCAAAGAAAAAGGCAATCCAAGATTGGACCATGCCAACAAACATAACTGAGGTATGCAGTTTTATTGGCTTAGTAGGTTATTATCAGCGTTTTGTGCAGAATTTTGCCCGACTGGCTAACCTGCTAACAAAGCACACACGAAAAAGGGGTTAAATTTTTTTGGGAAAAAGGTTGTGAAGAATGTTTCGAAGAACTGAAGAAAATATTAGTCAATTATCCTATATTGACTATACCATTGAGGAATGATGAGTTTTTTATTTATAGTGATGCTTCAAAGAATGGACTTGGTTGTGTCCTTATGAAAAATGATAAGGTTATTACTTATGCATCAAAAAAGCTAAAAATTCCTGAGCAAAACTATCCTACTCATGATCTAGAGTTAGCTGCTATAATCTTTGCTTTGAAGATATGAAGACATTATCTCTATGGTGAAAAATCTGAGATTTATACTGATCAAAAGAGTTTGAAGTATATTTTATCATAGAAAGAACTCAACATGAGGCAAAGAATATGGCTTGAACTACTTAAGGATTATGATTTCATGATACACTACCACCCGGGGAAGGAAAATAAGGTGGACGATGCTTTGAGCCGAAAGGATCATGGAGTTTTGAACAAGATGAGTGTAGAAAGGGATCTTATTTGCATGGATCTAGTAAAGATGGATATGGGAATAACCATGGAAGGTGAAACATCAATTCTTTTTCAAATGGTTGCAAAACCATATTTAATAGAAAGGATAAAAGGTTCTCAGGCTAATGATGAGGAGTTTCAAAAGAAGATTAAAGTTGTGAATGATGGGGGATTGAGTGACTTCGTATATGAAGATGGAATTTTGAAATTTGGGAAGGGAATTTGTGTTCCCAGTATACCAGATCTAAAAATGGAATTGTTGGATGATGCTCATAGTTACAATTTCTCTACACACCCTGGTAGCACTAAGAAGTATAAAGATTTGAAGGAACATTTTTGGTTGGAAAACATGAAGAGGGAGATTACTGATATTGTGTCAAGATGTATGGTTTTTAAACAAGTGAAAGTTGGAAGGAAATAGCCTAGAGGAGTATTGCAACCTCTTCCCATACATGAGTGGAAATGGGATAATATCACGATGGTCTTTGTCATGGGAATACCAAAGACTCTTAGAAGAAACGATGCAATATGGGTCATTTTTTATCATCTTACCAAGTCAGCACATTTTCTTGCTATAAGAGAAGATCTACCACTTGAACGTCTATAAAGACTATATATTAATGAAGTTTTTAGACTTCATAGAGTAACCCTATCGATTGTTTATGATCGTGATCCATGTTTTACATCACGATTCTGTAAAAGTCTCCAGAAGGCGTTGAATACTGAGCTTCATATGAGTACTGCATATCACCCTCAAACCGATGGACAGTCTGAAAGGACTAATCAAACTCTGGAAGACATGATGAAATCATGCTCTCTTGACATCCAAGGTATGTGGGATCAATACTTTCATTTGGTGGAATTTTCCTACAACAATAGATTCCATTCTCGTATTCCAATGGCTCCATATGAAGCATTATATGTAAAGAGATGTTGAACTCCAACTTGTTGGGATGAAGTTGGTGAGAGGAAACTTATAGGCCCAGAGCTCATTGAAGAGACCACGACAAAGGTGAAGAAAATACAAGAATATATTAAATCATACCAATGTAGGTAGAAGAGTTATGCTGGAAACCGGAGAAAGGACTTGGAATTTCAAGTGGGAGATCATGTATTTCTGAAATTATCTCCATGGAAGGGCGTCTTAAGGTTTGGTAAGAAAGGGAAACTGAGCCACAGGTACATCAGAATATTTGAAATAATGGGAAGAATCAGAGATGTATCTTACCATTTAGCGATGCCTCCAAATATATCTAGAGTTCATGATGTGTTTCACATATCATTGTTAAAGAAATACATGCTAGACCCAACACATGTACTCACATATGAAGGAATAAAACTGGAACCGGATTTTCATACTGTGAAAATCCCATCCGAATTCTTTACAAAAGGGAGCATGTATTGAGAAATTGAACAGCTTGTCTAGTAATGGTTCTTTGGAGAAACTAGAATATGGAGGAAGCAACATGGGAACCAGAGGATTTCCTGAAGAATAACCACCCACATCTTTTTGGTGGGCTATGTACATAAAAGTTTGAGGAAAAAATTTATGAAGGAGGGAATAATGTAGCACCCCAAACATTTTATGGTATTTCTCTGTTAAATACATTCTATTCATCATTGTGTTCCATCGAAACAACACTGGGTTATTTAGGATATAGTCAAAACCTAGCCATTAAATATAAATTTTCCACTTCTATGTTTTGAATTTCTAAAAATGGTCATCTAGAGTTGTGATTAGTAAGCCATTTGGAGTCTAATAGAACAAACCTAATTTTTTGTGAATAGTATCATACCCTTATGAATAGTAATATGAATAGTAATATGACCCTTATGAATAGTAAATAATAATATTATTTCATTTTCTTAAGGAAACAAGATAATGATATCTTAATTAGTTTTTCAATGAGAAATAAAACTAATTGCACTTTAAGATTGTTATTTTTCGAATTGAAAATGAATTTATTTAAAAATTAAATTAATAATATTTAGAAAATTATTTTTGAAAAATGGATTTCACTTTTGAATTCTACACATTGAAAAATGTTTAGGGTGAATTTTGGGAATTTTTCTGAAACAACTGATTTTTCAGTGAACAGTAAAAAATACAGTTTTTAGTTTCGTTGTGTTTATGACAACATTAATGATGTAATGATGATGTCATAAATATGGTTGACTTGTGTATAGTTATGTAAGATGTTAGGTGTACCATGTGACTTTAATCATGGGAAAGCCCATGGTTTTTCAAATACCACACATGAGGTGTCCTTTGGAAATTATTAAAATAATTCGTCAATTTTTCTATAAATACCAACTCTTCCCTTCATTGAATTCATTCCCAATTCTATCTCAACGAATTTCTGGCCTCCTTACCTTTATATTAGTCCTACTATGTTTTCATCAAGCTCCCAAGGTCCCAACCTTCACGTTCTAAGGGTTACTCTACAAGGTAAGAAAATTCTCAATTTCTTTCTTTTTCTTTTCAAGTTCTCTTTTATGTGGTATATCTTTCATGTTTCCAAACCATGTTCTTATTTTTATTATTATTATTGATATAATCTATATTATTATTCACTTCTGGATTTGTGACCCTTGTCCCCTATTTTTTTATTATTTTCTAAATCCATGTTGTGTAGCCGTTAGGCTGCCGAATTTTTGTAATCAATTTCAAAATTATTCTTTTATTTTGAGTTATTTATTTATTTTTTCTTCATCTCTTCTTACCCAAGAGTAATAAAATCTCCATAATATTTTATATTCAGTATTTTCTCATTTTCATGAGGAATCCATCATCAATCTTCTTCTTTTCACCCACTTGTTCAAGGAATTCAAAACATTTTCCGTGATGTGTCGAATTACCGACATCATAGACGATGTGATTTCAATTTGATTTAATTCATTCAATTCTCGTCATGAAACCATTTATATGGTTGAACCAGGTTATAATATATGTGTTAGGACTCACCCATGGTTCTTTAATTCTTTTTCACTCATGGTTCTAATTTATAAAACAAAATGAGGTTGTTATTATCAAAGAACAACTAAAACGATCTAAACGAACATCATTAATGTTTTAACTAATGAATCATCATCATGGTATATAACCCAAAATAATTATAACATCATTTATATATCCATAATTTCGTTAATATTATGTATTAACAATTCTGTATGTTTAACCATGTTTCAAATGAACTTCCATTCATGGAAACAAGTAACAAACCATGAAAGTCAAGGGAGAAAATGCTTCCAAAACATGAAAATTAAACCAATTGAACCCATAGAAAGGGCCATGAATGAACCTAATAAGGTTATACTTAATCAATTACATGTATAGGTGGTTATGAACATATTAATTAATGAATATAAATTTGATTATTCAGGTCACTAAAAAAATGAAGAACACACTCGAGCATAAGGTAAGGGGTTTCTCATCTCACTTTCATTTCTGTGAGATTTTCATTGTTCGCCACTCATTTATTGTATGTGGTATATGTGTACTGATATTTGATATATAATAAAATTATTCTTTTTGTGTTCATGTTATTCAATGATTCATTTTAGGTTTATTATGTTCTGGTCATATGATGCGACCGTTTACATTGTGGTAAGAGTCTTTGTCTCAACTACTATTTTGTTGAGACTAACATTGTATTGTGCACCAAATAATCCTTATGTGGTGTACCTACTTTTCATTTGAGATCACCTTTCATTTTAATATTATTTTTATATTAAATATACATAATCTCATATCATGGATATGTTTGTTTTATAAACCGTATACCATTTTACATACGATGTTTATTTGGAAAGTTATTTTAATATTGATGAATCTATATACTCTACTCAATACGGATATTGAAAAGGCATATTTCTCTTTTATTAAATCAATGAATAAATAATTATTTGGAAATTCAGTGGTGGGTGGGGCCTGCTACAACCCCTTGATTCATCGGTAGGTCTCATGAGAAAAATTAGTTGGCGACAAACCCTTTGAGTTAGTTTCCAAAAATCAAATGGGTTTCTACCCATAGAACTAAACCGTTTTTACGGTATTACTGTTTCATGTTCCAGATACATGACATACAATTAATAAGAATCCTCTTTATTCATTATCAGTTATTATTATTATCCATGAGGTTTTCACTATGACAAAATCTATGGATGCAGTTTCATTCTCAGTTTATTAATGGCATTAGTTGTTCACTTATTCATTATTCCATATTGATTATGATAGACTAATTGTGATTCAATTATTATTATACTCATTATTCCGCTACTAGTAACCCTTACAGAGCATTGGAGCTCACCCCTTTCATTGTCTACCTTCAACAGGTGATGAAGAGAAGATATTTTATTGAGTTCCTGATGATGTCATTTTTAGTTTTTGTGTTTTTGTTATGTATTGTATTTTGTAAAATTTCCCAATGTAATTTGAGAAATATCTATATATCCAATTTCTTAAAGAATACTAAACTGATTGTTCCTTTGGGATTTTCATTCCTTCTAACCATGCCAATATCACAAGTAATGCACCAGCTCCAGCCTATAGGGGTCAGGGTGTTACAAACTCCACCTACTCTGATGTCTCCTAAATGAGACTCAGTCGCAAAAGATCATACTCACCCACCTCTATCCAATATAGTAGTGATCTACATAGTCTACCATAAATTTTCTTATATGGTTCTATATTTATATTTTCTTGATAACTATTAATATAAGAGAATTCCACTGAATCCATGTTCTTCTCACAAGAACCACCAAAGTCACGCACACATGCTCGCAACTTATCCTCTAACACTTGTATGGTAAGCTCAGACATCCCATGTGTCTGTTGGTGGAAGGTTGTACATAAAAAAACTTTGTACCCAACATCTTTCTTAATCCCTTCCAGAAGCAAGAATTAATGTGTGAATCATAATCTGAAACTATAGTCCATGGAACCCCATGCAAATGAACTATCTCTCATACATACAGTTCTCCCAATAGTTCTACTGTAATGTTTTCCCTGATAGGAAAGAAATGTACTACCTTCATTAGTCGATCCAAAACAACCCAATTAGTATCATTCCTTCTAAGTATCATTGTATGTCCTACCACTATATCTATAGTCACATCATACCACTTCTATATCGTAATAGAAAACAAATACAATAGGCCTTCAGTTCGTCGATGCTCTGCCTTCACCTACTGATAGGTGAAACATCTTTTTATTAACTGTACTATCCCCTTCTTCATTCCTGGCCACCAAAACTGTCGTCGTAGGTAACGATACATTTTTTTAACCCCATGATGTACTACCCAATTTGAGGCATGAAATTATTGAATTAGTTCATGTCACATTCTCATAGGCACAATAACTTGATTTCTCAGAAAGATGATCTCATCCTCATCTATTATCTAGTCTAAAGGTGTCTACCATCTTTAAGGATTTCCCCTAAGGATAAACACTCCATATATTCATAATGCATGTCCCAGGTCTATCTCAAGAGTGTATAATCCACTACTACAGAAACTAGAGTCATCCTCTTTTAAATATTCTGAACAAACACATCAATTTCTGCGATCAAGGTCATCATCTTCCACTATACACTCGACTCATATACCGACTGAGTCTGAATTTTTTTCTCAAGGTATCAACCACACTATTCCCCATTCTGGGTGTATATTCTAGTTCAAAATCAAAAAACTACACAAACTCTACCCCTCTTCGCTGATAAAGATTCAAGTTGATCTAGGAAAAGATATACATCTAGATTTTTTGATATGAAAAAACTATAAACTTTTCATCCAAAAGATAGTGTTACCAACACTTAAGAGAATAAACCACTACTGTCAACTCGAGGTCATGCATAGGGTTATTCCATTCATGTTTCCTAAGCTACCAGGACCCATAAAAAATGACTCAATCCCCTTACATCATCATATATTGGAGTTTCTTCCTAGAAGTGTCATAATACACCATCTACTCTTCACTTAACTCTGGTAAGATCAAAATTGGATCCAATTTCAAGTGTTGCTTCATCTTCTAGAAATAATTCATGCATGCTTCTATCCAATCAAGATTTATCCATTTCTTCGGAAAACATGAATGTAGTATTGCTAATTAGGAAAAGTCTTGGATGAACCCCTTGTAATTACCAGCTAATCCCAAAAAAATCACCAGACACCAAAAAAAAATTGGGCACCTTCCAAGAAATAATTGCATTCACTTATTCTTCTTCCCTGACCACACCTTCTACTGAGATGATATTCCCTAAAATGTGTACCATGTTAATCGAAAACTAAAATTTATATAGCTTAGAATATAGCCCATTCTATCTTAGTGTACACAAGATGATGTAAAGATATTGGTAATGATCTTCACAAATGTTAGATTACACCAAGATTTCATCCATAAAAATCACCACAAACTAATCTAAGTTGTAACGTCCCGATTATGGAATCCACCCAGAGGCGCCCCGTACCCAGTTGGTCACATGGCCTCAGGTGAATTTCCCCTAACGTCATAGGCTTCCGACTAGTAGTGAGGGCCTTGCGTGTGATAGTGGGGAAAATATGCCCTCATTGGCAGAGTACACAGTGGAAGTAAATAACTACATACAAGAGCAGAAGCAGTAATAATGACATACAATAGTAACAATAGAAAACTTAAAGTATAAACTGGAGAACATATATAAATTGATTCATGATACATATGTTTAGGAAAATAGCCAAACAAGTCACAATGCGGGAATTCAATAGTGCTAAACCAAAGTATAAAAGGAAGTAGATAAACTACTCAGCATCACAAACCTTAGCTTGGTCCCATTCTCTCCATCTCCATTGAAAATCATGTACCTGAAGTAGAAGGGCGCATGCCCTTATCTATACCTACAACAATATAATCTATTTGGGCCCAAAAGCATGGCCTAAACAGGGTGTGAGTCTAAATCCCAGTAGGCAACCACCTGAAGATCTGTGCCTAACAGTCAGTGAATATATGGCAGGTAAAAGTACAGAAAACAGTAAATAGGAAAGTGCTCTGTAGTAAAAAATCCACAGTTCAATATCAAGCAACTACTAAAAAAACAGCTAAACCTCAACAGGTAACCCTCTGGGAAGTACTCACAACCATCCCCTATGGTCCTACCTAAGAAGTAAAAACAACCCTCTAGGAATTACACTCAGCCTAACCCCTTTGGTTCGGTCATAAAAATATAATAAGACTCTCTAAGGAAGCGTTCACAGTCAATCCCATTACAGTTAAAGGTAAAGCAAGACTCTCTGAGGAATCTCACACAGTCATTCCCCATATAGTCTAAGGTAGTGCAAGGCTCTCTGAGGATGCTCACATAGTCATTCCCCATATAGTCTAAGGCAAAGAAAGACTCTCTAGGGAAGCTCACATAGTCCATTACCTATATAGTCTAAGGAAGTCAAGGACTTTCTGAGGAAGCTCACACGTTAAGTCCCCTTAGATCCCCAAGGACTAGGACTCTCTAAGGAAGCTCACTCAATCAATTCCCGTTATAGCCCAGGTCATACAATTTAATCAAAGACTCTATGAGGAATCTCACGTGGTCAATACCTTTATAGTATAAAGAAATCAAGGAATATTTGAGGAATCTCACTCATTAAATTCCCCTTATATCCTCAAGTGGTTCTAGGCTCTCTTAGGATGCTCACTCGGTTAATCCCCCTTATAGCCTAATGTGCTCAAAGACTCTCTGAAGAAGCTCACTCAGTCAATTACCCTTATAGTCTACTACACCAGGTTATCTTGTCCCTATGTAGGTCAACAAGCATATCAGTATAACATGGACAAAGTAAACCTATAGAACTACTTGGCTAAACAGTCTACAACATAACAGGAATGTCAGAATACAAAATCTCCATCCTATAGCAATAGTCATGGAAAACAGGAAAGGGAGGCAAACTGGCTAAACAAGACCAAACGGTCGTAAACAGAATATACAAGGGAAAAAAATCCAAAGTAAAGCAGTAAACCTTACTCATATCCAAATTACCTCTATGCTATCATACAAGCATGTCAAGAAAACAATAGGGGTAAAACAGTAAACACACGATACCCCGTTCAAGGTTATTGATGGAATTTTCACATAATACTCAAATACTTCGAACGAAAAGGCACAAACCACCTTCCTCGAGGTTAGGATATCGCTATACATGAACCTAGAAGCTTGAATATCCTTATAACGCCATAGATCTAAGATAACGTATAAAATGTTCAACCCATGATAACATGGAAAAGAAGTAAATTAATTAAACGAGGCTACAGAAGAAGGGAGAACTCACTGATGTGATTCCAACACAACTGACAATGTTAGATTTGGAGTATGGACAGAGGCTCAGAGGCTCATCAAATATCTGAGGCTGTACGGAACTCTCAGTCGAACGAGACCTAAAAGAAGAGCATTCTGACGAATAGACGCAAACCCGATGCGTTTAATGAAAAAAAAGAAAGTACATGAAAATTACTTTTGAAGTAAAAAACGTGTACTAGCCTTTTCCATACTTCTCTTTAAGTGGCCTCCAAGTCACTCCCACACGACCGTGTGGGTGGCTAATACATAGCCAGTACACGGCCTACGGTGGCAAGGATGTACACGGCGTGTACACATAAAGTACTTGGCGTGTACTAAGAAAATTTCCAGAATTTCCTTTTTCCTAAAAAATGACCATAAAAGGAAAAACATACCTAAAATAAGGTTTGGGTTCTTACAAACATCCCCCCTTAAAGAAATCTGTCCCCAAATTTTCCTAGCATGGTGTAGAAGAAGAAACCACGAACAGTTCTCGCCCCTAGGCTCGTACATCGGCCCCCTCCCCCAAGTCTCATCCTACACCCACCCGTGCTTCCATAGCACTCGTACCAGAGGAACAGAACAACCACAGAGAAACATTGTACTACGATCCACAATCCGGATAGGATGCTCTTCAAACGATGCATCTAATTCGAGCTCAACCTAATAATGTTGAAAGACATGAGATGGGTCTGAAATATAGCGTCGAAGATGATAAATGTGGAAGACGTCATGCATAGCTCGATACCTCTGAGGTAACTACAACCGATAGGCAACCGGCCCAACTCTCTCCAACACCTCAAATGGGCCAATGTATCTCGGTAAAATCTTACCCTATATCCTAATACTCTTGTGTCCCAACCTCAGCGTGACACGCGGGAAAACTTGATCCCTGAACTCTAAATATAGTGGTCATATATGTTGATCACCATAAGACTTCTGTCAAGACTGTGCAGTAGCCATCCTCTTCCGAATCCACTCTATCTACTCTATGGTCTCCTGAACAAGATGAGTTCATAGCAAAGCTGCCTCTCCTACCTCCAGCCAACATAAAGGTGATCGCTATGTCCTATCTTACAAAGCCACAAAAGGTTCCATCTGAATAGTTTCTTGAAAACTATTGTTTTAGGAAAAGTCCACTAGAGGTATATGCTTCTCTGAAAAACCTCCAAAATCTTGAATGCATGCTCGGAGCATGTCCTCAAGCACCTAAATCATATGATCGGATTGGTCGTCTGTCTGGGGGTGGTAATTCGTACTCAAAAGTACCTGTGCACCCAACGAATTTTGAATCCCCTTCCAGAACCGAGAAGTAAAACATACATCCCTGTCTGAAACAATGGTGTGTGGAACTCCATGTAGGCGTACAATCTCATGGATGTACAATCACCCCATCTCATCAAAAATGAAGGTATCCTTGATCGAAAAGAAGTTAGCATCCTTTGTGAGTCTTCAATAACATCCCAAACTGCATCATTCCCTTGAGGTGACTTCAACAAACTGGTCACGAAGTCCATCACGACGTCATTCCACTTCCACTTGGGAATGGGTAACTGCGGTAAAAGCCCTACTGGTCGTTGATGCTCTGCCTTGACCTGCTGAGAAGTGGAACACCTCATGATGAAACCAGCAACATCCCTCTTCATACCCAATCACCAATACTGACTGTGTAGATCACGATACATCTTGGTGACACCAGGATGAACTGCCCAAACTGAGGAATGAAAATACCTCATCAGCTCCTCGCTTATGTCTGCTGGCACCATTACATGCCCCTGGAAATGCAAGATCTCATCCTCACCTATGGTCCATCTAGGAATAGGGTCTTCTCATGACACACTCTCCCTTAGGACTAGGCCTTCAAAATCAGATAGCTGCCTCATTCGAACTCGTTTAAGAATAATATAGGTAACAACTATAGAAGATAGAAAAGTCTACCCCTGACTATCGTGCACCTCCAAATGCAACTCAGAGAACAGAGCCATATTATTCCACTCACTTCTGGCCTTCTAAATTACCTGTATATGAGTCAACCTGCTTAACACATCCACCACTGCGTTTCCCTTCCTAGGAATATTGGAAAGCTCAAAGTCAACGGACTGTAGGTACTAAACCCACCTACGCTGTCTCAAATTCAAATAATGCTGAGTGAAGATGTACTTGAGAATCTTGTGGTCGGTAAAAATCACCAAGTGATCTCCTAGAAGATAATGTCTCCAACAACATAACTCCTAAACAATAGCCGCCAACTCCAGATCATGCGTCAGGTAATTCCTCTCACGTGGACTCAACTGCCGAGACCCGTACGCAACGACCCCATCTCCCTACATAAGCACATCTCCAAGACCAATACCAAAAGAATCATAGTAATTAGTATAACTCTTTCCCGGCTCTGGAAAGACTAGTATCGGTGCGGACGTCAACCTCCCTTTCAGCTCCTGAAAGACTGACTCATAAGAATCTGACCGTACAAACATTCCCCCCTTCTTAGTCAGACCTGTCAGTGGTGATGCTATGCGTAAAAAGTCCTGTATAAAATGTATGTACTATCCAGCAAGCCCCAGAAAACTATTCACCTAAAATATGTTCTTCGGATTCTCCAAAGAAACTATAACTCTCACTTTCTCTGGGTCTACTGATACTTCATCCTCTGAGATAACATGACACAAGAAGTGAATTTGATCCATCCAAAAGTGGAACTTTGAGATATTAGCATATAACTGATGCTCCCTCAGTGTATTAAAAAAGATCTCAATATTTGTAGAATGGTCATGTCGAGTGTTATATTACACCAAGATATCGTCCATGAAGACCACCATGAAGGAGTCCAAGTATGGATGGGACACTTGGTTCATCAGTTCCATGAAAACTGCAGGCGTGTTCGTCAGAACGAATGGAATAACCAAATACTCTTATAGGCCATACCTACTCTAGAAAGCGGTAAGATATATATCAGATGGTCTATCATGCAACTGATGGAAACCGGATCTCAGGTCAGTATTCGAGAACACCTGGTCTCCTCGAAGCTGATCAAATAGATCATCAATCCTAGGCAAGGGATATTGGTTCTTGGCCATAAACTAGTTCAAATTCCGATAGTTCACAAAAATCCTGAGAGTACCCTCTTCCTTCATGGAAAACAGGACAAGCGAACCCAAGGGAAGTACTGGGTCAGATTAAACCCTTTTCCTGCAACTCCTCCAACTCCTTCTTCAGTTCCTACAACTCTGGTTTAGCCATCCTATTAGGAGGAATGGACACCAGTTCTGCTCCTAGCACAAGATCAATAGAAAAGTCTACCACAAGCTCCGAAGGCAATCCCAAAAAGTCTTCTGAAAATACATATCTGAAACGACTCACCTGTGGAGGAAATTCTAACTATGAAGTCCCCTGGTCATCCTGATATAGACTAGAAATCTGGGCTATAACTCCTCTTAACCCGTGATGCTCTGGACCCGCTCCGCTCGTCTGGACATTGCATTCGCCCCTATGAAGAAAGGATCCACCTTCTTGTGACATGAAACTCACCCTGTGGTGATAATAGTCGATGAAAACTTGGAATGGAACTAACAAGTCCATCCCAAGAATGACATCATATCCTGTCATCTCTAGGACATAGTGGTCCCATAGAATGTGATATCCACCAACCTGTAGAGGGAACTCTTTACACTAATGTACACATGACATTCTAGTCCCCAACGGAGTGTCTAGCATCAAGATATCAACAAAAGAAACGATGTAGAGCCCAAGGATCTCCACGACAGCAACATATATAATGCTATGGGAATCCCCTATATCAAAAAGTGCAGAAGCTAAAAATGAGGCTAATAAGATCGTACCTCAAACTGTAGAAGGTTCGGGATCCTGCTTTTGCTGGCACTACTAGAAATCTAACCTATAGCCACAGACCTATTGCCATGGTTTTATAGGTCTGTGGCTATATCTATTTTATAACCACGGTTTATTTTTTAAACCGTGGCTACACTATTCCATTCCATTCTTTTTTCGATTCCCATCAAGCTCCGCCTCCATCCCTGATATGCGTCCCGTTTTTTTGTTTTTCGATTCCTGTCGAGCTCCTCCTCCATCCCTGATACGCGACCCTCTCACCGCGGCGACCTCCTCCCCCAACGACCTCTCTACCTCCCCAACGACCTATCTCACCACGCCCTCCTCTCTTCCCATGTGGCTTTCCTCTGTCTCCCTTGGTGTTGTCCTCTATCGCTCGTACTCGCCGGATTCGGTTCCTCCATCCCTCGTCATGGTTCATTCATTCACAGCACGGATTCTCCAATCGTGGCTCGGCTTCTCCATTCCAGGTTGCTCCACCCTTTGAGCGGTACTCCCTTCCTCCATACCATTCTTTGGGCATTCCTCCTCCATTCAGTGCGTCGGCAGAAGGGTTCCTCCATACCCTTATTTGGGCCTTCCTCCTCCATACGGTGAGTTGGCCCAACTAATTTGTATTTTTGTGGAACTGGGGGTTCCACCTAGGTCATTAGACTCACCAAAACTCATATACACGACCTGGGTATCAATATAAATGATGAGACCTTCTTGTTTTCTCTTAGGGTATAAGTATTTATTGGAGATGTAAATGTAGGAAATTTCTAGTAAGTTGCATAGGAGAAGGATTTATTAAGATGTATTATGTTAGTTGGTCCATATTCCAATTTTATTTTGGTTATCATTTAGAATGTATTGATGATATTTCAATTTTATTTATATTTGATTCTATGTTTTTCTGTTATTTCTTCTGAGATATTTTAATCTTCTACAATATATAGATTTATTTATTTCTAGTTTAGAATGTGGGGGATTAATTGGATCTCTATTTTGTTTCTATAAGTTTTTGTGATGTCTATTATATTGACGGGTGATGCCAAATTTTCAGTATATTTGGTCATGACCCTCAGGCCTTATATTAGAGATAAAAATGTCCTGATGAATATTCGAGGACCTCACCACTAGTTAGAAGAATTTGGTGTATGGTTAGGTGAACTTGAGGTCATGTAGAATCCATCTTTGGGTTCATTTTGGGTGGTCCATATTAGGGTGTAACACACACACACACTCACATAGGAATCCAATAGATATCATCCACATATCCTTGATAATACAATAACAATATGTACTTTACATACTGAATAATCCCAAAGAATACTACAAACCTTTATTAACCCAAAATATTGTTTTTAAATAGATAAGGGTATCCCATGCCTCTCCCAAACCATATCTTATATGTAATGACTAATGTTGTCATGGGGTGTGAAATCCTGATGATATTCGAATATTTATTCTTGAAGTAGGGGATTCTCTATGAAATGGGATTAAAATTGGAAATATCAGAATTGGGATTAAAATTGGAAATATAAGAATTGGTATGGACCTTCCATGAGTGGTTGGTCACCATAATATTTTTAATAGGTTATATGATGATATTATATACAATTATTCCATTATTTGTCTTATGTGAGGAGTATAAGAGGATTAGTCCCCACTAGAATTTAAATCGTGACCAAACTTATGTGATTAGCATAACGGGACTAGTCCCCACTAGACCTAAAATCATGACTAGAATTTTTTGATGAGTATAAGAGGACCCTACCTTTCCATATATGAAAAGTATAAGATTTGTTATGTGATAAGAATGGGATGATTCACCTTTCCTAATGCATCATAATCCCATCTTTCCACATGCGATGATCATGGAATTCCTTCACCCTCACCGGCTTCTCCATTCACATCTCATCCATTCGTGACATCTCCATTCATGGTTCCTCCACCCCTCACGCGTTCTTCTCCTCCAACATACCCTTCTTAGGGTGTAAATCCTCTATCTGGTGTATCATCCGATGCTTCCCCTCTCCAAGATTGAGCTCCCTATCCTCTGCTTGACCGAACTGCCCTTCCCTGTCTGTTACTCTTGTGAAGGACTCGATCAACTCCCTGATCTCATGACATTGGCTCACACAATGGAACCATACCCGCTCCATCTCTCCCGGCTCTCGTGAAATCAGCTCAGGCGAAGGAACACTACCCTATCTATATATGTCAAAGGAACCCTACCTACTCCCTGCTCCCACGGATGAACCCTTCCTGCCAAGGGAATGAACCTTCTGGCTCCCTCCTATCATGATTCACCCCATCCTGTAGGTAATCACAATTCTTACATCTCTTTGAATGATATGAATCCTCATCTTCCATTCATTTATTTCTGACCAAATTAAACATATATTGAGATATTTGCTATAAATTGTCTTCTGTAATTCATGTTGTAATTTTTACTTTCATGATCATTTATATCTAATAGCATGTTTTCATGTTTCGACTAGCCTGTTTCCCAGAGTGCTTTTGATTTTATTTTCATTAGGGAGATTTTCATAGATAATCCACTTGTGTTGTTTACATTGTAAAAATATAATTATTTATTCTTGTAATTATTTTGTTTCCAATTATTGAGATCAAATAGATATGGTATAGAACCCTATTTTTATGATAATTCATGATGAAGGGCTACTGCTGATCCATTGTGAGTAACAGATTCCATGCTTAGTAATAAATTTTACATTTCTTAGATTGGTGAAGGGATTTTTTTTCTGGGAGAATAGAGTGTACAAGGACTGGTTGTTGATACATAACAATGGGGTTTGAGTCGAAGAACATCTTGGGGACAGAATTGAGATACCTTGGCTTAGGATACAAAGCACATGTCAAATAGTTCTAAAAGTTAATGGTTTGATAGTTGTATTTTTTTGTTAATTGATATTCTTTAGGGATATTTGATTTGCTACTCAATACATTATTTTCTATATATAATTTTATTTATAATTTATATTGTTGACATTCTATTTGATGAACTATTTTTAAGTGCTAATAGTTTTATTCACCACAGATTTATATTGTACTCTATTGTTCTGTGATTTGATTGGAAGATTATATCATCTGGTCAACATCAACAAGACTAGGATGACTGTTTTTTTGTTTTTATTTTACAATTCTCACCCTATTATAGTTTCATATCATATAACATCACATATAAACCAATAAAATAAAACATTTTGTAAACTAAAATGGCAATTGTTTTTTTCATCTAAGAGATTAAACAAATATATAACACATCTGTCCAAGAAGAATAGAAAATATATCATTATAAGATCATTCTCACTCACACATTGAAGAGGAAACTGTTGAACCACAATGTAAAATAATCTAATGAATTAAAATTGTCTAATTAGGAAATCTGGAAAAATTTCGCAATATTGACAGGTAGACTTTCTTGAGTTCTAGCGTCTTATCTAATGATTTCTTCTTATCCCTCATTATTTTAATGTTCTTGACTTTAAAATATTTATCTCAAGCTCATAGCCTCGTAAACCACCTTAACACTACACATCCTCAACATAATCTCCATGGAAATCTTAACTGGGAACTCTTACTATCATGTGACAAGAACTCATCCCTACTTACGAAATGAAAAAAAACCATTTTCTGCTGGCAGATGCATTGTGTCTGATAGACATGGATAAAATTTTGTCTTAATACACACTTCTTTTACTTCTACAAAATGTTCCATAAACATATCCTACTATCAATTATCAAAATTCCATGTATCACTGAACAATAAACATGTCAGATTCTTTCAGCCATAGACAACTTCATTATGCACATAACCAAGTCCATGATTATTCATCCAACTAGATCTCAATCATGACTTACCTTGCCCGAAACATTCTCTAGGGAACACAAGAAATCTCTATAATCATTAAACAACTTCACTCACTAGCTCACGATCAAAAGCTTTGCCTCAAAATTAACTTTTCAATTATAAATCAGGGATTTTTTTCATATAATTTTATGTACCCTTCCATAGTCCCCTTGGAACATGGGTTACCATGATTAACGTGATGTATCTCATTTACGCAAGTCATCTTAATCATCCAAAACCTTATTTCCAACCTATGTCAGCATCATACATGAATTCAAGCTTCTCCAAATTTCAATATCCATTCTTTCAAAAGAAAAAACACAAAAAAACACACTTTATTAATATCCATCAACCATTTTAACTCAAAACCAATCATATTTTTTTGGTGAATACATATCTAATAGCAACATTTGAATTTACATACCACTACATTACTTCGACACCACTCTACTCATCCTCCTCAAAACATAGGAATTTAATTTGTTAAATATTCTATATTTATGAAACCAAAATAATAATGAAATTGGAGGCTCCAATATTTAATTTTTATTGAACCAGAATAGGGAACACTATCCATTGAATAAAAAAAATTGTCTTTAATATCCTCATAATGGAATGATGCTTGCCTTCAATTCCATATCCATGGAAATTTACATAAACACGTTCTTTGGAAATCACTTCAATCCTATCACTTTATTCATTCATAATTGCTCCCATTTTATTTATGCTGAAATTCAAGGTATCTTCTCTATTCCATTTCTTGTTCTCTAAGTCATCATCTTCTATCATCACATTTAAAATTCTTTCATGAAATCCCATTGTTCTACAATCTCTTATAAGTCTGGGATATCTTTGTTTAAATGGTATGAACACATCCTTGATTGGAACATGATGTTTTTCCACCTTTTCATAATACATTCTTTTTATCTCCATAATAGTCTAAAAAACCACTTCCTTTCTAAAAACCTATGTTATAATCACGTGAATTTAAATGGGTTTCAATACCTATTTTGGTGAAAAATATTTCTACACCAGAATTATATTGAAAAAGACTAATCCATTAATAAATAGTAACTACATTGATATATATGAAATTATTATCTATATAGCTACATATTTGTATTTATTTTCCAGTATACATATTTAGGTATGTAGTTATTTCTAGTATGCATTACCAGTTTTTACTCACATAGAAAATAAGTGTGACATAGCTACTGTATGCATTGATTGTTTTACTATGGATTACTAGTACGCACTTATATAGAGAACAATCACATTAATATTAGTGCCTTCTTATCTGAACTTGTTTTCCAAGAATTTATATTGGAAAAAATACAATATATGTGTAAGTGAATTTATAGTAGACAGTTATTTTAAAGCTTACATAGAAATATAAGAGAAAAAAATATAGTGGAGAAAGAGTTTTGAGAGAAATAATATATATATATATATATATAATCATATGTATTTATTATGATGTACTGTTAGTATATTATTTCCATACTTATGATATATTGTTTTTATATTAAATAAATCATCATATGTACATATAGAGAAGAAATCCAAACCAATTAGGATGAAATACTCTTCATATTACATTCATAGTTAAGTTAATATACCAACACTACATCATAATTAAATCAAATAGTACATCTTGAATTGAATCAATTTCAATTCAAGAATATTATCAGTTTGAAAATGTTAAAATATTTTAAGGGAATCTGTTAGGATGTATTAATACTTGAGTTTTTATTTTAACAAATTATAATATATAATTGATGAAATCATAAAAATACATTGTGATTAATATACAATGATGTATTTTAAACTTTTTTTATAACATCAATTATTCAGAGAATGTAATAATCAGATGTATTTATAATAACCAACGAAGTGTTATTTCTTCAATTAGAGGAGTTGATTAGTGTTTCCTTAGAAAAAACCAACTTAAAATCAAGTTTGTTAACACAAAAATTGTAAACTACAATTGAAATTTTAATCATAAGAGATCCAACTAAATTATGTTGGTATATTTATTATTATGTATTGTTGTTTTTTATGAACAGTACATCACAATTATACATTGATTTAATAACATAATTGATCCAAATCATTTATGTTCACATCCAATAATTGATGTTATCATAATAAATACGTTTGATTATTATACATTGATGTTTTTTTTATATTTTTAGTATAATAAACTTTAGAAATACATTATTAAACCCCTTTTTTCATATGATGAATCATTATTTTTGTGGTCTGAGTATAAATTTCATTGTATTACAGGTTGTGCCTTCTGATGCAACCTCTCGACAATATGTTTCATGTACTACAAAAATTCCTTCTTTATACTCAATAGTATGAACTATTTAATTTTCTTTCTGTTTCAATTTTATATTGAGAATACAATTTTTTTATGTAAACCTTTACATTTTATTGGTGAAACTCCTTTTTCATTCTATGAAATCTATTTTTGAAAAATACTTAAGCTAATTTTGTCTACAACTTCTAAAAAATTAGATTTTCAATATGTTATGTATTCTCCTCTTCTTTTCCATAGCAGCTGCTATATCAGTTTTATATATTCCAGCAACATACACCTTTCATTCAAGGTTTGATAATTAATCTCATATTCTAATTTTTCCACACTCATTCTAGGTGTGGCACAATGTATTATTTTTTTGAAGATATTTCTTGTTAATTCATATAAATTCTCTGGATATTGTTCCATGATCTACTCCTTTTCATATTAGTGTTGTGATGACCGTTATTGTGTGGTCTTATAAAATGGTTCAGCTTACTCCCCAAACTCTATGCCCTTTGTTCTTCATTTTGATCATTACCCATATCTGGAATTATGGAATGTTTCTTCCTCTTCATGGCATAGATCTTTTTTAATAACTAGTTCCCTTAATATCTAACCATTTCCAACTCCAAAATTTCTCAGCCTCATTCACCATGGAATGGGGCAGGCTTTTGTGAAATTTTCATTCACCATATCACTTTTCTCTTTCTCCCGATAATTCATTGTAGGCTCCAAATCCTTCCCACTACTGACTATTATTTAATAAACATAACAAACATCATCAAACACGATTTGACTTTCCACCTACACATGCGCATCCATATACTTCCATGTGAACCAATTCTTTATATCTTCTTGAGAATTATCTTTTTATAATGTCATTAATATATTCCTATGCTTTAAACATTTTACATCATTTTTTATTTTTAAAAAACCAACACACAAGCTATTTGGTTACAAAATTCTCCTCATTTGGTGTTCATTCTCTTCTCTACTCCCCCTTTCTCAGGAAACTTCTTTCACAAGATATATGATGGAAAAAAACAACTTTTCATGCCTCCAAATATGAATTTCACACCATAGTCCCCTTGTTGGATAGAATAATTCCATATTTTTTTATTTTTAATCATAGAAATACATTCTTTAAACCCACCTACACTTACCACAGTAAGTTACAATTAGTGAATTCTACACTTTGAATTGAGTTGTAGACAAATCCTCTAGGCCTTGTGAGTTGTATATTTATGTATGAAATGATATTTTAAGCCAAAAAACTTGTTTGTTATGTGTCACTCACCTCTTTGACCTACCACATGATTAAACAGCCTATTATGTAAGTGTTTATGCCTCTTTTTTTCATCCCTTTCTTCAATCATTCATGTATCATTCTAATATTTAGTTATGAATTGTCAAGTTATTATGTAGTTTATGGTATTGCAAAAGAGAAGGGATACACTCGTCATCGGTTTTAGGAACGTTCCTGATTGAGGATGGTCCCTATTATTTTTTCATGCTGCAAAACCTGCTTGGGAAGCTCTCTCAAAGTCTATATAGTCAGGTATGTCCTGTAATTGCAGGATTTTCAATGCTGTAGCTTCAAGAATCCATTTTTCTTTATTTTTTATGATGATTTTGTTGTGTCAGTATGAAAGGGGAAGGGGTCCTTTCTGGGTTTGGGGGGATCTATTTGTTAGGGGGGGGGGGGAACTGGCAGTGGGGGAGGGTGAGGGAGGGCAGTGGGGAGGAGGCAAGTGGGGGAGGGTGTATGGGGGCCTGTAGGGCATATGAGAGGGGTGCAGGAGGGCAGGGGGGTCTGCAGGGGAGAGGTGCAGGAGGGATGGGGGGGGGGGACTGGAAGGGGCAGATGGTGCAGGAGGGCAGGGGGGGGGGTGTCTTCAGGGTAGTGGGGAGGAGGGAATGGGGGGGGGGGGGGGGTCTGCCGGGGAGAGGTGTAGGAGGGAAGGGGGGGAACTAGCAGGGGGAGAGGGTTCAGGGGGGAAGGGGGGTGTCTGTAGGGTAGTGGGGAGGAGGGAAGGTGGGGGGGGGGGTCTGCAGGGCAGTGGGGAGGGGTGCAAGGGGGAGGGTCTGTAAGGCATAGGGGAGGGGTATAGGAGGGCAGGGGGGTCTTCAGGGGAGAGGTGAAGGACGGAAGGGGGGAGTGGGGGGTGTCCAGGGTCTGGAGAGGGGAATTTTCAGGGGTAGGGGGGACTGGCAGGGGGAATTGGTAGGGGCAGGGGGTGCATGGGGGAAGGCAGGGGTAGGGTGGGGAGGGAAAACTGGCAGAGGTGGAGGGTGAAGGAGGGAAGGGGGGTGTCTGCAGGGCAGTGGGGAGGAGGGCGGGGGGGGGGGGGGGGGGTGGGGATTGGCAGAGGGTGTGACCTATTTAATGTTGTTTAACTATCTTATGTACATATTACTAAATGATTAATCAAAACAATTTCGTTGTGGTCAAAAAACCGCCCAAATTAACCCAAAAAATCATCATTTAATTCTTATCTAATTATTCATTCACATGGAATATCATATATTTTATTATAAGATCATTTAAACTTAAAGAATGTCATTAATAACTTGAAATATCATTTCTAGATGTTTATCCATGTTCTACATGAAAATTCATTTAAGAATACAAATGAACCGCTCAAGAAAACCATAAAAATGAACATTCCTGAACAATGTTATTAAACCCTATAACTCATCAAAAGGCCCATAAAATTACATAATGAAACTGGATCGGGCCAACACGTCGTGGTCACATCACGGTCACGCTGCGGTCATGCCGCGGTCACGCCGCGGTCATGTCGCGATCACGCCGCGGTCATGCCGTGGTCATGCCATGGTCACACGGCGGCCACGCCGCGGTCACGCCGCGATCATGCCGTGGTAATGTCGTGATTTGGCCCCGCTCTAGCCACATCTATCCCACACCAGCCCCCTTCCACCTAAATTTGTATTCTCCTTGGACAAATCTTCCATTATGCTATTTCTTGCCTCTATTTTCAAATACAAGGAAGTCTTGTTGGCATGAATCTATGTTCTTCTCCTTCTTCCATGATAGAAGAATCCAATCTTAGTCAAAACAAACATTAGGAAAGACCATTCAACTCTATTATTAGCCTTTTTTAAGTCATGTTTCCATGGAATAATTCATTGTTAATATTTATTATATTTTTTCATATATTAAAAAATTTCATGTGACAATATGGCATTATCATATATGAGTATTTTATGAACAATGGAAATTTTATTTTCAAAAATAGAAGAGGGAAGAAATGGCCGTATCTGATTCACTGGAATTGAGGAGAATATAAATAAAATTATAGAGGCCGATGAGTCTAAAATTAGTGACCATTGATGTTTTTTTTATTTTTTATTTTTTTAATAAGGGTTATAAGAGTTTCATTGATCGAGTTAAAGTAGTCATTTCCCACCCAAAGAGCATATATGAGACCCGAAACATTCCTTCCAATAATTTTCTTGAAATTCTTGAAAAAAAGTAATGGAAAACATCATAGACTAGTGCTTTCATTGAATGGTTCTGGTTAAGTTATTTAGGATCTCAACATCTGTAATATCACACATAATAGACTTATTAAACTCCTCTAAAACAACCAGTCTGAGTCATTCTTTATATTAGGAGAAATGGGAGACTACCCCACTATACAAAGTTCAGGGATAAAGAGAAAAATATTATTACACATATCATTATGAATTGATAGAACTTCCATCAGAATTAGCAAGGAAAAAGATGTGGTTATTTCTGTAATGTTCAGAGGACTTTTTGTGGAAATAGGGGTTGGTTGCATCAACATCCTTCATATGAGCATCCCTCTCTCTCGAATACCATAAAATCTCCATTATTTTGAGGTTAACATCGAGTTCTACTTCCATTTTATAAATACATGAAACTTCAGCATCCATGGGGGATTGTGAAATAAGATAATTTATTCTTTTATCAATATAATCACATTGAATATCTGGATAGAGATATTTTGTGTAACTATATTGTTTATGTTTAGTGGTCCTCTGATAAATATTATTTTTAACATCATTTTATTCTCTTGACCACCCCAACTAGACCACATCTACACAGTCATCCTCCCCCACGAAGAAGACTTCAAATCTGAAGGATCATTCAAATATGGGCCCCCCATCCCTGTGTGAGAAATCATTGAGGATTGGGGTATGGTCAAAAGTATAAAAAGGGATATGAGAAACATGAACGGATTTAAAGATGTTGATCCACTCATATGATCCCAGAAATTTTTCAAGGCGTTATTTAATGTGGGTCACCAAATATATTCCCCTAAATTAGATAAAGGGGTAGCATGAGTAATCCAAGTCCCTTAGATCTGCATTATGGGTTTCTTTAACGAAATCCAACACCACCAGTGATTATCGGTGAGCACCCCATTTTTTGATGAGTTGTACATAATTTCATTGAATTATCCACTAATGAGGAGGGGTCTCTATGAATCATTACAAAGTCTATTAATAGCGTTCCAATACCTTTATTTTTCCTCAGGGTTGGCCATTTGTATAATCCCATGAACACCCATAAGGAGGAATCATGTTAGTGGATTTTAGAAACAATATGGTTGGGAGAAAAGTTTTTGATTTCAACAGCTTTATTATCCCTTCATAGGAGGTAGAGAACCCATACATGGCTTCACCAAGCCAATGGGAGGAACCCTTGAATGTCGACATTGATCACCCCATTTTTTATATCCTTGCATTCCAACATGGTTTCAGATAGGAGACCTCTGTCAGGGTGGATTTTTTCAAACCTACGCATGAGAATTCAAACATTTTGCGGGTTTCCAAACCCATGAATGTTCTAACTCAATATTTTAATAGCAGTATGTGGTGATAGTTCATTCCAGCCTCTACCTCTAATCACTCAATAGTAGAGACAGTTTCTATGATCCTCGGTCTTTTTGGAAGATGTTCATCTGGAATTGAAATCGAGGCCTCATCATATTCTTTTGAGTAGGATTGAACTGTGTTAGGGATTTTAGTACTAGGGTCTCCTTTGGTGATCCTACTACACGACCGGTGTTTTTTATCCCTTGGCCTCATCCAATTAATCTTATTGTGGTCATCCTCTAAGAATGAAGTGTAAGAGTCTGTGAGAGGGGGTGATCCTGGTCTGGGGGGTCACAATAGGTTTGTTTTGTATTCTACATGTTTTGGGCGTACCCATAGGATCACATTGTGGGTATGTTTTTGATTCTATCTTGTTTTAATGGGGGTGATTTTCATTAGTTAAATAATCCTGCGAGGGCTGGAGAAGGGTTGGAGGCCTGGGGTGGTTTGCTGGGGGCAGGGGGTTTGTAGTGGGCTGGGGGGAAGTGCAGGGGGCAGGGTGTGTGTGCAGGGGGGGGTGCAGTGGGCTGGGGGGGTGTAGTGGGCAGGGGGCAGGGGTGTGTGCAATGGGTTGTGGGGGAAGTGCAGTGGGCAGGGGGGAGTGTAGGGGGCAGTGCTGGGGAAGGGGGAAGGTGGGCTGTTTTTTATGGAATGGGGGACATATAGCCACAGTTTAAAACCATGGAAATAGGCCTATAGCCACAGTTTCAAACGATGGAAAAAGGCATATAGCCAAGGTTTTAAACCGTGAATATATATATTTCCAGGCTTAGGATTCTTCCACAGTTTGAAAACCCTGTCTATAGGCTGTTTCCACGGTTCAAACTGTGGCTATAGGGATATATCTACTGTTCAAACCGTGGCTATAGGGATATAGCCACAGTTTTAAACTATGGCTATAGGTTTTACCCTATAGCCATAACAATACCAGCCACGGTTTATGAAACTGTGTCTATAACCTATATCCATAGTTCCAAACCGTGGATATAGATTTATTTTATAGTAGTGTGACTCTGCTCCACTACAAAATTCTGGCCCATACCAAGACCCTGTGACCCTGCCTGGCCACTCTAAGATGATCCACCCTGATGTCACTAAATATCAGGCGACTGGATACCACGACCATGACCTCCAACTCAGCCCGAACGACAAGAAGAACTCCAGTTCCCAGACTGGTGAGAAACTGGTGGCACTGCTCCTGAACGAGGAGTCATAGAAGAATCCTTGTCATTAGCTTCTGCTGTGAAGAACTGAAAAAAGTGCTGAAGGTTACCCATATTGCTACTAGATCGTCACTCCACTGGGTCTCCTAGGAACCGTGGCCTTGTATACCCACTTCTCCCACACTGGTATCACACCACATGGCTACCGGAATATGCATCCCGCCTACTATGATCTCCTCATGAAGCCTCCCTACGGTGCTTCCTGCTATCAGATGGCGGAGCACTAAATCTGGATGTCGAACTGCCTAGGCTCACAGCTCCAGAATCCCTCAAATTATGCTATGAGATCATCACCTGGTAGATGATAGAGGATATCGAAGTCAACCTAAAGATGTTCACCTGAGATCAGATGTCGTGCCTCAGACCATCCTCAAACTTCCATGCAAGGAATAACACATCACCTCATTGAATATGTGTGAAATTCTACAGATCTGTGATGCGAGAGGAATACTCGATAAGAGTAAGAGTACCCTGAACTGGACTCATGAACTCTCGGGTTCGATTGACCCTCAAGGTCTCAAGATAGAAGTAATCATAGAAGATGCACCGAAACTCATTTCTAGCCATATTCTGTTGGCGTCCCGCCTGTGAGATAAAATCCCACCACCAATTGGAGGAGTCTCCGAGCATGTTGGTGGAGTGATTCACCCTCTTCTATTGAGGTATCACTAGATGTTTGAAAATTGTCAGCGTGGCTTCTAGCCATGACTCTGCAGCCTGGGGTCCTCCATCCCCTGAAAAAGTGGGAGGATGATGTTGCTGGAAGACCCGCATCAAATCAGTCATCGATGGGGCAGGAGGAGGCACTCCCTGAATGGTCTGCATTATCTTCATAAATCCCTCCATGAACTATGAATCAACACCTATTTCAGGTACAATGGCGGGTGCCAAGGCTGGCACAACTGGAAAATCTACTGGTAGTCCCTGATCGGCCATGTATGGTATCTGATCACCGTCTGGTAACCAGCGAACAACTGGAGGACGTCTTATTGGCATGACTCTACAAGGTCAAGAACACACCGTAGATCAAGATTATCAGGGACTAAAAACAAGGAGTGTAATAAGGGAACCAGAGAAAGAAGGCACTCATGTTTTACAAAACATGACTACACGACGTGTACATTTCCTACATGGCGTGTTCCTTGAAGTCATTTACATGGGCGTGTACTCCTGACTAAACTGGTCGTGTAATACCCCAGACACATGGCGTCTTGTCTCAACACACGACCTGTACTTAAGTCCCATTTCCCTACCCGATTCCTTCTACACGGCCAAGCCACATGGCTCTCCTAAGGATAGACTACATGGAATGTAAAATTCCTACACAGCGTGTACTTGGACAAGCTTCACCTGGCCTGTGTTATTAGTGACACGACCTGACACATATCTCACACTACACGGCATGTTCCAAATGGACACGGTGTGTATGAGAATGGATAACACCAAACTGTGTTGTTCATGAAACGGCCGGGTACCTGGGTTAGACTACACTGTGGGTTCATGGCAGACACGGTGTGTACATGAAAGGGTAAAACCAACCCGTATTGTTTGTGACACATGCGGTTACCTGGGTTAGACTACACGGTGTGTTTAGGGAAGACACGACGTGTATAGATTAAGGTCTACTTGTCCATGTTGTTAGTTACACGGGCGGATACAGGGTCAACACTACATGGCGTGTTCGACTGGTACACGGTGTGTTCCCACCAGATTTTCCCCATCTCGTGTCTATACCCACACAGCCTATGAAACAGTTTTGAGACTACATGGCCTGTACATAGAGTACATGGAGTGTACTTAAGAAAAATAGTTTCTTCCTTAATGGAATAACACACGGCGTGTACTTAACATTACACAGCCTGTATTCTGGGTTTTTTCGGACAGTAAGCCTCAAAAACTACTCTGGATCCCATAAAACACTAAAACGAGCATTGAAGGTGCCAAATTCCGATCTGTGAGGGACCATACTCCCCGTGAATCAAATTTTGGCATCTTATACACATTATAACATGGAAAACATGGTAATTATCCACAAAATTCCGGTCCATGAGGGCCCATAACACCTTAAGAACAACATTTTGGCATTCATTCAAGAAAATATCTACACAAAACAATACCCTATCGAATAGTAGGTATTTTTATCAAGGAAACTATCACAAAAACATGCATATTTTACACATCATCTATGAAAACAATATGAAATACCTAATGAATCCTAGATGGTATGGAAAAAATGCAAGAAATGTGATTTCTATCAAGTTCCTATATGATGCATGAGATGACATACCCCCATCTCATCGGGTTGAAACAGAAATAGGACCTTAGTGGCATCAACAGTAACAACACAAATCATGTGAGTCACTCAAGGTGAAATCAAATCAAATGTAACAATTTCAAAACCAGAAAAAGTTACAATTAAATGAGGTAGATTGGATTTTCCCTGTACATGGGTTAGCTAATCCCGGGCACAGCTTTACACCAAGTACCAATTCCTTCCTATCCTGGGCTATAGGCTCCAAACCGTATGTTAAGAGAAAATAAACCTCTGATACCACTTTGTAATGTACCAGTTCTGGAAGCCACCCAGAGGCACCCTGTACCCGGTTGGCCACATGGCCTCAAGCGCATTTCCCCAAATGCTAGAGGCTGCCGACTAGAAGCGAGGGCCTTGGGTGTGATTGTTGAGAAACTATGACCTCATTGGAAGAGTACACAACGGAAGTAAATAACTACATACAAGAGCAGAAGCAGTAATAATGACATACAGTAGTAACAGCAGAAAACTGAATGTATAAACTGGAGAATATATATAAAATGATGTATGATACATATGTTTAGGAAAACATCCAAAAAATTCACAATTCTGGAATACAACAGTGCTAAACCAAAGTATAAAAGAAATAAGATAAAATCATCAACATCATAATCCATATCTTGGTCCCATGATCTCTAGCTCCATAGAAAATAAGGTACCTAATGTAGAATGGCTCATTCCCTTATCTATAACTATAACAATAGAATCTGTTTGGGCCCAAAAGCATATCCCAAACAGGTTGTGAGACTAAATCCCAGTAGGCAACCACCTGAAGATCTATGACTAACAGTCAGTGAATATATGGCAGGTAAAAGTACGGAAAATAGTAAACAGGAAAGTGATCAGCAGTAAACATTTCATAGTTCAATATCAAGAAACGGCTAAACAAACAAATAAACCTCAACAGGTAACCCTCTAGGAAGTACTCACAGCCATCCCCTCTGGTCCTACCTAAGAAGTACAAACAACCCTCTGGGCAGTACACTCAGCCTAACCCCTCTGGTTTAGTCATAAGAATATAACAAGACTCTTTAAAGAAGCGGTCACAGTCAATCCCGTTATAGTGAAAGGTAAATAAAGACTCTCTGAGGAAACTCAGGCAGTCATTCCCTGTATAGTCTAAGGTAAAGAAAGACTCTCTGAGGAAGCTCACACAGTCATTCCCAGTATAGTCTAAGGTAAAGTAAGACTCTCTAAGGAAGCTCACATATTCCATTACCCATATAGTCTAAGGTAGTCAAGGACTCTCTGAGGAAGCTCACAAGTCAATTACCCTTATATCCCCAAGGTCAAGGACTCACTGAGGACGCTCACTCGGTCAATTACCCTTATAGCCCAAGTCGTACAATTCAAACAAAGACTCTCTATGGAAGCTCACACGGTCAATCCCCTTATTGTCTAAAGTTATAAAGGATTATCTCAGGAGGCTCACTCAATCAATTCCCCTAATATCCCCAAGTGGTTCTAGGTTCTCTGAGGATGATCACTCGGTCAATCCCCCTTATAGCCTAAAGTGCTCAAAGACTCTCTAAGTATGCTCACTCGTTCAATTCCCCTTATAATATACTACACTAGGTTCTAATGACCCTGTGTAGGTCAAAGAGCATAGAAGTATAACGTGGAAAAAGTAAAACTATGGAACTACTTGGATAAATAGTATCAATCATAACAAGCATGTCAGAATACAAACTCTCCATCCTACAACAACAGGCATGGAAAACAGGTAAGGCAACCAAATTGTCTAAACAGGATTAAATGGTTGTAAACTGAATATGCAAGGGAAAAACATCCAAAGAATAACAATCTACCCTACTCATATCCAAATCACCTCAAAAAAAGCATACAATCATGGAAGGAAAACAGCAGGGGTAAAATAGTAAACACGCAATACCCCGTTCAAGGGTATTGGTGGAATTTGAATATAATACTCAACAACATCGAATGAAAATGCGCAAACCACCTACCCAGGGGTTAGGAGATCTCTATACGTGAACCTAGAAGCTTGAATATCCTTAGAACATCATAGATATAAGAAAACGTATAAAACATTCAACCCACTATAACTTGGAAAAGAAGAGAATTCATGAAACGAGGCCCCAGAAGAGGAGAGAACTCACCGATGCAATTCCAATGCAACTGACGATGTTCAATTCAGAGGACATACGGTGGCTTGGAGGCTCGTTAAATATCTGCATCCGTATGGAGATCTCAGTAAAACGAGGCCTAAAATAAGATCATTCTGGTGATTAGACACGACCCTAGTGTGTTTAATGAAAGAATGAGAAGTACACGGTATGTACTTTTGAAGTACACATCGTGTACTCGCCTTTTCCGTGCTCTACTTTAAAAAGCCTCCAAGTCACTCCTACACGGCCGTGTGTGTGGCTACTACATGGCTAGAAGACAACCTCCTATAGCAAGGAAGTACACGACGTGTACTCATAAAGTACATGGTGTGTACTCATAAAGTACACGACGTGTACTTAGATAATTTCTAAAATTTCCTTTTTCCTCAAAAAACGACCAGAAAAGGAAAAACATACCTGAAAAAAAGTTCAGGTTCTTACATAAGTATGGATGAATTATCTTTTTCATTGAGGCCATAAATATTGATGGATAATTTTTCATCCTAATTGGAATTACAATAGACTGAAAAAGGCCATACTTGCTTTTGAAAGTAGTTCTTGGTATATCAGAGGTCTGAACTCTCACCTACTGATACCCTGATCTCAGATTGAGCTTTGAGAACACACAAGCCCCCATTATCTTTTCAAAGAGATCATAGATATGTAGAAGATGATATTGGTTCTTCATGTTCATTTTATTCAATATCCATTAATTGACACATAAGAGTAAACTCTCTTCATCCTTCATTACAAAAAATACATGTGAATTCCAAGGCGACGTACATGGATGGATAAACCCTTTATCATCTAACTCCTCAAACTTTGTTTTGAGATCTTGAATCTCAGTCAATACCATTCTATAATGTGTAGTAGATACTATCTCAGACCTCAGCATGAGATCAATAGTGAATTTCACATCTCTCATAGGAGGAAACCCTGAAAAGTATTCAAGAAGGACATCTTGAAATAGTTCTACTATTGCTGGAAGGACTTATTTCCTATCATTCCCATTATCCAGCTAAAGATAAGAAACCTTGTCTTTGAGCTCTACCATTTGCTGATTAATTGATCCATCTCGTCCTGCATGGATATCCCATTCTCCACAATGAACATACTAGTTTCCCTAGAGAGATACAAAGATCACTCCCCTGTGGTAACAATCAATGTGGTCTCGGTATGAAACTTTCCATTCCATGCCCATAATTAGGTTGAAGCCCATTATATCAAGGACATTGATATCCCAAATAAAATGATACTCTCTGATCTCTATCAAACATTTCTTACATATACAGATATCCCTATACCATCTTCCCAATGGTGTATCGATATCCATTAGCCCGCTTAAAAACTCCGCCTACAGGCTCAAACCATTAACATGATTTGATGATATAATGGAATGAGATGAAACAGTATCAAACAAGTCAGTAGCTAATGTAGTAGCAACAATAATAGTACCTCTCAATGTCGATGGACTAGAATAACTCTCCACAGGTGTATTTTTCACTAAATATTACAGTCCTACCCCTATTACATGTGGTGTCATCTGAATTGATTTAGTAGAACCACTCTAATGATATAGGATCTCATACCATGAAGCACCAATTCCACTACCTCTACCGCCTATGCCCATAGAGTTATATCTTCCATACCTATATAATGTAGAAGACCACCATCCCACACTCTGACTCTATGTAGATTCTCCCTTAGCACCAGCCTTTCACCGTTTCCTGATGAAATTCTATAGGTTCCCCATTTTACAAAAAATCAACACTCTATTGGTTGTTGACGACATTGTGTACGATAGTGTCTCCACCTACGACACTAGTGGCCAAGAACATGAGTAAGATCTGGTGAAACTATTCCTCTTATATATCCACCTTTCTTTCCAATGTACTGACTAAGTTTATCATAATGACACTTCCTTCTCTCAAAAGGGGCACTCCCTGATCATCCAGTGTTAACTGCATGTCCATTAGTATAAAAATTTTCTAGTTCCCCTATGAAATGAGAGCCAAATTAACCACCTTTGAGAATTTCTTCAGCCTGAAGATATTTACCTGGGACTTAATTTCACACCTAATTCCATCCTTATATCTTTTTTTTTTGAATAAGACTCATAATCTTCCAAATCTCGAGAAAATTCTTTAAATTTGTGAAATGTTCAGTGTAATCCATTATCGAGTTTCTTCCTTGGTTTATATGCATAAAATCTGAATCCTTCTCTTCTCTCAACATCTCTGGATAGAAGTGCTCCTAGAACATCTCCAGAAAGTCCTTCCATAACATATCATCACTTTGTCCAGATCATACATGAATGTCCCACGGGTGCTTTGCTGACCCCCATTGCATATTAGAAGCCAACTTGACCCTCATCTGAGCTGGAGTTTCTAAATGGTCAATTATCATCTCTATAGATTCAATCCATAATTCATCTCCCTCAGGTCCACCCTATCTAGTAAAAGTAGGAGGGTACTGTAGATGAAACTCCCTTTTCAGCTCAAAAATGATTTTAAGAACCCTACCATGGTTTCTCACCATGAATGTCATGAGACAAGAAAAGTTATATAAAAAAACCTCCCCTTCCTCCTCATCTTGCATCAATGGTGCCTCAAGTTTCCTATTTGGATGTTCATTGAGGGCCATACCCCTAAATATCTCCCTCAATAAGCATCATGTAGGAATAACACTAAAAATCATAAAACTCTTCTTAGGTCTCATAACTCAAACTTATAACTTTTATGTAAATGGAGAAACTAGCACAACATGTTTTAAAATGGTGCTTCTCCCTTTTTTCTCACCACATGGTCAAAACTGTGGCCTTATCACTCCCCTTAACCATCCTTATCATAGGCCTTAGTAAACAATGGTACATTCAGTCTCATTAGTTAATTTATCCATTAACTAATAACACTATCTCAAATTAATTAATTCAAAAATTAATTATTTGATCGTACACCTTTCATCAATCAAGGTCATCATTAGACACTTATTTATTCACATTTAGCGTCATTAATTCAATATCACAACAAGAAAAATAGTTCATGTTCAACAAAATACCCATAACCTATTTTCCTATGAGTTCCTAGAATGATGCATGTCACAAAAACCCTGAGTTCCTAGAACGATTCATGTGAAATCAAGTATCATCCCTCATTAGGCCAAGAATAAAAATTTAACAAATGTCAAAACAAATATCACATCACACAACAAGTTCATCACCCAAGGTGAAATAATATCCAACTATAACAACAAACAACAATAAAAAAACTTCCACCCAAAGTACTGAGATTATCCCCCGTGCATGGGTTTGAAACTCCCATACACAAGCTCATTACCAAGCCTCGACTCTTCCTAGTTTCATGTCTACCATTTTGAAAATAATAAGTCAAAATAAAAATAAAGGAAATAGAATGCAACTGATACACTTATAATAGACCAATACAACCAAAAATCATGATACTGTCTGCTTTGGGCCTAGACCACACAGTTTTTCTTTCCCTAGGCTCAAACTCTCACGTATCCTCTAAGAAAAGGCCTCAGGATGGGAGAGGTATCCACACCACATTATATAGGGTTTATTAGTTCTCCTCATCCTTAGATGTGGTATAACCATTGTACACCCCCTATAAAGGCCTAGCATCCTCGCTAGCACATCAAATGGACACTACATAGTATTCCACATTGTAATGTCTCGACCCAGATGCCACTAAACGGTGCCTTGGGATGGATGGCCACATTCCCTCAAATGCACCTCCCCGTATGCCAAAGGGGTCTTACTAGAAACGAGGGTCTGTTAGGTCTGTCTTATGGAATATATACCATATTTTATCATAATAAAACAAAAATGGAAGAAAACAACAATAACCATGCGTGGAAGTAAATAATTAACCAGAATAGTACCATGTCATATGATATTAAAACAAGAAAATACCATACTCAACTGAAAGGTAAAACATGTTATGACAATTAAAATGTCAATTTTCTACAATTATACTAAAAGTGAAGACACAACGACTCCCATGCATGTCCCAAACCATGTCTAGTTCCCTCTTCCATGCTCCAATACCAAATAACAACCTATCCCATGGCCTTTCCCTTATCTTGTCCTACAACAAAAAAGTATACTCGGGTGTCGATCAGGCGGTCCAAATTGGGTGTGAGTAGAACATCATAGGATACCACCAACGGTTTCCAAAACAAGTCTAATTAGAATATAGTGTATGAAGTTTAATGAACCAATAAATACAATGCATACTTATGTAGTTGTAACCTTGTAATTTAATCCTTAATCATCACATTAGGCCCAATTTTAATTCATGTTTTCCATGTGAATAATCATTCATTATTATCTTATTTTTGGTGATGAACGTCATGTCAATCACCCCAATCTCATTGAGTGTAGGTATCCATGCCTAACACTCCATATCTCATTCGGTGTATGTTTTCATGCCTAGCACCCCAACATCTCAAGCTTTGATAACTATTGGGGAGGAACACCATGTCCATGTCCCTACTTCTAATTGGTCTCGAACACCATTTATAGCACCAAAAAAATCTATTACATTTAATAATTCTTTAACTCCCATGAATTTTCCACATCGTTCAATTAATAATCCAATGGTTAGTAAAATATTTCAAATTCCATTAGTTAACTCAACAATTATCTAAGAACATAACCCATTAATTAATTCGTCATTTATTTAATCAATTAACACAATTCTCATTACATAATTAATTATTCACAATTAATTATCCTTGTAAAATATCAAATTGTCAAAATTAATTCTCACAATTAATTATCTTGATCAAAATCATGGAATATAATTAATTCTCGCAATTAATTATCTTACATATCCAAACATCATTTCATAATTAATTTCCCCAAATTAATTATCTTAACAAGATCAATTAATTATTTTAGTTACAATATCTCTACCCATTAACAATCTCCAAAACAAATATATATTTGGGAAACCCCCCTTCATTTGTTTCGTGATTCAATTATCAATTAATCTCCATGGAAATCACAAGTCAATTCCAAAATTCTAATTACTTTAATTCAGGAATTCATTTATCAAGGGAAGCTATCAAATCCATAATCTCGCATTAACATATAAAATACAGGACTATATGAGTTCGATTTAGAACACCCACCATAGTTTATTAATGAATGTTATCCTAAAGGAAATCCCCAAAATCCTACAGGCACAACATCGTTGATGAAGCTCTGGATCTAATTCCCTAATCAAAAATTCAGATCAAAGGCATCGAGATCTTTCAAATGAATATCTTGATCCAAAATACTAGATCTTGATATCGACTCATTGGTTTAGATCAATGTAAATGATTGAGATCTTCCTTGAAAAGATTAGGGAATGATATAGGATAGAATCAGAGAAGCAATGGGATGAAATCAACTTACCCAGAAGAGAGTAGATATTCAATCCGGGCTTCTATCTCAAATAATGACTTTAAAATCAACTTGGAATCCTTTTGGAAGGATATGGTGTCACCTAAATTTTTTAAATACCAATAAAAGGTTTAAATATGGATGTATAAGGGGTTTGGGTGGGTTTTAAATTATATTTTCAGATAACTAATCCCACGTGCATAGTTTCTTGGGCAAGGGCACACGGTTAGAGAAAAAATTATTCCAACAGTGAAGATCACTATGTCTGATTTTTTATTGTTTTCATGGTTTAGTCACATGGGTTTTCAAACCATATGGAAACTATGTGGACCTCACTATCTAGGTTTTCGTGGTTGGAATGGTTTAGTCACACGGTTTTTCAGACAGAGCACAAACCAAGAAAACCCACTGTTCGTTATTTGTTTCATTAAAAAAATCCTTGAAATGCACCCCAAGGGACTACTCTAAAACAAAGGTACTTAAATACATCAAATGTTCATGAAAACGAACTTTATATGACTCCAGAAAAGGCTGGGATCATACACCACTAGAGGGTTCTCCCATGAGTTTCTTCTTCATAAACAATTCATGTAGGGGTGTGGTTTGAGTAATGGCTTCTTGCATAACTATGTCTCCCCCTATATCCTGGACCACGATGACCTCTATCCCTAGTTCCCCAATAGTGTACTGGGAACACATATTCATAATAATAGTCATCATATTCATAGGGATCTGTTAAGTGAATAACGTTAACCGAACCGAAGATTAACTGCTAATTTGATGAAGATATTTCCTGATAGGTCGATCCTTTTTTATCCATTTGGTGGGGCAGTACCCATGATATTGAGATAGTTGGAATGAAATATTCTAAATTCAAGGATAACATTTAACTTTACACAAACTAATATTCTATACTTTCCTCCTTATTCATCCAACCATTTTCTTCTTTGAGGATTATCATTCATTTGATTGGGTTTTGGATGAAGATGACTTTGCTTTAGCATAATTGATAGAAGACACAGTTTGATGTTTCAAATATGTTAATTTAATTTCATGAGTTTGGTTGATTTTTTTATTGGCCATCCAATCATTAAATTTTTGAGAATTATTTCTTTTAATATCATTTCATTCACATTCATCATTTGTATCGGTAACATTAAACCTTTTTACCTAGGCTGAAGATTTTTTCAATTTCACTTTCTTGAACACCACCACAACTTTTTGAAGGGCCTTAAAAACCCTTTTGGGATGGGGTGACCAAATATATTATCGAAGGAGAAATAGTTAGGGAGGTTCTCATATCCTCTTGTGTTAGGATTCTATTGCCTTGGAAACTAAAAAAAGTAATTTTACAAAGATGAGATAAATTAGTCATGGAAATGATCATTTCAAAAATAATAGAACTTGTTTTTAAACTCCTCATACTATCATCGCCTTGGATATTTTCTATCATGTTGAAAATGTTGTCATTTTAACTAATGCTAGAGAGGTGTAGTCCTATGGTATGATAATGTCTTTAATGTAAGAGAAGATACAAATGATTTTTTGAGAATAATTGTAGTTGTGTATACTTTTCCTTATCATATTCCAAGAGATGATGGTATTACTAAGTATTTAACCTTGGTCTCTACGATAGAATTGTGCCCCTTTCGAGAAATTAAACCAAGGTCCTGAAATCCTCCAATTTATTTTATTGGGATTACTGGTGTTTTAAATTCATCATAGAAATTTTCTACACAAATAGAAAACAACACTTCTTGAAGGAGCAGTATATTCACGGAGTATTCTAATACTTTCCACCAATCAATGAAATTTGAAACTCTTTCATTCTCCCTTTGATTGGAATTTGTATAATAAAATAATTTCATCTTCTGTAGTGTTGAACTAAAATAGAAAAGTAATTTCTAACAGAGATCTTCTCATCTAGTAATCAATAAAGATAGGAATATTGTATAACAGAAGAAGGTTGTCCCCTGTAGTGATTGCACATGACATCTGAGATTCACTACATCATGTTGCTCATGGTTCCTCATCACAAGATCACAGTGATAGAAGAGATGAGTCTAGTGCTACTCCAAGTCTCCTGAGACATTAAAAATTGGAACCATGGGATTCCAAAAGGCTGTAAGGGGAGGATTCACATCTACCCATTCAGGGTAAGACCTCTTTTCTATCTATACCGGTGCACTACATCAATCCATAGCATCCAATTGAGTTATTAGTGAATCAATTTTACTAATCATCATTTGAGAAAAATTAGTTTGAACCGGGACCTAAATATGTGTGGTGGTTGGATCCTAAACGGGAGAAGCAATAGTTATGCTCACTAGTGGTGGAAGTAATGTGATTTATAATGGGTAACCAAGAGGGATATGCCTATAAGTATGTTCCTGACCATGTTCTAGTTTACTCTTCAATGGAGGTAATTCCTAATCATCCAAATTTGTTCTGAAAAATCATCATTATTGAGGTATGCAAACTAGAAGTACCACTTGGGGGTATCCTTGTGGAGTATGTTTGGTAGGAAGAATACCTCAGATAAACATTATATTAAGTCTTCTTAAGTCCTTCTTTATACCTCCTTTTATTAAAATATTTCTTCTAATGAAAGGGATTTGACCTCTATAGGGAGAAGGTGAGATGTAGTTTGACAATTTCTTTTTTTTTCTAGAAGGTTCCTTTCAAAATAGTGGAAGTGGATTATTTGAGGGGATTCCTTAATCTTGGGAAAGCCTCTAGTTTTGGGTATGCATGCCTCCTTTGTTTTCTTTAGTGTGGACTGTATTGAGAACAAGAACATCCACTTAAGATTCCCTTGAACTGTAATCATGTTCACGAGGATGTACAATGATGGAATTGATGATATTCACCAAAGAATAATGCATTGTTGGTGTTTAATTAGTATCTATGTGATATATTCTCATTCTGTATCCTTCACGAGACCTAGTAATCTTATTTTCTAATTCCCTGGGAATTTATTGATGAATTGTAACATAAAGGGAATCCCCTCATAATTCAATTGTGAACACATTTTTCTCCTTCTTCTATAATTAGTAGAAAACTGATCTTTACTAAGGAGAGGATTGTGAATGTGAAAAAGGATCAATCTTTGATGGTTTGGGACACTCCTATTCTTCATTCAGAACCCTTCGGTACTGATTTGTAGGTTCTAATGGATTGGTTAAAAAATCACACAAACATATGTTATTGGGTGACTCATGATCTACTATGGAACATGTTAGCACAACTGCTCCTTTGATTTTACAAATTTTTATAGGAATGTTGATTGTTTAAATTATCTGGTACTCCCTAAAATCACTTATTTTGGAAGACCATTGTTCTATTTTCAACATTTTTTCAATCTAATGACTAAAATCCTCCAAGTGGGAGGCCTTATCAATGATATTATATTCATGATGTAAAATTATCACAATATCTTAATCCATTTGTGAATGACGTTGGTGAATTCTATCGAGGTATATTCATATTGCGTATCTCTTTGGTCATGAATATAATTTTCTTATTGTAGCAGGCCTGGTTTAATATCATTGCATGAAAAAACATTTCACGGACATATCTATCTTGGGAGAACAGTGAAATGAAACAATCCATGTACACTGAATCCTTGGATATGAATACAAGATGGTGTTTCTGTAATCAATTGTCACAACTCCATTAATGCATCAAGGAATGCAAGTTTAAGGGCTCCGTAATACATCTCAGTTTTTGGATTTTGGGAAACCCAGAGAGACGTCAAGTCAATTTGGTGATACATCCCTTCTATTAACATTACATGAATTGAATATTATTTATAAGGTAATACATTCTCCTCCTTGGGATAATGAAGAGTTTTCCATATTTTGAGATGAATGTCGTGAATACAATCATCCTACAACATTTCTGGAATGTTTAATTGAGGGGTGTCCAATGGAAAGAACATTACTAGTACATCATTTTTATCTAGTTTCTTCCTTATGTTCAACATATCCTCTTTACCTTTAATCAGTGGTTTCTCAACCTGGTCTGACCAGAGTGGATGCTTCTTAGTTTTTTTCAAAAAATAATGATATTTTTGGGATTTTCTCTATTGTAATGAAAGGTAAGTTTCCCAATTTTGGTGCGTAGAATGACCTACACTTGGGAAATCTTCTGACTGGAAATTTATTTCACTCACCAGTTCCAAGGAACCATATATGACTGGGCTTTAATTTGAAGGTTCATCAATATAGGAGGTATTTCTCATCACTATATTGTTGGATAAAGAATTTTCTTGAAAATATGAATCACTACTATAGAGAATACATTCATAGTGAACAAAATCAGGGGTAGGATAATCACGATAGATTACAGAAACTGATAGATCCACTTTATCCTTTATATTTTGGCCACACATGGAGTTTACCTAGAACTCATAACGATTTAGGCACTAGAGATTGACCAAATTATGATGAAAAAAATACTCCATGAAGAAGTGTATGATGAGGACCTTTCGAGTTACAAATACATCTCCCATAATATGGTAATGATAAGATAAGATCCAAATCTAAAATAGATAATTATCTATGGGATTCAAGAACTCCAGCATTAAGCAGATCCAAATCACAAATTGGATCTTGGTTCTTCAACTATGATTGAAGGTACTTCCTCTCAGATTAATTATTACAAGCAGTTGTGGAAACATATAGGGAGAAGTGGTTTTCATGAGTAAGTGTATGTGCCTACGTGGGTGTGGTCATTAGAATAGGATGATTATCATCAATTAGAGATAGTGTATATTCGCAGTTAGGTTATCTATATGATATGGGGAATTGTACCCCATAACCCTAATGGACTAGAATAGAGGTGTATATCTGCTCTGAGATGGCATGATAATGATTCATCCCATGTATGGATATAGAATTTGTCTATGTCACTTTGGTATTGCCGAAGTTTCTATTTTGATATTCTAGAAGGATTCATTAATATGGGTATGAATTTGTGTCTTCCCTTTACCCATTTCAAAAGTTTTCTTGGTAAAATCAATGGATTGGACAAGAATATATGTCCATTTTTTATCTGGATTAGGTGTATGTACCACCTCAGGTCCTCCATTTCCTATTCGTGGATGATAAATGTACTCATGTATGGGGGATGAGAGTTGAATCTACCCCAGGTTTTTCATCAGAGCTTTCTAAATGTCTTCTCAGGGTGCTGTGAGAGGATACTACGGACATGCTTGGTGGGTGCAGGACTGTGTATAACCCTGCTTGAAAATTGCTTCCACATTTGGTTAGAGTCATTTTTTAAATGAACCTAGAAATTATTGTTGACTAGATAGATTTTAGGCTGGTTTATGTTCCTACTAATGGTACTCCATCAGATTTTAACAAAGGTGTTGGTTGGGCATTGACATATGATTCTACTGTCTAAAGAAATTAAGGCCGACAGGTGTTTGTTCCTTGTCACTATTTTCCACCAAACTGGGTTGGAGGATTTCGTAGAATTGTGAGAAGGTAGGATACTACTCCCTATTAGTCATTTCTTTTACTCGGTGGTTCATCTTTCATTCTTGGGTCTAAGGGACCTAGACCAGAAAACGAAATATAACACCCTCATCATGTTGAGGGTTTTCTATCGCGTGGTAATGGCGGTGATTATTTTTTTCAGGATCCTTTACAATGAACCCAACTGTCTTTGGGATGAGGCCATGGGTGGTCTCTTGGTCGTCCTCCCTAGAATAGGGGAGGGATTAGTTATTGAGTTCTAGGGATAAGATCCCGATATGGTTGAAGATAGTGGTTGGGACCATCTACATCTTGACCACAAGTCATCACTGAACGCATGATTTGGGATTGTTCTTGATTTTGTTGGACTATCGACTAGACTCCAAGGTCAGGATAACGCTAATTTGATGGTACTCTTGGAAAAGTGCATCAGAGACCCATCATTGAAGGCATTAAGTCAATGATGACGTCCTTTGATAGGACGACGATCAATCTTCTGTAGTAGTCGGGGTGTTCATTGGTAAAAATTGGAAGGAATCCATTTGTAATGAATGGTGTTATTAGAATGAATATTGTGTATATATGATAAATAAAAACATTGAACTCTGATAAACAAACATATTTTGGGTGAACCCATGCATGATTTATTGCCTTATCTTGCCCTCATTTATAAAATAATTGGGGACCGACAGATGGGTAACACTATCATCATGGTTAAAGATTCATGTTGGGTTCACCATTTTTTTTATTTCCCTATGAATGTGTGTTCTAGTTAGGAATACCAGTTTTATAATGGGTTCCAATATATTTGTTTAAGGAATAAGAAACACCCAAAAATTTTGTATCCAAAGTGATCTTGGTTCCAAAGGCAGGAGTACATTAGGGATTTTGACCCATGATGCTTAAGAGCATCCATTAGTCGATGGGATGGGAGGTTGGGCTCATCATAACCTTTTTAGTGGAATTACTTCCATCTTAAGTAAACTCTTAAATGTTTAAGATATATTAATTATTAATTATTAATTTAACAATAGTAGTATAGGTTTAATTAGAAATTTTAAATCAATTATTTTCATATATCAAATTCGTCAGCTTCTATATGTATTCGAAGCTCCTCTATAATGGATACATTTTTATTTATATGAGATTCTCTATAGATACTATCATATTATATACTACATAAAGATACTTTACTTGTTGTTATGATGATGCTAGTTTTTGGGCCACTCAGTTGGGAACTTTTGAGATTATCACCATATAGGGATACATAATTTGTATTGATGAGGAGATCAAACTGATAGATAGGAAACCCACATATGCTCTTGAATGGAATAATAACCCTCATATATTAGTTCCACATATTGGTACACATCATACCTTTTGATTTCATGTGAAAGGACCTGACCATACAATTTAATGTTGTGTGGTAAGGACATCAAGGTAGAAGTTACCTAGTCAAATAATGGTGCGCGACTTCTACCTATGAATCCTAAGGAACATGAATGCGATATGATATTTGAAGATGAATTATACCCTATTGGGAATATGGAAAAATGTGAAAAAGGTTGATTCTGGGTGTTGGATTAAACCTCCAAGAGGATTATAACATTTCTCATTTAGATGAGAATCATAGCCCTCGTAGTTTAGTAAGTCTCTTAGGGGAGTATTTCCCTTTGAGATAAATTGGTTGGGGCTTACTCATATATAGGATTCCCCTGCAATAGGGTCCACGATATATTTCTTGACTCATTAAGGTTTAGTATAGATTAATTCAAAGAATAATCCTAATTCAAATTCCCATTTTAAAGGAATTAGGGTTCAACTTATGAAGAGATTGTCTAGTGAACTCAGGCCCTAGGTGAAGGCTTCCTATATTTCCTATTTATAAGAGAATCAATGTTCTCATAGTTCAATATATGAGGTGGATTGTGTGTATTTTTTGTTCATCCCAAATATCTAATACCACATGAGTGATTCTTAGTTTGAGAAGAAAGAGGGTGTGAAAGATTCAACAAACCACACACACTTTTACTCCTTCACTGGAGGAAGAGGTCGGCCCTATTGTGGATGAGGTCAGGGTGACGGTAGAAGAAGATATGGCTACGGTGTAAAATCACGAAGAAATGAACCTTCAATATCTTCACTTTATATGTGAAATGGGTCCTATGTAAGAAAGAAGTGAATGTGAAGGGCGTATAGAAGAGTGATATAGAAACCTCTTACTTGAAAGGCTCTGGGATTAAACCATGATGTATTCACTAAAATGGACCCATAGTAGAGAGGGATACTTCTCCATGGTCCAAAAGGAAAATGAAGTGTGATCCTTACCCTCCATACAATGCATTGGAGGCTCTACATCATAGAGATGTAAAGGTAAAGATAGAGTCTTATCCCTTGAATCTAAGATTGGGAAATCCAAAACCCTGTCTCTTGGGTAAGGGTCCACGTGTCCAAAAATCATAAAACTTATAGACATCCTAAAGTTTCTGAATTCCTTCTAAGAAATATTTGTGAACCCCCTAACCATGGAAATAAAATCCATAATTGGAGACACTATAATGAAATTTTTCCAAAGGATTAGTATATCAGGAGGTCTTGGTGGAGGTTTAAATAAAATCCACTTCAAGAATGGGAAAAAATTAAGAAGATTACCTACCACAAGTGGATTAAATATGTCTTAAGGGATAGATCTTGTAGTCCTTGAGTGTAGGTTGTCCGGATAGGTATGTCACACATATATATTTTTTAATTATTCCACAACGTTATGCTGCATATGTCCTATGAGAAACATAAAAAATGCTTAAAATAAGGAGGATAAACCTATTAATGCTTTACATTCTTTTGGAAAAGGACTATCGGGACAACAACACTTGGGTGAGATTTTAACTTAAGAACCCTGGGTTTCCTTTAATGTCCGTGGAAGAATCTCATTCATGTCTTTGCTTTAGGAAAAGACATTGCATATGTGACTTCTTCTTATGGAAGGAGGGTCCTTAGATAAGTAGATTATATTTTACACCCTCAAGAGATTTTAATAATTCTTATCCATTTTAATTCTCCATTATTTCATGTTTTATAGAGATAACTATGAAAATTCGTGGGACATAAGTGAAGGAGCTATGCAATGAGAACTTCTATATTTATTACAACCTTTTAGTCGTTGATATTTGGATCCCAAGCTTATGATTTATAGGAATGTAGGGGACCTAGGAGAAGGGAGTTTGTCATTGTAGGTCATGGGAATTATTCTATAGCATAACTCTTATGTGCATGGGTGTAAAAATTATAGGGCCACATAGCTCCTTGGTGTAGGTCCTTAGTGTCGGTCCTCATCCTAGGTCCTCGGTGTAGATCCTTTGTGTATGTCTTCATGATATGTCCCCAGAAAATGTCCTCAGACTAGGTCCTCATTTGAGGTCCTTAGTGTTGGGGGATGTGCTTTTGGGATACAATTTTGGGATTCATTGGTCTTCTTGTGTGGAAGTGTTCTATATAGGTCTATTGGGACAGATTTCATTGCTCTTACTTCAATTTCATTGATAAAAGTGAATTTTATAATATTTTTTCTATCCCTTTTTAAAATATTGTGTCAAAAAAAGATGACGATGATTGTAGAAATAGTGAATTTCATGCGATTTAGAGGCAGTGAACTCTTAGATTTTAAGGAATTCTAGACCCACATGTGGATAATGAAAGTCTAGAGATAATATCTTGTGTTTTATACCGTTTTAGGTTACCATTATATCAGATTTTAGTTCTCATGGTGATCCTTACTTAGGGATTTTCTGGGTGATGGTGGATCTTAGTGGCTCCTTCACATGAAGAAACAACTGTCTCCAAGTTTTACTTTGAACATATCTTCAGGGATATGATCTATCAATCCATGATTCAATTGGTACACATAATAGGGTTCTTATTATATAGTAGGGCATTATGAACATGGCATAGTACTCAATGAGGTTTTCTAATCTTTTGTGTTACTACTTGAAGTAGTAGACTCTGAAAGAGAGTGACATAGTGATATTAGAGATGTGCTAAATGTATGATCATATGTTTGGAGATGAGATATTTGCAGGATATCTATGTGTAGCCAAAATGTTTCCATGTGATGTCATATTAGGTATGGAATAGATATCCACAGTTCATTACTAGATTGAATGTTTTAGGTGCATGATGTGGTGTGTCCATATTGTTGGAATAAGGTATTCCATTTAGGGTGAAAGGGAAAACTTGTAAGGGGTGTATTATGTTAGAAATGTGAGACTGTTTCCAAATACTCCCCAATTATCAACAATAAATCAAGGAGTAGTGGATGCTTTAGCCTATAAGTTTCCTTCGCTGGTGGAAGATTATGAGAAATACATTATAGAGGATGTACTATGTTTTTGTATAAATTGATAGATAAATTTTTTCATTTACTTTCATCCCAATATGAAACTATTATCTTCACCATCATATCATATGTATACTATAGTTCATTGAGGTCGGGGGTACAACCAATGGACTTCAAGGAGAATTGATTTTTGAGACCCATTGTTTCTCCATGGGCATCCCCATTGTTGTTATCAAGAATATGAACTAGAGATTAAGGTTATGTGTGGACTATAAGTGATTAAACTAGGTGACCATGAGAAATTATTATCCACAACTGATGATCAATTACCTCTCTAATCAGTTTATATGGACATGGTGTTTCTCAAATATTGAACTAAGATTTGACTGTAATTAGATCCGAGTAAGGGATGCTGATATTCCGAAGATTAAATTCATATGTATCTACAGTCAAAATAGTTATGCCATGATTTCATTTAGTGTGATGAACTACCGAGTTGGGTTCATGGGGCTTAGGAACAAGATCATTCAGACATCCATTGGTTGGTTTTGTTATTTTCTTCATTGATGAAATCCTAGGGTATTCATCCTATAAGAAGAAGCACACAAGAAACTTGTGGATGTTCCTAGACACACATTGCATGAACCATCTATATGTGATTCTCTTGAAGTGTCAATTTTGGATTATAGAGGTACTTTTTCTAGGACACATCATCTCAACGTCTAGAGTTTTGGAAAATCTTGGAATTATTGAATTAGTTCTTGTCTGGGATCCACCGATGTGTGTAACTAAGGGACATAGTTTCCTTGGGTTTGTAGGGTTCTATTAGACGATTGTAACCGATTTCTCTAGAGTGGTTGTAACCTTGAAAATTTTGAATTATAATGGGAATCCTTTCATTTGGATAAAAATGTTTTAGTAGTGGTTTAATTATATTAGGAATATGTTTATGAGATATCCAGTCATGAGATATCAAGAGGAGGTGGTTCAGTATGTAGCCTTTTGTGAAACATTAGGGACCAGAAATGGTCCTCTTCTACAAAATAGGATGAAGTTAACTCTTATGGTTCAGGGTAAGTGAGGCCATATTAGAATAACTACATGACCGACCATATTGATCTACCAGTGGTTGTCTTTGAATTGAATATTTGAAGACACTACCTGATGGGTAAGTTGTTTTTGTTTACTATAAAAACTATATTCTCATGTATATATTTTCATAGAATGATTTTATCTTGAGATAGAGGTGATGGATCTAGTTTCTCCAAGACTATGTATTTAAAGTTATATATAATACTAATAAGTGGAAAATAGTGAAATATGATCTTAGTATGAGATACTTTTCTCAGTTGTTTTCCAATGCATCAGAGTAATTTACCTCATTGTGGTTGTATATTATGGACAATGATTGTGAGTTATATCTTCTGGTGATGATTTTTACCCTACTTCTTTTACTATGTTTCGGGGATGGTCAACATTGGGATATTTAATATGATACCATACATACTAAAATATAAACATTAAATTCTTCATATTGATATTTTGATGATGGGGAAAATTCTATCTTTTTCAAAGGATGAATTTCAATCACATTGATGTTTTGGGAAAGGTGTATATATAATTTCATTCATCCCACTTGGTGGTATATCATGTTTTGGAAAATATATAATAAGACATTTGAAGTTATTATTTTTTCCGATGATTAATGAATGGATTTATAGAGTTTTTCTCTTGATGCTTCACTTTCCATTAGTTTTAAGTAGACAACCTAGATCACGAGGTTTTAACACAACCACTTGAGGTGCTGAAGTTGAAGTGGGATGAGATATGCAAGGATATAATGATGGGATAAACATGTATGTCCATGGTAATTGATTCTACCAGGATGACCGTAGACCAAATAATCATGTCATTTGTGTTCTTTGATATTCTTGAGAAGAGTTTAGAAGAGAGAATTGGGTTCCACTAATATCTATGATATTGAATGAATCCATGGCTTTCCCTCAAAGATTGTCTCTCACAATGTTTCACAGTTCACATGTTTGTTATGGAGAGGATTACAAGAGTCCTTTAGAACCTGATTGCTCATGATCACAATGTTTCACCCCCAGAATGAAAAGCATATAGAGAAGACCATATAGGTCCTTGAGAACATGTTGTAGGATTTCTTGTTTGACTTTGGTAATAGTTGGTAGCATCAATTATACATGGTTGAGTTTTTGTACAATATCATTTAACATTACACCACTGTTATGGAACCATTTGAGTATTTTTATGGGAGACCCTTCAGGTCACCACATCTTGGACTTATCTAGGAGACTCAACACTCATGGGATCAGAGTTTGTGTGAGATAATATAGAGAAGGAGAAGATCATCAAGGAGAAGATGAGGAAAAAAGTAATTCCATGTTCCCTATCATTTTTTGATCGTTCTTTGGAACAACAGATCAAAAAAGAAGTTATGACATGAAATTGGGGTAACAGTTTGAGAATTAATGAAAAAATTGGATATATCAAGGTAGTATGAGACTAGATCAAGGGTTCTTTTTTATTTCCATAGGCCTCCAACAAAAATACTTCAGGGGATGACTCTAATCCTTTTCTAAGGCTAGATTCTGATGAAAATTAAATTACTAGGATCATTCATCGAAGATCTGAAATATAATTAGTTATTTTCAATGAGAAATGGGGTGAAGTGTTACATGAGGTAGAAAGGAGGAGAAACCTCTAGATCTTGAAAATTTCAAGCTACGAGGCATGTAAATCGTGGTTACACATGTTGTGGGTCTCTATGATAGGTGGGTTGTATTTTTCGATCATCATATAGATCACAAAGATTCTTACCCCTATCACATGGTATGTGACCCCCATCTTTGATGATATAAGTTTAATTATATATGTATATAGACATGGTAAAAGGTATATGACCATATGGATCACTTTGTACATGGACATAAACATGGCCAGGTGTATACTGGCTGGTACCCAGACATGACCACCATATAGGGACATGTCCATGTGACATGGGTAGGGTATTTTATTTTTCTACATGCTAAGTAGCCCTTCTATATAATTTTTATAATGAGACATGCAAGTCATTTGAATCTCTTCCACACAGATAGAAATGGGGATAGTTGGAAACACCATGTACGTTGTTGTACATGTCGTGTACCCCCTACAAGAGTTATTGTAGAACTTTGTTTTATTTTATTTAAATAATATAGTTTGTTAGTGTTACCATGTTACTTTACGTCACTCATAAAATGTGGAATTACATCCACATCACTAGATTGTGAACCCCTATATAGGCTGATTCATTGATAGAGTTGGGGTGCACCTCCATGAGAGTAGAGTGAGATCCTCTATCATTCTTTGATACTTAGGTGGCTTTTCTGGAATGACTGTTACATCCATGGGAATGTACTTGATCCTCTATCTATTATTCAAACACTATACATTTTTTGGTATCATTGATATACGATCCCATATGTTAAGGATTGTCTAGATTGGGTTCATGGTGTCCCCCAACAATTCTGAGTGTTACACTATATCTGTCAAACATGGTATTGTAATACTAATGGGCATTCATGGGTGAGGACCAATTACCTAGAACACTTTTTCAAAGTTTATATAACTATAACATGTCTCATGGAATGGATACTCCCCTAATGAGTGTTTCTTCATACAGAATCCGATGGTTGAGAGTTGGTTATGACCACCCAGTGGTGTGGTGTAATCCCTAAGTATATCTAGGTGATTCTATAATAAAAGTATTTTATATATGTTATTTATATGAATATACATAGTGCTAAATGAATATTGTTTTTGGGGTGTTCTACTATGTATTTTTATAATCACCCATGGGTAGGATTTTCCCCCATGTGTTGTGTATTATAATTAAGATGAACAATATGATGGTGTCCTTGTTGGATAAAGAGAAGCTGGAGCATATCTATAGATTTTCATATCGAGCTGTTTTACCAAAAGCATTAATTTGAATGTTTTAATCACCCATAGAGTAGGTTGTAAAATTTACTGTTTATGGTTAGGCATGTATTTGGCCCGTTATCCTGATTTTGGTTCTTTAACTTCTTACTCTATTGTGGGATCATGGATGTATGCATGAATTTGTATTAACTGATTAATATTTTAGAATTGTGGGATCTAGGTGACATGTGTATCTGTTTATGGATACATTAGTATAATTCCTCCCACTTTTATAGATATTCATATTTAGTGATGGTCATTAGCCCTGAGCCAATTAGAGTGGAGCATGGAGTTGTAACGGGTCAGACATCGTTGGATAGGGTCTTGACCCTTTCTACTATTTATTGGATAATATTAACATTTAGACCACTTCCATTAACCAAGGATTAACAAAAATCATCCACAAGGTTAAAAAATGATCCATAAATTTTATAAGAATTAAATATTGGACCTATATAAAAATATATCATGATTTACATCAAACCCAAACAAGGTCCAATGAATCCACCACCCAAGAGGAGAACAACAAAAATGGGAGGGAACACCGTGTCCATAGACTTACCAAGGATCGATAACACAAAAATACCATCATAAATAGATTATAATGATAGAAATTTTTTTAGAGAAATGTTCTAATTTGATTGGATAAGGATGAATATGATTGGAAAGGGAAATCATCCAAACAGATGACATGAAACATCTATATGGGATATTACACAGGGTGTAATTAATTGACACAATGTTTATTTTTTTAGAGGTAAATCCGTAATAATACACGTCTATGGGTTTATATTTCTCATAGAAAAATACTAATGGAAATTTAATTAATTTCATGATGTGCATTATTTTAATTTCATGTATGGGTTCATGGAATATAACAAGACCGTGACAGGTGTTTGGCATCATTTTCAAGGCTTGTAATACATGTACCCAGTGTGTAAATGTTCAGTTAATGTTTTCCCTTCTAATTTCATATATAAGGATCTGAAACACCTATGAATACTTCCCATCAATAGAAGACTATCATAATCTAATGAAAAATTTTTTATCCATCAAAAAATAAATAAAATAAAAAAAATCAATGAACATTTGGGTAATTTTTCCCAAAAAACAATCTTTGAATCTTAACAGGATTGATCTATAATTCCCAAACCAAAAACAAAATTGGGAATGTACCTAAAAAATAAGAGGACATTAAGACCTCCCCACTATATAATAGATCATATGATGTTGCTAAAGTAATCATTATGGGGTCTTGGTAAACATGTCTGACCACTGTGTACACATATCAGATTCCCTCCCCTGGGACACCTCCTAAAATTTTCCATACAACCACTACACTCTAACCATAGGTATAGTTCTACTATGAAGATACATATCACTTAATTCCACAATCTTTATTAGATTATCCTCAATTTATCATTATAAACATATAATTAATTCTTCTACATATGTAACATGAGAAGGGACTGGAAAATATATTTGAAGCTAGGAAATGTGAAACATGTCAGACATTGAATTGTAGTGCCATAGAAGAGATAATCAGTACACCATTGGACAAAAATTATCCCCAATCTGAAATAGACAGATAATACTAGTCGTTATCTTTACATATTTTCTGATACGATGTTATCCCCACCACGTTGAATCCTAAAATAAAACTAAATAACCATCCTCGACTAACCTATGTCTTATACAAAGGTCGATATAGGGTATTTATGTACTCTATTTGGAAAACAACAACCTCCTAATCATCTAAAACTGCTCAAATAACTCCAATATGATAATAAAACCAACATGCAATAACTCACCTAACTTAATCAAATAATGAGGTGAATGAAAAGGATTTCTAAAAAAATCATTAAAATTTATCATGTGGCTAGAATTCTAGAATATATTATTACATGAAAAATCCATGACTTTCATATGATATATGATGAAAAAACATAATCTAAAATATAAGAACATAACATATCCTCCATATCCTGAATAGTCTTCGCTGATTGACATTAAGTTTGAATCTGATAGTTTTTACTCAAGGGAATATGTGATCCCAAATCCTATAAAATACCCTTCTAGAGTCATTATTTGAAATGGGGATCTCTATCTGAAATGATACACCTAGAAGAATGTAAAACGAAACTACCTCAAGCATGTAATGATTGCATAGATCATCAGATGTGATGTTCTCCTTGATAAAAAATAAGTGGGATACCTACATCATTCATTCCTAAATCACCCACATAAAATATTTATTACGGGTTATATAGGGTAATAATATCACAAAATTCATACTCACATCATCTTATTTCCACTTATGAATTGTATAAGGATGTAAAAAACCAGTTTTCTTATGGTGGTCAACATACACCTAATGAAATTTGAAACATCCAATAATGAAGCTTTCTATCTAATTATTCATTATTTTTTACAAGTACTGTCTATGGAGATGAAAATAAATATTTTTCAATCCATAATATGAAAATTATCTAGAATAATGAAACACACATTAGTTCCTCACACAATCCCATAAGAATCCAAACAAGGACACATAAAAGAATATAATTTCCACTAGTAAGAGACTATCTAAATGTCGTCTCCACACCATATAAGAATTCAGTAAGAACTAATTCGTTTAGATCAGATAAGTTTTTAGTCATGATCCAGTCCAAAATCATCTTATAATAGATTTCAATGTCATATCTACATGACCTTGTGACTCTTGAACATATAAATGCATATCTTTAAATAGTTCCATCATCAGCCACTCCTCACAAGACTCGTGAACTACCTATTTCTTCATCTCTTCGCTCAAAAATATGGAATGGATATTTCTATTTACTGTTGTACAATACAACATGAATTTTTATAATTGATGATACTCAACCAACCCTCTCTACTGATTGTCCTGGCCCTACTATGAAAAGATGTGACTAAGGATCTTGTGGTCTATGTATACCAAAAACTCTCACCCAAGACATAATTCCCTGATTAAATCAGGTAATGTACTAGTACTTCTAAATCAAAATTGTGAGTAATGTGATTCCACTATTGTGTTCTAAACTATCTAGAGCCATAAGAAATTAGTCGATCCTCTCGCATCGTAATGCTCTTGATTCCAACTATAAATGAAACATAGTACATAGTATATTATTTAACCAAAAAATTAATGTGAGGATAGGTTCGATGGTCATAAATCCTTTTAGCTCATTAAATTTTATCTTCCATGTATCATAAAAAACATAATACCCTTCATTGTCATCCTTGACATAAGTGCTGCCAAACTAGTGATGTGCTTGATAAAGCACTGATAATAACCTTTTAGACCTACAAAGATCAAAATTTAAAATACATTTTATGGTTTCAACCAATATATCATGAATTAATCTTTCTCCAGGTCCATTGAAACTTTTACCTTTGGGATGACATAAACCATCATTCTCACTTTGTCAATATAGAAAATGCATTTGGTTAGAATTGTGTAATGTTAATTATCACTATATTTTCTAAATATTATTTCAAAATGTTGGGAATGATCATAATATGATTGGGATTACACTATTATGACATAAAAAACCCCACAAAAAGGTCAAGAAAAGGATGAAATATTCCATTTATCAAACCCCCTAATCCCACCCGTGCATTAGTCATACCAAATGGAATAACCAAAAAATCATACAAGTCATTAATATTCCTAAAAGATGAATGAGGAATGTATAATTGAAACATCCATTAACATATGGTATCCAGATCTAAAATCAATCTCAATGAAGATCTTATCAACTCACAACTAATCGATGTGATCATTGATGCATGGAAGTGGATATTAATTCATGTCCATCATCAGGTTCATTCTCTGATAATCCCTAAATAAGTGAAAGGTACCATCATCCTTCTTGGAGAAAGTAACTAGAGAAACAAAATGAGACAAACTGGTCCATGTGAAACCATTAGCTTCATAGTCATCAAACTGAACTTTCAACTCTCAAATCTATACTAGTGCAATTATATAAGTTAGGATGGAAACTAGCACAAGTCCCATAATAAAATCAATCCTAAACATGATCTATAACTATAGAGTTAATATATATAACTCATACATAAATACATAATAAAATATTTTATGACTAGAATTAAATAATATTGTTTCATCTCTAGATCATCTAGAGAAATACCAGCAATATCAATCATTAGACAATCTAATCAGCACTGAATTGGTTACGTCCAACCAGCCTTAATATCCCACAGACCATGGTGGGAATAGAATACTCCTTCTAGATATTAGAATGTAACAATAAAATTTTATCATTTTATATATTCTCGTTATCAAAATATCCAATGAGTACCATGTATATTATCAGATCAACTCATTTCAACTGCAAACAGTTCCCACAAGAAATGGTAACCACCAATCTATTGAGATAATTCCTCGTGAAAATTGATATTATCTGGTATCACTCTTAAATTTGTATCAATTATAATAAAACATATTTTATTTATACATCAAATACCAAAATATTAACAAAAAACAGAAAAAAAAATCAATGTGATGATCATGTATTAACAAAACAAGGGTATATGATATAAGAATTGTACCATTGTTTGTAGATGGCCTTGTATCCATAATAGCCAAAGATGTTTTCATAATGTGAAACTAACTCAACTCTCTATCCAATTCTCTAGTATGACTCTACTTATTTATTCCCTCTATGTAGTACATCCATTCTTACACTAGGGTACCACATCATCTACCACGACCAAAACGTCTTATGGAACTCTTACAACCTTCTTCCTAAGGAGTAGACGAGTCTTTACCTGAATCTTCTACCTTCCATGATCCCCTACCACAACTATGATGCAACATTGAACTATAAAAAAATCTACAAGAGTCACATCCCATCACATAAAAGACACACAAATGTAGGGTACATACATTGAGTTTGTTTGTGGACCATATTTCCACACTGATAGAACTATTGTGAAATCCAAGCCTAAGATGGATCGCACTACCCTGACTACTCATTCTTAGGTTTTTTCTGGATAACAATCACAGATAACTTTCTTACAACTATAAGAATATTTACTAATTAAACATGGTAAAACAAATTGGTTGGTTCCTGGAGCCTATCTCATGTTTCCTTATGATATTAGTGACTAATTGATCACATCTATAAAAATACTAAAGAATAAAATTTTCAACTTCCTCCTGATATCACAATGAATACCATCCAAAAATGGTCTCACCCATGATATCTCATTAACTACAAAATAGGGGGGGAAAGTGTTTTAACTATGTGAAACTTTTTATGTAATCTTGATCTAACATGCCCACACATGTCAGGTGTACTAACTGAAGATCATTCTCATCCCTCAAAATACTTGGATAGTAATTTATCATGAACATCGCCTCCAATTATATCTAATATAACTCATATTTTTTCAAAACATGAACTAGAATATCCTATCAATGCTTGGATGGTCTAGGAACCATATATGAAACATGTTTCACCTACATATATATGGGTGTCTAACCATTCTAAAAGATAATATTGACATACTAAATTTTGAACATGAAATCCTAAGGGACTCCCTTACTAATGAAAGTAGTCGGATGATATAGATGGAACTCTTTCATCATCTTAGAAATCAACGGAACGATGTAAACCTTTTCTCTTTTTAGGGATCGCATGACCCCCATGATGTTTTCTAGAATTTAAACATCCATTTGATACTCATGATCTATATAAATCTCCAACTCATCTACATTATAAGAATTATGGTTTCCAATCTCATGATGCTCAAATCGATGATGATGATGAGGAATTTTTTCTATAAAAAAACACACGTTTTCAAATAGTGGGTATAACAACAAAGTCAACCTCAACAGTTGATAACAATAGAGATCCACTACTTCAAGTCACTATAGATATGATTTACATGTGTTTTATCATTTAATATGAATTTATTTACTTCATTTCCCAAATATAACATGTTTCTTATATCACAGTTCAAATAGGAATGTATATATAACATGGAATAAATGTGTATCTATCAAAAACAATGCATGAAAATATATATTAATATGTGAATATCATTATTCATCTATTCTCATATCATACCTTACTTGGAAATTGCTATAGATCCCATGAATCAATAATGTCACACGCCATTTTAATGTCCCTAGGTGAAATAACATTAACTATAACAAGGAAACAAAACAAACATCAATCTCATCCCTAAGAACCCAGATTTCCTCCTTACATGGGTTAGCTACTCCCATGAAAAATATAATTAATAAGTTCCAACACAAAAAAATTATAATTTATACCTTTCTAAAATAATAAATAAATAGAAACATAACACTGGATTGTTCAGATACCACTTTGAAATGTCCCCTGAGAAAACACTATATTACATGGATTGAATGGTTTTGTTACATGACATAAAGAAAACCTCATCATATTCTATAGGCTAATGAATGTTAGTGGAAGTGTGATAATTATTTTTGGGAGACAATAAAACATTTTTAAATAGGTAAAAAATGTTAAAATAGTGAATACAAATCATACCAATGCAGAAAAATACAACAAAATCGTAAAATCCAACTGAATAATCCAATAAATAATAAAGGAATTATTGAGTTCTAGGATAAAATGTAACTAAATATCATCATTGATGTAATATAAACAAAATACTGGAAGACTCATATATGTACTCATTAGTCCCTGGTATTGAGCCATATGTCTGTACCATCACCAAACTGTATTCCATCTGCATGAAACAATCAACAGAAGGGTTCCTTGACATTTTCAATTCATTAACCCACAAAATAAGCACAGGTTAAAAATGGTGGCCTGAAAAGTGTGCAATTATAACTAAGTAGGTCAACATAACAATGTTCAAACATAAATATTGTGATAATAATTTCAAGAAATAATGAAATAAAAAATTTAGTAATAAATTAATCAATAAAATTATTTCATACTAAACTGGTTTCAGCACCTTTCTGTAACATCTCTGGGCATGTCTCATTAACATTCCATCCATAACCATATTGTCACAGCCCCCTCCCCAAAAAGTATACCCCTCCTGGTCTGGAAATGTGATAAGGGAGATAATGACCCCCGACTTCCGCCTCCAGTAGGCCTCAGGTTGGCGACTAGCACCGAGGGTATAGTAAACTCACAAATGGGAGGCATTACCCTCTTAGATAGCACATGTGAAAGAGAGAGATAAGATACATACCAACCAAATCCGACTAAAAACTGAAATATAAAAGAAATACCAAGTGCAAATATGTAATTTCATGAAAAAGTACTACAACTAGAAGGGGAAAAAATGCAAGTACCCAAAAGAAAGTAAAAACAGAAACAATCACAAGCCCAAACAGCTCATGCAACCCCAAGCTAGTAGAAACTAGCTTGATCTCAAACCTACTCCAAGTGACTAGAAAAATAGTTTATATATATATAGGTTGAGTATAATATTATACTCAGTAGGATCCTCTCAAAATCCACTCGTGCAAAAGTAAAGGAATCATGATAAAGCATTGTCAACAAGTGAAACTAACTCATCACCTAAATAGGTATAATAAATTCCTAAATTCACCACAGATACTGTCACCAAATAACACATAAAAGAGTATATAATATAATAATGAATATCAAGGGTACCCTACTCCTACTTCGCCACTGGTTTTCCGCTTTTCCCCAATATCTCACGTCCTAAGCATCTCTCTCCAAAAAGGCTTGCTCACAGAAACCTGGATGAAGCACCACAACATGCACCTCCTGCAACAAAACCACCACGTCCATGTAAGGAAAGTAACAAGGTGGTTTTTGAGAGCCACCAAAGCCCGAATAACGTGTATCATATGTCAGGTATTATACCTCAAGCCATTACAACCCATACACTGAGTAAGGATCCTCAAGCCAACACAGCCTATATACATTACACCTATAGTAGTCCATTGGATACTATTTCCAGAATATATGTGTGTGAATAACCACATACCATTACAGCCCTCTACACACATATATTGGTAAAACTAACTATTGTGCCTACAATCACAAGTAACTATCAAGAGAAGAGGGCAGGGCCAAAGGGGGTAGTCAGCTATTCATCCTCTAACCAGAATGTTGGGGAAAACACCCCCTCAGCGATTAGAATCCTAGGGGTGCCAGTTTCACTTACTGACAGGGTTGAGTAGTGTATAGAAATGCAAGAAGTACACGATATACTATATCTCACAACCACACTATGGTCATATCCTAGTCTTAGACTCAACTGCAGCTAACGTTTCTCGAATACTGGATGCTACTTCTAAGACTTAGTATCCTATATGCACACAACCATTTATATAGATTTAATACATTATTTAATTCCATTTTTATCAGTTTCACTTTACGTTAATTAATTCTTTAAACATTAATTAACCAATAAAAATTCCACATTAAAGTTCATTAGCATCACACCCAAAGTACAGTGCTCCTTCAAATCACAATCTCAGCATTGCGCCCCATCAAGATTCAAACCCCATGGGTTAACATCATTTATTCAATTATTTATTTATATCATTAATTTCCCATAATCCCAGGAATTCTAGAAAAACATTATATGCTACTAAACACAAGGGGTCTCAACACGGTGAGTATATGTACTACCCTTCGAGTCTTTGCAGCCTATAGCAAGAGCATAGACCCATCGCTCCATTAGAAGCTAAACACGGAATTCACGTGGCATACCCCATGCATCTTCGCCTCTTTCAGAAGAAGGGTAAACAAGACTAGCTGCCTTGAGCAGTGAGGAAAAGTAAAGCAGATAATCAACCAGTAAGAAATAGCAAGCATCCAACAATCACATCCATCCCGTTCCATCATCCCTAGTGTCCTCCCCGACACCCACATGCATAAACTGATGCATCTCTCCAATATATGCATCATCTACTGCCAGAACCAAATGTCCTCCGTTCCCCCACATATCACAACAGCCATCCAGGCTCGCATCACAACACATACAATAGGAAAACAAACATTTTAACAGTTGGGCTCTTGGCCCTTTAACAAAAAATAGGGAAACTCAGAACCCTGCAAGGAGTTATCTTTTATCGACCAACTAGTTCTCTAATCCATCTTATATTAACCGATTATTATTCTTAGGTTCCAAATTCAGGAAACCTAATCAGTAAGCTATCACAAATAATTAAACATGCTTACTACACCATTTTGATTGACATCAATTTACAACAAGAAGAACCAGATGCATTTACATGCCTCTTTATCTTTATCCAAACCATTATCAATTAATTCTAGCTTTACAATATTTACCAATTTCCATCAAGAATGAAATGATAAATACAAAAAGCATTGATATCACACTATCTAGGAAAATAAGAGGCAATAATATACAACTGATATCAATTTGTTTATACAGTTCAAATATGTTTTAGGTCAATTACATTGTGATCTTGTGGGATAAAACATGATGACAATATAGTTTATTGTAAAAGAATAGAGAATCAATGAATCCCCTACCTAAAACAGTTCATGAAAATCTTTATACGTGAAAAATCCACACAATGGGTCATGATCCTCCTCTCGCGACAACTGCATCCATCTAAGGATTCCACAGTATGACCTCACCAACTGAAACCCAAGAAAAATCCATTAGAATCATGGATATTACATGCTATAATATGGAAAAGAGAAATAGGAGAAGATGGACCCCAAAAGAATGACGATAAAACATACCTTATATTGAAGATTGATCGATACAGCTTGGTTGCATCAAAATAGAGCGGAACCAATCTGAGGAGGAAAGATTGATTATGAAACTCCTATGAGAATGAATGGGATGTTCGAGTGTCTCACACCTGAGAAAAAGGAGAATGAATTTGGGAGGAATATATCTCATCCCTTTAGAATATTTAATAGAGAAACGGTTTAAGATACACTTTATTTCCCATTAAAAGAGGATTGCATTAAACCACATGGTTTGACCAAGTAAAAACATCCTGAGCCATATGAAAAATTAATATAAGATTTATGGCCTTTAAATCAGCCATATAGTCCTTAAAACGAGTCTGTAAATGCATTTTACGTCAAAGGAAATGTCAAAGGGGGGAAACTGTAAGAAGTTGGAAGCACTGTTCACAAACTCGAAATTTTGCAATCGTAAAACACTGTTCATGAACCTCACATTTGAAACCTCACTGTTCTGGAAACACTGTTCATGAACCTCACCATTGGAACCTCACTGTTCTGGAAACACTTTTCATGAACCTCACCATTGAAACCTAACTGTTGGAACCTCACCATTCTAGAAACACTATTCATGAACCTCACCATTAAAACCTCACTGTTTTGGAAACACTGTTCATGAACCTCGCCATTGAAACCTCACCATTCTGGAAACACCATTCATGAAACTCACTGTTGGAACCTCACCATTCTGGAAACAAAATTCATAAACCTCACCGTTGGAACCTCACTGTTCTAGAAACACTATTCGGGAACCTCACCGTTCGAACCTCACTATTTTGGAAACACTATTCATGAACCGCACAATTGAAACCTCATCATTGGAACCTCACTTTTCTAGAAACATTGTTCAGAGAAAGGGATAATTGGAAAAGTGTTGGGGATAAGTCACCTTGACATCCCGAAACACCTCAAACACCATATTTTCATAAAGGAATGGGCCAGAGAGGTCTGGTCCATTACACATATATCTATGCTATAACATTCCCTTCCTCAGTTCCATTACATAATGTCTTAGATCATGTCTCAATACCATGAATACAGAAACCATGTATCTATTATATAATGATAAAAATATTATTCAAGCCCACTATATTACAATTTCAGCTATAAATCAAAGATAATCATAGTTTATAAGTACTAAAAAATGTTTCAAGGAAAAGGATAGTATATAAGAATTACATTATGCACTTCAGTCATGCCAGGTATATAAGTAGTACAACCTATATTGGGGCAAAACCCATTGTAAAAAACATACATCGTGCTTCAGGGCTATGCTCAGTCTATAAGCATTATAACATGAATGACTGGGAACAACCCACTATATTATCACTATAACAAAGATCATTAGGAATAAAAAAAATGATATCACAATATCACACTATAAGTATCAATGCTTAATTGTAAAAATTACTATTTTACTATCAATTACACATTTCACTTATCATTTGGTCAAAAAACCAGTAACATTACTATCATTTCAATAATCAATCCAAGACAATGTGAGTCTATATCATGAAACCACCCAAAACCCTTGTCATGAAAAACAAACATTATAGAATTAGTCATTTCATATATAAGCAAGGGTCAGATCACTCAAATGATAGCCATAAGCTAGGTGAATATCATTTAGAATAGAATTAATTACACGGAATAAGTCCAATTAAACATTTAATTATTTAGGGTTCGAATTATGTGGCAGAATTTAAAATAGTGCACATACATTTCAATAAATTATATCATGTAGATAATATTTTCAACCAGAAATTAACTACCAATTAGTGAAGCACTTCAAATGGGGAAAAATAAACGAGGAAGAAAGTATATAATAGTGAAAAATGAAACATAGATTAAAACAGATCCTGATTTTCATCAAACCAAAAATAATTCCATGTACTTCGCTGCCCTAGTATAGAAAAATATAAAAGTCGAAACCCAATCTAGAGACATACCAGTGAGAAATAACATATACGAGACATCTGGAAAGGAGGATAACTATACAAAATTTCTAGGATAAGTGGAATGACATGATAGGATAAGGATGGAAATGACGGGGAAATAGATATCAGATGCACAAATGACATAAAACTGATGCATGGGATATTGTACAACGTGTAATTCATTTACACATTGTGTATTTATTTTTTGAGTAATATACTGAAACCACATCTCATTGAGTAAATATTTATCCTAATAAAACATTATGGGATGTGTAATTAATTTTGATGATGTGTATTATTTTCATTTAATGCATTTTTTCTTGGCCTATAACCATTCATGATAGGTGTCTAGTGTCATTTTGGTAGCATGTAATAAATTTATCTGGTTTATAAATGTTTTGAAAAATTATTTTGACTCCAATTTCCAAAATAAGGCCATTAAGAACATACAAATATGTCAATGGGAATAAGGATTGCCACATGTATCAGTACCAAACCAAGTGTATAATAATTATAATATATAAGAGGTCAAAAACCGATTTATAAGCATTACAATATATTTCAAGTCCAATCCCGATGTATAATAATTACAATAGGTATCAAGTCCAAGATTTTTATATATAATAAGAAATTGAATCACTATGAACAACCCACTATATAATTATTACATCATGAATCACTTGGAATAGCATTAAGGATACCACAATATAAAATAATATGGCAAAATATATAGTTATGAAAATTATCATTTGTCTTTAAATTACACATTTCACTAAAAATTTGATCAAAAATAATTAAAATTTAATTCATTTCAAAAATTATTCCAAGCCATGTTGAATCAATATCAATCCACCACAAAAAACTCTTTCCATGTGAAAAACTGATTAAGACATCACAAAATTCATCTATAACCAAGGATTATATCACCTAAATAGTATCCATAAGAAAGAACAATATGAATTATATCCAATGTTATTCCAAGGAATAAATCTAATTCATAATTTAATTAATTTGGGTGCATGTTATTTTTGTGATGTTTCAATACTTCACATGCATTGCACATTATTAGTGCATAGGTTTAATTTTTGGACACACTACATTTAGTTGTAGATTAACTCATAACTTCAAGAGGATTTACATAAATTAAGAATAAAGTAAAAAATAATGAAAGATGAAACATATATTATAGTATATAATATTTACATCAAACCTAAAAGTGGTACGAGGAAACAAATGCCCTGGTGTAGAAAAAAAGGAAGGGGAAACCAAAGACAAAGACTTTCCATGGATCGATCGCACAATTTGGAAATCTTTAATATAGTATGGAACTCCAAAATAACCTTTATAACTATTATAGTTCAATAGGATAAAGATGAATGCTAGGGATAAAGACAAATTAGATGCACATCTACCATAAAATCACATCTCAGAATAATACATGGTTTGTAATTCATTTACACATTATGTATTTCATTTTAAAGGGACACAGGGATAAACCCAACTCCTTAGGTTAAAATTTATCTTGATTGAACATTACATGGCAGGTAATTTAATTTCATTACATTTATTCTTTTAATTTTTTAAATCAGTACATTGCTTGTAATCCTTCCCGACATATATGTGGCATCATTTTCACGAAATTTAATACTTTTAAACTATTTGAAAATGATATAAAGACTATATTAAGAAATATTTCATTCCTGAGGATATGAAGCACATCAAAATACATCCCAATAATATAAAAAACTTGTAAAACATTTAACAAATTTATTAAAATACACCATTAATTCATATAAACATGCATGTCTAAAAATTTATGCTATTTCTCCCCAAAAGGCTCTCCATCTCCAAACAACACACTAAAAACATGGATCAAATGGAAAAAGATGGAATTACCTTTTAATAGATGGTATCATACATATTCTGTGTAAATATAATTGTTATAAACTTTAAAAAAAATATAATATATGAATATCAATGAAAAAATTAATAACAAAAATACACTCATTGATTTTATATGACAGGTAGGATAAATAAATTTTATTCTTTTTTAGCTCACAAGGTATTCAATTATTTGTAAACGGATCTTATATTATCACTAGATATGGATGTGAGTGTATGGGAAGAATTATATTACTTATATTTTGGAATAAACCATCATGGAACTCATTTTAAAATTCTGGTTTCCTCCTTATATCCATACAGAATAAGACTATATATCAACTGATATTCATGATCTAGGATCATAGATCTATTGTCCCAACCCAAATTCTACTAAAACATCACCCTATTCTAGTTGGTTATGAGGCCTCAAGTGTGCCTCCTCATAATCCCAATGGTTCTGATTATCAGTGAGGTTTGATTCAGTATAATTGGGGAGACTATTCCCTCATATCTATGTAGAGAAAATGGAGAAATTTCTATATAGAATACACATTAGTAAATAAAAAAAGTTTAGATGCAGTAAACATACTAAAATAGAACATTATGTAATAATTATGGAAGGTGTTCTCATAGTTCGAACAGGTGCACTATAAAAACAACATTGTGAACCCTCTTGGATGACCATATGTATATAGGAGTACAAAAGAAATATAAATAAAAGTACATTTATATAATAATAATTCTAATCCAGACCATGTACATGGTCTCTAGACACTTTTTAACTACACCATCCCGATCATAATAACCAACATGTGAATCTCCATTTGATCATGCAACATTGGGCCTTATCCCTAACCATTGTGAAATTTTCCTCAAAATTAAAAGGAGACATAAGGACTACACCTACACCAAGGTGCATGTTCCGGGGTGAGAAATAATATCACTATTCAACCACACTGAGGAACTTATAAATTCATGCTACAAAAAGTGCATGCAACACGACATGCTAATCATAACCAAGGAATAACTAAATAGATAAATATGACAATAATGTGAAACCACAGTCGAACCCTAGGTCCATAAACATAGTCATCTAATAACGTTCCACCATGGATGTCCATATCTATATATGTATATATGTGTTGTACCATAATAATATATATATACATATATATGAATATTCATGAGTATGTGAAGAAATAACATAAAAAACATGTTACAGACCCATGAGTTCATAATCATGATTTCCTAAACTTAATTTGCAATGGATTAACCTGTAATTTTCATCACACAATATATATATCATTAATTTGATCTCTAGTTTCATCATCCAAATCAATATACACCTTCTTCTCCCAACATCAGAAATATATTTGAGAAATCTATAACACCATATGGGGATACTCATTATACACTTGGGTTCACTATGCTCACCACCAATCACTATAAAGATGGATTCTAGGGAAGTACATTTGTACATATTGTAAATGGTCATATTTAGTTTCATAATAATACTCTATCTATATAAATCTAGTCAAATATTTTATCCCTATGTCCTAGTCCATAGGTGGTCATGACATTGTGACTTGGATAAACCCCAAGGTTACGTCCCTCATGCTCTTTGTAGGAGAGATCACCAGTAAGATGTCATTCCCACCCATCATGATCCAAATTGAGATTCCAATCATAGGTTTTGGATGCAATGCTCAGCCACCTTCATAAGTGGAAATTCTCATAAGATTGATCCTTGAATTTACATTTTTGGATCCTCGTTGTATGAGAAATTGAGGGGATATAATTCATCCTCCATAATCCATAGGTCGAGGAGAGTGTACTCATCCTTTATACACTACAAGTCAATGAGAGCGTAATAATCCAATGAAAATAGCATATTTAAAAGAGAATAATCATCCTCATTAACCCACAAGATGAGGAAATCCTAATCATCCTCATCATATTTCATCTGAAGGAGAGAAGAATCATCATCCTAACTTAGGAGATAGGAATCATCAATAGGTAAAATAACTAAGGATCTCGTTCAAGTATATTATAGTAGTGGGATCAATATCCAGATTCTAAGAATCTGTTATGGAAATCCTAGTAATATAATAATTAAATATCTAGACTCAATAGCCATAACCATATATGTACCTTTCAGTATACCAATAAACACATGAAAAAAAACATCTCAGTATCTGAATCCCATGGAGAATGTCTGGGAATTCCAATGAGAAAGAGTGAATTATCTCATCATTCTCAAAATCTACCAACCAGTATGTACCTCTACTAATCACCACTTTATCAGAAACAAACATCTAAAAGCATGAACAAGGATTTAGGGTGGTTGAATTCCTAAACCCAACACTACAACCACATCCTCATATTATTAAAAGTTCAGCATGGGATAAATGATGACATTTTCTACTATCTCTACAAAAACACAATGTACTAGCTTAGATTCTATGAAATAAAAGGGGCTTCCACTGGGTCCCTCAAGTTAAACACCGAGAGGCATCCTACTTTGTATATTTTAGGTCTTTACATAAGTGAAGGCGTCCTTCTTTGGATCTTTATCTAAAAAAGAGAAAATTTTGAATCCTACATGTGATCCTCAAATGGAATTTAAATTTAGGAATCCTACCAGTGATCATCAGTATTGTAGACATGAAAAGGCTTCATAGATAGGAAACTTGATGATAGATTAAAAAGTTAGAGGAATCCTACATGGGATCCTCAAAATGACTACAACATTAATGGGTTCATACCAAGGATTCTCTAGCTTAACACATAAGAAAAGGAATCTCATACGGGACCCAAGGTAAGAAGAATAATATAGACGAATCCTACATCGGATCTTATTGGATGAAACATGTGTTGAAAAATCCTATAAAGGATCCTTAAAACAACATGTCTCATGGCCTCCAGGGCTAGAAGGGCACATCTTTCAATGGACACATCCACAATGGAAAGATAAAAATGAAACAAAAAAAGAGAAATATCATTTCCCATATATAATTAGGGTCTCAAACAAGGTTTTTCTGAACACAAAAGTGATCATTATAACTTCATGTTTATCTTAGGATATGAATGAATTCAATTATTTGAGGATGAAACTCTAAAATAGTAAAATCCTAAAATTTCACCGTGTAGTGATTAAAAAACCCAATAGTTATTACCATTGTTATCTACTAGAAAATATATCATAATGGACTAATTATGTGTCCTATAATGACTCATGGGACAAAAGATACAAAAAAATATAAAAAGCGTTGAAAAGTAGGTTGTACATGGTGTGTCTCCCAGAGCACACGGCATGTACTCCCAAAGCCCCACCTCGGTGTGTACTCTCTCCATACATGACATTTAAATGCCCAGTTTCACTATGTGTAGGATGACCACATGGCATGTACCATACATGGGTTACCTAGCTAAGTCCCACAAAAGACTAGCCATGTACTTGGCATTCCTGTGTACTTCTACATAGTTTATGACCCTCACAAGTTATGTTCATGTACTCTACATGGCCATGTGCCCCAACATGGTCAGCCTGGCTGGGTACTCAGCTACACTGTCTAGTACTAGTACACTGAATATATGGCCCAAACACAATATGCACATCAAAAAATTCAACTTCCCTAAATAGGATGAATACAAGATGTGTTTCCCCGAACAACATGATGTGTAGATGGGTATTCAGGAATAGAAACCCCTACATATTTCTCCAAAGCCACCATTTTCCCCAAAAATTAGTACATAGGGCAATAATGTACTATAAAAAAGTACAATATGTTATTCAAACATGAAAATGATTAATATAATCGATTTTAGATAGAAACATAAAACTGACCTACATTTGGGTGGAATTCATAGAAGGTTCACTCATTTAGTCAACCCATGATTGTTGCATGATGATTTGACACTTCCCAATCTCTATTGTTGTAACTATATTCCCATATATCTCTATTTGTCCCCTATACATATGTTTTATCTAAAGTGTAAAGGTGGAACCCATAGGGGGCATCTGTGAGAATCCATGTGTATGAAACAATGGAAATATAAGAGAAAATGAAAAAAAAATGAAGAAGAAAAGAATAATAAATGGGGGACCTAGAATCCATCGGTGCCTAAACAATTTGTATTCCCAAGTTAGGAAATAATAGCCTTTCTAGACTCAACTACAGATACATAATCTCAATCAAATTTTATGTTGAAAGGAAATCCCCAAACAACCATACAAGAATAAATTATTATTTAATTTAATTATTATTATTTATTAATTATTCTTCAAAAATAAAAATGGCTCGAATATAAACCAAAATCAAATCCTAGGATAAAAATTTTATTCATATACCAATGGTGTGGTCATAAAATTTATCTATGATCATATTCTATGGGAAGAAGTCAGTTTTTCACCTTATAATCATATAAAAGAAATTATTGAAATTTTCGCTCCAAATTCCAGTCCAAAAATATATGGGTCATTAAAACCTCCCCACTATAGAAATTCTCGTCCCTAAGAAGCCTGATGGTAATATTTGCATCCATGTTTTCAACACGATAATCTATATAACCAAGGTATATAGAATATAAAACAAAAAATCTCATAGAATCAACCATAGTATATTATATAGAATATGTTTAGTTATAGCTGATCTGGTAATTTTGACTATAAGAATAACCTTATCATCATCTTACAAAAACATTTATCACAAATGCCCTTGAAAGTGCAGAAACTAAATATAAAATTAGATTCATGACCCTCAATGATACAATGGAGGACATCCCATTATATAGATTACATTACACTACTCTTAGAGTGAAACCTCATTTGGTTTCTTATTCCTCGAGGGGAAAATGTTTTAATAGAAAATGAGATCAGCATAGGGTCGACTCTCTCTCACTATACTCATGATTATGTAATGATATAGCATGACCGTCTCTATCAAAGATTACACTAACATTATATGGTATCGTGTGTATAGAACTCTTTTATACATGCTCACCAACTTGTATATACCAGAACAAAATTCATCCATGGGTCAACCACCATATGGTTCCCCATTTACTCTTTATGAAACCTCTATCATGGATGGACATTCATCATAAAACCTCAAATTCCATTAACCCTAGATGATGTAATGTCATTAAAACATCAGTCCTTGGATCTCACATGACCACAGAATGATTAAAAACATAAAATCAAAATTAGGAATCAGTGTATAATGTTATCACCAGACTCATTCTCTAATGAGTCATCATTTTCAGGTATAACCTAATTGGGCTACAAGACTGTTGGTTTCATTAATATGAAAGATCACTCATAACATCTCTACTAAATTGAGAACCTCACAAATTTAATTATTTATTCAACATCCTCATATAAACCATCGTCATTCCATTCATGGGAATCTAACCATGATATGAGTAAATTAGCTTTAGGTAAAACACTAGTCAACATGTCCTGGATCATTAATAGTCATGCCTGTTGAAGCTAGTCATGATAACCAAGAACAATAGGATCTTGTCAAAAGATAATGGCATCAAAATTCTTATAACAGGAATCCTAATCACCAAAAATGACTCAATATCAAAATATAATATTACCACGATCACTAAAGAAATATGTAATTCCAAAAAATTGTGATTACAAATTATGCAGGAAAACCATGATAAAAATGAGACACGAACCTAGTTGGTTCCGAGTAAAACTAAGGAATCTATGTCACCGAACTAGACCATAGATTAAATCTCACAACTAGTTCCCAATGTCTAACCACTTAACACAATAGATCAACCCTCTATATATTAGGTAAATATTTCAATGACCTATGAAGGTAAAAATTGAAAACATGGCCTATAATGGCTAGATTCTCACCGAGAGCCCTCGAAAGAAAAATATCCCTTGATGTCATGATACCAATGAAGAAAAGACAATGAAATAACACTCACTATGCATCCATAAATGATAACACCCACTAGAGGTTGAGTCTATGAGAAATATAAGCGTACATATCGAAATAATACTCAACGATTCGACTACATAATCATGAAATGAGATTAAGAAGCTTGAATGTCGTACGATTTGAGGTAATCAAATTCTATATGGCCCTACAATGGTCACGTCACCTATTGTTATGAGGACCGAGACATGATCCTCAACAAAAATATCTCAATTTAGATCCATATAACCTACCATCAGAATGAAATTTATATGTGTATATATAAGTATTCCCAATTGAATAGTTCTCTATCAATAATAATCACACTATAGAAGAGATATATGATGTGAATCGAACATACTAAGTATGATTCAATAGAAACCTATTTTCTTTTTTATCCAAGATTCGAAATAAATATATATCGTGTTTCCAATGGGATAAGAACTATAAATCCACAATAGATAATAAAATCCACACTAAATGTGAATCACCCATATTGAAAATCATATACAACTGTAACATTGAAGATCAGAACATCGATCCCATACCTTGGAAACTAGGACTAATTACCTGGACAGGTGTTCTTGACTCACTAGTTAGATACCCATTAATGGTTTAAAAATATTCTTTATACTCAATTCTACCATATCCCTGACAGAAAAGACTCAGAATTGAACACCTCTGACACCTCTTTATATTGTCCCATCCCAAACACCACAAGAACAATGCACCAAGAATGATGGTAATGAAGCCTTAAGATTTCCTCCCCATAATCCATAGGTTTACAACTAGAATTATGGGACTACGGTGTTATAGTAGGGAAACTATTACATCATATTATTGTTTGAAAATAGGGGGAATTACTATGTATCAAACCCCACAATAAACAAATTGTGTGTGGAAGAGTAATCAAACTCAAATAGAACATATTGTAATAATAAATGAGAAATCTATAAAATCCCGAACAACTATGACCTATAAACAACAGTAGAAATCAAATGGGATGACCAAATATATAACAAAGTGCAAAAGAAATTGAATAAAAGTAAAAGCCTCTACTTCTAAATCAGATCAATACAACATGCCTAGTCTTTAGACATTATCGAACTACACCAGCCCGATGAGAAGAATCCAAATAAGCATATTTTCATGATCATGCAACAATGGATCTCATCCTTAACCACCTATAAATTGTTATCAAGATGAAGTATAGACATAAGTTTTACACTTAACTGAGGTTCATGTGATGGGGTGAGAAATAATCTTAGTAGAACAAACCATTGATGAAACTATTGAAATATACTTCCAAAATTACATGAAATCCAATATTCTCTTCCTAGACGAGACCCAACTAATAATATATGTAAGATAATAATTTGAAATTACTGTTGAACTACATGTTAGTATTTCCAGTCAACTAGGAAAGTTCCATTGTGGATTCCCATATGTATATACATATTTTTTTACTAATATACAAATACATAAATACATAAACATGAATATTAATGATTATGTAAAAAAATAACATAAAGAAAACTATCATTTGATCCATGTGTCCATAATCCTGATCATCTAGACCTTATATGCTTGGGAAATGAGATAAAAATGATGTTACTCAAGGTGTGTACCATTAATTTGATGTTTGGATCCATAATACCAATCTATATATACATTCTTAGACAAACTCTAAAAATATCTATTTGAAGATATATCGTCATAGGGGGATACTCGTACAACACCTAGGTTCACCCATAATTGCCTCCAATAACTACAAAGAAGGATTATAAGGAAGTAAATTTGGACATCATGTATATGGTCACTGATTAAACCTTCATAATGCCTATGACAAGTAAATAAAATCCAATGTCTTGGCCCTATGTCCTGGTTTATAAGTTTTCATGACATTGGTACTCAGATGACTGTAAGGGTGTGACCCATAGGTAATCTCTAGAACTGATCACTAGTCAGAATTCATTCCCAACCTTGATATCCAAATGTGAATTTCAATCATAGCTGTGGGAATCCATGATCAAATAAACTGACATGAAAAGGATCTCATAATACTGATAACATACATCTTGTTTTGGGATCATAATAATATGATAAATTGAGGATAGTTTCATTAATACCTATATAAAAAATCTAAAGGATATAATACTCCACTATAAAATTCATGTCGAGGAGAGTGTAATCATCCACCAACAACACTGGGATGATAAGAGTGTCATCATCATCATTAACACATGGGACGAGAAGATCATAATCATCCGCATCACATAACAATTCATGGATAGAGGGATCATCCTCATCACTCAATAGAGTGGAATCATCTATGAGTACAATTAATAGGGACACCATATCTGTATATCATAGTAGAAGGGTCTATAGACGAGTTCTAGGAATCACCTCTGGATATCCAAAAAATCTAGTAATAAAATATACTGGATCAACAACCAGATCCAAGGTTGTACCTCTAGGTATACCAATAAATAGATGAAAATAGTATAACACTAAATCCAAATCCCAGAAATAATTTTTTGGAATCCCAAAGAGAAATAATGATTCCTTGTGTTATTCACCACAACTACATACCAATATGTACCTCTAGTAATCATCACGACATCAACAATAAACATGTGAATGAATAAATAAGGATTCAGGGTGGTCAAACACCTAAACCTAATAGTACAAACACATCCACTCATGCTTACAACATTAAAAAGTATTGTATAGTGAAACCTATCAACATCTATACCCAAAACTGATGTACTATCTCATGGTCTTTCATAAATTATGGCACCCACTAGGTTAATCAAGTAAAAAATTATAGTTATATTACTTGGAATTGTTGATGTATTTACATATGTGAAAGTCTCCAAATTGGCATACATAGATGAAAAAGGTACAAGAGGAGTCCTACATGGGATCCCCAAATAGAAAATCTATAGGGGAATCCCACAATGGATCCTCTGAATGGTAGATAAGAAAACTAATCCTTTGGGGACCCTAAAAAACATAGTATTAAGGTCAATTCATCCTACCTGGGATCCACTAAATGAATAAACATATAAATGGATCCTACAAGGGATTCCCTAGGTCAAAAAACTATCAAATAAATCCCAGTAGGGGGCCTTTTTAACATGAATAATACAGAGGGATCCTACACAAAATCCTCTAGGATGAAATATAAGAAGATGAGTTTTAAAATGGATCCTCCGAATATCAATTGTCACGACATCATGATATAGAAGGACACATATTTTATGTGAGACATCCTCAATGGATATCTACAATGGAAAAAGACATATATATACATATCATACACATCTTAGATCATGGTCTCAAAATACGTTGGTCTGAATACCCAATCGATCATTCTCACTTCATGTATCTCTTAGAAGATGACTGATTTCAGTTAATAGAGATCTACATGAATTTATATATAATATGGACTACTTGTTGGTCTATTTCATACTCCTTGGTGATAATATAAGAAAATATAAAAATAGGATTAAAAATGGGGTTATGAATGACGTGTCTCCCTCAACACACAACATTCACTCCTCAATCCCTACCTGGGTGTGAAATCTGGATAGACATGGCATGTAAAAGCCAAGATACACAACATGTAAGAAGGGTACATGGTTTTTCCCTACATGGGGTATATTCTCGTGTCCCTTAATCAACCTAGGTATGTACATGTTCTATTTGTGTACTTCTTCATGGTGTGAGACCCACATAATGTTTGTCCATATACTATATACGACCATGTGCCCCTATATAGGTAGCCTGGCTGAGTACTTGGCTACCCGACTGAGTACTAGTACATAGTGTGTATTACCCATACAGTTAATATAAAATGAATTTTTCTAGTTCTACAAATCGTAATAACACACTACATATCTCCCTAAACATCATGTCATGTATATGGTTTTTCCTGAATATAAAACTCACTGAATCTCCCCGAATCACTTTTTTTCACCCCAAAAGAAGTAGATCAGGTCACAAGGGGGCATAAGAATGTATAATTGGGGATTAGAAAACGAAAATTATTAAAATAAATGGAATTTAGGAGAAAAATAATCATTGTCTAACTATGAGAATAATCTTCTGAGGTTTTTCTCTTTTCATCCATCCACAATTATTGCACTATAATATACTCTGTCTCGAACTCCCCAATTGTACCACTCTTTCCCTCCCCCACTCTATATATAACTCTTAATCCATCGTTTATATATACTATCTGAAGTATTAACCCACAAGTAGTGTATGTGAGAGATCAATAGGAGTGAGGGAAGGATGGAAAACAAAATAAGATAAATAAAAATAAATGAAATGAAAAATAAAATGGGGGACCTGACTGGCCATAGTGCCCGACCTAGGTTTATTCACCTCCTAAGAAAAAATGCCCCACTCTAGACTTTGAGGTAGCTATAGACTCTCAATCCAATGATACCTTAAAAGAATATCACCAAATGAACCTACACGAATAAATTAATATTTCATTTATGTAACATTAAATACTTTTTTTCACAAAAAACAGAACAACTCAGATTTCCACCAAACTCATGTCATGTGCTAAAAATCATACTTCAGGATCAAAATATTAGTAAAAAAAATTATATGAGATCCTATTATTGGGGAAAAGTCTATTTTACCTTTTATAAGAATCATATAGAAAAAATTCAAATTTCCTCTCAAAATTCCTGTCCAAAAAAGATAGGTCGTTCCTAAAATCGCACTCTATTAAGGTACAATTCCCACACCCAGGCCATCTAGAAAATTATAAAAATAAATATTATGAGAAAACATATTTAGTTTTTACGTATATCATACCTAATAGAATGTTTCCCCAAAACCCATAACATACTATCAGAAATTAATATGCATGCAGAATTACTGAAAAATAGGTGAATCAAAAATTAAAAAAAAATATTTTTTATTAGTGATTCATAAATATATTAAAAAATATATAACCCATTTTACTAAAAATATTCATAAAAATATATATCATATAAGATAATAACATGGATGTTAAATTGGTTCAGCATATTAATAGTGACTCCAAACATTGAAAAATATCATGTGTTTCATCAAAATCCTATTTCAAAATTGATAATAAAATTTAGTGTAGAATACAATATATTTTTATTTAAAATTTATTGAAATAGAATGGGGATTTGATATATATATCATGTACCAAATCACATGAAAAAAAATATTATTTCATACCATCAACCTGTTATAAGATTACATTATATTCAATGATTTTAACCTTATTTCGATAATAAATATGAATATATACCTAAATGAAAAATAAAAATAATAATAAATCACAACACAAACAATGATTCCATGTAAAATATACATCATAAAAATAATAAATACCTAACATGAATCATGTTAAATGAAAAAGAGTAGTTGATCGCAGATACATTACACATTTATCTAAACCCTTAAAAATTACCTTTTGTTAAAATTTCATTTTTTTTTGAATTTTTTAAAAAAAAACACATTTTATTATTTATTTGGAGCCCATGAAATTTCTATATTAGACTAAATGATGAATTTGTAACATTCATTTTCATTTTTATGTATTGATTCCACTAAACCGACATAATTTCCACTTGATTATAAATTTCCTCAACTCTTGATTATCATGGGAAGGATCCTCAAATTTTAATGAAATATTGTCACATGTAATATTAAAATTTCCATATTACTCTTCTAAATAATAAAACCCTTTCCCCATGAAACATTTATATGTGTTAAAAAATTTCATTTATTCATGGTTATTATCAAATTGGGTTGATCTAGCACATAACATATCATATTGTTCAACAATTTATTTATCATCAATTTTATTACACTCTATTTAATTTATATAGTCCATTAATAAGTTAATAATTCTATTAAATGGACAATAATATATTTTAGTTAGTGTGATGATATTGTTTTTCCCCGCTTTGGTATTTTTTGTTTATTTTTTTTAATCTATAGAACTCCTATTAAATATCCATAAATTCCATTATCATTATCAATAATTATGCTTCTTATCTACAAGGGAACATTTTTTTAAAAAAATTCACCTTTTGACCTATGATTTTATTTCTAGAACTATATTTTTTAAACCATTGGTGTTCGCTATATCAACTTCCACACATCCTTTATTAACTCCACCAATTCCCATGGTATGAATATTATAATGACATTTTCCATAAATAATTATATATTGATTTTTATCATAGTCTTTTTATTACCTTGTTCTTGATCATGATTATCATTTTTGTAATAAATTTCATATTATAATTAATCATTATTCCAATTACCTAAATGACATTAGTTTCTCTAGATTTTATTAATCCTTACAAATCATGGATATTCTATTTATTAACTATATATCCACCTATATTCAAAAAACTATTAATAATATTAAACTTATATATTTCCACTCTATATATATCATATCAAATGATAGATGATGATAAGGAATTATAATTGGTCCCTTTCTATTCATCATTATAGTCAATACGCCCCTCTCTTAGTTTTTTTGCAAACACCCCTCCCAAAAAAAGTTCATTTCCTATATTCACATCCATCAAGGAATATATGACTATCATACATTGTCCCAAAAAGTCATTAGATCACATAAATTTTCCCCATGAGACTCTTGGTAGAATATTTCAAAAGTTAATTATTATAAGGGGTGTCCTTTAACTAAAATTATGATGTAGAAAATTTTTATTAATATATAATTATGTGGATAATAGTACAACAATAAGCCGGATATAAAAGACTTTCAAATTCTATGAATTTGGAACATTTAAAAATATGAGGTAAAATACCATAAGAAACTATTTAACATAGAAACACAAAGGTGTCACTTTTTCCCAAAAACAATCAATGAAAACTGAAGAACCTTTGTGGTGTTTTGCTTAAAAAAGTTTTTTATTTGTTGAAAACTAATATTTATGTTGAAGAATGTTTTTCAGTTATAGAAAGTTGAAGTTGCTAGTTGCTGAAGATTTCCTTAAAGAAGATTATGTTGAAGAATAAGAAGACAGAAGTTAAGAAAGTGTCTCAAACTTTCTTAAACTAAATCAAACAATGCTTTACTAATCTTAAAGTTCTCACAAATCATAAAAATTTCATGATAAAAGATGGTTGAAGAAAAGGTGAAAAAGATTGGTGTTTTTCTATAAGAAAAATTCTGAGAAAGTTTGGAGCCAGAAATTTGGAGTTGACTTCCTAAGACAGAAATTTGGAGTGTACATCTTGAGGCAGACATTCGGAGTCGACTTCATGAGCCAAAAATTCAGAGTCTACTTCGTAAGCCAGAAATTCGGAGTCTCCTTCATGATAAAGATATTCGGAGTCTACTTATAGAGGAATAAATTCAGAGTCTACATCCTAAACCAGAAATTCGGAGTCCCCTTCCTGAGCAAGAAATTCAGAGTCTACTTCATTAGGTAGAAATTCAGAGTCTACTTCCTGACCCAGAAATTCAGAGTCTACTTCCTGAAGGAATAAGTTCAGAGACTACTTCATGAGCCAGAAATTTGGAGTCTACTTCGTGAGCCAAAAATTCAGAGTCTCTTTCCTAAGCAAGAAATTCAGAGTCTACTTCCTAACCTAGATATTCGGAGTCCACATCCTGAACCAGAAATTCGGAGTCTAATTCATGAGCCAGAAATTCGGAATGACAATCCTAAGCTAGAAATTCGGAGTCTAATTCAGGAGTCAGAAATTTGGAATGACAATCTTGAGCCATAAATTCGGAGTCTACTTCATGAGCCAAAATTCGGAATGACAATACTTAGCAAGACATTCATAATGACAATTCTGAGGAAGATATGAATAGTTCAAGAAAACCCTTATTTCAACTTTTCATAAATCTTAGATAAATTTAAGGAAATTTGAAGAAGTAAAATATTGAAGCTTAAATGTGAAAGATTTGTGGAGTTTTTGAAATTTGAGGAAGCGGGAAAGTTTTTCAAGATTCCCGCCTTTGTCTTCTGAGTTGGCTATAAATATGTGCTCAGATCATTTGCTTAGGAACAACTTTTTACATACATGGAAAAGGCGAAGTGCTGGAGAATTCAAAGTATTTACCATCTTAAAGAAGTTTTCTTGAGTGTTTGAGAATAAGAGAATCAGAGCCATTATTTACTTGTTGAGAAGTTCAGATTCATGAGTTTGGATCCAAGAAATCCAGAGTGACTATTCGGGGTGGGAATTTCTTAGGAAACATTATTATATTTTTGAGAAGACTAGTTTCAAAAAGTTTGGGATCAAGTAATCTGGATTGAATATTTGGAGTGGTAATTTCCTCGAAACCATTATAATCTTGCTGAGAAGACCGATTTCAGAATATAAGATTCAAGGAAACCGGATTAAGAATTTGGAGTGAGTATTTGTGCAGAACCGTCATTAATTTGCTGAGAAGATCGGTTTCAGAAAATCGGATTGAAGATTCAGAGTGATCATTCGAAGTGAGAATTTGTGGAGTATTTTATCAAAGTTATTATTGTTGTGTTTGGCTCAATTGTTATTTAAGGAAACATTGTAAACTGATGGGAGTCAGTATAATCTTTCCTATCGGGAGATTGAATGTGCCTAAAGGGAGTTGACACAAGTTGTATTCACTTATTCATCATATTGGATTTCTATAGACCCACGGGAGTGGCTATGGTAAGGACGTAGGTTCTCTTATTGAGGCCAAACCTTGTAAATCTTGTGTGCCTTTCTTGATTTACCTTTCTTGAATGCATGAGTTTCTTGCAAAATATTGATAAGGAAATAAATCTTAACAGGTTGCAGGGGTTGAGTTTCTTAATGATTTGAAACTTATAAAAAGTTAAACAACTGATTCACCCCCCCTTCTCAGTTCTTATTTGATCCTTGGAACTTCAAGTTGTATTAGAGGGAAGTTCCCTTATTTAATCCTTATCAAGGAGAATATCAATTCTTGCAACAGTAGTTAAATTCCTACATTCGATGGAAAAAATTATTATGGATGAAAAAATAGGATGATTCCTTATCTCTTATCTCTCATCCTTGAAGTTGTTGATGCTTCTACTATTGGCTTTCCACCTATTGAGAAAAATCCTCCTATGACATTTACTAACAAGAGAAACATAGAAGTTGATGGAAATTGTAGAAATTCTATTCTTATGTCCTTATCAGAAAATGTTTATTAGAAGGTGATGGGTCTCACAACATCAAAAAGCATATGGGATAAGATGGAAAGTGTATTCGAAGGAAATAAAAAAGTCAAGGTGGCCAAGCTACAAATCTGGCATAGTAAGTTTGAAGACATCGAGATGAGAGATGATAAAACAATTAATGAATACTTTACCAGAGTTAATGAAATTGTGTGCAACATCAGAGGATTTGGAGAAGACTTGAAAGATTCTACAATTGTGAAGAAACTTATGAGAAACTTTCCAGACAGGTTTGATTATAAAATTTTAGCCTTAGAGGATAAGGATGATTTATCTATTGATGAACTGCATAACTTTCTTGTTTCTTATGAAATGAAGAAATCTCCAATCTTTAAGAAGAAGATAAAAGATGAAATGGATTTTGAAGCTATGAGAAAGATGAAAATCCAAGATGATGATAAAGCTGATCCTTGTGAGTCTGATGATAAGGAAGATGAAGAGTTGAATGAAAAAATCATGTCTCTCATATCCAAGATCTATCGAAGAGGAATAGGAATGTATGGATGGAAACTTACTCTCAAATGTTTTGAGGGTGGAGGAATCAGACACTTTGCTATGAATTTCCCTAAGAAGAATTTCGGAGAATATCAAGATGTTTCTGATGAGAATCCTCAATGGAAGAAGAATAACAAGAATGAAAAAAAGAGAATACTTCTAAAAAATTCAAGAAGACGTTTTCTAGAAAGAAAAGATGTATGTTGAGCAAGAAGGCTGAATCCGAATCATCTAACAATGATTCCTCATAAGATTAAATTAAAGAAAGGTTTAGAACCTTAATTTCAAAAGTTGATAAAAAAATCTTTCCTCAGAGAGTGAAGAAGGTGGTGATGAATCTTACAAAGAATATCAACTAAGATCTGAACTCCTTACATGTCTTGATCAAAAAAATCTCTCAAGAAAGAAATTAGTGTGATGAATAAAAATATTTAAGAAGTTCATGATGGAAGTAATGATGTCACCAAGAAGGAAGATGAATACATTCAAGAAATTTTAAGTTACGAAGATATAATTACTAAACAAGGAAATATGATTTAAGATCTTAGAAAGAAGCTGTAAGCTAAGGAAGAAGAAGCAAACAATGTGAAATAAAAACTCCTTGATTCTGGAAATACCCTCAGGAATATGAATAAAAACATCAACAATGCTACAGAAGTAAAAGCAGAGACCTCTAAAAATGTTGTGAAGGCTCATTACGAGAATCAGGTGAAATCATCTCTTACCAAAAATAATGTTTCATTTGATTCTTCTAACATTTTAGGTTTCGGAAGAAGTGTTAGTAAAGCTTGGGTGGAGAAAAGATTCAAAAAATCTATCAATCCTATAAAAGTCGAAGACTCGCTCAAAAGAAGAGATGGCCTACATCCTGAGTTTTCTAGAGCTGAAAGAAGTTATGAACCTCAACAGAGTTTCTATAATGAAAGATCATTCATTAATAGAAAATCAAGATTTGAGGGATATTTCTGGTGTTGTGGAATATATGTGAATAGAGCTTATAATTGTTGGCACACTTTATCTCTACCCAGAAGAAGGTTTGAGCACAGTGGAAGAAATAGTGGAAGAAGGATAAGTAACTCTTTTTAATCACAGAAAGTTGAAAAGTTGAATTCTCAAGATGTTAGAAACACTCCAGCAAAGAACCCATTTGAATGTTTGGAAGATGTTTGTGGAAGATGTGACCAGTTTGGTCATCATGCCGAATGATGTATGACACTACTTCCAAAACAAGTTTCTTATGATAATAAAGAAAAGAATGCTGAAAATAAGAAGGTTGATGAGAGAGATTTTTTTGTTGAGACAGCTTTGAAAGAGAGTAAGAGGAACAAACCATGGATTCTTGATAGTGGTTGTTATTCACACATGACAGGTGATATAAAAATCTTGGAACATGTTGAAAGTCATGATGGAGGAGTGGTTACATTTGGCAATGATAGTTCCCTAAAAATTAAGGGAATCAGAACGACAGAGATTGAAGTAGAGAAACTGAAATCTAAGGAAGTATTTATTATTGATGGGCTAAAACATAAATTAATTAGTGTAAGTCAACTTTTTGATGATGGAAAAGAAGTTATATTCAGAAAGCATTCTTGTATCATCAAAAGTGTGAAAAATAGAAAAGTGATTACAAAAGGAGAAAGAACCGGTGGGAATCTCTTTAAAATTGGAGAATCCAATAACTCTTGTTATTTGAGTGCTGAAGATGAAAATAAGTTGTGGCATCGAAGACTTTTCCACCTTGGCCAGAAGAACATGAGTAAGATTTTTAAAGTTTATGCTGTTTGTATTTTTACAGAACTGAAAAGAAGAGATGAAGATGTTTTTATTACTTTCAAGAAAGGAAATATGACTAACAAAGGCCATAAAAGAGTTGAGATTCAATCTAACAAACCACTTGAGCTTATTCATTCCGATCTGTGTGGGCCGATGAGACATCAATCAACAAAAGGAGATTTATACTTTATCACTTTTATTGATGAATTCACTCAGATGAAAAACATCATGTTCATGATGAATCAGTTAGAGGATATTGAAATGTTTAAATTCTTTAAAAGATATGTCGAGAAAGAATTGGGGGCCTCTATAAAGAAATTGAGAACAGACAACGGTACCGAATTCACAAGCAATGCTTTTGAAACATACCAAAGTAAGCATGGTATCAAACATCAGTATAGTGCTCCCTCTACACCACAACAAAATGGAGTTGTATAAAGGAAAAATATAAGCTTGGTGGAAATGCGAAGAAGTATGTTATCATAATAAAAACTTTCAAAATTATTTTGGAAAGAAGCTGTTAGCACTGCTATACATATTCAAAATAGATGATTTTTGAGACCAGAAACCTACATGACTCCTTTCGAGATGTGGTATAACAAAAAACCTTCTTTTAATTACTTCAAAGTTTTTGGAAATCCATGCTTTCTCAAAATCAAAAATCCAGACTTAGAAAGTTTTGATGAGAAAGCGGAAAAAGGAATATTTATGGGTTATTCACCGAATTGAAGAAGTTACAAATGATGGAACAAAAATTTACAGAATTTGGTGGATTCATATGATGTGAAGGTAATTGAAAATCCAAGTTCTTTCACAAAATTTGTTAAGAATACTGAGGAAGATAAATCAAAGAATCCCAACCCGAGTGAGAGTGACTCAGATAAGTCACATTTGGAAGAAAGTGATGCTGGGAAAGGAAATGTGAGTTTTCCTACATTACAAAAACATGTTGAATATAAAAATATTATTGGGGATCAGAAGGCTCCCATTCAGACAAGAAAGAAGATAATATTAGAAACCCCGACTTCCCTTATCTCAAAAGTTGAACCAGAATCAGTTTCAGAAGATATTCAACATAAAGAATGGGTGGATGCTATGAATGAAGAGATGGATCAGATTGGGAATAATGAAACATGGGAACTTGTTCAAAGTCCAACAAATAAGAATGTTATCAGAACCATGTGGGTTTACAGAAATAAATTGAATGAGCATGGAGAAGTTACAAGAAACAAATCAAGGCTTGTGTGTAAAGGGTATGCACAAGTGGATGGTGTGGATTCTGATGAAACCTTTTCCCCTGTTGCAAGGTTAGAAGCTATTCGAATGTTTCTTGAAGTGGCTTCTCATCGGAATTACAAGGTTTATCAGGTGGATGTAAAGTAATCTTTCTTAAATGGTGAGATTGAGGAAGAATTTTACATTGAACAACCTTGTGGATTTTTTCTTGATGTGGATGAAAACAAACTTTGAAAACTGAAGAAAGCCTTATATGGACTAAAACAAGCTCCACGAGCATGGTATTTGAAGCTTGAAAATTTATTTAGAAAGATGAACTTTACTAAAGGAAAGGTTGATAGCAACTTGTAAGTTAAAGATGTTGACTCCAGAACATTAATTGTAATCGCTTATGTGGATGATATAATTTTTTCTGGAGATGAAGAAAAGGTCTATGAAAAGTTTGCTGAAGAGATGAAGAATTTTTTTGAAATGTGAATGTTGGGGGAATTAACTTTCTTCCTTGGCTTACAAGTTTTTTTTAAAGGGTGGGGCCGAAGCCTCAATTTATTATTAAAGCAAAGACCCCTTTAGACGTGGTAGATGGTGACCCATTACATAGCCCGAAGGCCCATGGCCAAGTGGCTTGCATATAGGGCTAGAAAGCCCATTTTTTTGGCCCAAAGGACCCCTCGGTGAACAATACTACTATAGTACCCATGATGCTACAGTACCTACTACATTACCGCCGCCACTACAATACCGGTAACAGTCCCTCCGCTGCTATAGTACTACCGCTGTAGTGCCCTCCTTGGCTTACAAGTTCAACAACAAGAAAACTACATTTTCATTTCCCAAGAAAAGTTTGTCAAGGAACTGTTAAAGAAGTTTCGGATGGAAGAATCAAAATAAGTTTCAAACCCGATCTCAGTGAGCACAATGTTGAGAAAAGTTGAGTCAGGGAATAGTATGAATTAGAAAGACTTTCAAAAGTTGATAGGAATTCTTCTTTATCTTACAACTTCAAGTCCTGATATTACTTATGTTGTGACTCTCTATTCCAAATATCAATGTAATCCAAAATAATCACACGTGTTGGCAGTTAAGAGGATTTTTAGATATGTTAAAGAAACAATTTCACATGGGGTGTTATAAAAGAGAAACAATGAAATGAAGTTTCATGGTTATACTGATACTAATTGGGCCGGTGATTGTAATGACAGAAAATCAACATCAAGAGGAACATTTGTCTTAGGGGAATGTTGTGTGAGTTGGTACAACAAGAAAAAAAGTTCAGTAACTTTAACTAAATATGAATCCAAATATGTTGTAGCTACTTAGGCTTATACTCAAATGATGTGGATTAATGTTCAGCTGGAAGACTTGAAAGTGAAAGTTTCTAAACCTTTGAAAATACTCTATGATAATCAAAGTGCCATTGATCTTTCCAAGAATCTTGTTCAACATTCAAGATCAAATAATATTGATATAAATTATCATTTCTTAAAAGAGAAAGCTACTGCTGGAGAAGTCTTGATGGAATATATTTCAACAGAGTATCAGATTTACGATATTTCCACAAAAGCAATATCAAAGGAGAGGTTTGTTGAACTGAGGCTGCAACTCCATGTTCATCCTCCTCCCATGACTTCCTAAAACTCATAAGGAGGTGTACCCCCACCGTTCTTTGGATTATGTTGACAAAGGCAGAGAGTATCTTTTCCTTTATGAATCTGAAGCTGTGGTTCCCATATAATGGGGGAGAGAGAAATAAAAATGTGAGAGAATGAAAAATGAGAGAGAAAGAAAATTGAGAGAGAAAGAAAAATGAGAGAAGAAAAGAAAAGTGAGAAAGAAAAATATAAAAGTTGAGGGGGAGTTATAACGCCCCGACCCTAGATACCCAGAGTCGGTGCATTATTACATAACATTGGCATGATCACAAAGGATCAAGTCTCGAAAGACCGATTAGTTTAGTAGTCTTGGAAACACTAGATATATTTATAAGTCTTACATTACATCATAAGGTAAAAAAACTAAAACAAAATCTTGTCTTCATATCCCCTCATACTATCCTTGCAGGCCATTCATAAATTACTTCTTCTCATCCTGGGAAAAATAAAACACTGAAAGGGGTGAGCTCCGATGCTCAGTAAGGATAACAATATAGCAGAATCTTTCATAGATAAGAATAAACACTTAAAGAAATTTTTAACTAAAACAAAAGCCTTTTAAACATGAACTTCAGTATAATATGGCAAAGATAAAATGAAATAATTCCATTTACTTATTCACATGGATATTCTACTAGTCGAACAATCACATGCAATATCATTAACCACTTTTATAATGATGGAATGCATAATGCCAGACTATCATAACCACATAGCCAATGCCTCGTGCCAAGACTACAAATAAGATTTTTCCAAGGCCTTGTGTCAAGACACTAGTTTGTCTCATGAGACCTACCGATACATCGAGGAGCTATAGCGGGATCCACCCGTCACTTATTAAGTCTAATGCATTCCTCATATGAACAGGTTTAAACATAACATAAACATTCGTATTAAAACTAGCATATGAAATGTCAATACTTTAACTACAAACCATGAATGGTATAAAAATAGGACATCCACAGTCAAACATAAATCATTTGATACAATATGGAAGATTTTATTGTATCACATTAACCTCAATCAAGAATAATTAAGGATGTTGACATAGATGAAAATAATCATCAAAACTATTTGAGAGAAATATACCCCTTTTCTTGAAATCATTTAAAAGTCACACTATTTGTCAAGAAGCCATATAAAAATACATTTTTGAATCAAAGTGTCCCATACCACTTTTAAAATTTTAAAATGATTTTTAATTTTAAAACATTAATGTCCATATAAATAAATCCTTAAAACCATTTTCTAAAACATGGACATTAATGAGCAAGATTTAGAAGAATAAGTCTTTAAACATTTAAAAATGGTATTTTAGTTAGAGTTTCTAACCAAAAGAGAGACACTTGAATACAAATAATTGAGGTAATAAAAACATTGTAATATCATGAGAATAAATGAATTCATGATATACTATGTCAATGTACATTATATACACCACATAAAAGTGATTTGGTGTATAACAACAAAGAAGTCTCAATGGAATATAAATTGAGATGAAATCTCTCATAAAGGCCGTATCCTTAGGTTAAGGATAAATAAACGACATAATTATGTGTGAAAAATATAAATACACTAAATATGATTGGATATTTAGTGTAAAACAATCAAGGACATTCACACATATTCTTGTAAAAACAACACCAACAATTGGATGTTTAACTCATCAAATGGATAATGAGTTAAAATTACTCTTATCAAATTTATATCAATGACTTGAGAAATTATCAATGGAGTGATTATGTGTATCAAAAGTATATCCACAGGAAGGGGAGTGGAAATTATTACATAATCAAATTAATAGTGATTCCACACATAATCTTTGGGTAATATAATCAATGAAATGTGCGTAAAGCCAAATGAGTGGAAATTGAAATTTCAAATTCCCTTATCGATTAGGTAACATACAAAACATACACCCATGAAAGAATGATCATACCATGATGATGTAAATACCCATAAATTAAAGTATGTTACACAATGAATACAATCATGGTCAGTACACATACACCACATTCAATAATTACGTGGTGAACAATGGAATTCTCACGAAATTAAGAGTGTGTTAAGAAACCCCTTACTTTGTACCTTTTCCTTGGTATACAGTAGGTTAACATCCTGTATAATGGTGAAATAATTTTTATTTAATTATACAAGAATCATATGCATTAATATGATATTATATATGATCTTTTAACATTGATTTATCAATAATATCTTAGAATTATCGTCGTTTCAGGTGTTAACTTACTCAGTTTCTTTTATATGTTTTGTTATGTAAGCCGTGGTTTTCATGGATAGGTTGTATCTTATTCATATCCAGAATGATATAAAGTCCTTAAAAATTATTTTTAAATCATCAAATGATAGTTATACTTGAGTGGATACGATAGAGAATGAATCTCGTCACGTTCGTGGAGACGGTAGTCCGTACGCACGCACGAGCGACAATATCATTCTTTTGATATTAAAATAATATATAATTGGATGTTATATCATATATACAGAATAATTATCATGTTATATTTATTATTTTCATGAGTTAAACATCATTATTATACCCACCCAAATAATAATATATTGAATAACAATTACACCACGACGTGGAGACGGTAAGCCGTACGTATGCACGTATGGTGACAAGTTATTTAAATGGTGGATAGAATATTGAATATGGTTGTACCATATTTACAATAACATCACAGTATATATAAGATACTGGAGTTATTATTTTAGAATGGTAATAACAAAGAAAGAAGAAGTGGAAGAAGAAAGGAACTTGAAAAGGGGTGGTGAAAACATTACCTCTTGTTCGGGTTCTTCCTTTTGATTTGATCAAAAGGGCTCCTTAGGTTGGATTTATGATCAAAATAAGGCCTATAGGTCGTATTTAGGGAATTTGAGAGAGTATTTGGGCAGGGGTTGGCCGAACCAAAAGTCTTTGATGGTGTGAAGAAATGAGAAGGATGAGTGCCATTTTATAAGAGGGGTGAGGGGCACCTTTGGAAAACTAGAAATATTAATTTATAATAAATTCATATTCGGTTTCTAATGGATCCAAAGTTTATTATTAAAAGGTTAAGGTGGGGATAGGTCGAAAACAATTCAACCAATAGAATTTATACAGGTTTGGGTTACTATATTAACCTTATCTTTTAGTTTTAACTCTTAGTTAATTAGTTTGACATTTACCATGTCACTTTGTATTTTTATATTATATAGTTAATAAACTTACTATATACATCCAATAGACCCCCAAGTGGTCCATTAATGATATAAATATCATGATATAAGTGTCTTTTCTGAAACTTAGATTTTTAGGAATTTAATATCAATTAATAGTATAATATTTGTTTTAAAAACTCTTTTATGTCAATTTTGACACTATTCAATAGTTGATTTTTGTGAAACTCATAACAGAATGATTACTTCGAACTAAGTCAATTAAGTCAATCCTAATATGTCATATTATCCTAGAATATTAGTTTAATTCATTAAAAGGCTTAAATTATATTTATTTGGGTATTTATAATATCAATTATTTTAATTTCTTACTATTATGGTAATTACTGCATCATCATTGTGTCATACATATATTAAATTATTTAATGTCTAAAAATTATAAATAAAATATAATTATGTAGGAAATTTTTTTATCGTTCTAATTAATATTTACAATCGAATTTATCTTATGTATAACCCTATATAAAAATGATTTAGTAAATAAACTTTGATTTTAACTCTTTTAACTCTTCTTTGAATTAAATAATAATAAATGTCCTAATCTAATCCAAGTGGACCTAAATGATAATATTTTATTCCTAAGGTTGTTTTTGGTCGATATACATTTTTTCAATAGAATTAGACATGTGTTAGGGTAATATTAATATCATTTTTACCCTTAATTACCCTATTTACTTTTAACCGTGGTAAATAAAAGTAAAAAGTTTCTATTCACCAAAATTTATTTACATCTCATTGAACCACATTTTACTTCTTGATATTAACCGTGTCTCTCGGATTTTTGAAATTCCATTCACAGAAGTGGTAAAATTATGTTTTATGAGAAATTCAGTTTTTTTAACTACCACTTAGTAGTTTCACTATTCATCAAAAATTGAAGTTTTTCAGAACAATGCCAAAATTTCACCCTAAGCTATAAGTGATATTCCGAATTCAAAAATGATGTCTATTTTAAAAAATTCTAAACATATAATTTGCATTAATTAATTTTATAATTAATTCCCGCTGTCACAAAAAATAGCGTGTTTTTAAGAAACAATATATATCAAAAGATTGACAATTGTTTAGGTCCAATTTCAAAGTGAAATTAATTATAATGAACACCATTGGATAAAATGGTAAAAATATATTATAATTATACTTTAAAACCACTCAATAATATAATTTATCACTATAAATTACTTTTATTTAAAAAGTTGTTTTTAATTAAAATTTAGTGAATTTCACTATTCATCAAAATATAAGTGTTATCCGAAAAGTTCCATAATTTCACCCTAGGATAAATTCGATATTACAAATCCAAAAATGAAGTCCATTTTGAGAGATAGAATTTATAAAATTTCAAAAAGTATGTATTACTATTCATAACGGCTAGTTTGATTGGTTGTGGTGTGTTAGAATCTCGAAGTTGCGTACAATGCACGCCATTGCATTATTCGAAGGGAAACGTACCGTGGATGCTTGGGGTATTAAATTCTCCCCTCCTTCAATAAATTGCGTCCTCGCAATTTTTAAAATTGTTCTTGGGAATATAATGGAAATCCCCACAACAGAAAAAGAGTCAATAAATCTATCACTTTAAAAGAAAGATAGAGAGGTATAAAGGTCAACCCAGATAACCCATACTCGGATTCCATGTAGGAAAACATGGATATGGATGATAAACTAAGTGTCAAGTTCTGATGGAGAGGGATAGAAATCATGATCAGGAGAAATTTAACAATAAGAAAACCACAAACTTGTGTTGGGACAAACGACCATTAGTCTCCTAGTAGGAAAGTAAACAGACAACATTTTGTTTTGTTTTAAGTTACATTACATAAGGATGAGGAATTCATTTAGGATATTGACTAAGAATATAAAGATATATACTTACATTTTAAGTAAAGTTTCATTCTTTAATAAATTTCCACCACTAACTCATTTTTTTAAATGATGAGTATTCAAGAAGACATGGTCACACTGGAAGAGCTAGAACAAACTTCTTATAGAATCACATGATCTATGAAGGATGAACTATATATTTACATTGTCTTTAGAGATTAATCAAAAACAAAATTCTTAGTACAAGATCTAATGATCCCCCAAAAGGATATTCCTTGAGAGAAATAAACACTAATCTTAATTTCTAAAATTATACCAACAATAACCCAAAGTTAAATAAATACCATTCAATAATCAATTGTCCATAAAATCCCTTAATATAATCAAAACTAATATTGAAAATCAAAACTTATTATGAATGTAGTCTTCCACGTTAAATTGTATTTCCAAATGACATTATTACTCTTAAAGTCACATACTTAAAATTAATTAACCTAATCATTTCCATAAATAACCCAAATCAGTATAAATCCACAATAAAAACATAGATAAAAAGCCACCATTACTCCTCAAATGAAATCCCATACTACTCTATTTTCCTTTGGCATATAGTGTTCTCAAAAAAGTGAACAACTTCCAAAATAACATTTATCACTTAATCACCAAATAATTTTCCTATACTAAGGGTATTCATTTGATAAGACATAAGATCCCAAATCAAATTATTATTGATCAATAAAATCTTTTAACTAAAAATAATAGTCACACTAACCAGGGAATTCACGTAGTCCAGTGGTAGGCGATAAATCCCAATCGCACTTTGGTTGTGGGTTCGATTCCCACAGCATTGTCCGATGTGACGGGTTGTCACACGGTCTACGTGTTGTCCTTTTTCAAAAACAATATTTTATAATATTACCAAAATGAGATAAATTCCTAAAAATACCATAACATAATTTAACTACAGATCTTATCTCATACCTTGCATTTTCATCCCAAATTATAATAACTTATAATTTCCTCAAACCCAATGATCATATAAGACCAAATAGTTATTTATAACTATATCCGCAACAGAAAAGATAATTCTTCCTCAAATATCATTTTCACAAGATAAATTGCAGGTTTACACATACAGGAGAAAATAATTCCAAAGTAATCCCATCAATAAAGAGTACTAACACTTTTAGACATTTCACCATCCATTTATTTCCACATAGGTTCTTCATCATATGTTCCTCGGGTTCCCACATTGCCTCTTCCATCTTATGATTTCTCCATAGATCTTTTACCAGACGAGTCATCCGGTTTCTAAACACTTGATCTTTGGTATGAAGAATTCTGATAGGATCTCCAAAATAAGATAGATCGGGTTCCAGTTCTAATTCTTCATAGGTGAGTTCATGTGTTGGGTAAGGAATGTATTTTGTCAATAGAGATATATGGATCACAACATGAACTCTGGAGAGACTAGGTGGATTTTCTTTTTGGTAGAATGCGTTCATGTGTCACAATGGTACCTCAGGAATTTTTCAAAATCATCTACTTCCTTTACCCAAAAACTCCTCATCCATCTTGGATTATATCGATGGAAGCATTGATGCAACATAAAAAAATAGGCATTTCTTTTATATAATTTTGAGACATCGTCTTCAACATGTTTTTTAGAAAAATTCTCACTGATTCATCTTCAAATATTTTAAAATATGGTTTTGGTAAATCAGTTTTTGTATATCCCAAAACACATAAATATATAATTTGATACATATAGGCTGCTCGAAGGTCTCCCTCTACTGAAGCATCTAGAAAATCATTTAGTGCATCGTAATTTTGAGATAAAGGGAATAATTTGAAAAGACCCTGATGGTACATCCCACGCTTAGCGTGGTAATAAAGTTGAGAGCGCAACATTATCCCATAGTCAGTACTTGATCCTTGAAAGAATCGTGCAATGCTAGAGGTATTGGATGTCTCATAAAGTTGTTTGCATGTAACTTGGACATTTGAAAAAGTTTCAACATCATCTTCGCGTGACTTCTGGATAATAATTGTAAGTAGTTCTTCAGGAAGAGAGAGAAGTGTTGTTCGTGATCTTGCTCCCTCCATGTTTCAACTAACAAAAAGAAAATACAATTAGGGTTTTTGAATACTTATCTAATAAGAATGTAAAAAAAAGACATAATAGGATAATCTTGTAATTGAACAATATATCCTAACTTGGGGTACCCTATGTTAAAATATAGGTTATCCACTATCTATTTGCTGACATATATTCTTAGGGGCATTTTTTTGTATTCCTTTAATAATGGTTTATACTAATCTTGTGAATTTACCAAAGCATATCCACCGGGAGTGTCGTTACCAAGAGTGCAGCAAGGCCCGTTGTCATGCACCAGTTCCCGTTTGAGTCAAGCTCAAAGTGGTGTTTTCGGGTTTTACCCCTAGGTACATCTGTGCCAGAGCCACCTCTACCTGCTCGTATCCAGACAGGGTTGTATTGCTCGAAAAACTCACAAAATCTTCTACAATACCAAAATTCTAGGAAGTTATTCTATACTAATCCTCAAAGTTCATCTTAGGTCTACGTGCTCTAATCAGAGTTTATCTAAATATAGCTTCCAAGGTTTGTACTAAACTTTCTCTGATACCAACTGTAACGCCCCAACCCTAGATACCCAGAGTCGGTTCATTATTACATAACATTGGCATGATCACAAAGGATAAAGTCTCGAAAGACCTATTAGATTAGTAGTCTTGGAAACACTAGATATATTCATAAGTCTTACATTTATCATAAGGTAAAAAAACTAAAATAAAATCTTGTCTTCATATCCCCTCATATTATCCTTGCAAGACATTCATAAATTACTTCTTCTCATCCTGGGAAAAAGAAAACACTGAAAGGGGTGAGCTCAGATGCTCAGTAAGGATAACAATATAGCAGAATCTTTCATAGATAAGCATAAACACTTAAAGCAATTTTTAACTAAAACAAAAGCCTTTTAAACATGATCTTCAGCATAATATGGCAAAGATAAAATGAAATAATTCCATTTACTTATTCACATGGATATTCTACTAGTCGAACAATCACATGCAATATCAATAACCACTTTCATAATGATGGAATGCATAATGCCAGACTATCATAACCACATAGCAAAGGCCTCGTGCCAAGACTACAAATAAGATTTTTCCAAGGCCTTGTGCCAAGACACTAGTTTATCTCATGAGACCTACCGATTCATCGAGGAGCTATAGCGGGCTCCACCCATCACTTATTAAGTCCAATGCATTCCTCATATTAACAGGTTTAAACATAACATAAACATTCGTATTAAAACTAGCATACGAAATGTCAATACTTTAACTACAAACCATGAATGGTATAAAAATAGCACATCCACAGTCAAACATAACTCATTTGATACAATATGGAAGATTGTATTGTATCACATTAACCTCAATCAAGAATAATGAAGGATGTTGACATAGATGAAAATAATTATCAAAACTATTTGAGAGAAATATCTCCCTTTTTCTTGAAATCGTTTAAAAGTCACACTATTTGTCAAGAAGCCATATAAAAATAGATTTTTGAATCAAAGTGTCCCATACCACTTTGAAACATTTAAAATGATTTTTAATTTTAAAAATTTAATGTCCATATAAATAAATCCTTAAAACCATTTTTTAAAAGATGGACATTAATGAGAAAGATTTAGAAGAATAAGTCTTTAAACAATTAAAAATGGTATTTTAGTTAGAGTTTCTAACCAAAAGAGAGACACTTGAATACAAATAATTGAGGTAATAAAAACATTGTAATATCATGAGAATAAAGGAATTCATGATATACTATGTCAATGTACATTATATACACCACATAAAAGTGATTTGGTGTATAACAACAAAAAAGTCTCAATGGAATGTAAATTGAGATGAAATCTCTCATAAAGGAAGTATCCTTAGGTTAAGGATAAATCAAAGACATAATTATGTGTGAAAAATATAAATACACTAAATATGATTGGATATTCAGTGTAAAACAATCAAGGACATTCACACATATTCTTGTAAAAACAACACCAACAATTGGATGTTTAACTCAACAAATGGAGAATGAATTAAAATTACTCTTATCAAATTCATATAAATGACTTGAGAAATTATCAATGGAGTGATTATGTGTATCAAAAGTATATCCACAGTAAGGGGAGTGGAAATTAAGACATAATCAAATGAATAGTGATTCCACACATAATCTTGGGGTAATATAATCAATGAAATGTGCGTAAAGCCAAATGGGTGGAAATTGAAATTTCAAATTCCCTTATCGATTAGGTAACTTACGAAACATACAACCATGAAAGAAGGATCATACCATGATGATGTAAATACCCATAAATTAAAGTATATTACACAATGAATACAATCATGGGAAGTACACATACATCACATGCAATAATTAAGTGGTGAACAATGGAATTCTCACGAAATTAAGAGTGAGTTAAGAAACCCCTTACTTTGTACTTTTTCCTTGGTCAACGGTAGGTTAACCTCCTGTATAATGGTGAAATAATTTTTATTTCATTATACAATAATCATATGCATTAATATGATATCATATATGATCTTTTAACATTGATTTGTTAATAATATCTTAGAATTATCGTCGTTTCAGGTGTTAACTTACTCGTTTTCTTTTATATGTTTTGTTACGTAAGCCATGGTTGTCATGGATAGGTTGTATCTTATTAATATCTAGAATTATATAAAGTCCTTAAACATTATTTTTAAATCATCAAATGATAATTATACTTGAGTGGATACGATAGAGAATGAATCTCATCACGTTCGTGGAGACGGTAGTCCGTTCGTACGCACGAGCGAAAATATCATTCTTTTGATATTAAAATAATATATAATTGGATGTTATATCATATATAAAGAATAATTATCATGTTATATTTATTATTTTCATGAGTTAAAAATCATTATTATACCCACCCAAATAATAATATATTGAATAACAATTACACTACGACGTGGAGACGGTAAGCCGTATGTACGCACGTATGATGACATGTTATTTAAAGGGTGGATAGAATACTGAATATGGTTGTACCATATTTATAATAACATCACAGTATATATAAGATACTGGAGTAATTATTTTATAATGGTAATAACAAATAAAGAAGAAGTGGAAGAAGAAAGGAAATTGAAAAGGGGTGGTGAAAACATTACCTCTTCTTCGTGTTCTTCCTTTTGATTTGATAAAAAGGGATCCTTAGGTTGGCTTTCTGATCAAACTAAGGCCTCTAGGTTGTATATAGGGAAGTTGAGAGAGTATTTGGGCAGGGGTTGGCCAAACCAAAAGGCTTTGAAGATGTGAAGAAATGAGAAGGAGGAGTGCCCTTTTATAAGAGGGGTGAGGGCACCTTTGGAAAAGCTAGAAATATTAATTTATAATAAATTCATATTCGGTTTCTAATGGCTCCAAAGTTGATTATTAAAAGGTCAATGTGGGGATAGGTCGGAAACCATTAAACCAATAGAATTTAGACAGGTTTGGGTTACTATATTAACCTTATCTTTTATTTTTAACTCTTAGTTAATTAGTTTGACATTTACCATGTCACTTTGTATTTTTATATTATATAGTTAATAAACTTACTATATACATTCAGGAGACCCCCAAGTAGTCCATTAATGATATACCTATCATGATATAAGTCTCTTGGCCTAACCTTAGATTTTTAGGAATTTAATATCAATTAATAATATAATATTTGTTTTAAAAACTCTTTTATGTCAATTTTGACACTATTCAATGGTTGATTTATGTGGAACTCATAACAGAATGATTAATTCTAAATAATTCAATTAAATCAATCCTAATATGTCATACTATCCTATAAAATTATTTTAATTCATTAAAAGGTTTAAATTATATTTATTTGGGTATTTATAATATCCATTATTTTAATTTTTCACTATTATGGTAATTACTGCATCATCATTGCGTCATACATATATTAAATTATTTAATGTCTAAAAATTATAAATAAAATATAATTATGTAGGAAATGTTTTTATATTTCTAATTAATATTTACAATCTAATTTATCTTATGTATAACCCTATATTAAAAATGATTTAGTAAATAAACATTGATTTTAACTCTTTTAACTCTTCTTTGAATTAAATAATAATAAATGTCCTAATCTAATCCAAGTGGACCTAAATGATAATATTTTATTCCTAAGGTTATTTGTGGTAGAGATACATTTGTCCAATAGAATTAGGACATGTTTTAGGGTAATATTAATATCATTTTTACCCTTAATTACCATATTTACTTTTAACCGTGGTAAATAAAAGTAAAAAGTTACTATTCACCAAAATTTATTTTCATCTCATTGAACGAAATTTTACTTCATGATATTAACCGTGTCTCTCGGATTTTTAAAATTCCATTCACAGAAGCGGTAAAATTATGTTTTATGAAAAATTCCGTTTTTTTAACTACCACTTAGTAGTTTCACTATTCATCAAAAATTGAAGTTTTTCAGAACAATGCCAAAATTTCACCCTAAGATATAAGTGATATTACGAATTCAAAAATTATTTCTATTTTACAAAATTCTAAACATATAAGTTGCATTAATTGATTTTATAATTAATTACCGCTGTGACAACAAATAGCTTGTTTTTAAGAAACAATATATATCAAAAGATTGACAATTGTTTAGGTCCAATTTCAAAGTGAAATTAATTCTAATGAACACCACTGTATAAAATGGTAAAAATATATTATAATTATACTTTAAAACCACTCAATAATATAATTTATCACTATAAATTATTTTGATTTAAAAAGTTGTTTTTAATTAAAATTTAGTGATTTTCACTATTCATCAAAATATAAGTGTTATCCGAAAAGTTCCATAATTTCACCCTAGGATAAATTCGATATTCCGAATCCAAAAATGAAGTCCATTTTGAGAGATAGAATTTATAAAATTTTAAAAAGTAGGTATTACTATTTATGACGGCTAGTTTGATTGGTTGTGGTGTGTTAGAATCTCGAAGTTGCGTACAATACACGCCATTGCATTATTCGAAGGGAAACGTACCGTGGAATCTTGGGGTGTTACAGGAGTTTGAGTAAGATTGAAGTTTATCTTTACATGGCCACAAATTTTTCTTGTCACCAAGGGATGGAAATCCTTCAAAAACATTACTTTATCTAGTAGTGTGGTGTCAAGACACTCTTTTTGAGAAAGGCTATGTTTTGGTAAAATTCAAGAACATGAGATGTTTTTTGAGAAGAGAAAACTTGTTTACAAGGGTTTCCAAAAAATCCAAAGGGGTGATTGAAGAACCTTTTTGTTGTTTTTTTAACTAAGTTTTGTATTTGTTGACAACTAATCTTTTTGTTGAAGAATTTTTTTGAGTTACAGAAAGTTGAAGTTGCTGGCTTCTGAAGATTTCTTTAAAGAATATTATGTTGAAGAATATGAAGACAGAAGTTAAGAAAGTGTCTCAAACTTTCTGAAACTAAATCAGACGGTGATTTTCTGATCTTAAAGTTCTCACAAATCATGAAAATTTCATGATAAAATCTGGTTGAAAATGGTTATGAAGATTGGTGTTTTTCTCTAAGAAAAATTCTGAGAAAGTTCAGAGTTAGAAGTTTTGAGTTGACTTCCTGAGACATAAATTTACAGTGTACTTTGTGAGGCAGACATTCCGAGTCGACATCGTAAGCCATAAATTTGGAGTCTACTTCGTTAACCAGAAATTTGGATTCTCCTTCTTGAGCAAGATATTCGGAGTCTACTTCCAGAGGTAGAAATTCAGAGTCTACATCCTGAACCAGAAATTCGGAGTCTCCTTCCTGAGCAAGAAATCCGGAGTCTACATAGTGAGGCAGAAATTTGGAGTCTACTTCCTGACCCAGAAATTCGAAGTCTACTTCCTGAATCCAGAAGTTCGGAGTCTACTTCATGATCCAGAAATTCGGAGTCTACTTTGTGAGCCAGGAATTTGGAGTCTCCTTCCTGAGCAAGAAACTTAGAGTCTACTTCCTAACCTAGAAATTCAGAGTCTACATCCTGAACCAGAAATTCAGAGTCTACTTCATGAGCCATAAATTTGGAATTAAAATCCTGATCCATAAATTTGGAGTCTACTTCATGAGCCAGAAATTTGGAATGACAATCCTGAGCCAGAAATTCGTAATGACAATTCTGAGGAAGATATGAAGAGTTCAGGAAAACCTGAATTTCAACTTTGCATAAATATTGGAGAATTTTAATGAGATTTGAAGAAGTCAAATTTGAAGATCAAATGTGAGAGATTTGCGGAGTTTTTGAAATTTGAGGAAGCGGGAAAGTTTTTCAATATTCCCGCTTTTGTTTTCTATGTTGCCTATAAATATGTGCACAGATCATTCACTCAGGAGAAACATTTTACATACGTAGAAAAGGCTGAGTGCTGCATATTTCAAAGAATTTACCATCTTAAAGATGTATTATTGATTGTTTGAGAAGAAGAGAATCAGAGCCATTATTTTCTTGCTGAGAAGTTCAGATTCAGAAGTTTGGATCTATGAAATCTGGAGTGACTATTCAGAGTGGGAATTTCTTTGGAATCATTTTCATATAGCTAAGAATACCGGTTTCAAAAATTTCAGATTCATGAAATCCATATTGAATATTCAGAGTGGGAATTTCTTCGGAATCGTTAAAATCTTGCTGAGAAGACCTATTTTATAACATCGGATTCAAGGTAACCGGATTGAGAATTCGGAGTGAGCATTTGTGCAGAACCATCATTATCTTACTGAGAAGATCGGTTTTAGAAAATCGGATTCAAGAAATCAGATTGAATATTCAGAGTGATCATTCGGAGTGATCATTTGTGGAGCAGTTTATCAAAGTTCTTATTCTTGTGTTTGGATCAATTTTTCTTTAAGGAAACATTATAAACTAATGTGAGTCAGTATAATCTTTCTTATCGGGAGATAGAAGGTGTCTAACGGGAGTCAGCACAAGTTGTATTCACTTCTTCATCATATTGGATTTCCATAGACCCACAGGATTGGCTATAGTAAGGACGTAGGTTCTCTTTTCGAGGCCGATCATTCTATATCTTGTGTGCCTTTCTTGATTTACCTTTCATGAATGTGTGTGTTTCTTGCTAAAGATTGATAAGGAAATAAATCTTAATAGGTTTCAGGGGTTTAGTTTCTTAATGTTTTGAATCTTATAAAAATTTAAACAACTAATTCAACCCCCCCTCTCAATTGTTATTCGATCATTGGAACTTCAAAAACCAATCATAAATTGATTACATTTTGAGGGCTAATAATATATGTTATTATTTTTTACATTTAACCATTATCACTAAGAATTAATTTGTATGGAGAATGATTCATAACATAAACAAAAACAATCCTCTATGACACCATATAAATAAATTAGTTCTGTGACGAAAAATGGATTCCCTTGATGAAGTGTATAAGATTTGTAGTTAACCAAAGAATGGATGATGACTGAAAATGAATTGAAACCAATATAAAAGGTTTATGAGGGGATATATTATACATGATAATTTAATATTATTAATTTTCATAGAAATATATTAATGTTTTCAAATGGATATAATGTATATGGCCAATATGTACTTATTTAAAAAGATTGAACCATCTATATAATCATCAACACCATTGTATACATAATACCCTTCTACTAAGAATATGTTAACCATCTATTGGTACATTGATAAAGGTCAAAACAATTCCCACTTTTTCTCCTCCAATAATCCAAATATCTTTTATCCATCATCAAATATAAAATAATAAAAATGTTTTAACAAAAGAACATTTTATTAAAATAAAATACTCATAAAAAGAAGGGGCTCATTAAACACTCCCATGTAGTAGAATTCTCGTTCCATTCAATCATCACCAGAACTATTGAGGAAAATTTCCCATATAATGATATTTTATTTTACCATTATACAACCATGAAAAATTTTCATGACTTATATTTTTCTATAAAATTATATCACATATCATAATCAAGCCTTATATTCAATTCTCTAATATTTTATTAAACCGATTGTTTTCTACTGAAAAAATGCAACTTCCAATTACACAATATTATGAACTAAAAACATGAATTGGATTAAATATTTACATGTCCCTTGAATTATATAAATAAATATATAAATTTCATAGAATTAAGGCTATTAAAGTACCATGTAATAATTTTTTCCCATATTATTTATTATCTTAAATTTTCTATAAAAACATGGAATTCACCTCTTATTCATTCAAATGTCTCGTTATCCTATTAGGGATGAATGATGGTGGAAAAAATGATTACTATCCTAAAATTATGGATATATTTTCCTTTTAAAATCAACTATCATCTGGTTTCATTAAGTTGTGATCAACCATTTTTGAATTAGATTCACTAGCTCCATAATTTGTTAAATTATAATACAATGAAGATTAATTTTCTTTCAAATATCAAATCAAGAGAGATTGAAATAAAAATTTATACCATATGGATTATTAAAAGGATCCATTACAATATATAACTAGCCATTTTTATTATTAAATAAATCATAAATTTAAAAATTGTCATTTACTAATCCAATTAATTCATGAATGATAAACCAAAAATTATCCTTTAGAATGTGAATGGTCATTTTTAATTGGTCATTGTAATTAGTATGATATTTTGTTCTTAGAATTACCAACAAAATATAGATAATTAAATAAACTTTTCATGAAATATGATACAAACCTCTAGTCCTAGTCATTGATGATTATATTTGATAATAAATGATGCTTCACAAGAGCAATGCCATATAAAATTCCCATATAATCAACAAAATATAATTATAAAAAGTGAAAAGATGGATTATTAGGGATAAACAGTCGACGATAACCCAAAAATAATAAGAAATTCCTATTTAATCCCCTTACTAAAATAAGTTATCTAAAACTTATGATTTTCAGTGTATTTTTTGTGATGTAATATCATCCCCTCTCACAAAGTTTCACTTAAAACATATAATTTCACAACTTATACAACAATTTGAGTACTATTTTATCTATATTTTAAAAATAATCATGAATTATTTTTATAAAAATTATAAAAATAAAAAATTATAATCGAAAATAATAAATATATTATTTAATATTATCTTATTTATTCATATTAATTTAGTAGGTAAGCAATATTTTTCAATTTTTTATTCATCCATTAATATAAACATTTAACTAATTCTACTTTAAATGTGGAAAAACAATATAACTATGAAAATATTTAATGAAATCATACATGTAAATATATTTGGACACATATTTATGATATATAAGACTCAATATATTTTAATTTATACTAGCTGAAAATAAATTTTTTTATACCCTACCCCTTGTAACTCATTATATTAAAATAATTGTTTTCTAATGATATTGAAAGATCCCTTCTTGTGTCCTCAAAAACCTATTTCATGTATACTCAAAATAAATGGTTAAAAAAATCCCAGTGGGATTTGAAACAATTATGTACTGTCCATGACCCAAATACCAAAACAATACCAAATAAAATTATCATAACACCCCATGTAGATCACTATATCATTATAGTGTTCTATAAATGTCATGTGAAAAATAATATAAATTATGTGATATTTTTTACTCATTAAATATATATTGGATCCCGGATGGATCATGTGGAATATCGTTCTAGTCCTCTATTGGCGTTTAATAACAATATAACATATACTAATTAATTATGATGTGAAATTTGATTTAGAATAAATAAGAAATAAATATAATTATAATAATAAATTGAAATATCAGTTTCATTAAATATTATTTTCAAAAATCATCATAAATTGCAATCGAAACCAATAATTCAACTAGATAAATGCCAAACTCACAAAAATGAATTTTATATTATTACTATAGTAGAGAGTGACAACTAAATTCATCATATAATAGGTCATCATATGGTTTCTAGCTGAACAAATTAATAAAAAATAATTGGGAATCACTACTAACATTATTGATAAAATAATTACGAATTCCCATTAATAGTTTACATATCAATATACAAACATAAAACTAAACCAACTCCAATAAATATAAAAATAATATATGATTCATAATAAACATAAAATAGTTCAACTATTTTTTTCAAAAATGTTTTAAACTAGTAAGGATAAGTTAAATCATTAATATATTTATGGAAATAAAGTATAATAATTATATATGAGTTCCAAATAGGCATGCATAGTTAGTGTGTTCATCCATGGAAAATGTTTGGCCAATTTGGATAAATCATAATAAATATTCAAAGAAACTATATTGAAATTGGAGCACGATCCTATATCATATCATTTATAAGCTAGCCCTCCTATAATATTAGTCACAAAATCTGCACATAAAATAAGATTAGTAAGTCAATAAAATATAAGATAAGTGGTACCTTAATCAAACTTTCCATCGTATCTAGAAACCATCATATTATAACATTATACATCAAATTGATTATGTCCCTTCTATGTTCTATTCTATATAACCATATTCCATATCCACAAAGTACCACCTCATATCACAGCTATATACTTTAAAAACATACCATATTTACATAACAAAATTTTATACCCCAATCGCATATGAAAAAAATGTATGGTAAGAAATTTCAAATTTTTAATGATATGTAAGAGATTGTGGGGAAGTGTATCCATCCATAAGTTCTAGACACATCATCAATTTTTTTGGTTCACCTATAATATAGATAAAAATATGGTAATCTATTAGTTTTTTTGAGTGAAGTGTTGGATCATAATAAAAAACCACACATTCAAGGATATATAAAATCATAAAAAGATCATTTTAAGGGAAAATAATTTTAAGAAACATCTAATGAAATTCAACCTCATTCAAAATCACTTTCACACAAGTAAAACATCCTTATATTACATTATATTAAAATACTAGAAACTTATAGTATAAAATATGTTACAAATCATTCTCTATTTCTTCTACATATAAATATATAGCCAATTTAATAATTAAATTATAGTCATCTAAAAATATTTTTTAAAAAATAAATTTTATATAATTTTTTTATTATGTGTGAATTTAATAAATTATTTAATATCATATTCAGAAACACCAATTAAGTAAATCTCTAATATTAAATATTTAAAACACGTATTTATACATTAAAATTAAAAATTCATAAAAAATACGCATCACCACCTTAGCCTATGAAACATGAAATGCCTCTACTTGTGAACATGAACATGTTTTCCCTCCATCGCCCCACCATACACATCAAAATAATAAATAATGATACCACATTAAATCTATAACACATCCAAAAAAATGACAACCACATTAAACATAAATATTCATTCCACAAAGAAACCACATTAGAAATAATGTTTGAAGTCTCAAAGGACTATGTTTTTTTTGAAAATTAGATAATATGGTTAAAAAAATTTCATTGTAATAATCTATATTTTGATGAAAATATTAATGTTGAAAAAACATGTCGAAGAGGATAAAAGTTGATGACGTGGTGATTTAGAGATTTTTTATCACAAATAAGATTTCAATGGTTTGTTTTTTTATATCAATAATTGTAGTTATACATGTTGAAAATTAATCAAAAGTGAATATTATCCAAGTTATTAACTTCTGGGATAAAGTAAAAACTAATGCACCCTGAGTTGGTTTTCAATAAGGTGAAATATTGAAATATCATAAAGTACATTCCATTTTAGAGGCCGTATTTTTTTTATAATTCTGAACATTAGAAACACCCTGAAATAATAGCAGTCACAATGTTGTTATAATTGAAGAATAGGTGTATAATTTAACATATCCTTTGGCTAGATAAAATATCGATTAAAAAATGAGAGAGTAATGATAAACCATTCCATTTTTGGTCTCTATCTTGTCATTCTTTTATACCTTTGTGAATAATTGAATGCACTATGACCAAAATATTTTTGATATATCATGTGGTTGTTAGGTGAAATAGTAAACCAAAATAGATTACCCAAAGGTGACCACACCCATGGTGTTTTAATTGGTAGTTGAGAATGACCAAAATACTAAACATGCATGTATTTGACAATAAATGGTATACTAGTGATGAAAATTGATAGAAATATTCAAAATATAGAGGACCACACCCATGGTAAATGACTTTTTTGAAGTAAAATTTCCATGAAACCAACACTAATCTTTTTTGAAAGACATTCGAGGATGGAATATATGGTTCTTACTAATGTTATCTTTGAAGATACATGAACTGGTATTCAATTATTTGAAAACCATGGGACTCAATTTTTCCCATCATTCAATATGAATTTGAAGGAATGTATATTGTTTTACATTTGGAACAATTGGATAACTAATATGAACTGTATGAATAATGAGTAGGTTGATTAGATTTTATTTATTTTTAGTTATAGATGATTTCATCTCAGTAATATATATATATAATATATTGGAATTTTAAATATATCAATTAGGAACCTATAAGTGGTCATTTTTTATCTCATGTTCTCTATTATTATAATGGTTATTCAAAATTATAGAAATATTTTTTGATGTATTCCATTTTGAAAAAAATTTATACCAAAAATTACAGAAGGAATATGAGAAAAAATTTGTTCATTTAAAATATGATTCTCAAATGAAGAAGATGAGTTAATTTGAGTTGGTGTACTATAAGATTGAATAGTTGTAAAACATCTATGTACATTCCACTTGATTATTTATTTTTGTGTCTAGAGAATTGTGAATTTTCGATATAATATATCTAGAAAAAAAATTATATTTTAAGGGTTCTTTTATAGACAATGTGGGCATTATTAGTTGATTTTTCTCTAAATGAGAATTCATTCCATGAATGTGATTCTGAAAGAGTAACCTACATGTATGTAAAAACTATGTGTTTCCTACCCTATAATATTATGAGAAGGATGATAAAGATAAAATTTATCCTTGGGAGAAACTTAGTTTACCATAAACCATGTAGGTTATTGAATTTTGTGACATACTGATCTATCTTGAATATCATATGGAACTAATCAATGTAAAATGAGTAAAAATCATGAATTTCACCATTATTTATTGTATATAGTTTGTTTTGGTGCATGTTAAAATTTTATAAGAAGAAATTTGAATTGGACCATTTGAGGTTGAACTATATATAGTCTTTTTTCCTCAATTACAGTATTCATGGAAAATATAATAGATCAAGATACATAAATAACATCAAGTAAATTATTTTTCTATGTGACCCTCAATGCTCATAGGTAATGATCAACTTATTCAGTGTGAGATATTTAATGTTATTATTTATGAAAATAATATGTCCATCAAAAATGGATATCCCCCCACTCAGGATGATATCACTCTTTAACCGTTGAAGGGAATAACAATATGAATAATATGGATATTTTCATTTTCATTGATAGATTATTGATCAAAATAAATATAAATCAATTGAAGAAAAAGAAAATATAAAATTAATTTACCTATATTTTAATTGATGAAGATCAAAATATAGAAATAATATTTCATACCAATCATGAATTATTCACATAGGGTACCTTAAGAAATGGCTGTATATATATTTTTTTATACATACAATAATATATCATTTAGTTAGATCAACAATTTATTTAAATTGATTCTTTGGTCAACGTTCTTTAATATAGGATCTCTACGATGACATGTAAAAATATATATAATTTCATGTTCTTAAAAAAGTTTATGTAGATGGAAAACTTGTTTGTAAAATAGAAAAGGACTTGCGAGAAATTACATATGTCAAAATGAATAATGAATAACAACAAGTTGAATCAAACCCAAATCTGTTTCCCATTATGATATAAAATTTCATCATAATATCATTTTGTATTAGAAAAATAATATCAATAGTGGATGTGAAATTTCATACTCTCTCTAGGAGAAAACAAAAGAGATATGGTTAAGGTGGTGAAGGGGAAACATTATATTTATACTCTAAGGAATGGTTATCCAAATATCATTCACATGGATTGAGTATCAATCTTGGAGTGTAGTTTTCAATTATTAAAAATTGTTCAGTATAAAACAAATAGTTAAATATTAATGAAGTGGAACTATATTTTTGAATTAAAATAATTGGAATAAAGATAAATTAAATATGTAAAACATATGAAGAGAGTTACCATGAGGTTTGGAAACAAATTGACATGGGATGTCATTCGAAACAAATGGTTCTATCAATAGGAAAACATTACAAAGGCATAATGTGGTATTTGAGAGATTTTGTATCAATGTTGAAAATGATAGATAAAATATACAAGGAATGGATGAGAATAATAGGGAAATTCGATATATGAGCTTCTAAAAATAAACTATATAGATCCCTTTGATTTTTATCTCAACATTTACCCCAATGAAAATTAACTATAATATCAAATTTGGAAAAAATTGTTTTTACATGGAAAATATTGATGTGTGTTTCCATAAATGATTGAATAATTATTTTTTTCAATAGTGGAAAATATTTAGACATTATTGTAGTTATTTAGGAGAAAACAATACCAAATATGATAATGAACATGAATGGTAAAAATATATCTATCTAGGACAGTCTACATTAGGTATGATAAATATAGTTGATGTTTTATATGTTATAAAATAATTTAAATAGAATGGGTTTTTAAATTTAAGGAAATCAGGGAAGGGTAAATATTTCATGAGGAAACATTCAACTACTATGACTTAAATGGAAAATTATTATATCTAAAAAACACTATTATAATGAAAAATATGGTTTATCTTTAAAATTTTGAGAATGAGCCTCATTGAACGCTGTATTAAGAACCAATATCTAGGAACTCACAAAGAAAATTCTTTAAAACAATGATATAAATTATAGATGAAAAAATGTGGTTATTCCATCTGTGATTATGGTGGAAGAGTATGTAGAGTTGGGTCCACCTATGATAAATAATTATTAAATAATTTCACTCTTGGCCGTCATTAAAGAATGTTTCCATAATTATTCCACACAGAACAATAAATGGGGAAAAATTGAAGATTTTGTACAGGAAAATATTGGATGTGAGATCCACTAGTTATGAATGTCCAAAGTATAGTTTTTTTTAAATTTTGACTGATTCCTCTTATATGAAACCCCCATTAAAAGTAATGAAAACATGGATAATGTCCATGAATATAAGTATTAAATTTATATAATTCAAGGAAAATTATTAGGAAATAGTTTACATTTGAAAATATATGGGGATATTAGGAGCATAAAAAAATGATTACTTTCCTTTAATGAAATATTAAGAGGGTTAAATGAATGATGGATGGTATAGAGTTGGTTTATTGTGACCCACCATATTCCTAAGAATTTTGAAACAATAGGTACACTATCCCCCCTATAAATTAAAAACTATGGTTTGAAGATATATAGAATTTATGGGTTGATATGAAATGTCATGGCCTAGACCAATGGGACCCGAATCAGGACTAACTTAATCCCTCCTACAGTATTCAATGGGATAATAACCATAAATGAGTGGGAATATCACTAAAATGGAAGCCATTAAGCTAATGTGACTCTACCCACAAACACACATCTCAAAGCCCACACGATGAATAAATGTAAGACAACCAAAATCAATTCATGTATTAATATAATATCACAGAATAAGAGTATGATAATTTTGTTTTGAATGATATTATAGGACATATTAATGAAACAGAATAGAGGGAGAATCTTTCTCTATGGGTGAGGAAAATGATCTAATTCAACCACACAAAAAACACCTCATTCATTCACTCTCAAGCTATACTTCACCTACTCTATGTACTCCTAGGATACTGTTAAATGGAATATCATCAACATAAGACACGACATGCGTGGATAGAGCCCATGTAGGGTTGAATATAACAATACAGAAAAGAACAATGAAAAAAATTAACATGAACCATTAAGAATAATTACCTTATAAAAATAAATATATAAATCAATTTATAATAGAAAACACTAAATGTACATAGGAAGAAAACCACACCACTAGGCGGTCATAACCAACTATCATCTATTTTATTTTGGTCAAATAAATGATCATTTTGGGAGATTCCACTACATAACCCACTCCATAATCATATACAGTAATCCAAGAGGTCATGATCATTAGGCCCCTCCCAACAATGTTCACTATCCTCAGATGAATCAAATACTTTGATATGGGGTCTTGACTATGACTTATGTGAGATACCAAAACCCCAATATTATCATCTCGCTACACAGGTGACTATATAACAATGATACCACAGACCCCACTAATATAGCCGACTATATAGAGGATCAATGCTATACTCATGTTGGTCAATCTGATTCAACAAACCCCACCATGGGTATAAAGATGATAGATTATCAAACTTTAGTCTCACAGAGGGAAAACACAGACACTATATGAGACACATCGTCCAATGGGGATCAAAATAATGGGATGTTTATATACTGTTTCATTATACCCTCAAGGGAGAATGGACCAAGGGAATACACTCAACCAATACTGGTCCAAACTGAAGAAATGAATGGATATAAACACCTTCAATGTGGTTACACGGTGTATACTTGTTGTACATGGTGTTTCCAACCAACCATTGGACTACCTATTTGGTGATTCCTCACATATCCTACAGATATCCTAATACATGTCATATAAGAATAGTACGTGGAGTGAACACATCACATGAAAATTTTCATGTGTCATATTCCCATGCTAGAATAACACTTGTCATGTTAGTGTATCATCATGTGTACACCTCACAACGTACTCTTTATATATTTATTTATATGGAATTTCAATGCCCATGTATCATATGATATATATCTTGAGCTACTAAGAACATGAACAAATAAGTGTGATATCTATTTCACCATGGAATACCTAGTTCCATAACTAGGAAATCCCACATGATGTTTTATATTAGATCACCTACCATGTATTATAAGATTTTCCATATATATAGGGATCTATTCTATGTTTATCATCACAATTCCCAAGAAAATTTCATCACCAAAGTGCATATATTAGAGGTCTCACATATCAATCGTCACTTTCTCAAAATATAGTGGCACTCTATCTCCTTAGATAATGTTACTTTGAGCGAATATATTTCAGCCACAGACCACCCTCATGTAAAACTTTTTGAAATAGAACTTGCATTCCAATCATGTATTGTTCCTCTTAGAATTATCCAACTTTGTCAGCAATCCTCAAATCACAATCTTCATTTCATGATGTATCCTTGATATGGATCCTTTGGACTATATAATGATTTCGTAATGATCAAATTATAGGTAAGAATAGAACCCTAGGACAAAAGAAGCGTACCATGAACACATGGATAAATGAGGGTGAAATATTAATCTAAAAGGATAGAACCTCATCCTTTATTCATTCAACCTCAGTTGATTGTCAAAGATATATACAAACAGAGTGGAATAAAAATAAATAAACATAATAATTCCAAAAATTTAATCTAATTTCGATACGCCAATAAATTATGTTCATGGAATTGATTTACATTCGACCAGGATAAAATAATTGGATGTAAAAATAAATAATAAATATTCTACATGGGCTTTGGATTCATCATAGGTTTGGATTGATCATTGGAAAATAATAGTCTTATCTTTCTCTCACTATTGAGATTTATGAACTCCAATGGTGCAATGATCTTAGAGCATAATATGATATATTTTCAACAGCTAATAACTCTTTCCAATGGTCTTCTAGGTCACAAGATCTTGGAGGACATCCAAGATAAAATATCTATAAACTTTTATTAATATAATTACTCTCTTATCCTAATAAAATAAATATTTTATTTATATTTATTTTATTCATTTTCTCCTATGGAAACATTTTAATGAACACATCACACCGAAAATGGTCAGGTCACACCCTGGGTAAAACCAATAATTTAGAAACAAAGGTTCCATAGGATTTCAAAAATTGAACTCATTTATAAGTTTCTCCACTCTTCATGAAACATTTTTTAATTAGATATATATATATTTATTATATTTTAAAAATTAATTCCGAAAACACTGTGCCTCAAAATCTCAAGTCGTATTATGACCTAGCTCAGAAAATAATTCATATAATATAAAAAATAATACATGAAAAAATCATCGACATTATATTATCTCAAAATTTGGGATTTTGATTTGAAATAGAGAAAAATATATTAAAAAGATTGTGGTAATGGGATCTCATATGGGTCTCTTAATTATAGGTTCTCTCTTGAATATTCCCTTGAATCTAAAAATAATGCATCAAGGTAGTCAATATCCCAATTTAGGAACCTCTAAAATTGATCCTTAACCTCCACTAGGTACTCATCAAAAGTATCTCAATCATGGATGTCCATATTAACTTAGTAAAAAAAATTCTATAGGTTTATATTGTATCTCCTCAACTATTATTCATGGAATATTTTGTGTACCCAGTAAAACATCATAGGTACTACTATGTGATAGGGCAACTCACCAACTCTATTTAGTATCTAGAAAGGGTCAATGAATCATGGGGATAGCTTTCTTCCTTTTCCAGTTCTTTATAACCCATGTCATAGTGTGACCATGAGGAACACATGGTCTCCCTTCACAATCATTGTATGTTTCTTTCATTAATATATATAATATTTATAATGGATTTTTGGATTCCTTATATGATCATCAGATATTTTAATTTTTTTCTGGTAGAGTGCAAACAACTTTTCCCAATAGTGTAAAATCTCCATGATTACTCCAACAAAGTTGTGGACTATAGGGTCTCCCATATAAGTAATTCAATGGTTTCATACCAATGGTAGAATGATATCTATTTTTGATCAAAAACATTATGAAGGGTAGATTATCCACCAAAATATGGCCAAAATCAAAAAATCAAACTTGTAGCATGTCCTCCAATACCTGAATGGTCTTCTCAGTTTGATCTTCTTTTTATGGGTGACACATTATGATCAAACACAATTATGTCCCTAATGCATCCTACAATTCCCTCCATAACTATAACATAAAGAGAGAATCATGATTTGAAATACTGGTCAAGTAAAATCCACAGATCCACTCTATATCATGCATGTACAAGAGTCTCATTCTATGTACAAAGATCTTTTCTAAAATGTCTATGAAGTGGGACAACATGGTGAGTCAGTATACATTCACCCATATTTAATGACTTCCCATAGACATAAGTGGTAACCCCTTCATGAATTCCATTGATATCTCATTCCACGTCCACTCTGGAACCTCTAGGGGTTGATCAGAACCCACTAGAACATGGTTCTTATCCTTCAGTTGCAAACAAGTTAGACATAGTGATGAAACAAATACAACATAAGGATCATTCTTGGACACAAAACCTAACATCATAGGTTGTAGTACATATTATCCATAGTTTATATACCACTAAAGCAGATGTATAGATCCCCCACAACCCCTCCTTCTACAACATTAGTGGTAATATTGTTATTCCACTAAAAAGGATATCTAAATACCCACCATTAGATTATTCATCTATATCATGGAAAGTGTATATCTTAGTAAGGAAGGTGTCATAGTAAGTATCTCCAAGATGAGAATCTCTAAAATTTTATAAATTCACAGGGGTAACAAACATGAACTAAAGATATTTAGAGCCATCCTTATCCACTAATGAACAATAATATGAGTAAATCTATTATAATTTTTATGCATATAACTAAGAACATGATCTCATGCTGAGAGTGTCTACCACCATGTTCCTCGTTATAAGATAATAAAAAATCTCAACATCAGAGTCTTGTAGTAACTCAATCCATAAAAAATGTCCCATGATACGTTCCTTATAAGAGAATATATACACGAAAATCATTTGGTTAGAGTATATTACAAACCACTCTCCCATCACATAGTGTCACCGTATCTTCAATTAAATGAATACTGTTAGTAACAAAAAATTGTGGGTCACATTTTTTTATCATTCTGTATCATCTTCAGTGATCTATAGGAAACTACCAAAAATATCTAAATCATAACTCAACCAATAATGGTAATTGATGAATCAAATGATAATACGTACTCCAAACCCTCCTCTATTAGTTTCATTATGGGAGCACTTTTCAACCACTTCATAAACTAATGAAAAAACAACTCTAACATTTCTATCCACATGAAATGATATCTCTTCTGAGTTATAGCTAGAAAGAGTGTATCTACTATTGGGAAATGAGGTAAACACTAATGGTAGTACCTTACGAGCACAAGAAAAGTCTACACCATTATAACACTATTGGGTGGCTCCCAAGAATGCACTACCACATCATTTGATGTGCCTTCCAAAACTCTTACCTCTGACATGATGTGTCCCAGGAAGTGTACCTCTCAAATAGAATACATACATTTTCTTAGATTCCCATGAATGTTGATCTCTTTGATTTTTCATGTACCATCTTCCAGTGTCTCATGTTCTCCTCCTGAATTGATAAGTACAATATAATATCATCAATTACGACCACTTTGATCTAGTCTAAAATGGATAAAGGATATGGTTAATGAATCTCAAGAATAGTTATAGTGTATTAATCACATATAAGGGAATAACATTGTACTCATAGTTACTATAGAAACATCTGAATGTCGCATTTTTCATATCCTCATACTATATGATCATCTAGGTATAAAAATGATCAGTGGTCCATCTTGAGAACCATAATGATTCTCTCAACTGATTAAATATGTGTTAAATCCTCTTTAGTTGATATTTGTTTCATCTTGTAACCACGTTTACGTACTGTTATTCCAATCATAACCTTAGGAATGCATCTACGTTCTAGGAAAGAAACATTTCTGCTTCTCGAGGGGAAACACTTGGTCATACAATGTCTTTCTCTTTAAAGACATCCAACTTCACCCTCATCTCAAGAGGCTATAAGAGAGACATTAAATATGCTGGGGTAGACATCAGGGTAACCCTATGGTATAGTTCAATGAATATTTCTATCTCATAGTGGGGATATTTTCCTTGATGTCCTCCAGATATATATCCTCACACTCCTCCACAACTAAAGGGAACTAGTGGCCCATATCATCAACTTATCTAAGAGTCATGATACAAAACTAGTGAGTCATTTTTAGGAATCAACTATTATAGACCACATAATTCAATGACACATTATCCTTTTCACCCAAAAAGGAAAATCTCATCCTAGCATAGTAGAAAAACCATTTACTTCACATAAAAATAAAAATATTAAAATTAATTGAGGGTACCCAATGTATTCCTATAATGAATTTATATAGCCTCATAGCTGCAACAAAAGAGATCCAATTCAAATCTCTCTCCTCTAAGAATCATATCACATTGTCAGTAGAATTGTTGAATCAATGAGTCACTGCTTTCTAAGGTGTCAAAGTGAAATATTTAAGATAACTACACAACCAAAATCTCCATGTCTAGAGCTAGAAAAGTTGAATGAATGTAATAACTAACCCACATGTCTATCATTTCTGGAACTAATGTAGAAAAGAAAATGATTGTACCTTGTATCATTCCTAGATCCAGAGGTTCATAGAAATCCAAATCCCATAGATGGCCTCATTCTTACCCACTAATTCCATTAGCTTGGTGTTGAATGCCTTTTAGTATAGGTGTTAATATGTAAAACCATAGACCACAACATGAGACACTTCCGTTCTCTCTACCACATCCATCATCTTGTGGAAAATAATACACATGAATCTACCTATTTCTAATAAATACATCAAAGAAATATCTATTATAAATATTATTGGCTAGAATATCCCAATATATATGTCACTTACCACAAAAGTAAAAACAGATCCTCTCAATCTCATCCGATTTGATCTATAATTAGATCCCTATATCACAGAAACTATGTCATGGGATTTCCACCTGAATCATCTGACACACATAGATCCCTACAACTATCATCATCTACATACTATCGAGTTCTAAGACCATGGGTTCCCACTACCATCACCCGTTGTTGGAACATTTTCTTCCAAGAATATCTCTACCTCTGGGGCCCACTCAAGCACACTATCATAGATGGGAATACATAGGGATACAACCAATGAACTATTATCCCTTAATAATCCTTGTTCAAAGGTATGTTCTATAAAAAAGGATTTTCAAACCATATCAATGGTGTATCAGAAGGGATTAGTAAAACTCATTTAATACTCCACTATGGTCAAACATCCATTATATATATAGTATCTTATGTTATTACACTGATCAAATTATGGATGGATAAAAATCCTCCCTAAAGTGATGCTTGATATCAAACTAGGATATACCAATCTAACTGTGTGATTGAGTAACAAAACTCGTCCATATCTAAGTATATCCATGATTAATACACACCATGACGAATGCCATCTATTCTTTTAGTGTCCTCACAAGTAATAAAACTTGATTAAATCCCTCTAAATAGTCCTCTGCCAACATGGGGTCTGGATCATCCCAAAAAAAGGGAGTTCTATGTATCTAGAATTCATGTAGTGAACTCAGCATATGTCTATCCACTAATAGTGCTACCAACATTATATTTACCTCAAAATTTGATTGTATATATGGTTAACCACACATAGGTTTTATCTTTGTTACATGCCCCCATTCTGAATCCTCATCACTCTGTTGATCATTCTCATGTTCACATGGTGGAATCTGGGATAACTTTAATTGAAAATTTGTCATCAAATAAATATGATTTACCAATGATAAATGTGTCTATATATGGACCTAAAAAATAATGATAAGGAATACACAACCCATATCTATATGATTCATGTACCAATGTTTTCCCAAAAACCAATATATACATATACCGAGCTCAAAGTAATGTTTTCAGAGTCCTGGTGTATGGATTCATCATCCACCACACCAAAAATGGAGTGCATATCCTGAAATATGATCTCAAAACACTTAAAACTATTGCACCAATAAAATATCATAGACTATGGCCATATGGTAGAACATCACTTCAAACCCACTCTTTCTGGACTGTGCCTGATGGGGCCCAAATCATGACTACCCCAATCCTACCTCTAATATGAAACAGGATAGCCACTACTGCCATGTAGGAATATCTCAAAAATGGGGGTCATTAGATATATATAAATGTACACACACACGCCTGCAAGACCATACCATTTTGAAATTTAAACCAAATAAAAACAAACATGCACATATATATGATCCCACAATCAGAGTATGCCGTTAATGTAATGGAAGAAAAAAAGGTTACAAATAGAAACCCACCCAAAACTATATAGATTCTATACTACACCAATAGAGATGAATATGACTAAATACAAACAATCAGAAAACCCATGGGTTTTCAATACTATGCTATGCTCCACATTCTACCTTTCATCCTACGACACTGTCAAATGAGCCATCCTCTGCATAAGTCACAAAACATATGGGAAGAGGCCATACAAGGGATTATATAACAATAAAAATTATGATACCCTAAAAACACTTAACAAAATTCATAAAGGAGTGTCAGTTCATAATAATTATATATTAGTCATTGAATAATAGAAAACCGAATATATAATCTAGAAGGACATAAAACCACTAGGCAGTCATAACCAACTACAAGTTATAGGATTCTTCTTAATACAAATTTTTATTATAGTATAATCCACTCTATGATCCAATCCATCATCTAGGATAATAATCCATGTGGTCATGTTCGATGAGAACTACCCTTTAATTCTAACTGGTCTTACATGAACATGATACATAGATATAGGGTCATGCCCATGTTTGTTGGGGACACCATGAACCAAATATAGCCAGGATTACATGTAGGGTATCACACTCACATTATATCATGAACCCTACTAATACCAACTTCTAAATGGATAATACATTCACTTATCAAGGGAGTAATATAGATTCCAGAATCTCCACCCAGGGTTTAAAAATTATAGGGTATCACACTCCCGTATCATGGTGGGACACCACAAACTCAATCTGAGTCTTATCCTTATGATGGGATCATATTCATATTATGTGGATGTAATTTTTCCTTATACCCAAAAGGGATAATGAATATATGGAACAAACATAATTTATATTGGTAAAAACTGAAGAAACAACGGGCTATATGTAACTTCAATGGGGTTACACGTCGTGTACTGGTTGTACATCGCATACCCCGTTGACCCATGGTCTTCCCATCTAGTTCTGCCTCACATGGATAAAAAATATCCAAATACATGGAATTTAGGAATAGAACATGGTTTTTATATATTTCATGACACAATTTATATGTCGTCTTATCCTTCCAATGCCCTATAAGTTGTGCCCAGGTATCACCACATGTACACCTAACCATGTACTCTGTCTGTTTCCATGTACATGGCATGCCCCTTCTCATGTATTATCTAATATACTCTCTAAGACATTGGGATCATGTCAAATGGTGTGCGAAAAGGTCACACAGTGTATGATATTTAACACTATATGGGAGACCTGTCACAGACCTCCATTGCGTAACAAACATGGAAATATAACCTGCAGTCGAATCCAGTCATGGTCTTACTGAAATCATCCACACTTTTTTATTATCCTCAAATCAAAAAACCATCCGAAGACATAATTTTGGTATGGATTCATTGGACGATATAATTTTTGTGTAACAATCTTATAATAGGTAATCGAAGAACCATTATCCAAAGTAAAACATGAAATGAATTCCAAAAGAGGTGGCAGAGAAAACCATAATACACTAGATGTGAGGAATGAACCTCAACTATTTTTAATTTGGAGTTTATCAATATTAAAATAAATAAGAAAACATGGAGGCATAAAAATCAAAAATAAAATAATTCCATCAATTTAATATACCATTGATGTAGAAATAAACTATGTTCATTGAATTGATCTAGATCAACCAAGATAAAGTAACACGGCTAAAAAGTAAAAATATAACATCATTCCAAGAGTTTGGATCAATAAATAAAGAATAATGGTCTTATATTTATATCATTGAAATGAAACACTAACTCCACTGATGAAACAATCTATGCCCCCTATTAGAACTGGTGTCATCTTCCATGAACTACCTCCAATGGTAATCTGGTATTTAGGGGTTTAAAGTCAACAATAATATAATTTTTATGATCATTTATTTATACTATATATTATTCACAATGACAATTAAAAATATTTTTAATTAACTAATTAATTTATATTATTTACTTGGGAATGTGAAAACATATTCAGAAACACCTAATGCAGAAAAAAAAATTATGTCAATCCTATGGTAAAACCCATGTTTTTAAGTTAATGGTTCCCTCATAATTTAGATCATGGACCACATTTATGATTTATTCTTCTTAATTTGGGAAATTTTTTGTGTGATATCAATGTATTTAATACATTAAAAAATAATTCTAGGATCATTGGCCTCAGAATCTCACACGGTCAAAGTTCTTGGCCTAAAAAATAATTCAAACAACACTAGAAAATAATACACAAAAGAATAGATTCATTATACGAACCCTATGATAATTTTGAATAAAACAAAATGTTATGAGAGATAAATGGAAATATTTATAAGAGTAATTGTGTGTGAAAATGATGATTTTATTAGGGTATCAAATGTTAACTAGAATAAACATTTATCAATTATTTTCTATTTTAAATATTCACACTTATAGAGATCTTCAATGTCATAAATATATAGAATTATTTTCATAATAGTGTATTAAAATGTTAGTATCATGAATTAAATCACGTAATAATTATTATAGGGGTATCAATATTTAACAATTTTTATTTTATTAAATTTAATGTTTATCAATTTTAAAATCTTTTTGTTGTTAATATATATGTCTGAATAATGCTACAAAAAAATCAACATAATTTTTATTTATAGAAATACTGAAAAAGTAAATGTACATATTTTTTTCTATCATTTATTATTAACTGTTACATTTTTAATGATTCCCAAATAAGTTTAATGATATTGATTTACAATAAATTTGTATCCCCAAATTGATTCAATGTAATTAGTTCTATTAATAGATATCTTAGTTGCAGTTCTTTATGAGTATCAAAGGATTATAAGTGTTACACTTGATGATGATTATTTAAACCTATTTAGTTACATATAATTGAGAATTTATATCATAAATTTATAGTAAATTTTCTATGTTGATCATTATTATACAAATAATAACAATATTTAATCTTCTTAATTAAAATTCAGCTGTGTTTTACACTTAATGTTCGTAGATATAAGATATTAATAACATCTTCTTAAATGATTATATGATAATTAGATTGAAATCCTCAGTGATATAGATAGTTTTGTGTTTGTTTAATGAATCTTTTTTATACAATATGTATTTCCTCAATGGGATTAGAGTGTTTGATTATAAATCAATTTTCAAGTGGTAAATTAAAAAATTGAATTTGTGGGGAATGTGCTAGATTGGTGGAAACAGATATCATATTATTTAAAAATATACCAAAAATAATTTTATGTATAGGATCATAGTTATTTATAATTTTATTTGGTTGTGGAGAATATTCACAGAGTAAAATCAGTATGTAATGATAAAATTAAAGGAGAATAAATCAATAGGAACATTCTCCCTATCCATATAGGGATATTTTAATCCCATGTGAAATCCCTCAAGGAGATAAAATAAAATGGGTTCATTACTTCTTGGAATTTCTTCACATAGATAATGTCGGGAAGGATTCAATATATTAGTGGAATAATTAATTAATATGGTTACATTAACTATAACATGGGGGTAAAGTTATAAATGTGAATCCCAACATATAAATTGAATAATATTTGAAATAAATTTATAATTTCATTTATTATAAGTGGGAGAAATATGTTATTAGGTGTATCATGAAGTATCAAAAAAAATTAAGTTGATATTGTTATAAGTCTTAAATTAATACGATAGATTTTGAGGAAATCAAAGAATAATTTTTTTTTGGAATAACTCTGAAGAGTCAATGATTATTTTTGAAACATGTGTTGAATAATACCAATGTGGTAATGTGGTTACAGGGATATAAGTTATTCCAAATGAGGTAGGACATGGTATGATGATGAAAAAAATATTCAAAACTATACATTTCAAAATTATTAATAATGTGTTTATTGTCCAAGAAATTGAGTTCCAAGTGAAATACATAAGTGAAGAACCCTGAGTTGTGTTGTAATAGATTTTAAAATAACCATGTTAGGAAATCCAAAAACATGTAGAGTATATATTTTATGGGTATTTTTCAAAGTATATAGGTCCAGAGAATTGTAAATTCCATAGTTAATCTGTTGATAAAGGCTATGAGGTTCCAAACCAATTTCAATGGATGTGTTGCAATAGAGAATTAAAAATTGATAAACTAAAGATAGACCACACCCCTGATAAAATTCCATTATACTTGTTTGAAACAAATAACATAGCATGATCATTTTCTATTCATTACATATCATGAATCACATGTCACATAATAATCCAAAATGTATTACATATAATGGACCATAAAAGTTGTTCTAGGGGAGTTAGGTAAAACATATAAATATTTATACACCACATGTAGTTGATAGGTCATGGATTTCATGTAATGAAGAAATCCTAAATAGATAAAGGGGAAGGACTAGGTACATGGTTCTAGGAAATTTGGATGAAAAATGTCCACGTATCACACACTGAGACATATTGTAATATTTTTTTGGATGATATGTGTGGCACTTCAGAAGATTAACCTTGATGATGCATGAGATACAATTTAATGATTCAGAAAACACAAACTATTTTGTTGTCTATAATTTCTGATTATTTCCAATTATCATTCATTAGATTAAATATGAACTAATTAGAAAGAATCCATTTTGTGAAAACAAATAGATGGTCCGTCATGAGTTATTTTTCAGTAGTAATTGAAAAATACATTGAGGTTTAAAAAAAAGAAGTTATTTCAATTTGAAATGATCTACTCATGATTCATTAATAGGCCATCACTTTTCCCATAGCCCCAATGTTTTATAGCTAATAATAAATTTTAGAAGGACTATTTTTTTGGAATCCATGAGGACATATGTTATTATCCATAAATTATATAGAAAATTTATGAGGAAAGGATTTAATTGAATATATTATTAATAGAATAATTGTAGTTGATTTAAATTTTGAGCAATGATTCCATGATTTTTAGAAAACACTTATGATATTTCTATTAAAATATTGAATAATATGAACGATACCCCTTTATATATTACACATTGATTCATTATTTATCACATATGAATACACATAATACAAAAAGTAAGATGCATAAATATAGTTCCCTTGAGTTACATGGTACACAACAAGGAAATATAATAATATATGCTACATCATCCATATAGAAATCATCCTATACATGATGTTAATTTTTCATCATTATTAAAACTATGTTGGATTACCTGGGTAGTTACATAAGAAATGTTTGATCTATGAAGCCTCATAAGGAAATAAAAAAATTATGACATGAAGAATATATTACAAGTTAAAAAATAAGAATTTAAATTAGACATAAAAAATTTATAATCCTAAAATGGAAAAATAATGTATGATATATCATTTTAACATAACGGAAACATGGAATGTGGAAACAATTTAAAACATTATATCATAAACATAGGTCAAATATAACAACCAGGACATCATAACATGGTGGTGTTATTTAAATTTTCAATTAGACACACACTAAAATACCTTAAAGATATATCCTGAGACTAAAACATTAACCAAAGAATTAGAGAACTACTTAAGCTCACCCATCATAGATATATAATATAAAAGAGAATGATTTCTATGAGTATTATGTAACATAAGAATAAATAGAATAACAATTAGACACAAAAATATGTATTGTGGGTTACATAAATGGATTTCATAAATAAATTATGTTTATGTAATACTGGGTGAATACTGTTCACTTAGAATGGGTATGGGTATAAACATCATAAATGATTAGTATGGAAAATTGTAGTGACATTTTCGAAGAAAAACAGTAGTACATGATGAATAATGAAATGGTTCACTAAGAGACAAAATTTCATTCAATCACACTGAAGTAAAAAATGAATGAATGAGGGATATATAAGTACATAAAAAATATGAAAATTTTGGAATTAATTGGAATATGATAAGGTGGTATTATGAATAAAAACATGGCATGGAAAATCATAATGAAATTTTTGTAGCCTAAAAAGAGTATATAAAAATTCATAAAATGAATTAATGAAATATAAATGGGTCTATAATAATTATCTCATAAAATATAAATTTACATGGATCAAAAAAACATATATAAACATTAATATTTGAAAATAAATTCATAAACAGTTTAGATTCTTGAATAAATTGGAGAAGGAGAGATTCACTTACTAAATGTCACTGTAATAAAAAAACCCTGAAAATGATATAATGATATGAGATAAGTGATATAATTTATTTATTAAATAAATTTTATATTATGTTTATATTTATAAATTCATGAAAACATACCCAATTGATATAAAAAATTCCAAATAGAAAGAAGGTTATTTAATTGAAAATAATAGAGAAATGTCCTTTTTAAAATTTCAGTATAATGACATCTTATTTAAATTAAACAATGAGAGGGGATGCGTGATATCTCATAGGTAGGAATTTAATTTGAAATGAGATGTCGATTTATAAATTCTTGATGGTATATCAATTTTTTAGTTAAAAGGATAAATACAAAAATGGTTCTTGAATGGAAAAAAGAGTGGGGAATCGCTGGCCTTGAAAGGGTGACTCGAAAAGTTTGATATGATCTTATAGAAATATGGGGGGAAACATGGGAGGACTCTAGATATCCAAGGAATGGTTAATGGAATGGTAAATGGTTTTTAGTGGATATGAATTGAATAATGGGTGAGTATATATAGGATAAGAGAGGGGAGTTATTTGTTATATCACAAACACATGTTATGAACCCTATATAAAAATATTAATAATTAAAACACTACCATGATTTTCTACCAATGTTTTCAACCAATTTAAAGTGGTTTTAATAATTATAATATAACATTGGCATAAATCATTAACATATTACAGTAGGTGGGGTGGAAGTGAGTCATGTTCATAAACAAATGATTTCCTAACCTTAAAATATAATATAGGTTTTGGAAGATATTTAAAGGCATTATAATTTTTTTAAAAATAAAGTAAAATAAAATATTTTAAATGGTTAATATATATTTTTTCAATTATTCACTTTATATTATATGTTACATAACTTTTGGATTGTTACGATGTAATAATTAATCATGTATAATTATATCATATTTATTTTTTTCCTCAAAATTTGACTATCATAGAAAATTATAAAATATTCACCATTGGAAAAGTTTATAATTTTGATTAAAAAATAACATTTATTTTTGAAAAATAATTATCCAAATATGTGAAATTTTATTGTCAAAAAAATAGACTTTATTGATAAAGGTCTGTTTTTGACAATAATAGTTTTCAAATCCTTATAACAATTACAATTGAAATCATTAAAATAAATAATATAATTTATATGTAATAATTTTTACATAATATTAATACATAATTAAATTTTAATTTATTTTAAATATTAATTAATTAATCAAAAAAGAATATCATAAGTGAATTACCTATTAAATAATACCATTTTTTATTTATCCAATCAAAATTATTTATTAATCATTTATAAATAAAATATATTTTAACTATTATATTTAAAATAAAATCCACAGTCTCACTATGAGGGAACTGTTATTTCTAGTTCATGTTAAATTATTTTTACCCTAAAATAATGTATTTTCCTTTTATGGTGGTAACAAATATGTACTATGTTTCAATTCATATTATCTAAAAATTCTTATTGATCATATTACCTAATAATAATTACCTTCATATTGAATATGTAGTCAATTTAATATAAAATAATTTAATACAATTTGAAAATTTTAATTTAATATAAAACACACATGTTCGATGGAAAATAGTTTTATGAAAAATTAAATTTTTAAGGAAAATATAATTTTAATTTAACTCTATAACTACTAATAATAATTATTTTAATTTGAATTATAAAGTAAATATATATAGTATAAAATTTCATTTAAATCATTCCCCATTATTTTTCATTTTAATTAGTTATAAAGGGTAATCATTTCGCATTTTAAAATATTTTCTAGGAAATTTTTTTTCCTGAGTACAAATAAACTTAATCTAAATTATATTGTAAATATGATTTATATATAATTAAATTGATGAAATATGTCTAAAAATTATTATTTGAAATTATTAAAATTACCAAATAATTGGATCCATCAATTACATATATTATAAACATAAGTGATTGTTTTAAAGGAATTGGTATTTCTCACTATTCATTGACAAATCATTATTTTTTGATAAATTCCATAATTTAATCTTAACTTATTTATTATATGACAATATGAAAAAGGATAATATTTTATCATATATTTTTTTCCAAATTTTCTAATTATTAATTATAACATTTTAACTCAAAAATAAAAAATCATTTTTGATGAAAATGTATTTTTGATGAATAAATTTAAATAACTATAAAATTAAGTTATAATTTACAAATAATTTTAAAATATATTTATGTTGAGTATTAAATTAAAATTTATTTTCATTATTTTGTTAATAATCGTCATATCTACGCATTTAATTTCCTAGTCATGTTGGTCATATTTAAATAATCCTCATTTGAATGGGTTTAGTGTTGTCTGTATCATATTATATCGAACAAAATTTCTTATTTTATAAACTATGAGTTTTAAATTATTACTCCATTTAATAATTTGTTTCCTTCTAAACTAATTATTATCATGATATTCAGTGTTTTCATACTTGAAAATTTTTATATTAAAAACTATCAAAATAAAAATTGTTCAAAAATATCGACATGAAAAGAGAGAAATGGAATTACAATGGTCATCACAATATTAGGTTTCCCGTTTGGAGAACATTAGTGGAAATTTAAAATATAGACATAGAATAAAAAACTCCAATTAAGTAATACAAAGTGATACATAACATGTATAGGGAAAATTTAGTATCAAAAAATACACAAATCTATGATAGGTAAAAATTCCATCAATTCATACAATGAAAACATTTTTCATTCATTATTATTTTATTAGAGTTTGGGAATTTCATTACCACCAGGATTAATAACATAAGGAAATACATATTCATGATATGTATAATTTTATCCCCTAATAAATTTCCGCTATAGTCTTATCTTTTTATCCAAACAATGAGTAATCAAGTTTAATTTTTTTTATGAATGAATCACTATAAAAATCTTTTAACCGGTTGGATAATCCACAAAATAATAACATGATATTTTTGATCTCTTGAATAAATCCAAAAATATAATCATAAAGTAATATTATACTAAAAAATAAATATATTATAATTCATTAATCTCTAAAATTTTAAAAAAACCCAAATGTTTATCCTAGATTATTCAATAAATAAATACCCCTATATTCAAAATAACACCAATAAAGTAAAAATTAAAAATATTTTAATTTAAAAACGGGTCTCATTTCATTAATTTTACACCTCAAGAAACATAATATAATTATTCTAAAATAATCCTATATATTAAACATAATGGATATGTGGACATCAAACCAATAAAAAAATGCTAAAATATCTTTAATTTTCATTGAAATCTATATGATTTGATTCTATAATTATTTTAACTAAATATCATTAATCATTATTATCAGCTCTCATGTAAACCACCCAATATATTTTAAATTATTTTAATCATAATAATAGTTATATTAATATCATACCAAGTCACTATTGGTTTATCCCAACATCATACAAATATTAGAGGTTATCAATCCCATAATAAGGAGTTTTCTAAAATATCACATTATCAATAAATCACGATTATTGGTTATGAGTAAAATTTAAAAAAATGATTCAAATATATAAAGAGAAAATACTATAACAAAGAATTATATGATTCATGAATTTTAAATCTATAATTTTGTTGATATACTACTTGTACAAGATAATTCTCAAATACTAACTACTTAACACATAAATCCTTAGACTTTAATTATTTTCATAACATATTTTATTTCTTGTTATAGTAATTAATTCCAAGATTGGGACATTATCTCAGATAATTCCCTTTTTCTCCACACATGATAAATTAAAAAAAATAGTGATCTATAGGATGTGATTTCTTCCATTCCATCATACTCTTTTTTTTTCAAAAAATAGTTTTTTTCCTCAATTCTTCCTCACATAAAACTCATTTGAGTTCATTTGAGGAATTTACCTTGTGTTCCAATCATAAAAATTATTGATGAAAGAATGTGGAAGAAGATAGTATCATGAAATTGGATATAGTGAGATGATAATAAACCTTATAATGGAGTGTCCCTTGGGATCTATTCTACCATCATGAAATATATAATGCATTGAACCCATTTGTAGATATCTTCTAGCCAAAACAAAAAAGTTTTTCATTATATATATTAGATTTTGGATCATGAGACATTCTAAAATAATAATAAAAATATTAGCTTAGGGAGGGTGAATCAAGAAACTTTTTGGGTAAATATTTAAATTATATTGGAACAGAAAAACAGAACTAGAACACTAATTAATATTTAGTGAAAGTGAAATCTATGTGACCCCTTGGTGTGAGAGTTTAGGATCCAATTAGGTTGATTGATATATGTTGGATTGGGGTAGAATTACCCTTAGATGATGTTTTATAAACTTCCTTTATCATGTACTGTAGAACTTGATATAAGGGATCAATTTCATATTTGACTAGTGACTCTAATATGGAAATGTAAAATTATACACATACAATAAGAACATTTGACCATACACTATTTTTTTGTCTTAATAATTGCACAGTTGTATCCTATCTCTAGCTACACATTCTCATACTATAGATCCTGGGAGTTAAACTAAATAGTGATTATTTCATAATATAATTACTATGTGGTTGCTGGCATAATATCTTCATATTCTTTATGAGGTCATTTTGATTTAGGGTTTTATACACAATGTTTTTTCCCTTTGAGTCTTCCCCAAAAAATTAGTTAGGTGTTTGGCCTCTCCATGGGGATATGTTCTTTTACCCAACCATATAAATCATTCTACCATAGGGTAATATTTTTATTTTTTCCTTTTTCATTTGTTTCTTATATTTGGATACAGTTATATAACTATAAATCTTAGTGTCTCCAGAACAAGATATATTATTTCACATTTTGAGAATTTGATTAGTCATTCACACCTTGTTTCACCCCTCCACCCCCTTTGCGGGATTCCACTCCATCCCCTATTGAGGAACACAAAACAAACTGTTTTTTATTAATAAACTTTGATGTTTTGATCCACATTCTGAATTAAATAACAACATCCACTTATGAGGTGAAGAAAAAATCCATCAATAAGCTAATTTTTCGAAAACCCTAGATTATCAAAGCTATGAGAGAATTCATAACGTATACTAATTATTGATTAATTTAGTAATTCAAATCATAATTGAAGGCTTGAAAAGCATATGAACTATAACACACATTTTCCAATAGACTCTCTCACCATAATTAATCATTTCATCATAATCGAGGTAAGGGGACTAAAACATCATCACATTTGGAAAGAAATATAAATATATAGTCTTTTGAAGAACCAAACAATTCCACATGAATGGTTAGGAATAATTTCCCCCACTATAGTATTTTATTAATATATATAATGGGAAATGAAGAATAAGTTGATTATTTTAGGAGAGAAAAATAACATGGAAGGTAAAATACATAAAAAACTCACGGTTTTCAAGATGAAACAGAAACAAATAAAGAAACCATAAATAGTGATGACATGAATAAAAATTAAATAACCATAAAAATAAGTAACCAGGGGAAAATCAACCCAACTTAACATATTGAATAAGATGAAATTAACTCCTATGACATGAATTTGTGGGGAGAATTCAAAAAAGAGAGAACAACAAGAGCACCAAGAGAGAATGGAAACCTCCAATAGAATATTTTAATTTTATCTTCTTATAATTTATTTAATCACAATATTTAATTATTATCATACTATACATTACATATTAGTTTCTATATTAAGATATTAATTTTTTATTAAAAAATTTATATAATTACACTTCTCAACTAATTGAAATGTTATACTGAATTTTATTATTCTGCATGAAAAATAATTTACCAATTACGAAATAACCAAATTTACCCATTCATTGGAATATTTATTCATTCATAAATTTCATGTATAAACATTATGCACTATATTAAAAAAAATTATTCCATTCTCTAACAAAATAATTTTAATAAAATAATAATTTATTTTATAAGATATCAATTAAAATTTATCATACATCACTTAATCTAAATCCTCAATATCATTTCCAATATTATTTAATAATAAAAACATACATAGTAAATAAATAACATAGTCATTGTTATAAGACAAAATCATGATAACATATACATATCATCTGTAAATTTTTATTATAATTACATTGGTAATTGAAATCAAGAAATAATATCTCTATAATATCTTATATAGTTCCAAAAATTTACATTTCCCAATGATCAAATATTCAATTATTTAATTTAATGTTCTACGATCAGTGTTAGATCACTAAGAGAGGATGAGATGAATTATTGATACTATTGGATTTGTGAAATATTTATAGAATTAATTTTTTTGGTAATATTTCTATTTAATTCCACTCAATGAAATCCATCAAAATATCGTCATATTTAGTAATTTATAGCGGGATACTGGAATGAATTGTTTAAACTATTTGGGGAAAACCCAACGACATTAATTCTTGTCTATGTTCCCAAAAAAGGATTCTTTTATGAATATTTAAATTGCTTAAAATATGAAGCGTGTAACTAGATCTATACCCTTGTAGCCATTCATCTATATGAATCTGGTTCGACACCCCAAAAATCATAACATGTATTGTAGTTGGTTATACCCACCAAAAATACCACATTATACTTTGTTCACATTATTTATAGAACCCATCCACTACGCTTCTCATAAACTAGATCTAGAAACTATCTAGAATCTTTTCCTAATGTAATTTGTTTCTAATTTATATTTAAAAACATTATTGTATATTATTTCTAAAAAATAAATCTACCTCAACATTACCTATATAAACATTTTTAGGATCTTAATAAAATCAGTTAATATTTTTTCCCTCACAAAATATTTATGACCTAACAGGGAAAATGATAAACTCAATCACCCATTCCATGAAGTTTTACGAATGTATTCTATATTAATAATAGTTATTTTTGAACTCATTATGGTATGACCTATCTATGACACTAATGTTTAGTGTCCTCTGTCTGGTATAGGGAATATGGTAATCCTAGTTGCTTTGTGCTCTATCTGGGACACTCTGTCTAGTGAAACTCAATCTTATCCTCCACTATAAATTGAAACTCAATATAATTATCCTATTTTGTTTATAATCATTCCGTAGAATCTCTAAATTGTTATCTTCTATATTAAACTACACTTATCAACCATGTAAGGAATAAATTGTAAAATCAAAAACTGATTATTATTCACCATAATAAACTCAGTGTATTGAACATATTCTATAAAAATGGGATACCCTTGATGGATTATAATTACAAAAAACTATCATCACTTCTACTATCACTAATTCAATTTTTTTTATTTTATACTATAATATCACCCATTTATAAAGGCATCCAACCTCCAAAATAATTAATATATCATGAGAATTAAAATTTATTAAAATGTTCATCTTAAAAATTAATTTTAAACTATACCAATAATATCCCCTTTAAATATATGATACTCAACAAATATACATTCATAATCTATATTGTTATAAACCCAGCCTCTAAAAAACATAAAAATACCTCTCATGGCATGATATCAAACATTTCACGAATCACTAAACAAATTCATTGTTAAAGACATTATGAATTTTCTTTTAATATCATTATAATAGTATTAAAAAAATGAATATCATGTGTACATTTCAAGCACTCTATTTTATAGTGGAAAAACTTAAACAATATTCACATATTTAAATCAGAAAAATACACTTATAATATATCATAACTTACATCAATACTATTATGGAACAAATTTGGTTATAGTAAAACATATCACTATGCATTGACTTCATAATTCTCTATCAGATGACACTATAGTCCTCAATGTTTGATTAAACATCATATTTCTTTTTTTTAGTTTTAACATTTAGAGGACCTCTTTAACATCATGTTCCGTGGAAGTTCGTCGATCATCAATTCCATCCATGTTCTTCAAATTTTATTTCTCTTCCTCACGTAACACATCATAATCTCTTTGTATTTTACAAATTAAATCCACCATTATCTTTCTATATGATTTATATTTCCATGAAAACATATAATTTTTCCATTGGAAGAAATTATGCCACATTATTTGGTGGATAATTTTTGTATATATCTAACACGCCTTATTCTTTTATAGCAGCATAGATTTCTCCTTGTGGGGTTATAAATGGGATTCCATTACCTGATAAAAAATATAGATTATCCTCCATCAATTAATCATTCAAACAACATATTAAAGGATTTGTAAGTTCAAAAAAAAAGAAATTTTATACTTTTGGAAACTTCATTACATTATAATATTAAGATATGTACAAATAGTCTTTTTCTAAAAAACAATGTCCATATCATATGTACATTAAAACTCATTATTTTTATAGCAGCAAATCATTGAAAATAATTATATAGTGACATCATCATGAATCATAAGAAATATTTAACATGGATCTATCCTCAATTGTACTTCAGAATCAAACTTCCCCCACATTGTACGAAAACATAAATGCTTATCTAGAATAATGAAAACATTTATCATGTTATGAACGTGATGATAATCTTGGAATCATTAAAATTCACAAGGAATAGTTATTCAACACTATAAAGAATGTTTCTCTTAAAAACATGGAACATATTATTAAGTAACATTATCTATAAAAATATAATGAAATATTGAAAAAAATTAAAAAACTACAGTTGGGAACAATTCTATCATCTTTATGTTTGTTGCCTATATCCCGATAAACATTCAAAACATATTTTAATTAAATATATCTTATCAATATTTTCATCCAATACTATTAGAATTTTATTTCCCACCACATATTCATTATCCCATTGATTAAAAATCATATACATAGGGTAACATAGATATCATCAAAACTAATTTTCCTTCTTCTAAAAATGTTAAAAATATTTTTACGGGGATAACAAATCATATTATGTTGTTAATAATTAATCTTTAATAAAATAACTTTATGTATATATAGGTGATTATTTTATAGAAAATAATATTATATAAGGTGGTAATTGTTTTCTATAATAATTATTTAATGTATTAAATTAAACATGTTTCTTCCAACAACACTGATAACTTTATAACTCACGGAAACAAACCCTTTAAAAATATGTGGAGGTATCCCTTCATAAAATAACTCAATTTGGATAAATCATAAATATGGAGTTATAAATAGTAGGTTCCTAAAAAGAAGGATTCACCTTGATGAAATTATAAGTAACATACTGGTAGTTAAGAATCATTTTCTTGGGTTTTTAAACACATCCTCCACAATTAATGAACAATGTACTCATTTTGGACCCAACACCTCTATGCATGATAGGGATACTTCATTTCTAGATGGATATTGGTTCAGATAAAATCTATCATAGCTAGACCACCCTAGGACATGATTCTAGTGATCTAAACAAATTTGTCTCCTATTATACATTTGATGTATTGCACACACTACATATGAAAATAACCACTAGGGAACATGTCTGAATAATGACAATGAAAATAGTAAAACTGGTTTTAATTAAATTTTATTTATTTCTCACTCACACACACTAATGGAAAGTTTCCTAGATGTTACACATCCTGAAACAACACTAGTACGTGCACCATTAATTATGGAATTTTAATTACCTAGGTTCTTGAACAGAATGGTTTACTTTCTTAACATGGGCAGTAACATTCATTGTGTTTGGTGAAATTATTACATAGATATTATATATGATCTTATGAAATCGATCACACACAAATATATTCTATGAGTAAAAATAAAATAAACAGTTTAATATAAATAATAATGAATGTGTAATTTTAATAATATGATGTAAAATATTTCATAAATTATCTTTTCCATATTATACATAAAAATAATTTAAATCCTCACATCATTGTTAAATTCTATCTCTAGTTAAACACTATGTTATGGAAAAATAAAAACTAAATATAACCAACTAATTTTATCCAGAATCATATTTTCAGGAATTTTTATCACTTTTTATAACATATTTATTCACTATACTAATACATATATTATATTATGATAAGTTTGAGCTCACAAAAATGTAGTTTAATAGATCATGGTGAAATCATTTTATTTTATATACAATGGATTTTGTTAAGTTAAACTTTTCTCAAACTTGAATAATGATACATACATAAATATTTAAAAAAATATAACGATTCCTTGATGTATTTTAAATAATAGCGGACCAGTTTTTTTATTTTCGAAGGGATTGTAAATGTATAATGGTTATTTTTATAAATGGAATTATCAAAAAATATATATTTAATTTTTATTTTATTTTATGATTATGATGAATATGAAGACATGGTGGATTATTTTAAAGACTAGATGTTTACCCAGATACATGTGGGATCAAAATTTGATTGAGAGAAGATTGTCTTCTTAGATATCAATGGAGGTAATATTGATATATTATATGGATTGATGAATTTGTTTTAATTTGTAGATAAATATTACATCATAATTTATATATAATAATTTTATACCACACCAATATAAAATTCTTCGGTTATGATATGATATTTTCAAAAGTGTGGTTTCGATGTCACATAAGGCTTTTGTCTTTTTATGTGGAAAAATAATAAAGAAGTAAGTGTAGAGAATTGTAAATACGAATATACATGAAATAACATATCAAATGAATCAAAATTATCTAGAAATAGTGATAATAAATTGTATCTCTTATGAACCACAAATCATTATTTTATTCTAGGAAGGGGAATCATGGGTCTTACGTATTAAAAATGGTAACACGTGGATATTTAATAGAATAAAAAGGATTTAATAATTTATAAGATGTTTTATAAATAATTTTTTAAGGTGGGGAATATTCTTTACATTTAGTAAAATCCTAAACCATTCATTAGTAAATGTATTTATTAATGTCATTGTTATATCACAACACATGATATAAACCATGGATGATGATAACAACTGAGGAAATTTTGTGATAAATAAATGTGAAATTTTACACAATGAAACTAATAATACCATAGGAATTTAAATAAATATATTGTTCAGAATAATTCTAATAATAATTTGTAAATTTGTAAATTATATATTTTAATTGTTGACATATATTTCATATTCTATGATATGATATATCATATATTTCCTTCTTTTATGCTAGTTTTATCTGAAAATCATTTGAATTGATGTCAATTTCATTTTATATAAATAGTGAATAAGTTATGATTGATAAAATGAAAAAAATTGGGAATTTACATGATATATATCATTTCATTGGGACATTATTATTTTAAGATAGAGAAAAATGTTATTCTATATTATAAAAAATCACTAAAATTGTAATACAATAATTTCAAGAAGATAAAGATAGTATAAAATTTCTAATTTCTATATCTACGTAAAAATCATTCAAGAATATATAATATTCTGAAAAGGAATTGGATTTGGTGAATATGTAAAATTTTTCCCTTAAAAAACATAAATTAAATATGCAACTATATATAGATGAAATATAAATAAATTATCATCATAATGACATATAAAAACATTTATATATAATATATGAGAACCATTGTGTGATAGTAAAGGGAATAATGTATCATATTTGTATAAATAACAACAACTTTTTTTATTGAATGGAATAAATTCCTATATATTTGTTCCCAACATAAGGAAGATAAATATTAGTTCACATCAAAAATATGAATAAATGAATAAGAAGTGGCTAATCCAAGGAATAATAGGTGAACAATTTAAGAGAGTACACACTCTTAGAATGAATGTGACATTATGAAATAATCATTATTATGTAATGTAAAACATATTGAAACCATATTTTAAATGTATGAGGGAACTCGATTAGAAGAATTTTCCCACAAATGAGGAGTTTTATTGCATTGTAGTGAATCATATCATGATGACGTACATCTAGTAATCCCTATGAGCAGGTATCACCTAATCTTGTTCTAGATATGTTTGACCATGTTTTATCACTTTTGAATTTGTATGATATCCATATCCTATAGATTATTCCATTCATTAAGTGAAACATATACAACACTATGACACTAGTTCACCATTAGTATGTGTGTATGCTTTTTAAAACATGTTATAATGTGATATATATATATATATATATATATTGGGACATATGAAATTTCAATATATAACTACACTAGTAATGTGTGTTTTTTGATTCATAATAGGATATAGAATGATAAATAATATAAATAGTAAAAAATTATATGACTTTTATACATTGATTAACCGTATCAATGGAACATTTATAGTTTTCCCCAACAAATAATTCATCACTAAATATTAATAATTCAAAATTACTAAAATACACTAACTAAATAATCTTACTCAATTCTCAAAAGAAAATCATTTTTACTGATCAATATGTACTTGATAACACTACTCATTAGTCACATAATCCAATATCTCTTCTTCAAATCCTGTAATATACTAATGAAAAACAATCCATGGTGTAGTAAAATGAATGATCCTTTTACACTAGAACAATTTATTTTTTAAAAATTTCCCCACTATTGGTGGCCAATTGGATATGGTTTTAGTGTACCTATTGTTTATGAGTTTAGATTGCATCATATTTTCTATGTACACATTAATTATATTCTAATTTATTTACCACTATAATAGTGTAAATATCCTGAATTGAGTTAATTTTTAGTTTTTTCATTGATTTTTTAGACATAGGGTTATGAAACCAGCTCTGTAACATCTTAAAGGTTAATCTCAAAATCAAAATATTATCTCTATTAGGTTCATCATTCCTAACTTGCTATTTATCATGACCTTTTAAAAAAGTCCTTATGGAAGAGTAACTATCAATTTTTAATTAAAAATGGGTTTTTCATTCACATCATTAATCAATATGGGATAATCCATCAGTCCCATAACAACTCTCTATGGCTCTATGTGTTCATGTAAGTATAATCTAATACATATCTATATGTAATTAGTAATTAACTACCCTATGGATACCAATAATTTTACACTAACCTACCCATAATAAGTATAAATGTGTTCTCCCAATATCCATGGAATAGAGAGAAGATCTTTTAGTGTTAAATATATTCATTATATTGATTTCTTGACCAAAATCAAATAAAAAATTAGTTTTCAGGTAAATATCCAACATAACCTATAAATATATTTGATATCAATGCATATAAATAAATTGTTTCAAATAAACATGAGAGAATGAAAATAAAGGACCGTGTAAAAAAATAACCACGAATAATATATCATCTTAGAATGTTTAATATGAGTAATATAAATTTCATCATATAAAATTAAATACAAAAATAATATTAATTCCAATGTGGTCAATACATAAACAATCATAAAAACTAATACATATTTGAGGACCCATAAAGCAGTCCACATGAGTTTACTCTTCATGAAATATGGTTGAAGGATCCGGGTATGATTTGTAAGAATAAAAACAAATTGAATTTCAGTTCTAACTGTAAATGATTCATATTATACATTATTCAACATGGATATAAAAAATTAATTCAATATATCTTATGAAAAATAATTTTATGTCTTAAAAAACCAAAATTTAACAACAAATACCAATGTGATCTGAGTGTTTTCCATACATCTATTTTTTGTTATAACATAAGGACATGAAATTAGATTCTATCATGGTAATAAACGCATGTTATGTATCCCTATAATGTTTATTATTTTTTAAAGGGTAATATTATATGAGAAAAAAACATCTCAAGAAGATTCAATGATCACTAAAGCATCACTAATCAATCATAACACATGTATTCTTCAGTTTATGATATTCTATTTTTTATGTTACTCAAGAATATTGATCAATAGGATGATATTTTAGTATAAATATTATTTAATGAATATGTAATATATCACTATACATGGATCAAGAATAGACATAAATAGTTTGGTTTATATTTCTAAAATAAAACTTATGGCCTTATAAATTTCAATCATATCAAACCCTTAAATAGAAATTTAATACTACCAATGTTTATTTTTTATTTCATAAATATTTTTAAACTATCTTGTGAAATTATAAAATTTAATGATATTAAGTATAACCATTATCATAGATGGTTCCACTAGTAATTATTGAAAAATCATAAAAACTGTATCATTTGTAAAAAAACACTATTGTAATCACATTTTATAATTAATTAGTTTGTGAATTTCATGAGAACATAATTCAAATCCCATAATAATAATATATAATAATTCAATTTGTTTATATTTGTAATGTCCTACTTGGTTGCCTCAGACCGGTTCCCTGAGAAATTTTTCTACCTGACCTCAGGCACGCCTCCCCATCTTCTAGAGGATGTTTACTATGAGTGAGGTCAATATAGATCATGTGGAGACTATAGCCTTTTTATCAAAGTTAAACACCAATAGAAATATATAATAATTATAAAATGATATATCCATAAACAAAACGATACTAGTATCACATTATTGATTAAATAGGAATTACATATATGAGAAACTAAATAGTAGATATGTAATGGTATATATCTACAATGTGCCAGTATTAAAAAAACACAAAATGAATATGGACACTGATAAATCCCACGCTGGTCCTGAAAACATGTCTACTTACCTTACCCATGCACCCTCCAACCTCATCCATCTAGCACCGGTCCCATTCCCTTAACCTATCTCGAATCCCTAAATTTTTTATTGGTACCAACTAGGCAACTTATAAGGCCCCGACCTTAAACCATACTTAATATTGAATTAAATGAATAATTCACATTGAGGATCTTTTCAGGACTAGAGTTGTAAAGAATTAGGTCAAAACTATTACATCTCAAAAGATTACATAGTAGACACTTCTACTAAGTTTCCGTAACATAAAACTAATCTTAAAAAGAAACATGTATAGTTCCATGTTTTAGATAGCAAGTCTTTCCTTGATCACATCCTTGAACCTATTCATCTTTAAGTCCTGTGGAAAACATTTCAAAAACTTGGGATGAGAATAAAAAGCCCAGTAAAGGATACACAAAGAAGGAAAACTGTTAGTTTTTCAAAACAACAAGTAAACCATGAATACTTTTCCAAAGTAATACTTTTCACCCTTATGAAGTAGTGAAAACTCTTCACTGACTAAAAGACCATTACTTACCATTTTATAACCAAACTATTACCATAAAACCCATATAAAGAACACATAACATATAAAGGTAACTTGGGACACAAACATACTTAAATGGAATAAACATACGGTCGACTTCCACAAATACTTAATGGAATAGCCATACGGCCGACTTCCATACCCAATGCATTAGAGGTTAGAACGTAACCACCCGTCCTGGTATTCACGGCACCACCCATCATATGGTTTATCACGTAACCACCCAAAAAATGTCCATGTACCATTACAAAATCATAATACATAAAACAATTATAAATGAAAGAAAACATTTCCATATTTCAATCACAATATATCACTTAAATATATTGACTTTACCAATCCATTATCAAAACCATTTTCAATAACAAAATCCATAAAAGAGTATATGGTATTTATTTACTTTTAAAAAATATTACGTCTTGTTGAGGAAGCCAGAGATGAAATAAAACTCATGGCGGCGGAAAGGTCATTGTCACCACATACGTTAAAAGAAACACTTTTTGTCGTTTAGTAAAATTATTCGTATAAAAAAGATTCCTTTTGAATAAAAGTAAAAGTCATAGGGGTTTATACACTATATAAATAAAGTTGTGTATAAATAAAATATTCCTCAATGAAAAGATATTGAGAAGAAGTCCCTTACAAAGACGGTATCCTTAGATTAAGGATAAATCAATTACATAATTATGTGTGACAAATGAATAAACCAAATATAAGTGGATATTAAGTGTAAAACAATCATAGTTCATTCACACATATTCATAGAACGACATATTCAAGGAGTATAAATTTACCCTAAAGAATCAAAATTGGGTTAAGAAGTTCCTTTGCAAAAATTCGACAGCCTAACGGCGTCACTTCAAAATTAAGAAAATGAGTCGATGAGAGATAAAAATGGTATCTCATCACTTGGACATAAAATTTACATCAATAAGGATATATAAGAACATATACTAACCTAATAGTATGTGAATTAAAAGACATAAAAAAATAAGTATTTTAGAAAGAGGAGGGTGAAGGGTTCCCTTTCCGACTTGGGTAACTTTCGAAATGCACACCCCATGGAAGAAGGGTCATACAATGAAGATTTGAATACCCATAAACGAAATTATATTACAAAAAGTGTATAATAATTGGAAGTATACACACCACTAAATGTTAATGGTGGTAAATGTAGCATAAATGTCACAGGAATAAAAGTGAGATGAAAAATCACTTACGAAAACTCGGCAGCCTAACGGCGCCACATAAAACTTCCAAAAATGGATTGATGAGATCAAATAGGGTATCTCATCACATGAACATAAAAATTAAAGTATTATTAATATAAAAAAAATTCCCAAACATAATAAATATTAGCTTAAAGGAAATGACATAAAAGAGAGTGCTTAAAAAGAAAGAGAGAGGTAGGATCCCTTACCTCAAGTCCGACTTGTCTTGTTTGTTTCTTTATATACCTGAATAATAAACTTTAGTCAATTTATAATTTCTTAAGGACCTCTTTTAAATATTATTATTCAGTTCATATCAAATATTACAATGTTATAATAATTGGTTAATAATGTGAGTTCATATCATACGTTTTTGTCGATGATTGGTACATGAGTCAAAAATGAACTTGTTTGAAAATGATTGTCCACGTAGTTATAAGTAAATCATCTCCAGAATAGTATTGATGATTTAAATATCATATATACCCAGTAAATATTCATTTTATACTACTCCATAACATTTGTAGATAAGAAGAAATGAAATTCACCGTTCATGGAGACGGTAGGCCGTACGTACGCATGAAAGCTACTTTCATTTCTTTGTCATATTAATGGAATTAAAAATAATTTAGAGATATATATAATATAATTCCAGTATAATATATATGTTATATAGGTCATATATGTTCATTAATTTCATTCTTTATAAATTCCATTTATTGCATGAACGAGTCACATCACTTGAGGGGCGGTAGTCCACACTTCCTCGTATGAAATTATCGCATTTTCCCAACATGAAAAGCATAAAGGCATGTTTTAAATATAAAATTCAGAAGAATATAGAAAAAATAAATACCATATATATCATATATAAAATATAGTGACATCATAATGGCCAACATGAAAGGTGTTAAGGGAATATTGAACAATCAACGTTTCGTGAGGCAGAAATTCTCTATCCACAGAAACAGTATGTTCTTTAACCATTAGATGAAGGTGTGTGTAAGTGTATCTCAAATACATCACATAAAAACATTCTAGTATATTGATGATACTGGTTTTGTTACAAAAAAAAGTAATAAAAAGAGTTTAGAGGGTTGGAGAAGCAAAATAAAACATAAGAACACAAGAGAGGACACTACCTTTAAATCGGGTAGCTCTCTTTGATTTGAGATCAAAGGCTTACTTGGAAAGGATTATGCCCAAATTAAGGATTAAATGATGAATAGAGGGATGTGGAGAGATGAAATGTGCAGGGGTTGGCCGAGCCAAATGCTTTAGAGGTGTGGGTAAGGTGGTAGATGTGGGGGCCTTTTATAAGAGGAGAGGAGGGGCACTCTTGGAATGTTATAAAATATTACTTTATTATATAATGATTTTTGGATTTTAAAGGTCCCAAATGGATATTTTTCGAGGCTACGCTGATAAGATTTCTAAATCCACCCATACAATTGGTTTTTGACATGTTTAGGTCTTATATGTTACATTATCTTTTCATTTTATTTAAATCGTTAAATAATGAGGTAATCGCCGCATCATCATGGTGTCATAAATAATTTAATTTATTTAATGTCTAAAAATTATAAAACAAATATCATGATATAGGAAATCTTTTTAGATTTCTAATGAATATTTATAGTAAAAAATATGACTTGTATAACCCCATGTAAAAATTGTTTTAGTAAAACAACACATGTTTGTGACATTTTAATTTTAACTTTAAATAAAAAGTTATTAATGTAATTTTCCAACCAAAGTGTCTCCATGGGGTACCCAAGTTGACCCATGGATTTTCTTGGAAGGCCATGACTCATCCAATAAGGGTAGGACATGTTTCAAGGTCATTTCATATTAGTAAAACATTATTTTTTCCTTAATTTACACTAATTACCTCTAATCGCAATTAAAAACTTAAAAGTTACTATTCACCAAAATAATATTTTAATCCCATTGAACTAAATTTTACATCCTAATTAAAAAAATGTATGTAGGATTTTTGAAAATCAAATCACAGAAGTGGAAAAGTTTCATTTAAACGAAAAATCAGTTTTTAAACTACCACTTAGTGGTTTCACTATTCATCTAAAATTGATGTCTTTCAGAAAAATACAAAAAATTCACCCGAAGCTATATTTGATATTCTGAATTAAAAAATGATGTCTATTTTACAAAATTCAAAACATATAAGTTGCATTAATCAATTTAATAATTAATTCCCACTGTCAAAACAAATAGCGTGTTTTTAAGAAACAATATCTATTAAAAGATTGACACTAGTTTAAGTCCAATTTCGAAGTGAAATTAATTCCAATGACCACTATTGGATTAAATGGTAAAAATATATTATAATTGCACTTTAAAATCAATTAAAAAGATAATCTAATCATATAAATAAATTATATTAAATATAGGTTTTGAATTAAAATACAACATTTTTCACTATTCATTAAAAAATGAACTTTATCGGAAAAATACCAAAAATTTAGAAAAAATAAATTTTGATGTCCCGATTCTAATGAAGAATATTATTTTGTCAAATATAACACATAAAATTGTAAAAAAGGGGACTTAAAAGAGGTTCTCCATCAAAAGGTGGTTAATCGACCTTTTAAAGAATATTAGAATGTTTATGCTTAAAATTGGATTCATTCGCATTTTAAATCCTCTAACATTTATTGTCAAAAGTAAAAATATTTGATAAGCATATATAATAATTTTTTAGTTAGTTCTGTTCTTTCCCGCCATTACAATGTCTAGGCGTTAACTACCATTTAAAATAATATTATTTTATTATTAGAGTGCAACGTAAGATTTCAAAGGAACTCGTTGTCATGTATTGGCTACGCCATCGAGCATAGTGTTCCCTTTAAAGTAATATTAATATTGTTTTCACAAATAGGGATAAATATAAAAATGTCATATTCTTTATTTACCTGGGGTGTTACACAGCTCAAGTAGGATGTAACTACAACTTAGTAGGTGACCACTAATAATGTCTAAAACAATATGAATTCAATAATAGCATATATAAATTTAAGAATAATAAGTTAAAAGTAATCATTTAAATAGTTTACATCTATTCAATTATACTTTATTTAACAACATGACTCTCAGTTTCTCTAGAACACCTGAACTCTCAAAAAACATACTTCAGGATGTACCAGAGTTTGATCAATACCAATGGATGTCATCTATCATATTTCTATTATTTCTATTAACCATCTAAATTCATATCATGACCAATTGTAACCATAGTCCAATGAGGAATAATATTGGCTGAATGTCGCGTCTAACACCCAACAAGTATTTTGACCATCAGTCCATGTCCCATATATCCATTTTAATCAATTCATCACTCTTGGATTTTGGTGTATCAAACCATTTCCCACACAGAAATATCAATATTTATCAAAATGGTATTTTGAGGCAGTAGGCTATGACCCACACACAAATATCAATGAATATCCCTAGAGGATTTTGATGTAGCAGACCATGTTCAACACATTATTATCACATATATCCTAATGTCACATATATCACATCAATCAAGGATAATAAACATTGAAATTCTTATAAAATTTCACAATAAAAATCTAATCATTAATTAAAAGATTAATTATTTCATTTCAATAATTTCAATTATCACAATAATTTCCATTAATCAATTCAACAATTAATTCACCTAATTATACAATATCATTCTCCCATAATTAATTCAACAACAAGTTATTCCACTTCAATAAATTTTATAATCACCAAAATTACCATTAATTAATTCAAAAGTTAATTAATTAAATTCATCATTCTAAATATCTCAAAATTAATTCAACAATTAATAGTTCAAATTTTCAATCCCGTAATTAGTTAATATATAAAATTCAATAATTAAATTTTGAAATTAATTACTAATCATCTAATAGAAATTCTATAAATACATATATGTAATTGAAATAAATACTTTGAGATATAAATAATATACCAACAACCTAAAAATTGATTATAGAGGCTTGAAAATAGAAATCCCAAATTTATATTGAATAATAATGATGAATGAGATCTAGATCAGAAACAAAAATCGTGGATCAAAAAAATAAAGAAAAATCCATCCTTGATCTTGATCCATAAAAAATTGGAAAACATCACTCTAAAGGATCAGTGAAACATGGGATAGATAGAATAAACCATAAGGTAATAATATCTCTTACTAGGGGTGAATATCTTCAATCTTGGATTCAAATGGATTAGATCGGAAGCTGGGAGACATGAGAATTTATTCGAGAGCCTACAAAATTGTAGGAATCAATTACGTCCTTCTTAGGGTCGATTTTGTGTGAATATGTGTGGTTTTTTAATTTTAAATCAATTTTTGGGTTAATAAAAATATTATTCACGATTTTATAGGAAAAGACCATGGTTTTCAATACAATTTCCCTTAATAGGGTGCCTTTTTACGGGGGTACGTAGTCTCTGTTAAGAGGGCACATGGTTTGAAAAACCATTCACTAGCCATGTCAAACCCCCCTTTTTTGGGTTCACACATATTTCTAGGATGAGCACATGGATTGGCCGAACTGTGTTCCATCCAAGAAAAGCCTATTATTCTTTAAATTTTCTACAAGATCACTAATATAAAGCCCATGGTACAACCCAAATCAATAAAAAATATTACATGCGAATTAGCTTGATACTTCCCTAGAAAATATCAGGATCTTATAGTACTTACACATTATAATAGGTCATCCATGAAAAATACTCCCAATAATCTCATAGATTCTTAGTCAAAATAATTAGGACAATGAGCTTGCATATACTATTCTATCTCTAATGTTTCCTCCGACACTTGTACATGTTTTCACAACACAGAAACAACCAACACTCAATTTCCCAAAAAAAACATTCACATTGTGATCCATTATACATATCAAATACTCCTCAAAGTAAAGATCTTAATATATATCAATATCATCCACATCGATCTCCTTAGAAGGATTGGTTTGATACCTCTGATATTTTCACTCAATAAAAACATCATTCATAGAACTATACATATTTTGAAGAGATAATTACTATGCCACTAGCCGGATTATCTCGACAAACTAAAATAGTCCAAAAAACCATTTTTCTAAGCATCCCTATCATCGTATCCAATAATAAACAAATTTATTTGATACCAAAAGGAATAAATGATCACATTATGTAAACTATATAGTCCTTATTTTTCTATCATCATATGTATTATATCTTCTCTGATCCACATTCTTACGATTCCAAATAAACTAAACATCTTACAATGTCTCTTATATGTGACTTTGTCGCAATATCTCTAACTCACATGGCTCTATCCAACATAGATGAAACCTTTATGTAATACCATAAATACCCTCATATGTGTCCTTATGAATAGTTTCCTAAAAACATTTTTATAGGATAAATCCACTATATCAAGGTGATTCTACCATGTCCCAAAAAATTATTCAAAAGACACCCGAAGAAAGTCTTCAGACAAATGTATTATAATGTGAAATTTTGCATCTGTATGTGGTTAGAAAGTTGTACTCAATAAAACATGTATACCAAGATCCATATATAAGCCTTTCCAAAAGTGAAATTTAGAACATGAGTCCCTCTCAGAGAATATACTCTGTGGAACCCCATGTTGATGGAGTATTTCTCAAACATACAATTCTTTCAACTACTCCAATGATAATGTCTCATTTATAGGTAAGAAATGTGATACATTCATCTAAGTCATCCATGGGAGACCCAAAATAATATCTATGGTAACATCATCAGACTTCTTTTTTGTATTGTTAAATGGTTGTAGGAAACCTCTAGTTTGTTGATGTTGGGCGTTAAATTTTTGATAGGTGTATCATCATATCACAATCCCTACTGTCTCCATTTTCATGCATGACCAGTAATTGTATAGTTTTAGATCATCTTAAAATTTCATTACACTTTCAGGAACATACCACTTCAAGATAGGAATGTCACACACCCTATCCTCCCACATTCTTGTTGGTAAAAAGTCACATTTTCACGATAGAGGATCTCATCCTCATCTATTCTCATGTCTATATGTGTCTCCCCACCATCAAGTATTTTCCTCAAGGAAAACAATTCTTCATCCTCAAACTAAATGTCCCGGATTTGACTCAACAATGTAGGATCCATTTAATCTGATACAAGATTCAAATGATCATGTCTCTCATTAACCACTACTTGTTTTTCATCCATCAATGTCATTATCTTCCACTCAACACTAGAATCCAAAACTTTCTGGGCCTAAGTTTTCTTGATTAATGTGTCAGTACCACTGTTTTCATACTGGAGTGTATATTCTTGCTTGAAATAAAACAAATGTGTATAGTCAACCCATATCTATTGTCAAAGATTCACCTCTCATTTTAAAAATACATACATCAAGATATATCGGTTCCATTTGGTTTTCTTGATTAGATTATAGATCACCCCACAATGAAATCAATCAAAAATTCCACATCTCTGTCAAGTGGAATCCTTGAGAAGTGTTTAGTAAAAAATACCTAACCATGTGAACTACATGTGGAAATAAATCTTGTTTTACATCCACATCATCCAACAAAATGCTAGAAACTTGGCTAGTAATCTCTCCCAACAGATGAAGAACTATCCCAACATGGCCCCCCTTTATATAAAATTTTCAAAAATTAATGTAATTGTAACCATATATATATATATATATGTAAAATTCACCCTCCATCAAAAAAAATTAATGTGGGATCTGTATACTACTATCCACTTGATGCCCATGATTAGACCAAATCCTAACATGTTAGTAATGTAAATATCAAAACTAAGATGATACTACCCATCCTTGAGAGAACACCCTTTTTAAAAACAAATGTCTCTAGATTTTCCACTGAATGATGTATCTATTTTCAATAAACCTCTCATGAACTCATACATAAGGCTAAAACCATTCACAAATTTCGATTAAATAGAATAATTAGTGGAAACAGTATAAAATTAGGTACTAGTAGGCATAGAATTTACAAGGATTTTACCACTTATTATCAATGGTCCAGCCATGCTATCAAAAAGTATAGGAAGAAGGGAATACAACCTAACATGTTCACATTTCTTTTGATGTAGTCTGATTCGATTAATATCCACCACTCTGATGATATGAGAGATCTTTCCTAAAAGATCTTCATTTACTACCTCGACCACCATGTCTAGTAGTAATCCAACATCAATACTAATATGGTGTAGAAGATCCCATTACAAAAATCTAATTCAATTGAGCTTCTCCCTCACAACCCATCTATATTGAGTTCTTATAGAATATGTGTAGATGTCCTATCCTACAACATGGTCATCACAATTATAGTGGTTGAGGAAAATCCCTATGATAGTGGGATAACCTATCGCACTAGTGGAAAATTACTAGGGTATGATCCTAAGTAACTGATTCTTCCCCAATTCCACTATTCCTACCATCCCTCTGGATAAATTCTCATAGGGATGCTTCCTACCCCTAGAACACATAACCCATAATTGTCCAGTAGAAACCAAATTTCTTCCACCTAAAGCCTCCCTTATGTTCCCCTTATCAATTAATACCTGATCCACCACTTCAATAAACAATGTTAATCGATAGATGTTATTCTGGGACATAATATCACATATAAGTTCATCATAGAAACAACATTCCAAATCTGTATCATCCACTACCAACGCTACACCAAAGAATTGTAGTTATATAAAGAGACAATCATATTCCATCATGGACATCCTCATTTAAATACACTAAATGAACTCATCTTCCATTTCATGTCTCAAAGTCTACGGAGACAAGTAATGCATGAAAGTTTCCAAAAGTCCTTCCCAGCCATCCCATCCTCCTGTATTGTTCGGGATTGAACATCCCACAAAAGCATTGATGATCCACACAACATGTATGTTTCCAAATTCACTATTGTGAGTCTCTAAATTTTCAACTATAGACTGGATAAACTCAATCTATATCTCAACTATCTTAGGTCCACCCTCTATAATGAACGTTAGAGGGTTCTGTAACTAAAACACCATTGTGACACTAGACATACACATCCCAACCAAATGTGGGGTTTTCTCCATAAACTCCATGAAGTGAGAAATTTTTTCGTATAATTTCTCTCATGCTTCTTCACAATGCCCAATTTGTGCCTCATGTTTCACAACTACAGTTTCATCTACAGCCATGTCCTCATGTCATCCTGTCAGCAGGTGTCATCATAGTGTATCATCTCTACATAAAACATAATACATGTCTCATGAAATATAACACAACATTATAACAATTAAAAAGTTGGTTTCACAAATATAACAATAATTAATTCCTCCAAACCCTTCCACATGGTTATAAATGAGCTTTTATTAATAAACATAACCATCCTCCACATAGGTCATGGTTAAGAAAGTTAAACACTTTCTCACATTAATGATTCCCATTTGAATTTTTTTTAAATTTATTCATCATTTTTAAATTCACAATTACTTATTAAGAAATATTTTCATTATAATTTCATGAGAAAGGAAAAAAAGTCAATTTCAACAACTTACCCATTCCATGATATCCTATTCATTCCTAAAATGATGCATGCCACATTATAATAGTTAGTTCATAGAATGATTCATGCTGAAACAACTCCCTTTCCAATCAATAAAATAATTCATATAACCAACAACCCTGAGAAATAAAAATTACATTAAATAAAACATGTATCACTTGGGGTGAAATGTAAATAACTATAAGAACACCCATTAATAACAATAATCCCACCCAAGATACATGTATTTTACCATCATAAATGGTGTAATTACTCCTTTTAATGAGCTCTTAACCATTTAATGACTCATCTTGTTCACCTATGTATATTTCAAAAATAGTAATAAGCATTATATAGAAATAAAATTCATCACTAATATCACTTTGTAATATCCCAACCCATCACTGAGTTGCTTTTCTACATGGCCCCAACTCCACCTCTCCACACGCAAGAGTCTACCGGATTGTAGCAATGATGAATATCGAATATGGGGAGACTACACCCTCTTTTTAAAATTATCACTAAATATGAAATAAATAATAATAACAAATTGATATAACCATAACCATAATTATACCATTATCACATGATGATACAAATAGTTAATACAATATAAAAAAACATATTGTAGATATGTCATGATAAATGACATCCTAGTGTCACTGTGAAAAAAAAAACCAATGATAAATGTCACTAAAAACTCTAATGTAGGTCCTAACAAAAATTTGGGTTCCTTCATCCTTAATCCATCCTGACTCATCCATCTAATATATGGCCCTTTCCATTAATGTTTCCCACAACAATGAAATCTATTCAAACACTAATTTGGAAGCTCGAGTATCTTATTAGTATAGTTTAGTAGGACACCACCAATGATGTCTAAAACTATATACAATCAGTAATAGTGTTTGTATTTGTAAAAATTATAATGTAAAATAAATAAAGAAATTAGATTACATCCATTCAATTTCTCTTTATTGATGAACATAAATCCTAGGTTCCCGAGGACCACCGATCTCTAAATACCTATTTTGGACCATTATAGTGTCTGAATTATCTCTAGGAGAAATCATATATCATAATACCATTTTTACCATTCTCCATCACAATTTATATCATGCACAATTTGAACAATAGTCCAATATCAACTCCTAGGTGAAAATGCAGTGTTTAACACCCTATGGGTATGTGAAGCTTTAGTTCCTATCCTACACATCAATTTCAATCAATTCATCACTACACACTTTTGACGCAGTAGAAAATGTCCCACACATTAATATCAATAATTATCACTATGATATTTAAATTTAGTATACCTAACACATGAATATTAAAAATTAAGATGATGAGATTTTCATTTAGCAGACCACGTCCTACACATGTTTATCATGTATGTAAAAATATCATGTATATCACATAAAAATTATATATAAATCATAAACTTAATATCACATTTTTCAGTCAAAAAAGATATTAATTAATTAAATAACTAATTAATCCAATTCAATCAATAGCATAACCAAATGAATTTACATTAAATAATAAATAATTAATTAACCTATTTCAAAAATATCGGTATCCCATAACTATTAAACAATAAATTATTTTAATTCAATCAATTTAATAATCACAACAATTATTGTTATACAATTCAACAATTTATTAATAAAATTCAACAATCTTAATATCACATAATTATTTCAATAATTAATCATTCTAAATCACAATCACTTAGTTAACAAATTTATCAAATTAATTAATTAAATTCCTACAATTTAATTGTTAATAATCGAATATAAATTATACAATTATATACACTTAATAGAAATGTTGAATTTGGTATCTAAACAATAGACCACCTACCCGAATATTGATGATGAAAACTCACAGTTGGAAATCCCCAAAATTAAATGGAACAATCAAGAAGAATGAGATGAAGATCCAAAACAAAAATAAAAGATTCAATGAATCTAGATCAAAAATACCTAGATCTAGATCCATAAAAAATAATAAAATTTCCTTCCAAATAATGAGAGAAATACTAGAGAATGGGAGGAAACCACAAAATATTATGATCTCTTACTAGGGGTGTAGATCTTTCATTTAGGGTTCAAGTCATCATTAATAGAGGTTGAGATCCTTAGTAATTCATCTTGGAGCTTCCAAAAAATGTGAGTAATCAATTCGGGTGGGGTTATTATTGATTTTTGGACTAAAATTAGGGGGTATTTAATTTCTAATCTAATTTTAGTGTAAAATAAAAATCCATGGATGGGTTCCAAGGTAAGGGAACATAGTTTTCAAAATAGTTCTCCTTAACCATCCACATATTCTTTTGAGAGGGGGGGGGGAATGTTTCTCCAAATATGGAGGAAGGCATCAAAACCCATGAGCCAGCTATAAAAATCCACTTTATTTGGGATCCTATGGTTTGTTGGCGGGGGTGCATGATTTAGAAAAATCGTGCTCCAACCATGGAAAACCTCTCATCCTTCCAATTCTCTCCAAAATTATCCCATGGTAAAATCCTAAAATAAAATTTCTAAAAAATTGAAAAAAGATTACCTATAAATGATCTCGATACATCTTTAGAAAAGGATTATATATTAAAATATTTACATGTTATCATTCAATTTCATGACTATAGGCCCATGTACAAGTGGCTCACTCCATCCCAAATGACAACTCATCTATATTGGTGGCTGTTATTGATACATATTTTTTGAACCTCTAGGCCCTCAAATTGATATCATTGCATTAAACTAATCTAAAATGAGCAGAATATAGAAATATATTTTGGAACCTGAAAATCTATTTCTGTATTATTGATATAAATACCACTTATTAATGATCATTGTGAAACATAACCACTTTCCCTTTATATCACACAAATAGGATTTCATAACTATGTAATCCTACTAAGAATGTAAAATTTATTTCTATTATGTTTGTTAAATAAACAAAATGTTATATTACAATGGTAGCGTATTTTTTAGACCATTATATTCCAATAAATGTTGTAGATACATATACCCCCATTAACAGATAATGAATTATTCCATTCATTAATTATAAATTAGTTTCATATCATGCATGATTCAACCACATATCCTACCACACATCTGGTATTTTTAATTGTTTTTTTGAATTCATAATATCACATGACTTTTTATTTTTATTAATATTAGTTCCATTAATATATAAAAATTCAAAAGTTAATATATATGATTATTTTGTGATAGGGTAATCTTATAGAATTATTAAAGTTTAGTTATTTCTTTAATCCTTTATTCTCGGAGACTTATAATGGATAATATCCTATGAAGTAGTCTAAATTACTTGTAATCCTAATATAATTGATATAAGGTTTCATATATGTGTAGTCAGAATATGAAACCCATTATAAGTATATTAAATTAGAAATATCATAAAATTAGTTCAACCTTATAATCATATAATAGAAATTTATTGACTATTCGATGAGAATGATACTCTATGAAAAATTGAAAATTAATTGTTTCATTAAATAAAAATCATTATTTGGTAATATAGCCTTAATTTTCTCTTATGATTAATATTCATTTTATAAAATTTATATTTTAGTTTTTTCTATGGAACCAACTGTAATGGAATTAAACATGCACTAGGGAAAATTTAAAATGAAATTGAGTCTTCTTTATCACTCATGGTTTTCATTATTGTTTTGATAAAAAATAATCTATAGGTCCAAAATCTTTTCCGTAAAGTAAACACATATTATTGTGACCTGAATGTTTGAGAAAAATCACATAAGATGTTACACATATAAATTATATGATTCATTGTCTGATGTTACCTTACCTCTATTTCAAGATCCACCGATGTAGTTTAATAATAATAAAATGTGATTAAGTCATTACAATTTGGATGTACATTATGCTTATGGATGAAATTTCATATCTACAATACCTCCTTAGTTGCATCAGAAGAAGAATAAATAACTATTTTTTTCTAGAATCATCGATCAATGGTCTCTCTAAGATTATCCAACTTACAGATCTTTTAATTTAGTTGAACACATATTCTGACACTAATTTTAGATCACTCTAATATACATTGACCAAAAAAATATAAACCATGATGACTAACTCCTAGTCTCCACTATAAACTAGGAAAATATTTGTACTGTGTTTCAGTTCCTATGAATACCCATCACAGTAGACCAAGGATATCCACTTGTGTATTATTGATATCTACCTACCATGATAAATAGATTAGAAACATCACATAAGTTACATTTCATGGAATACATGATAGATCCAATTAGAAATAAATATTAGATAATACCCATATTGTATAACTCATGTTGAGTTTAACTACATATTTTAAAGGAAATATGTATGTTGTATGACACTAGAATAATTCCCCACATAACCCATTTCATTATAATTTTTTTATTATTAGGAAAATAAATATACCATATCATATTCCATGAATCCTCAAAGATATATAAAAACGTATATTGATGCCCATAATGTAGGAAACATAAACTAATTTTATTATCTACATGCACATGATAATAAATTCAAATATTGAATGAGGAAAAAATATAATTTTTAATGTATAATGTTTCATTGGAAAATACTACATTGAAAATTAATGCACTCCCACTAAAAAACATATATATATAATCCTCACATATATTATTTATTAAAAAAATCATCTCATGGAAATATAAAATTAAAATTTGAATGATGTAGATTATTTTTTGACCCATAAATGGATCTCTGTAACTATAATACAATATAAGAAACCATTATGGTTGTTAAACAATCTAGAAATTTAATAGATATATTTTTCATCTGGTTTTCATTAACGAATGTTTCATTCACTTAAATATATCAAATTTCAGAATTATAGTATAATGATATGGAATTATGAATTGTGATGACTTTGAGCCTTGTTATTTTTGTGATGGTTTCATCATAGTATATGTCATAATGTTCCTCAAATACATTATCTACTATCTCTATTGTATAAGAACTACATTTTCTTCCTTGTCTATTTTATTCTAGAATACCCATTAAAACCCAACATGATTTACATCTACTAGTACATCATCTAGAACCCATACATGGTTAAAATACATGGATTTCATATCATAATTCATGGTTTCATTCAATTTTTCATATCCTATGATAAATAAAACCTATTTATTTGATAATAGATCATAATTATTAAACATAATTTGGTCAACATATTTGGTTAATTGAAATCTATATCTCTATAGTTATCTAACCTCCCAAGTTCAAAAATTCAACACGTGGTTCTCTAGGAGAGTCACTTTTAGGGGTCTTATGAAATTTTTTCATATACCGACTTTTTTGAATGTTTTCCTTCTACATTATCAATGAAAACATGGCACAAAATATCTCTTTTGGAGATGTGGTCTATATTGAAATATATTTATTTCAATGTAATATATATATATATATATATGGGTTTTTATATAAAATTGTACATTATATATATATGATATTCTGTAAACAAACAATTCATTTCATAAGGTGGATGATTTTTTCCAAATGATGGATATAAAAATTCATCAAATCTTTATACATTAGTAATAGAAAAAAGACACATCTTCCCAAATATTTATTTTTGTGGTATTTTGATTACTACAATAATTGGTATTAAATTTTTAATGTGTCAAAATAGTAATTATACATATCCCCATAACGATAATATATGTCTTTAAAAAATTAACATCCACCTGACCATGCCTAATGTGGCGTGGTTCTGTATTTCAGTAAATATATTCAAGTATTTTATTACCAGGATGAGTTATTTATGGTAGAATATAGTTCTCTAATAAATATATTATGAACTATATGTTAACATACTTCCCACAAAATTCTGACTAAAAATTCTTAATCTAATTTCAAATATAATTCAATTAATCATTACTGAAATCCATTATTTTTCCAATGGATTCATACATAACTCACATTATGAGGGAATATCAATTTCTACAAAAACATTTTACAACAATAATAATATTTGAATATCTACCTATATCACTATATTGGAATTGTATGCACACGTGTCTGTATAAATTAGAAATGATTTCTATCCCTTTTTTCTTTTCCACTAATTGAATATTTTTTCATTTTAAATTAAATATATTAATAAAATATGTTCGGTTGTTTTTTGAGTCAATATAAACAAAAATATAGATATATAGTATTATGGTAATTATAACTTACATTAACAAGTCATGTATTACTCATATGGGTCTGATATGAGTTATTCACATATGATTCATAATTAATTTATGAAACATTATATTAATATTATAGAACATAAAGAACATTATTAATGTGTAACATAAAATAAAAAATTATTTATATTTATATTAGTAACTTTCATACAAAATCCTTTGTAAAATATAACCAATATCTAAACTATAATTGGATTTAATACTCAAGGAAATGATAGTAATGTTATAAAAATACTTGACGACGAGATTTTTTATTTATAGAATATTTATGTTATAATATATTATAGCCATGGGATCCATAATCACTCCATTGGACCATAAAATATCTAAAAGGTATTCTAATAAAAAATAAATCTACCTAGGTCTTATATTTGGATGGAAATGTAAAATAAAATCGATATCAAATGTCAAACGTGTAGATTTGAAAAGGATCAACTCAAAAAACAAACACCCACAATTTTTCACCATAATTATTCATTGATGTGTATATTTTCATCCATTACAAATCTTTTCCACATGTAAACATTCTAAACCATAATCCATATCCTAGGTCTAAATATATATCATCCTTGAGGGGATTAACAAATAGGTCGTGTACATTATCATGTTTATGTTATCCTTTACATCCCAATTTAAATTTCCCCCCTAAGGAATATATATTTAGAATTAATCAATGTCATATATTTTTATAGAATTATGGGGATGAGTTTCAGGAGTGAAATCACAATATTTTTCATAGCATAATTAGAAATAAAAATGCAAACTCTTTGATGTAGTGGAAATGCATTGGATCAATGAAAAAAAAATCATTTTTTAGATTAAAACCCAGGATATAAAAACACTCAACATATATAGTCATCATGAAAACATTATTTCATGATGGTTATGCTTCTCCATGTTTTCATGTGAAAAATTCCTTAGATATCTCACAATGATTTTGTATTTCCATAGCATTGTAAATATCATAGGGATTGGACATCATTATATGTCCATCCATATCCTTGTAAAAATTAAATATCTTACATTTCATGGATTATTTTATGATCCATTTAACATAAATTTCATCATTAACATGTTTATAAAAGAAAATTTCCTCCTCCTTATAATCGTCCTTAAAAGGATTTTCCGTTGAAATAGGGTACTCCATAAAATATATTTTTTCTCTTGAAATAAAAAATGTTCACACTAGTAACACTCCAATATATTAGCAATAATCGTAAAATTAAATTTCTACAATATTGATCAATGTGATAATTTCTAGGTCATATTTTCGACTATTTTATAAAATAATATAATAACGTTAGGTATTTATTTATATATAATTACCAAAATGTCACAAAATAGATTTTATTTATTTCATTCTAAAACTTTTATAAAAACATATAATCCCAAATGATTTTACTCAAAAGATTGCAGATTATTATTTTATAGATCTATATATCTCTTCTAATAAGCAATATTATTCCCTGTTAAAAGTTACTCAATGATATTTAGATAACTAAATCATAAGAAAATAATTAATATACTACACCAAAATCTATTGTGTAGACACCCAATTATTAATATTGAATACTCAAATTTCCTAAAAACATTCTACTATCCATATATAGTCTCATGATGGTAATCAAACCATAATGAATCTGGGTTAACTCAATCAAAAATAATTAAAAAAACATCCCAATAAATGATATCACATTAATGAATTACTATCTAGTAAGTTAAATTACATTTTCATCATAATATATGTAATCAATTACCTCAGTAAATTAATTTTTTAATTTATATATTTTTATATCTTATGAATAAATATCATTTAATTTTTCATTTTAAATAATTTTAAAAATATATGTAATTTAAAATTTTAATTAACATTAAAAAAATTATACAAAACCCATTTATTTTAGTTGTATATTAAACTAAAATCACATAAAATTAATCTTTCATATTTACATATAATCATGATCAATTCCATAACAATTCATAAATAGAAAAAATATTTTTATCATAATTAAACAATTTTAAAAATACATCATTTGTAAGAATAATTTGAGACTAAATAAAATTTATACATTTACAAAAATATATAATAAAAAATGAAAAAGAAAAATAAATATTTAATTAAAAGGTCATGTGAATTTTTTTGTTTCAGGATCCATAAAAATATAAGAGATCAACTAAGAGAATAGTGTAATACCTTAAGAAATATAATTGTTAGTATTAATGTTTTCATCAAATAATATGGAATCATAACTAAATTACAGTAGTTTCAATTATTAAATGATAGAACCCATGGAATCTGAATTACAATCTACAAATTCCAAACATTTAGAATTAATTTAGGAGTGTTTGTATATTTTTATTGTTTTTTAACCCTTGAGCGTCCTTGATGGTCACTAGTCCATTATTAGTTCAGATTGGAACGGTGTGTAGTGTCAATTCTTACACAACCTAACTCAGATTCTGAAACCATCCTCTTGGTCAGGACATGGGGGTTGTGATTCTCATGTTTTCTATAATTGATGGGTATGTAGAACCTTATATCTTAACTCAAATGATAATTTTTTAATGATAAATATTCTAGAACTTAGCGTTGTGGGAATTATCATATTTGATCACTCCCATATCAATTGGACGGATAATTAGTAAATGGGTGATACGTAATCCACCAACCATTATAAATATTTCTAAAATATTATTTTATTCATTATGTTTTTATATATTTTCAAGATTAAATTTAGATAGATTTTCAGCCATGTCAATTGATAATCACTAGAGACACTATGACACCCAGTCTATCCTTACACCATTGATGATACCGTCATATATATAAATATATACTTAGTTTATTTTTTTAAATTTTGAATGTCAAATCAATCATTATTTGATTGTTTCATACATATTCAAACACATATTGATGTATTCTAAAAGTGTTTTTTGGCCATTTCAATTCGCCATATCTGAGTTATATTGTATTTAATTAAATAAAATTCAGTATGATTTTAACAATTTCATTGATACGACTGATGGGTCTTGGTATATAGAGGAACCACAAAATATCTAATTTTTCATTTTGATTTCTGATATAATCATATGGTATTATATTTTTTAAAGAGGTAAAAAATTAATTCCCTGGAATTGATGAAATTTATATTATGTTGGAATGATAAACCGAAACTCCACCTTGAATTAATAATTTGATATTGATGTTATATAACAATAAATGCTTCAGTTTATTTTCAAGATACCAAACATGATTCCTTATTAGTAATCCACACATGTACCATATCAACTAGAATGTATTACATTTATTCTATGGTGCTAGTCTCGAATATTGACATCCTTAAATTTCAAATATGGTTTCTAATGGACCATGAGATAAATCCATGAAATTATGTTGATCCATTCAGGGTAATCACTTTATTTTTTTTGTTGAAACCTATAGGAATAGAAGATAGGAAAAGAGAAAATGAAAGTATTGAAAATGGTTTATCTCATTATTATGTAATGATAAGTAATATTAAATATTTAATTCTGTCATTCTAACATGATATTTAACATAGGGATATATTTAACCACATAAATTACCACCAAAATAATTAATAAATATGTAAACATTCAAAAATTATAATAAATATTTCATGAAACACCGGTGAGATTTTAAAATTACTAATGATGAACCATATTCCATAACTCATCATGTTCCTCCCATTATTCTTTTAACCCTTGTATCTGTAACATTCATTTGAAAAATAATTCCTTCTCATATTGAGTCATTATAATTAAATCGCATATTAGAAGCATTATAAAAAAATATTATTCTCAATATTCTAAACATTGAAAAATAATTATATTATTTTTACAATGATTGATCACATGGAAAACCACATGTCTTTGTATATGGGCCTCACATTTTGGAAAACTCTAATTCATCTTAAATTTTTTATCTTCTGAAAAAACACTATGTTACAATTACCCTATGGGACCTCATTTTAATATAAGTGATTCCATATTATATATAAAGATATTAATCATGAAACACATAATGACCCCCTGAGGGATATGGATATGTCATCATTATGACAACATTTGTATGAATTCACTTCATTTAATATAACCCCATTGTCATTATATCGATTCAAGAAAGTTAAAAACTTGTGTCATAAACTGATATTATTCATTTATCCTTAATTGAATTTCTATAAATTAGATTATTTTTAAACTACCATTTACTCTATATTAACATAATCTTGTCACACACAATATAACATGATTTATATCATAATTATACATTAAATACAACAAAATGACTGAGAACTGTTGTGTATTTAGAAGAATAGGTTCATAATTAATCTTAGTGAAACAAAAATAAAAAGAATATATTTTAATCTCTATAATGAGATCCAAAAATCCTTTTATGTCCAATGACTATATAGGATAAGATAAGAAGTTAATAAAATAAATGGGTGATAAAAAAGGTACAGTAAGGTTATAATGATTATAATGATACATATCATGTTAGTTAAATGAAATAAAATGATACCGTAAAGCTAAAGGATACTGAATAATAACATTGAATAAAATCATAATAAAAAGGGTACAATATGATAATGTAATCATATAAATTTGGACCATATATAATACACGTAATAAGAATAAGTTTAGTAAAATTTTCATGATAACATGACATGGTAGATAGAGTCCAAATTTGGATCATATTTACTCCAAAATACCATTTATAACTTAACATAAGAAAAATAGAATAAAAATTACATTTGAGAACTATTTAAGAATACCCATATTAACTTGTAATTTTTTTCAATTGATAGAAATCAATTATAATTCATAAAAATCATAATTACCCATGCATAAATTTTTTTTGGTAATACTTCATCAAATCATGATGATAAGATATTTCTTAAATAATTAATTTCAGTAATGAACAAAATATATGTATTTCTTACTAATAAGAATGTTTAATAAGATATGTATATATGTGAGGAAAATATATCAATTATTTGAAGGATTATAAAACATTATATTATTAGGGAATGTTCGTTAGAAGACAATGTTCATAACCCAATGAAAACAATGGTTCAATGGGATATATTACATTATGTTCCAAGATAGTTATATGAATTCCCATTAATATCCTTTAATATAAAATTAGATTCATTAAAAAATTAATTAATCTAGTTTTAAATATATATTATATATAATACATTTTTATAATTTTATTTGTAATAATATATATGAGATATAAGTTTTAATATTATTATTCAAAGGGAGTTCATTTTTGTGGATCCATGGTAAGATAACTCATGGGTAGTTATTGCAGATCATGTAAAATTTTAATAAAACTCCCAATGTTATATGAATTGGTATTCGTAAAATTTGTGAAATTAAAATGGTCCCATGTATTCATATGTGTTCCAAAATAGGGTTAAGTCATAGAGAAAAACATTAATGTCAAATTTTATGTTCTAAATAGAAGATTTACTATTGATAAAAAATTGGATTTTTATTAATATTATGGAAATGAATTCATTAATAAAATGAAATATTTTTTATTAAACAGAACATAATCTTATTTAACCACACTTTAAATTTCATTACTAACCAAGAATGAGGTGGATGACCCTGAAGAGTATTTTTCAAGGAAGCGGTGAACTAACTATATTATAATCAGTGGATTACTTTTAAAAATATAATAAGGATAAGATTAATATTGATATTTCACTATAATTGTAACATTAATAATTATATATTATAAATATGTTACTATTTTTATGTTGATAGATATTATATGTGGTGGAATAAAATTAATAGAATTGAATTAATTTAATCGAAAATATTACATAATCATTTGTTTTGATCCAATTATTCTACCTATTAATGAATTTTTAAAAGGTATCTGTATGAGGTCAATTTCAATAGAGAATAAGGTAGATGTTTTAGAATCTATTTGGGTAGATAATTTGAAACCTCCCTGGAATTTTTTGAGGATATGAGTGGTATATATATTGTGTAGAGACATGTGTTTTTGAATATTACATTCATTGTACATTGATTTTGGATCAAGAATACAAAGGGTATTGATTATTGATAATATATTTCAAATTGTGTATGTGAGTTTGACTCAAACAATTTCCATATATAGGATATCCCAATTATAAATTTCATTAGTCAAAAATAAAGAAAAAACAATTTAAGAACTGCAATGGGATTTAAAAATGCTATAGTGAATCTCACCTTCTATATCCTAATCCACTAATGGTACAGAAATGTATGAGATACCATAGGTCCATATTGATCTCATATTCATTATTTCATTTTATGAAAGGGAATACAAAACCTAATTTCCTTCAATATACACATGTGATATTACCAAGTCATGATAACTACTTCCATGAAGATACTCTATTCGATGAGAACACACATTCCATATAGGATTCAATGATAAATCCTAATGGGAATAAAAACCAAATTGTAGTATGATTCCAAAAATATTTGAATATGTGCATTATGAACAAAAAACCTGATTACATTACCATGGAAAATAATTAATCATCATATTTCTATAATGAATCTAATATAATGATAGAAGCATTGTTTAATAAATCCATAGTGGGTGAGATGGAAAACTCCACATTTAGAAGGTCCTGTAATTCCAAAGGTGACATAATCAACATTCACATTAATCTAAAAAGTAACTATAGGGATCTAATGAATTGAATTTATAATCCTGGGGTTGTTAGAGCCTCCAGTCACCCCGAAATACATTAATTTTTTTTGGATAGAATGATATATTAAATTTCACTATTTTGAATTTGAGATGCCGAAAAGACATCCCATTGAAAGGAAAAAAATTCTAACATGTGTGGAGAGTTTCTGTATTTCTAATATAATCTCTTTTAAACATTATAAATGAAAAAAATGATTCATGTGTTTTCTTATATTAGTTTTTTGTGTATTAGTTGATATGTGGCAACAAAATTGATCAAATCAAATAGTATTTTCACCTATTCATTTGATCATAATTCAAAGACAATTATATTTATAACATAATCCAATAATCCAGAAATAAATTGATATATTTAGAATATGTTATATGTCATTTCAGTATCCCTCATTTTTTATGGTAGGATGAGGAAAGCTTCACTCAAACACCCTATATTCAATCATGAGTTGGAATTTTTTCAAATAAAATTCTCAAAAGAATCATGAATTTTGATGGCTGAATAAATTGTGTCATGATCATTTGAATCGATGAAGGGGTGGTTCTATTTCTATATCAATTTATCTAATTTTATTATATATCATTAAAAATACCATTTCCATTCGGTTTCTAGATGATAATTTCCTTGTTAACAAAATATTACCTCTGAAAATCAGGGGATTATTAGGGAGATCAATCCATGTTAAAAAAATTAAATAAATGTGTGATATGAAAATAAATGTATTTTTTTTTGGTATATAATGGGGACTTTCAAGCCGTTTGTTACTCTAATAGTTCATCTTAGATAGCCAAAACACCATCTATTTGAATTGTTTTCATAATATAATTGGATGATTGTCTGAGAGTTAGCCTGGGGGATTAAGAAGGATATTGTGATGATCCATTTTTCAACCATTCTAAAATATTACATGAAAAAAATTGAAAGTAAATATTCTTTTATTTAATTATTTTCCATTCTTACTATCTAATAAGTTTATTATTAATGGTTTGAGATTCATGATTCTTAGTACCACTAGATCAATGAGATTTATGAATTCCATTAGTGAAACTTTTATATGTTTTCATTTGTGTACATATACTATAGAGGATAAATATCTGATTATGATTTATAGATAATGGAGAAGGTCTCTTTTATATTTTAACTAAAAAATGCATAGTCAAATTTCTATGAGATAACTAAATTGACTAACATATTCTCCTATAAATGGAAAACTATTTTCTTTTCCAATTGGATAATGGATCTATAAGGATGTAATATATGATTTTGAGATACAATATCTTGAATTTGACCCAAAATAGGGGACACCAATATAGGTAAAAGGTATTGTTCCCCATTTAACTCTAAGAGTTCTTAAATTACTGTGTTTCTAGTGATAAGAATTCCACCTAAAAATATAATGAATTACTCGTTAAAACAAATTTAATGACCTGTAACTTCCTCATTGTGAATGAAAATAGATTTAATGGTAGAAAATTTATATTTAAAATCATTACAAAATAGAAGTATTTCATTATCTAAATTATGGATTCAGGGATTGAAAAATTCCCTTCATAAATTTATCTATTTGTAGAGACTTATTTATTCTAGAATAGTAATGAATCATCTAATGTAATCTAAAAAATGGAAAATAAATGTCCTAATAATGGATCCCCTTATCATACTCCCCAAGAGGATTGAAATAAACGTTTTGTTGATACATAATTGAGAATGGAGAGTATCACATAACTAAAGATATTGTTTATCAATCTGATAAATGTAGTGAAAAATCCATACATACTAATGATAGTAGTGATAAAACACTATTTTATTATTTCAAATGATTTTTAGATTACAATTTATGAGGGAAAATATCCTTTATTCATTTTCATCTTCCTCACATAGACACATTCCAAACTAGATAATAGAAAATAATGAATGGTCTATCTAAGGAGATTCCAAAATTGGTTTAGAGTGATGATTTTAATGATGAAATCCACCATACTTATTGCAATGATTTCATTAATGATTTTAGTCATAGTATTTCTAATTAAAAATGGTATAATGTCCCTGATGTCCATGATATTATTTTTCTTTTCACTAAGATATTTAATAATGAAATTAATTCTATATGGAATCGAAGAATAATAAATGATTTATTTCACAATAATTGTCAAATCATATTGTATGATGTCCTAGGAGAACATAATGATTTTTTTGTGAACCCAACTACTCTTGGGGAACTATCAATTTTAAGATAGAGAAGTTCATTTTTAGTATCTTATTCAGAGGGATCCATTATAATATATCAATTAATATGGACATCAATGAAACAAAGAATATTAGAAGTCATCATATTGCTAATTTGGAATTCATATTTAGTGTAATAGAATAGATCATGATTGACCAACACAATATAAATTTCATTTCATGTTGTGTGGGTGTATCCATTAAACCTAATGACATTATTTACGCTCCCCATTGTTTTCACCAAGTGTATTGAGTAGGAAAATTTATAAATTCATTCACTATATTATAGCCATTAAAAATCATAATGATTTTATACCATCCACTCATTGAGAGTTAGAAGTTCATCGATATTGTGTCGGGATACATTACCTCTATAAAAGGAGAATCGATATTATGATTTCGGAGTTATAAGAAAGAAATATAATATTATGCTACTGTAATTTAATTATTAATCATGGAAACACAATTTTTCAATATATTATGTGAGTTTTTCTATTTTTCATATTTTTATTAGATTATTCTGAAGGGTTTCCAAAAGATTCCAACATGAAGGCTTCTAGGAAAAATTAACTACGCACATGAATTACAAGCCATCCATTTTTGAAATTGAATATAATTTGGGAATACCTTTTGGTATGTCTTTGAAGATAAAAAATTATTGTAATATGATTTGGATTGTATTTTGGGTGGGTTAGTCTTATGAATATATTGGAAAACCCTCAATAATCAATTTGAATAAATCACCTATCTATCTTAATAACATGACTTACTTTTTTAATGTTTACTATAAGTGAATTCATCACAAATAATTGTGAATTATGTGAAATTTCAAGAATAAATGCAGGAGAACCCATGGGAGGAAATCCAATTGAATTTGGATCCTCATTTCATTTATTCATAAGATAATTTTTATATTTCCTAGAATAAACAATATTTATAGATATCATCTAATTTTATTTCATGATACCAATAGATATCCCTTCCATTTATATTGGAGGTAGAGGAATATATAATGTATATGAACATGGTGTGATAATATATATTATATGGAACAACTATCTGTTTTTGGATTTTAATTCAATCCATTATTTAGGTTCTATTACATTTAAGAACTTGTAGGTAATGTATAACAATTTCATAGACATTATTAGAGACAATAGAGTATCCAATATGATCCCATTTTAATTCATTCCATTTACCAAATTCAATTTAGGCTTATAAATTCTAATTAAAATCATGTTATGGGATAAAATGTAATGTCATAGGGTTATGAATATTACAGAATTCCCAATACCCTAATATCCCTAGTATACGATATTAATTGTTTAAGATCCATCCCTCAAGTTAGAGGTTTTCATTGTTGAGAAATATCAAAATATATTTTCTTTTTTCTTTTTTTTTCTTTTTTTTCAATTTCCATGTGAGTTACATCACATATTAATTTAATAGTTCTTTCATGTACTTTTAATAAATACTTTCTAGGTCATGAGGTTTCATGTAGTTAGTGTCATCGACCCATAATTGACCATTGTGGGGATGGTGATCATGTTCCTAGAATGTATAGGTTCACTCTGGGTGATCTCAAATACACTTCTTCAATCAGCTTTGGGACGCTGAAATTAATAAAAGGATCATATATTTATCTTGATATCCAAACATTTAAAGATTATTACAATATGATACATCTTATGTAGGAGCAAGGATATCTTTTTGAAAAATTCCTTGTGTAAAAGGAGCCACATAAATGGAAGGATCTTCTGCATTATTTTCATTTTTTCCTTTATGGTGTGAGATGGTTCTGAGGAGAAAGATTTATCCATTGATATATTCTATACATTATTCACAATGTTAATTTATAATTGAAGTGGTATAAAAATATTAGAAATCATTTCATCCCCAATAAATTATAATGTAGATATTTTGAATGATGATATAGGAAGTTGGTGACCTCCATGAACAATATGACATTGTAGTCAATCATTGAAGTAGAATATATCAACAAGGGAGGTGTTAAGATAATGATGATGGATGAATATGGGATCCACTTCTACCTCTAAAAATACAATTATGAAAGAAATGTTGGTATCCAGTCACACATCCACCCCTTCACGTGTATATGACTATGCTGTTGTTTGGGGACCAGTGGCATGCGAAGGGAACATGGGGGTCAAAAACATCCTATTTGTAGATTCTTCATATACATTATCATTGAAAGAATTTCAATTATTATATTTATTTCATTCAATGGAAATATTAAAAATGAACTTCTAGTTCATACTGATTTTTTTCCTCCATTCTTATTGATTTTTCATATTGATGTTATCTTCTCTCATTGTAATAGAAACCTCTTCAACCCAATTATTAGAAAAATACACCTCCACCAACACCCTATAGTGTTTCCATAAACATGTTTTATCCATTTTCTGATCTATTGAAAATTGGTTTCATACAAAAAAATGCAATTTACAATAGGAATGATGGGTTCCATTATGGCCAGTTAAGTATAGAGACCTGATTTCGTGAATATTTAATGGTACTTGTTCCATTTCTCATATCAAAGTGCCTGTACAACCCTATATTTTAAGAAATCCAAGCTTCATAGAAATCAAACTAAAGATCTATTGCATCAATTTATATTATGTATAGGAGAATAAAATATGATTGAATACATTTCCTATCATCTGTATCCAATAATCATCAAAGACCAATATCTATGTGATTCACCTTTAGAGGGAATAAAATTTATATAGTTTCTCCCCTTATAGGGTAATTAATCTCATGTTAATACAGATTTTACATATTTTTATTCTATCTTTGATAGATTCTTGGTTTGTAGAGACATGTGATATTCACCATTTCCAGATAATTCTTCCCAAGTAAGGGATACCAAAATCTAAAAAGGATAGATTCACCTCCAATTTGAAAACCACCATGAAAATTTTGTTCATCCCATCTATTTAATATGAAAAATGATTCCAATTTTTTTGGATAAATAAGGAAATGATATTTTTTTACCAAGGTGATCCGATAATGAATGGTTATGTTCTATATTAGATTATTTTCAACATTCAATTACACATATCAAGCATGAAGAAAAAAATCACCTATTGTTTCCCTGTGATCCACAATTATTCCATCCTATGTAAAACATGTTATATAAACATATAGTAACACCACAATCCATGGATCAAAAATTATTGTATTTTCCTGATTATTTAATTTATTATATTTTAATATATTTCACTTTTAATAAAAAATTAATATATTTTAGAAAGAAAAAAAATATAACCCTTTCCATTGAATGACATGTATATTTAAAAAATTAATCAATTTTAAGAAAATAATTTTCTAATTATGATAAAATTTAATTTTAAATAATATAATCTATTATGGAAGAAATTTCACATTAAATATTATGATTCATTTTTTAATCATTTGAAAAATTACTTATAGTCTAATAAAATTATCTTAACAGTATAATTAAACATAGTTTCAATTTATAAAAACACTATATGAATGTAAAATATTTATCATATTAGTTCAATTAGAATATCTATATTTTAAAAAATACACAAACAGATAAATTTTTCTTTTTAATTATTTATTTACGTAAACCAATGTGTGAATATATCATATTTTCATTTTATAGGATACATAAATATTATTTTACAAAAACATAGGTGTGAATACTGTTCTAAAGATTAGGGTACTTTTTCAAATTTTTACATTAGTATTCCAATACTTATATTAGTAACAATTATATAGGTTCCCTACATTTAGTGAATACATTATTTTTTATTTTATTTTCATTAAAATAAATTTTATCTTCACATTATATATATTTTATTTTCTAAAATTAATATTCATGACAAATATTCATCTTTATTCTGAAAATACTATTTCCAAGTGTTGAAATTATTTTGGACTGGGCATATCCTAATTTTTATATTATAGTTATATTATTTTGACATTAATCCAGATTCAATAGTTTAATTCTATATGGGCATATTTTTTCACTAAATGGAATGTTTAAATTAATATAAATAGTTTTGGTATTATAATATTTTTCATGAACATTTTTCTACATTACTAAATATAACACATTTATAAAAATAAAAAATTCATCGTTAAATTTCATGGAAATTAAATTCATCCCCCATAATATATTACACCATATAAATTACATTGGAAAATTATGTTTAAAATGGGGAGTGTAAATATTTTTCATGGATTCATAAAAGTCCCAGTTTATTTCCTCAAACATTTGGTATATCTACAGTATTGTACAATGGTTTTTTCCCTTGTAATTTATAACATTATATATATGATCTAAGAAATTCAATGTCACTTCAACATAAGAAATATAATTTTCCATTTTTACCAACCAATAATTCATTAATCATGAGTTATATGTTATATAATTCCTCAATAGGGATATATGGAATACCTCATTTACTTGGGAATGGTTCGGAGGGATTTATAATCTATAATCCACTACTCGAATATGATCAAGAATTCTTAAGGGTCAGTTGTAACTTTGATATATCTTTACCTTATTCTCAAATATCACCACTCTATTCCATGGAGATATTTAATTGGAAACATTATCTCCAACCATATAATTCTATTCTCATATAAATTTTTTATCATTACTCTTTTTTCGACTTTGAGAAGCCTTTATGTTATGTTATATGGTCTAGATATTTTCATCCCTTTCCTTTATCATTTCATATCCTACCATCGTATGTTACCCAAATTTACCCCACCATGTATGTTTTATACATATCAATCAATAAACAGAATCATATAGAACCTTTTTGAAGATTTATTCAAACCATTTATTGTATGGTAACATTAATATAGTAATATTATGATCTCATAAACACTTGAATCCCATCAAGAATTCTCTCAACTATCATTAAAGTGTTTGGATTATCCAATAATATTTCCTTAATATTTTTTTGTGATAATTTTCAATGATTTTCATCATAGGGTTAATATCATTTCAGATAATTTTTAGATCATAGAGGAAAATTGAGCATCCCAGTGAGATATAATCGATAGTGATGTTCCATACATCCTCACAACATCTATATTTTATATCATTACCTGTTTATTGAGTGATAACTCTCAATTTATTTTAATTCAGTGACTTATCTATATAAAACCATACAAAATAAACCATGTTTAATTATCTCTTATTAATTAATTTTTAGCCCTATTAAAAATGTATATGGTGATGTTTTCCCATTAAAATGTTGTTATGGATAGTGGTTTTATCATTCTCTTAGACATTTGTATTTTATCTTTCAATTTCTAACATACTAGGTTCATTAATGTGTATTATATGTTATGTTTTATAATATTTTCCCAAAAATATTTCTCTCCAAGTTTTGAAGACATCTTCATGCCTCCTAGGTTTATTGATTATGTCGAGCTATTTGAATCATTAAAAACATCATTTTTAAATTATGACTTGAAAGTTCACATTGTTGTGATAAAATCATAAAACTATTTCATCATAAATTTTTAACTCAATTGATTTCACTATTATTGTATCATACACTTTATCTAATGTTTCCACATCTTTTATTTGAATTTAGAACCCCATTTTTTGAAATTATTTTTTATGTAAATTAAATTACATTAATAACATTAATTACATGAAAAACCAGGTTAGCATTGGACCACATGAAACACAATGTTAAATTTCAATACATGAAACCGAAAGTTAATCATGTTCTACATGAAACATTGGGTTATCTTGAATTACATAGAACACCCTGATGATCCTTTATTATATGAAACATTTGGTTATATTGTTCTACACATGACACTATGTTTTAGCAAAATGATAATTTTTTTATTATAATTATTTATACACTAAAAATGTAATATAGAAATTAAAGATTGAAATATGAAGATTAATAAATAATTTTTTAATATTAATTATAATGGTTTTATATAATGATCAAAAATTAATAATTAAGTACTAAATTTGTTATAGTATTTATATGTTCCAAAAAACCACTTTCTCAACAAAAAAGGTTTTATTTATTTTTTTATAACTAATAAAATATATTTTTAACACTTTGAGGAAATTAATTTGAAAAAATTAAAATAGTTTTTTAATTCATCATATAAATTTTATATTATGTTTATTATTTGGGATTTTTATAAAAAGTGACATTTTTTATTAATGGTGAATAATACTGAATTTTATTTGAAAATATAATTATTATTTAATTAGTTTATAAAGTTAAATTATAATATTAATATTTTAAAAAGTAATATTCACTCACTTTTACAACCATTAATCAAATTTAGGTCATTCAGATTAATCTCATATTGAATTATGATATAAAAAAATTTCAAGCTTTTGCACATTTTATCTTTAAAAACGTGCATTCTCATCCCATCTGTGGAATTTATTTTAAATTTTATTTTTAAAAATATGTAAATGTTATTTTTAAAAATGGGTTAAATATTTTTAATAACATTAATTTATATTATATAATATTATAAATTTATTTTTTGAAAAAAATAAATAGTAAACACAAAAATAATTATTTTTCATAGTGAAGGTAAAAATTGGTTTATGGTGGGGTTAAACATAAAATATATGTGAAAAATATAATAAAAATCATTTTAAAAATACATTTTCTAGAAACGTTTTTACCTCATACCTTCTATTTACTATAACTATCCATTATTCATCCTTATGACATGAAACAAATGTAGTTGGGATTAATTCCATTGAAATAATTACAATTTTTCTACTCACCTCACTTATAGATGGTCACCCATTATCTTCTCTAAATCACACCATCAAACACATTTTCATGAGACAAGTCCTACAAAATTTACATCCCAACATCCCTTCGTTAATTTGAGAGGCCTTAGATTGGAAATAAAGACAACTTATGAAGGGTTTTGCTGAAAACCTGATGATTATACCTGACAGATATGTAACATTATTCTATGCTCTTTTTTGGATTATATAATCGAACTCATACTTCAATTATAATTATACCAATATTATATAAATAATAATTATTATCCCGCATAAACTAATATTTTTACATTATGTTAATTATATATAACCATCCCCACTTCAATCATATAAGTTACAAAATAATTGTTCATTTGTATGGAAGACTGGAGCCTCATAAATAGATGTCTTCATTTTTCCATTACAACCTATCAATGTAGGAAATAATTTCAAATTGATTTTTGAAACTTGATATGTATAGTATTAATATTCCTATATATTTATTATATCACACATACCTTCACGCTTTCTATATTGTAGGAGTTCGATAACATCCCTCGAGTTTATGGTGGACTATCTCATCGTGAAGCAATGTTATTGGTTCACAATTTACCGAAAATGTATCAAAGATAGGTTTGATAAAAATAAGTGATATAAATGAAATAAATTTATTCTTTACAGATAATATATATATATATATATATATATATATATATATTACCATTTTTCATTCAATCCACAATGAAATTTAAATTGTGTACATGCGTACATGCGACCTACTATCTCTTTGAAAGTTTTATTTCATTTCAATCATAATATAATTTGTATTATAATAAAAAATTATAAATATATATATATATATTATATGGTAATTATTTTTTATTTTATAATATATAGATGATCAATCCTTGATTTAATTATTAGAACCAAATAAATAACAAGTCTAACCATACATAAAAAACAAAGTAGTTATTTCTCAAAGAATTACGTTTACATTGAATTTTCAACAATCAATAAATAAACGTTTATAAAAAAATAATATATTATATATAATAGAAGAATATTATTTAGTTAAATATTTATAAAAAAGTTATTTATTATAGAATTTTTTTTTCATTTATGACTGAATTTTGAACGTAAAGAAATATATTTCTATGCTCTATTATAGTTCTAGGAGGAATTTGAAAATTTACAACATGTTTTTTATGTGTGGTGTATATACAAACACATTTGAAATTTATATCATCAATAAAATTATGATAAAGGTATTTAATGTTTCATTTGATTTCATTTTTTACTAGGTTTTATGATTTAAAATATTAATGAGTGGTAAGAGATTTTTGTCTCAATTTTCCTTCATTGGGAATTAAAATATCTTATAAACCTAGATTAAATAAATCAGATTAAATAAAATACCTTTAACATGTAATATCATAAATTCGTTCATCATACCAATATTTTATGTTTCATTTTCTGTTATTTCTTCAGGGGGATTATAAATCATGTTAAATAAAGTGGTAATGATTTTATGTCAACATTACATCATTTATCAAGATTTTTTTTAATTATGTTTCAAAATAAAAAAACTTCATATTAATATCTGATATATCAAAAACAGTTCTTATCATCTGGTTAATCGTGATGTTTTCTTGTAATAGTTCTATTTATGTACTCTTTTGTATATGAAATAATTGGGTATATATTTGTAATAAAATTTTAATTTATCTCTATATTTTATTAGAAATATATTTCCTTCTAAAAATGATTATTACTTAAATATTTTCAAATTTTGTTTAATATTTTATATGATTTTTAAGGGAATTTTATATTATTTTTGACTTTTTTAGAAAAATGTATATGAATAATATTGTTTTATTCCAAATAATTCCCATTTGGGATTTAAAGGAAATGTGAAAGGAATATGAATACTAAAATGTACATGATGAATGAAACAACCCATAATCATGATCATTATATTGACAGAGTATTCTATTATATGTTTTCAAAAGTTATTTTCATTAAAATGGTTTTTCCAAAATGTTTTATTTTTAATAAATTATTTTCAAATAAAATTTATTTTCCTTCATAAAATTTTAAATGGTAATTAAAAATAATTATATATTTAATATTACATTTTTTGTTATTATCATCCCTTTACATGGGATATAATACAAAGATAAAATTTTAATTATATTTTAAATTGTTTGTGTTTATGATGGAATGATGTTTTTAAAACCTATTTTCTACCATGGGTCATACACTTATATGATAATTATAATACATGATTCTTTTTATATGGTTCATGTTCAGATTATTATGAAACATATTTATTTTACATAGGTTATGATATGATGACATATTTTTTAAATCCATTTGTTTTAATAGGTTTTGATAGGATGAATAATTAATCATATTGTGTAACACTTGTGATTAAATTTCATTATGTTATGGGTGGGACCTATATCTCCATCTAATGTAGTGGGTAATGATAAATTCTCTATAATCTCCGTTGGTACACAGGTGGTTAACCCATGCATGAAAATTATTGTATATAGGTTGTGATCCCAAGCCATAAAAAAGGGTACATGGGTGGTCATCCCATGATCGAAAGAGTGGGTACATGGGTTGTAATAATATGCATAAAAAGGATAGTACTTATGTGGTCCTCCCAATCCTAGAAAGGAGGGTACATGGGTGTTCATATCTTTTCCTAAAAAGTGTACACATGATGTCATCACAAGCATGAAGAATATAAAATATTAGCTATCCAGTGAATAATATGTTATGAATGTGATTGTCTATAAATATAAAATTAAATTTTCCATACTTATGTGCATTCCAAAAATCTATTTAATATTCTAATGTCATGCTCTCATTGATCATGTTCATATATTTCTTTATGTTTCATGTCTTATAAACTCCAAATCATTATTTAATGACTCAAGTTGATTATCATTGAAATCCAAGTTATGATTTTAAAATATTACCCTCATTCTCTCATAACCTAATGTACATGTAATGCATACATAAGTCCTCTGATTATCCTTATTGTGCATCTAACCTCGACCATTATTATGTTTAATTTTTTTGAAGGATATGAATAATGGTTTTATATAGGTCATGTCTATGAGGATTACTAAATGGTATGATCATTGTGGGAATAATATAATTTCATTCACTAAATTAAATTTTTGTGAATTCAATCCCCAAATACACTAATCTATTATTGTCCTCAGACATGTGTTTGTGTAAATATTGGATATTTATCTTGAAATATGTAATATCCATGTTTGATAAACCCATGTATCTATAGTTGGTATCAGAGGAAAGGATTATATAAAAATTGAAGAATATGATGTGAAAACATTAATGAGATCCGAAGGTATATGTACAAGGATATGTGTAGGTATTCATCTAAGGAAGAGTCTAATAATGAGTAAATTTATAGGAAAATGTCACAAATTTAGGATAAAGGATAGACCAAGTGATATACAGAAATTAAATGAATATATGTACATTAAAAGTGGATGTGGCTCTAGAATAGTGGTCTATGGGGGGTAATAACTCCATGGATGGATGATTGAGCTGGACTCAATCATCACTCGGATCCTGACAAAGGGATATACTGCACACATAGTTTGACACTTCTATGAGATATTATTTAGAAATTGAAATACTCTTTATGAACCATAATGAATGATTTAAATAGATGATAACTATGAATGACCTAGGATAACCATATGATTCTATATATTTAACATAATATTTCACAATGTGGACATCCTATAAGTTATTATTTGTGAATATGAAGTGTTAGAACTATTATTTCTATTTATCAAACTATGTTTTTGGTTTTAGTTGATGGTCCAAACCCATAGGAACCATTTTAATGCTGAGTGTTACAATCGATGAAATGACTCTTAGGATGATTAAAAAAATATTATGGGATCTGGAATGATAAATAATGTTACTTTATTCATAATAATTTCTCAATATATGAATCATGCTAGACTTGCATATGAGCAAAAGAGGGAATAATATTCTATTGAGTCCTTCACAAGGAAACATTCAATGTATTTCAATGGGTCTTCTAATCCACTAGTAACTATGAAATGGATCAACACCAATGAAAAATTATTTTTTATCCACTACTATTTGGATCAGGAGAAAGTTATTTGGGTTTTCTACCATTTTTAAGTTGAATAATATCAATGGTTAACAGATATCATGAATTTTAACAAGTATTATGAAACCGAATCTATAGATTTGGATGTGTTCAATAAATTACTTTTCAATAAATTCTCTCTACATATTATTGATACGATGATAGATAAGGATTTAGTTTAGGTAAAGAAAAAGGAAATTGAATCTATTAGGACATACAGTTAAAAGTTTTACAAACTAATTTCGTTCTTTTCAGGTATTATCATCAAACATGAAATTATGGTTGATCATTAAGACATGTCAGTAGATATGAATAGATTTTTTATTTGATATCAAGGCGTAAATGGTGGTTGGAGTTTCAAATCCATATCTTGGTATTGATATTAAGAGAAAATTTGAAATGAATGTAAAATCCAAGAATCGAGATAGAAGAAGATGAGCATTCCATTGTGCTCAATGTGTGGGAATAATTATTGATAATATAATCCTAAGGGGACTAATATGTGTTTATAGTGTGTAAATTTAGTTCATTGAGTGGATGAATACTGATGTTGTGGTATGAAGATAAATAAGGATGTGAATAATGAGATATCATCATAGGCTTCCCCTCCCACACATTAGAGCTTAGTATAAAAAAAGTTTTTGAATTAGATAAAAAGGTCCCATATAAAATTGTTAATATCTATGATCAATTACAACAACCACTGAAGATAACAGAATATGGGAAAACTTATGAAATCATGGTGCTTTAAATGAATCAAGATAATTATAGAACACTAAGCCTACCCTCGTTAGTTGTGAATTGTGTGCTTGATTTTTAATGAAGGAACACTATTAAGATCATTCTTAAATTTCAATTTTTTATTTAAATCTACTTAAATTTTATAATAAGAAGGTATGGTTTGATATTATCTTAGTACAAATTTGAGCCTACTCTCCCAATAAAATTGTGTTTTCATAGCATCAGAGATTATTTAAGAAGTAATGTGTGAGTTTTATTTTGGAATAATTTATGTCTCCATGTACGATTAAATTAAGGGGTATGGATACAAAAATGGGTTTATGAGATTATTGATCATAAAATGAAATTCATAGACTCCCCAATAGTGATTTTATGTGATGATAGTTTATCAAGAATATAGCTAATTTCTGATAATTTTATGGAAATGAATCACTATGGTTTTGTAAATTGAGACTATGTTACTTGAGGAGTAATTCATTTAGACGTTGTGAACATTATTAAAAAAATTGTTATCCTTTAGGGTATATATTATCATTGAGTTGAGATAATTATATGTTATATTGGATCACCATAAAATGTTATCACAATTTACTTATCTCAAGGGAAATTTATCTTTGGGTCCACCTTCCATAATATATATTAATGAAGTTGAAATGTATCATGGAGTACCACATTAAACTATATTTTTTTATAATATACATTCTAACTCATGTTTTTGATAAATTCATAATCAATATCATGATACTAATGTGTGTTTCATAATTCATTATAGTCCTCAAGTAGAATCTTAGTTTAAGATAATAATTCAAACATTAGAGGATATGTGAAAATAGTTTCATATGGATTTTAATGGTAGTTGGGATTAACACCATCAGGAAGTTGATTTTAATTTAAACAACACCATTAAATTTTTAATTCAAAAGGCTTCATATTAATCCCTTTATGGATTTTTTCTATATAAATAATTTTTTTCCATGTATTATTTTTGATATTGTATATATTATTTTATAGACCAGGTGTTGATTCGGCATGTGATTCATGGGCCCTGTGTGCCTGGAAGTAATTATTGAAATATATTACATATATTAAATTCAATATTCATGTAGTTTTACTAAAAATGTGTAATAAATTTTAATGGGGTCTAGATCATAACTTTTATAGAATAACTAAGTTCATAATGTGAGTTTTACTATAGGGATAACATAACTTTGGTCAAAACATCACTTTTGTATAAAGTTCATCAAGAGTATAAAATGAATAAAAAAATTCATTTATTTATTTTATTTTATTTCCCAGATTTAGAGAGAGTATATTTTTGGTGTATACTACTATGACTAAATTTTAGCGTTAGACACATAACCCCAGAACCATCAGAGATTCTTTCGAGACAGCTTTGGAAGATCACCCTCAGATGGATGGAAACAAGACTATTGATCGATTATTGACGTGGAACAGAATTTCTTGATCTCTATAGCCATCACATCAATGATATTTTCTTACTTATCTGTGAATTTAAATAGAGTTATGAGTTTTTTTAACGTATTATTGCATTATTCATAATTTCTATGACAGAAATCAATAAATCAACCAATAGATTACTTCTCGAATCATTCGTCCTACATGATTGGTTTATTTTGGGGATTTTATCGAGATAATTTATTATTGATGTATTTTTATTCTCTTTTAGTTATAATTATAACAGATTGAGTTCAAACAAATATCGATCAAGTTTAGTTCTTCTTGATTTTTCTCATGGTTTTCTCTTTCATTTTTTTTCATCGTGGAAGTTTATCATTTTTCTGGTGGTTCGACATATCCCAGTGAATAAATTATTTCTCAGTAATTATATAGTGAAATGATCCATTATTGTAGATCAATTATAAAAAATACATGAAGGTGGTGTGATGATGGAAGTCACATAAAAATAGGAAATTCTGGGTACTAGATTTTGTGCTTTTCTATACGTAGTGAAGAACTACATATAAATCCATTTTATGCATGGATTGAAGGGATGAATGTTATTGATTGAACATAAAATGAATCTTTATGACATGGTACCCTATTTTATGTGGTACATGTGGCCAAAACAGTGGATGGTGAACTAGAGAAGAGAAGTAGAATAAGAAATGATATTCTAGAAATTTTCACATTATACACTGTGTAACATAGAGCCACACAATGTGTGGTCCCCACATTATGGGGGTTAGAGTTGTGGGAGATATTTATTTTTCACACAACATGTGCACCACTGACATGGAATGTGAACTCACCCCAGTGGCATCATGTGTAACTTAGAGTGTACACAAAGAGGGGATGCAATATAAGGGTAAGAGGTTTCCATGTACTTCCCTACATGGATAATTCCTAGATATAAATTACATAGGCTATGATATATACTATTACACCAGTAGATGTACATGGGTAGAATGATGTTTTGTACATTTCAAGGACATGGTCATTAGAGATTCACACATTCCTAACCCATGGTCAAGGGAAATGGTGTTTAACTATAAAAAATGTTGTCTGCTCTTAAGAATCTAGCTTGATAACATAACCAATGTATCATGTAAATGTTTCTTTAGGGTGTGTTCCCTAAATAAATTCCTTGATGTTTAGAATGAAATTTTTTCCTACAGAGATTACATTTATCCCTTTATTAGGACTTATAAGATAGATTTTTGAATCCCTATAAGAGTCTAATAGTGAGAACCTTTATTCATCTTAGTTCCCTAAGAGGATTTCTGGTATCATTATAACCATAACTACATGGGCATCAATCCCGTACACATAAAGTTAATTTGGATTTTGTTTTTGTTATACCCTATAGCCTTGGGAGTGATCCTTATATATTTATAATATCTATTTGTAATTACAGAATGTTTTTAGCATGAATATCTATTGGAGAGACCTTATAAGAAAACATTCATAGATAGAAATCATCGGTGCTTCTAGTAATATGATTGTGTTCTCCCAAATGAGTTATATTTGAATCCTTCTAGATGGAATCCTTGTCTAACTTAATAGTTGTTACTTTATTTTAGAATTTTATTATTTTTTGAGTATATATAGATAGTATTGTTATATGTTTTATAGAAATATACCTTTTTATAGTTGACTGTATTATTTTATTGCATGCTTTGTGATTTCAGGGTGTCCTAATGAGTGTTGTTATACTCACCCTAGCATGTCCATTCCAAGCACGTGTCGTGTCTTGTGAAGAAAATCGACCATTTTATAGTGTCCTTGATAGAAAAATACTATGTAGTTCTTAGTGATACCATAATGAATGTGGTGTGTTCATGTTGTATCTTAATAGTATTTATAGTTTGAATTTCAGTATATAATTTTTTTAGACGATTAGTTATGAGATTTTACTTGTCTCGATTTACATTTTATATTCCTGTTTTACTACGTTTATGAAATTTAGATATATGAATTTATGTTTATTAAGTTGATTTGACATTTTATCAATTTATAGACATTGATATGTGTTCCATTTTATACATAGATAGTCTAAGGCCTCTCATTTAAATTATATTCTTACCTGGTGATAGTCCCAAACCCTTGGCTTGGAGGTGGGAATGGGGAGTCACAGAACGGTCTCTGTTGTGATAGGACATGAATCCGTGGTATCAAAATTTTCAGATTAAACATTGGACTGGAGTCTATGGGATTTCTTTTGGGAAACAATGTTTACTATTTCAATTTTGGCTGTCATTATAGGGTGTCCATGGTTGGTGTGGTAGATGACATATACATACACCATGACTCTGATCACCTCCTTTTCAATTCAAAACATAAGAACATTAGTTTCATGAAAAAAATGGTTCAGTGATCATATTTGAAAGGATTGTGGTTTCCATGTCCTTCTTAAGTCATCTCTATAAATATTCTTATTTATCGTGGTACATCATGATTATATTCTAGATTCCTACATGATGGATCCAAGATAATATTCCACTTCATGATGATGATGATGAACCCTTAAGTTATGATGCATCGATAAAGGGACCTATACTAGATATGTTACCTCAAGGTAATGAATCATATATGCCACAACCAATAAATAATCATATGATACCCAAAACACTAGATGATGAGGTTTTTAGGCATTCCACACTTCATGAGTTTTAGCAACCTATACCCCTTACATTCTGATCCAAGCCTGATGAGGATGAGGACTGGCTTGAGATAGAAAACCATGTTTTACATCTAGTCAGGACACCAACACATATGATGTTGGTCACGGTAAAGAGTCTTCTCCCATTCATAGTAGAATGATGGTGGGGTTTGGTGACGTAGTCTAATGATGAGAAGACTATATTTGGTCTAAGAGTGAATGCTTTTCAATGATGAGTTCTATCCATATTCAATGATTTCTGTAAATATATAAGAGATTAAGGAGCTCCATAAGGGAAGAATGACATTATCTAAGTATTCTTTGATTTTTACCTAATCTCTAGGTAATCTATGGATATGGTTTGATAATAGTTATTTAGTTCATACGCCATCAAGAAAGTGATTTGTAGAGACATTTGTTGAAGTTTTATATCTCCATGAATTAATACTTATGTTGTGTTTATAGATAGAGTTTTCGTTGTTGAGAGTTTATTGGATGAGTAGAAAAAACAAGTGGTTACCCATAGGGGGAAAGCAAAATTAGATACCTTGGTAGTAGGGAGATGACATCAGTCTCAAGGGCATGGTCATGTGATAGGATTCAGGGAGAGGTCCTAGGAAATATGGTGTGTAGTTCATGGATTATAATTTCAGTATAATAATCCTTGATATAGGTGTTTTACTAATGTGGAGTCATGGGATGTCATCCCAGATATTTTATTTTCCATCGTATAGCTGACAGAGAAACTGTGGATTTTCCATTGAGAAGTAGACAGTGGCGGAAGAAGGTAGGTTTGTATAGATACCTACATGGAAGTTTATCTTGGAGAGAATCGTGAGATGGTATACACTTTTACATGTTACAATCACCACCCCTTAGTGTTCCATGCTAGGCTCGTAGAGTTGGAGGACATGGGAAGGGATTTTTGTAGGCAATCAAAGCCTATAACCTAGAGGATACATAAATTTTTCAACGTATGATATATGACTTTTCTACCATAAGGGTTGTTCTGATAGACACATGTAATAGGTATTCATTTCATTCCATGTACCTTTTTTGATACATAGAGATTATGGTTGATCCCATGGATCAAACCTTTCTCGTGGATACTCCAAATGGAGATTACTCAGCAATCAAACACTTTTTTTGTTTGTGTGACATTAATCTTAGAGGTGAGTGTTTCAGTTGGGAGATCATTGTAGAAATTATGGGGCCTTACCACATCATCATTAGAAAGTATTAGTTATCTATATATTATTTCTATATTGGTTGTTTCATTTTAACGATGTGGTGTGTCCGCAATTATTGAACTATGTTCTCATTTTTAGTGAAAATGAATCCCATGTAACACAGGATGGACTAATGAATATGAGGGGGAAATATATTACTCATCAGTTAGATTTCCTGACCCCTGGTGCTATGGATGTTATGAGTTTCAAGTTTCTGGAAGTGGTGGATGAGTATGATTATGTCATTCCAGAGGATTTTTTAGGCTTCCCTCTCTGATGGGAGATATAATTTTACATGTATCTACACCCCCTGATGACAATAATATATGTGACATTATTTCATATGTCACCTGAAATGATTTATGAGATAAGGGTGAATCTGTAGGACTTGTTAGGAAATGGATTTGTTAAAAACTATGTTTGACACTGGGCAGTCATATTTTTTTCACTGAAAAAGAATATGAGAGCTTGAGATTATGAGTGGACTATTAGTTGTGATTATAAGATGGTGATATACAGAATATAGAAGTAATATGTCACTGTGATCACTATGAGTTATTGGTGATTCCCTTTGGTGTGATAGATTTCCCAATAGAGTTCATGGGACACATGAACTAGATCATTCATCCTTTCATATAATAGTTCGTGGTAGTATAAATCGACGATATCTTGTGGTTCTCAGCTTCCAAGGAGGTTCAAACAAGACACTTGAGGATTCGTCATGAAAAATTCTGAGAGAAAGAGAATTAAAGGAAGATATTGAAGTTATAGTCCTAGATATAGGATATCCACATTATGTGACATGTCATATTAGCAGATGAAGTGGTAGTGGAGCTGGCCATGTTCAAGGAAATGTTAGATTTGGGGCCACCAAAAAGTGTGATCAAGGTGCATATCTTTAATGGGTTTTAAAGATACTACCAAATATTCAAACCTAGTTTCTCTATGATATCATCACCCATGACATATTTCACCAGAAAGGGGAAGCCTTTCATGAGGACTGAGAGGTTTCAGATGTATTTTTAGAAGTTGGGTCCAAAATTAATGAGTTCTCCCATAATGATATTTCCAAAGGAGGGTGTCGAGTCGGTAGTGTTCATTGATGAATTACGAACTAGAATTAGTTATTTTTTTATGCATAGGAAATTGGTTATTTGTTATGGTTTATGTCAGTTGGGACTCTATAAGAATAACTACATGAACTAGGGTCTTGAGTAAGTAGATGTAGAATTCTCACTCTAGATGTTGTGACGTAATAAGATGGGGGAGAAATATATCTTATATTCTAGTCACATGAGTGTCAATTATAACTTATTTCATAAGCATTATAACTTTTGATAGGGGATATGTATAGGGTTACTCTAGGGTTTATAACATCAAGATTTTCTATTCTCTTAGGATGGGGAACATGGTATAAGATTCACTCAGAAGGAGGTCATGAAAAATGTTAATGAAAGAGGTGTTTCAGTCATTGGACTTTTGTATTTATGCTTCGTGGATGGTTATAGAGAAGCTTACCTACAAATATTAATTTTCACCCTTCCGGTCTTACATCTTTTCATGGAGGAACAACATTGGCATGTTGACTATGTGACCATATATTATCATATATATACTATACGTTATCCTAGTGAATTTTATGAAGGTGTAGAGCATGTTATTATTTATATAGGATGCATGGTTGAACCAGCGACTCTTCCAGATTATTTACTAATATAGCATTATACCTCTATGTGATATGTAAATCCATATGTTGTAATGTTATATTAGGAACTCCAATGTTAGTTCCTCTATCCATGTATGGATAATGGAGTTTCATACTTGTCATCAGGTGAAGGATGAGAACCATGATCTAGTGAGTTTACCTGAACCCCATGAGGTTTCATAATGGATGTGGTATAAGATTTCCATGGACCTCATGGTGGGCTTACCATGTATATCTAGGGCACATGATTCCATCAATGAGAAAATAGAACAACTCTTCATTTCATACTACTTATTATCCTTCTTGGATAAGAGTTATATATAGTGCATGGGATGCCTCTACATTTAGGATATAATGACACTATTTAGAGTTACATCAGTGCTCATTTTTTACTGTGAAGCTCGCTACACATACAGTTTATGTAAGAGGTTATAGGAGGAATTTGTGACTCAGTTATGCTTGAGCATAGTGTGTCACCCCCATACTAATGGATAGATAGACTGGACCCTTGAGGTATTGTAAGAAATGTTGTGTCCTAAATGTTGGAATTTTTCTATAGTGGGGAGGTCACCTACCACTGCTCGTGTTTTGAGAAAATAACATCTATAATTCTACCACTGTTATTAAACCATTCAGGGATTTGTACGATAGACTCTATAGGTCCCCAATTTTTTTGGAATGATCTAGGAGATTCTATACACATGGTCCCATGGATGGTGTGAGAAACTATTGAGAAGTGGATGATCCTTTACGACCAGATGAAGGAAAAAGATATCCATTATAAGTCTTATGCAGATAGACAATGGAGGACTTTATATTTCAAGGAGGGACACCATATATTCCCATGGGTTTTATCTCGATATAGATTTTGAAGATTTTGATGCAGTGAAAATCTATATCTAAGACTCACTAGCCCATTCCAAATACTATGTAGAGTTGGAAATGTGACATACTGATTAGATATACATATATTGTTATAATGGGTATATGAAATCATCCATGTGTTTCATTTTAGGAGGTATATGAATGATCCATCACATGTTATCAACTAGGAAAAGATACACATTAAATATGGATCGACCCTTACTGAGTACCCAGTTGAGGTTGGGGATCAGTATGAGAGGATCCAGTGTGGGTGATCAATTCCTTTAGTGCATTTCATGTGGTATCACTTGAATCATCAGGACATAACATGGAATCATGATTCTCAGATACCTTTTTAGTACCCACATATATTTATGTAGACATTGTTTTGGATTTCATAGATATAAGACCCCAAGGTTGGGAGGATTTAATGACTCTGATTTTCTATGTATTCTTTTTTTATTAAATGTCTTATTTTTGTTTATAGAAGTAGAAGAAATATGAAATTATATGACACAGTGTGCCCTGAATAAATTTTTGAAATATATTAAATTTATTAAATATAAGGTGTGCACAGATTTTCTGAAAAAGTTGAATAACATATAAAAATGGACCCTGATAAAAAAATTAAGTAATTTTTGAGATCAAAATTCAAGTTTTACCCAAGGATCAACCTAACTTTTTTCTTCTTGGGGAGTTTTAAAAAAGTGATATCCAGTATGAAGTGGGTAAATTAATTAATAAATTTTAATTTTTTTGTTGACTCAAAAACTAACATGTATCTAAGTATAAAACTATGATTAAAATCTAGTATTATTCGCATAACCCTAGATCCATTTTAGAGTTATTTGAGAGATGTTTATAGGTTCTCCCTTAGAAAAATTCTGGTAAGATCATGGATCAATGATCGACGTGCAATGGAATCAAATGATCCTTCCACCAATCATGACGCAGCTTATTTATTCATCAATGATCAATATAAATCATGGTATGATATTTTCTTTGATTAAATACCTTCCCTATTCTAAATTTCTAAAATTAAAAATAATCAATCAACCAATGGATTGAATCATAGATCGTTAGACCTGTGGGATGGAATTTTTTTAGGATTTTGTATGCAGAGTTTCTTTTTGATGGTTGATTATTTACTTGAAATTATAATGAAAAAGAATCAATGTTGACAAGAACATCAATTAGGTTTATTTCCATTTGATTTTTCTATTTAAATTCTCACATGATTCTTCATTCATAGAGGGTTTTCTTATATTGGATCTTGGTGTGACATATCCAATAAAATCGATTGTTTCACATTCATTTAATGCTGTAAAAATATGATATTGTTGATTTGGTTTTGTCCTGACATGAGCTATGGTAGATGTAGTAGAAAATCAGATGGTTTTGGATACCTAATTTTGTGGTCTTTATCACACAATGATGAAAATAATCTAAATATGTTTTTCAAACAGATTAATGGGGTGAGATTTTCTGATCGGTGATGGAATGAATCATCGGGACATGAAACCTAATTTATCGAGTGAGGTACAACCGGAGTAGTGGCCAATAAACTAGAGAAGATGTGTGGAACAAGTTACGAGATTTAGTAAATTTTATACGACATGCCATTAATCTCAAAGAAACATCATGTCTGGGCCACCCCTTTCATATTCCAGGGTTATATGATATATTTAACTAATACATAGAGTGTGACCCTATCACTGGGTGTGTGACCCCACCCTGGGGGCTCGGTGTGTTCCTAGAAGGGTAAATGGACATGGACTGGAGTACACATGTTGGAGTACACCATGTAATCACCTACACAGACACATTCAGGAGAGAATGTAAATGGGATAATTCATGTACTGGTATATGGTTGGTTATAAAACATGTACTTTTTCATGAACATGGACACATTCCATAAACCCGGGAAGGACCTAGGGTAAAGGTATACAGTGTCTAACCCTACTATATGTCTTATCCTCCTAAGAAGTAGTCTTTAAGCCCTTGTACTTTATAAATTAGTCATGTTTTGTTTGGTTGATATCACTGTATCCATTCCCTAAGGGTTAGTATGGTATCACCACCTATATATAAGAAAATGATCCCTTTATTATGACTTCTTAGATAGTACTGTTGGAATCCTTTCGTCAGGCCTAGAGTGAGATCGTGTAGTCATATTTGTTCCGAAGTTAGATTTATTTGTATCATTGTGACAAAAACTATGTGGTTTTCGATCCTCTCTATACTAGGTTTTTTCATATTGAGTTATTGGGACACCCCATGGCACTGATATTGATCATCATCTGTGTATTGTATCTCTTCAGGCAGTCTTTGTGTACTTTTAATGGAGACACCTATCGATGAATTTCTCTTGGAAGGACATCATTAGTGAATTTATACATAGGAGTTTGTTATACTAGTTGAGTTATATGTGGAACATTCATTCTATAATCTAACATTATCATTATGGTTATGAAAAGACTATATATTTTGTGTCTTTGTTTTTTATATCTTTATTTTCTGGTTATGTTTTGAAGACATATACCCTTATAAAGATGACCATATTATTTTGTTGCATTTTTTTTGTTTTGGGTGTCCAACTATGTATTGTTATTCTCACAGCTTCATAGGATTTCCTCACACATGTCAGGTATTATGTATAATATAGACCTTTTGATAAATTTTGTGATGGACCATGACCAGACAGTGCTTACTGAGATTGGATAGACTGATGTGTGTTCTTATAGAATCATGACAGAAGTCCTAGTTTAATGATCATGTTATACTTATTTTCAAACACTTCGTAGCGGGATTGTATTTGTCCCTATTTTCATTCTTTTAGATCCTTCTATACCATGTTTTTAAGATTTAGATGTATGCATGCATGGTTTTTATGTTGTTTGTACCTTTATGTATCGTACAGGCTTGGAGATATGTGTGTATGTACTGATACTTTGGTTAACTCCTCACAGGTCACTGATATTCCATATTGGCACCAGTCACCACCCCTATCCAATTAAAGGTGAGAATTGGGAGTCATGACATGGTCCCCTTTGTAATGGCTTATGGCAGTTGAACACTAATGATCTTGAATGAAGTTCTTGAAAGAATGCTAGTGGGTGTTGAACATGTTGATGATTTTAGAGGTCAAGATAGATCTATTCTACAACATTTATACACTAAAAATATTGAATGAAATGACATAATTAATATAATTGAGGAAATATATAATTTGATGTTAGTAAGAAGGTATTTATACATATTTCTTTGTGAAGGAATTAAGGGAAAACTAAACACTATATATATTCCAATTAAAATACAAGAAAATTTTAGGATAATAGAATTTTAGTTGGAGATTCTCATGAAACTCCAAAAAGTTCACAATGTGTTCCATGTATCACAACAGAAGATTTAAATATTTTATCCATTAGTGGTAATGATATTTTGGTTCATACAACTTGGTAATGATTTTTTATGAGGAAAAACTAGTAGAGACTCTTAATTGAATACATATTGTTCTATGAAACAAGACCACTCAACTGATTATTATCTTATGAAAAATACTCTCTTTTGGAATCTAATAGGGAACATAAGGATCAAAGGAGTTAGAAGTAATCATAGGTTTTGGTACCATAGTGTTTAATTTCGAGGGTAAATTTTTTTAGGGGGCTATAATGCTACACCTCATGTGTTTATGAATTATTGTTTTGAATAAATTATATTTATTTGAATGGTTCTAATACTCAAAACACCATGTTAAGTTTCACCATAAGAAACACTTTGTTAGCATACAGTAAATAAACCACCATGTTCTTCTTCCACAATATGAATCACTGGGTTTGTTGGTGTTACATGAAACACTAAGTTAAATATGCATTGAATGAAATATTGGGTTATCTTTTTCCACACACGACACTATGTTTTAACCAAACCAAGATATATTAATATTATTATTTAAAAACATCCAATATAACAAATCCATTAAATATAGAAATAGGAATAGTGATTAATAATTTCGAAATAATAATTATAACTATTTTATATAAATATTAATTAACGGTAATATAATACATAATTTTTATCAAAGACATGATATGATTCAAAAAATACTAATTTCATAAAAATAGTTTTTATATCATTTTTTAAATAACTAAAAAATTAATTAATGGAAATTTAATAAAATATATTTGATAAAATAAAATTAATTTTTTAAATTATTGTTTCATAATTTAATTACGATGGAATATTTTATTTTTTCTAAATTCTTCATTATTTAATGAATAATGAAAATTGTGAATTTTAAATGAAAACAACCTTTTTGTTAAATTTATTTATAATGTTAATTTATATTTCAAATTGGTTTTAATGTAATATTTATCTAGTTATACAAATGTTGGACTAATTTATGTTATTGGGATTAATTTCATATTGACTTTTTATAAAAAACATGTCATACTTATAAGTGTTTTCTCTTTAAAAATAAGTATTCTTATCCCATCAATAAGATTACTGTTAAAAACAAATTTATAATTTTTTGAGAGGAAAAATTATTACATGGTTGGAATAATAACATTTTATATAATATAATAGAATCACCATAATATTTAACAAAATATTTAACAAATAGAGTAAAAATTATCTACCATACTAAAGGTAAAAATTGATTTACGGGGGGTTAAACTAAAGCGATTAGGGTAAAATATAACAGAAAAATTTCCAAGTCCCATTTTATAGAAATATATCTACTTTATCCTTTATATTATCTATAATCTCTATTTTTTATCCTTGTGACATAAAAAACATGGTTGGAATTATTTATTTTCATAAAACTACTAGTGTCCCACTCACCTAACTTATAATAGGCAACCCCTACTCTTCTCTACTTCACACGTTCATACCATTTTGGTTAAGCAAATAAATACACAAATAATTACTAAAATTCTCTCATATAGTCCTTATATCTAGTTTTTTGATTGAAATTTATCATAGTATGGATTTTTGGGAAATTTAGGGACGATAACTGAAGAAGAGGAAACATTCATCAATAATCATTTTGATTGGATTCTCTCTCAGACTCTTCCAATTCATATAATATCATACTAATATTATAGACTTATTATCTACCATATACTATAATTATTTTACTTTTAGTCCATGGGCTACATCCGTACCCACTTCCATCAAATGGTCTATGATATCATTGTTCATGTTTACAAGGACTACGACCTCGCAAATCGGTGTCATTCGTTTTTCGCATTAGAACCAATCATGGTTTGAAATAATTGGGGGAATTAATATTAAAAAAATATATTGATGAAATTATTATTAATTTTTAATTATTTTATCATACATACATTCATTCATTCTGTTATGGTAATACGATCACGTTGCTTATGTGTACAGTGGGACTATCGCCTCATGAATAGATATGATTGATACATGCTTTACATGGAATTTTTTAAGGATTGAATTAATAATAATATGTTATATAATTGAAATAAAAATTACTATAAAATGACAATATATATATCATTTAACTTCCTTTCATTCAATCCTACAAGAAAATTAAAACAACCTCTATACTTAGTGTGGTCTACTATTTGTATTAATCGTGTATTCCATTTTATCACAAAAAGTTATGGATTCTTATAAATACATATACAATTTTTATATATGATATTTATATAGTCTATAACATTACTGATATGATTAAACCATTATTTAAGTAAGAGGACCAAAAAAATAAAAAATCAAAACACATATGAAAAAGAATGTAGATATTACTCAAAACTAGACTCTAACATTGAATTGATTATAAACATGTAATAAGGGTAATAATAAAACCATATATGGTATGATATTTAGGAATGTGTTTATTTAATAGACATAAAATAATAATAATATATCTATTATAAATGATTTATGAATATGTACAGCATAATTGAAGACTTAAGGTAATGGATTAATAATCCCTCATTTATTATTAAGAGACATACTCAAATTCACAATTCATTTATTTTCTATTGTGTATATACTATCCATTTGAACATATATATAATTAATCCCATTATTAACATAATATTGAATGATTTGTTTTATGTTATTAATTATCGGTTGTTACGATTAAAATTATTTCTAAAGCGTTCATGGATTTGACCTAAATTTTCATTCTTTGAGATGTAATTTATATTATGCACCTATATTATTTCTTGAGGTGTATATAAATCCAATTTTACAATTATTATCAGAGATTTATTTGTCATAAATATATTTTATGTTTAGTCTTATATTATTCCTTTATGGGGATTATGATTCATGATTACAAATGTGATAAATATTTTTTATACAATCTCATTGTTGATCATGGTTTTTTAGTATTATCATTGGGATGATAAAATATTATGATCAATATATGATTAAATTCAAAATTTTCATTCTCATATGGTAATTCATGGTATTTTTATGTTTTGGGCTATTGTTTCACTCATTAATATATATAATATTTGATATAATATTTTTTAAAAAAAATATAAATTTATATCACTCTCTTTAGTAGGAAATCTATTTTCATCCAAAATTATGTTTATTCACCCAAAAAATGGAAAACATTTTTATTATTCTCCTATGAGTTTTTATGAAATTTTTTCCCATGTTTTATTTAAAATTAATTAAAATGAATCATTGTGTAATTTTTCAGAGTATTCCCAATTGCATTTTACAGAAAATGTGAAGGGAATCCTTATATTAACGTAAATGAAATGAAAGAAACATTCCAAAATCCTGAATATTATATTTTTTTGATTAATCCATTATATGGTTAATTTTTTTTATGAAACATAATTTCAAAAAGATTTATGCTTTAAAAATCACTTTAACTGTAAAATTATTTTTCTCAAAAATTGATTATAATGATTATTCAAAATTATCTTTCATCAATGATTACATATGTGGATGATACTTATTAATTACTAGGTATATGATCCAAGGATGAATTTTTTATTATATATTATCATGGGTTATTATATGATGAATGTATTATGAAATTTCCAAACACATATGTATTATTTTAATTAACTGGTGAGACCTATATCTTCCCCCATTTCATTGAGTAATGATAAAGTTTATACGAGCATAGAGTGTACATGGTTTGTCATCCCAAGTTTGAAATGTAGTGTGAATGGGTGGTCATCCTAATACTATAAAGGAGGGTACATGACTGGTCATCATAAGCTCAAAAATGAGGGTGCACTATTTTCAGCCTACGTTAGAAAATTTGGGTACGCAGGTTATCTTCCAAAGCATGAAAGATTGTACAAAATAGGTTATACCTAACCTAAATTCAGTAGACATGTGGTTCTCTCATTATTATCATTTTATGAATGTTTTTATATGTGACATTGAAACCAAATATTTATATTCTTATGCGTATATAAAAAACCTATTTCTTATTCCATTTTTATGGTTTCATGACTCAATTTCTTCAATTCCCTTATGATTCAAGTCTTATGGACTATTAAAATTTGTTAAATGTCTCAATATTACGATATATGATTGGTATTTTATGGTTTTTAAATTTTATTATCTTGTTTCCATACCCATGTGTTTAGGTCTTGCTTATGTTTCTCCGTTTCTTATCCTTACTCAGCATCTGAGGTCAATATTTCTAATTTTTCATTTCCCATGTTCTAATGAATTGTTTTGTATAGTTTTTGTATATAATGATAACCAAATGAAAAGATATTTGTTTGAATTTTTTTTGTTCATTCACAAAATTAGAATAATTTTTAACATTTCTCAAAATATATGAATATATTATAGCCCTCAGACATTTCTGTGTGTATGTTATGAAGATTAAAATTAAATGATGTTACATAAATGTATGAAATATAAGGACCCGACCTTAAACATTACATAATATTGAATTAAATGAATAATTCACATTGAGGATCTTTTCAGGTTTTGAGTTTTAGAGAATTAGGACAGAACTATTACATCTCAAAAGATTACAAGGTAGAAATTTCTACACAGTTTCCATTTTTTTCATTAAATAAAAACTATTGAAAGAAAAAAAAGTCATTTATAGTCCCATGTCTTAGACATAATGACTTTTTCTTGATCCCACCCTTGACACTATTCTTCTTTAAGTCCTGTGAAAACATTTCAAAACATGGGATGAGCATAAAAAGCTCAGTAAGGTTTATAAAACAATGAATGAAAACATTTTTTCACAAATACATAAAAACATGAAATCTTTTAAATACATCATGAAATCATATGATATATAAAGGACACATAGAAATCATAAATCATAAAGGTAACTTGTGGAATCCATATCATACTTACATTGTTTTTATCACAACTACATAGAGAGTTACTTTGGAATACACATCACAGTATATTCCCTAAAATCTATTAGGAGAAACACTCACGTTTACCTCCTTAACGTTACCCAATGCATTTGAGAGCTATCTCAGGCTCACCCGCCCTAGGTTTATCACGGAACCACCCGTATACATAAATAATGCCCAAGAACCATAAAATGATCATAACACAAAACAAAAGGATAAAGGAAAGATAACATTTCCACATTGAAATAATAAAATATCATTTCAAGATATTGAAATAATAAATCCATTCTAAAAATCATTTCCAATACCAAAATATGTAAAAAGAGTATATGGTATTTATTTTTGCATTTTTAAAAACATTCCGTCTTGTTAAAGAAGCCAAAGATCAAATAATACTCGCGGGGGAGAAAAGGTCGTTGTCACCGCTTACGTAAAAAAAAATTCCTTTTTGTCGTTTAGTAAAAACATTCATAGAAAATGATTCCCTTTGATGAGTAAAGGTTGTTTATACACCGTATAAAAGAAATTCATGTATTAAAACAAAATATTCCTCAATGAAAGGAGATTGAGACGAAGTCCCTTACCTCGTGTCCGACTTGACTCGATCGTTCTTTAATCTCCTAAATAATAAACTAAATTTAATTTCTACTTTCCTAAGAACCTTTTTCAAGTCTATTATTCCTTTTATATCACTTATTACCATGTTATAAATATTATTCAATCATTTAAGTTAATAACGTCTGTTTTATCGATATTTGGCACTTGAGTCAAAATGGAATTCTTATAATTAAATGTTGTTCATGTAGTAAAAGGGTCATTATATCCAGAATTATATTCATGATTTGGGTATCATATATATCATATATATCCAGCATATACATGTATTTATAATAGTACATAACATTTAGAGGTAAGAAATGAAACGCACCGTTCATGAAGATGGTAAGCCGTACGTACGCATGAACGCTAATTTCATTTATATTTATTATTTTAATGGAATTAAAACATAATGATACATAGGTACATTATAATTCCAGTATAATATCATATATAATATCATTAACTCCCTCGTTTATACATCCCACATAAGGCATTAATGAATCACATCACTTTGAGGGGGCAGTAGTCTGCACTTCCTCAAACGAAATTATCGTATTTACCCACTATGGAAACCATAAAGGATTGATATAATTGGAAAGTAGAGAAGAATAAGGAAATCATAAACAAAATATATATCATATATAAATATATTTCCATCATAACGGCCACCATGAGAGGCGGTAAGATGTAATTGAACAATCATCGTTTCGTAAGGCGTTAGTTTTCCATCCACAGAAACATTATGTTCTTCGTCCATTATATGGAGTTTTGTGTAAGTGTAGTTTGAATATTTCTCATAAAAATATCCTAGTATATTGAGTATACTGGTGTTGTTACAAAATAAAATAAAATAAAAAGATTTTAGGGGTTAGAGAAGTAAAATAAAAAAACAAATTAAGAGAAATCGTAACCTTTAATTTGGGAAACACCATTTTGTTTGAACCAAACAGACTTCTAAGAGTGCCTTCTGCCTATGTTAAGGCTTATATGAGGAGTAGAGGGATGTAGGGAGATTACATGGGCAGAGGATGGATGAGCCAAATGGCTTTAGAGGTGTGAGTAATTGGTTATAAGTGGGCTCCTTTTATAAGTGGAAGGAGGGGCTCTTTAGGAAAGTGTGAAACTATTATTTTATTATAAACATATATTCGGTTTCAAAATGTCCAAAAATCAATAAAGATAAAGGTAAGATGACTCATGGTCGAAATAAAATCATCCAATCATAATTGGACATGTTTTGGAAAATAATTTAATCATTATAATCTTATTTAATTAAATCATTTATGTATGAGGTAAATACCTCATCATTATTGTGTCATATATAATTTAATTTATTTGATGTCTAAAAATTATAAATATAATAACATGATGTAGGAAATAGTTTTAGATTTCCAAATAATATCTTTAGTCTAAAATAGGACTTATATAATACCATATAAAAATTAATTACTTAAGATTTTTGTTATTGTCAATTTTGTCTTCACATTAAATTAATTAGTCTAAAATTTTCATTATCAATCCCATGTGGCTCAATGGGGTCCCAAAATCGACCCAAAGATGGCCATGGTTGTAAATGACTCAACTAATAATGTTTTGAAAAGTATTAAGTAAATTATGAATTATTATAATATTCATTTTACCTTAAATTACCCTATTTACCTTTAACCGCAGTAAATAAAAGTCAAAAGTTACTATTCACCAAAAATTATTTTCATCTTATTGAACCACATTTTACTTTTTGATAACAACAATGTATATTAGATTTTCTAAATTCAATTCACAGAAGTGGTAAAATTTCATTTAAATGAAAAAGTCAGTTTTCTTAACTTACACTAAGTGGTTTCATTATTCATCAAAAATTGAACTTGTTCAGAAAAATATCAAAAAATCAGCCTACGCTATATTTGATACTCCGAATTCAAAAATTATGTCCATTTTTCCAAATTCAAAACACATAAGTGGAATTAATTAATTTTAAAATCAATTCCCGTTATCAAAACAAATAGCGTGTTTTTAAGAAACAATAACTATCAAAAGATTGACACTTGTTTATGACCAATTTCAAAGTGAAATTAATTCCAATGTCCAACATTGAATTAAATGGTAAAAATATATTTTAATTTCACATTAAAACCAATTAAAAAGATAATATAATGATATAAATAAATTAGATTAAAAGGCACTTTTGAATTAAAATACAATATTTTCACTATTCATTAAAAAATGAACTTTATCGGAAAAATTTCCAAAAAAATACACAAAGTAAATTTTGATGTCCCCATTCTAAAGAATGATTTTATTTCATCATATAGAATGTATAAAAGTGACCAAAACTATATTTAAAAAGGGTTCTCCATTAAAAGGTGATAAATTAGCCTTCTAAGGTAAATTATGCTTAAAATTAGATTCCATCACATTTTAAGCCTCTAACATTTTATTGGATAATGTAAATACATTTAAAAATCATGTATAATCATATTTTGGTTAGTTTTGTTCATTCTCGCCAATACAATGGCTAGGAGTTAATTTCCATTTAAAATAAAAATATTATATTATTAGTGTGCAATGTAAGATTCAAAAGAAACTCGTTGTTGCATATCGGGTATGCTATCGAACATAGAAACCCCTTTAAAGTAAAATTAATATTTAATTCACAAATGTAAATAAATATGAAATATGTCTTATTCTTCATTTACCTTGGATGTTACATCCTTCCCCCCTTTTGGGAATTGTGTCCTCACAATTTTTATTCACTTATCAAAATAAGTGGGGGTATTTATCCCTCATAGCATTTTCAGATTCTCACGTTGCCTCTTCAACCATATGGTTTTTCCACAAAACCTTTACCCGGTGAATTACCTTATTCCGCAACACTTGGTCTCTACGGTCAAGAATCTGGACTGGTTGTTCTTCATAAGAGAGATTCCCTTCCATCTGAACTACCTCTGCGCTCAAAACATGAGATGGATCTGGTATATACTTTCTGAACATCGAAACATGAAAAACATCGTGTACATGGGATAAAATTGGAGGTAAATACACATTGTATGAAACTGATCCAACATTCTCCACAATTTCATAAGGTCCAATGAACCTCAGACTCAACTTTCCCATCTTACCAAAATGCATCACACTTTTCCATGGAGAAACTTTGAGAAAAACCTGATCACTTACCTCAAAGGAAAGATCCTTCCTCCAGTTATCTACATAACTTTTTTGTCTTCTCTGAGCTGTTCTCATGTGCTTCTGAATCAACTGAACTTTTTCTGCCATCTCTTCTACCAATTCTGGTCCCATCAGATTCCTTTCACCTACATCATCCCAAAAAGCTAGAGTTTGACAATGCTTTCCATATAATGCCTCCAATGGAGCCATCTGTATACTAGAATGAAAACTGTTATTATATAAAAATTTAACCAAGGAAAGATGTTGGATCCAACTTCCCTCGTAATCTAGTGAACAAGAAAATAGCATATCCTCCAAGGTCTGAATTGTTCGTTGTGACTGCCCATCTAATTGAGGATGAAAAACTGTACTAAAGTTTCATTCATCACCCAACCACTTCTAAAGGCCTTTCCAAAAGTTAGAAGTAAACCTGGGATAACGATCATATACAATAAGGAGGGGAACACCATGAAATCTGACTATCTCTTTAACATACAACCAAGCAAGTTGATCTAAATAAAAAGTTTCTCTAATATGAAGGAAATGAGTAGATTTTTTCAATCGATCAACTATAACCCATATTGCATTATTACCTCGAGATGTCTTTGGTAATCCTACAACGAAGCCCATGGATATATTTTACCATTTCCACTCTGGCTCCAGTAAAGACTGAAGCATCCCTTTTGATAACTGCCGCTCTTCTTTAACCTGTTTACAAGTCAAACACTTCATAGTAAAATCAACAATATCTCTTTTCATTCCATCCCACCAGTAATACTCACAGTGATCTCTGTACATATTAGTACTACCAGGATGAACTGAAAACGGAGAACTATGAGCTTCACAGAACAACTCATTCTTCAACTATGAATCACAAGGTACAGATAATCTCTTTCCAAACCTCAAAACACAATCATTATCAACATTAAAATCAGGTAACTTACCCTTCTGAACCAACACAACCATTTTTTACAACTCATTGTCTTCCTTATGCGCTTTCTTAATTCTGTCTGATACAGATGATCTCACTGACACCTGAATCAAAACAGAAGAATTTCCAGCACCAACAACTTCAATTACAAAGTTCATCAAATCAAAAAACAAAGGATCTCATTCCAAAAGTAATATGGTTAATGAAGCATTGTTTTTTCGATTCAAAGCATCAACCACTTTATTTTCTTTTCTCGGATGGTAATGGATCGTCAAATCATAATCCTTGATTAATTCCAACCATCTCCTCTGTCTCATGTTCAATTCTTTCTGAGTGAATATATACTTCAAAATTTTGTGATCAGTATATATTTTACACTTCACTCCATACAAATGATGTCTCCAAATTTATAAATCAAAAACAATAGCAGCTATTTCTAAATCATGTGTAGGGTAATTTAACTCAGGTGGTTTAAAATGACTTGAAGCATAAGCAATTACCTGATCATTCTGTGTTAAGACACAACATTGTCCTTTCAACGAAGCATCACTGTAGATAACAAACTCACCATTTCTGGAAGACAGTGCCAAAACTGGAGCATTCACAAATCTTCTTTTCAATTCCTGAAAACAATCATCACATTCTTTTGTCCAGATAAAATTAACACCTTTTCGAGTTAACTTAGTCATTGGACTATATAACCGTGAAAATTTTTCAACAAACCTATGGTAATAACCTGCCAAACTAAGAAAACTATGAATCTCGGTTATATTTTTCGGTATTGGCCATTCTTCAACAACTTTTGTTTTATGAGGATCAACAGTTATGCCATTTTTTTGAAACAATGTGACCAAGGAAAGAAATTTTTTGTAACCAAAACTCACACTTGCTAAATTTCTCAAATAGTTTCTTTTATTTTAAGGTTTGCAAGACAACCCTTAAATGACTTTCATGTACCTCCTTACTTCTTGAATAAACCAAAATATCACCAATTAACACAACCACCAAATATCACCTGAATCCACCGATCCCTTACTGCAAAAAACTGTTCAATTCTGATTCTAACCTTCTCAGGATGCTGATTTTGAAGTTCATTTCCCTATGTATTCATTCACTACACAACTGCCTTGTTTCCTCTGCGGAAAACCATTCTGAACATAGAAATATCATAGTCCAAGCAACATGGTAATCTATAAATGCTATATGATTTAAATATTAACATAAATTACATTATGGACATTTATTTAACAATACCCTAACTCCTAAAGTTATCTAAACCGAACACTGATACCAACTATAAGGACCCGACCATAAACATTCAATAATATTGAATTAAATGAATCATTCACATTGAGGATCTATTCAGGTTTAGAGTTTTAGAGAATTATGACAAAACTATTACATCTCAAAAGATTACAAGGCAGACATTTCTACACAGTTTCCATTTGTTTTCATAAAATAAAAACTCTTGAAAGAAAATAAAAATTCATGTTTAGTCCCACGTTTTAGACAACATGACTTTTCCTTGATCCCATCCTTGACCCTATTCTTCTTAAAGTCATGTGAAAACATTTCAAAACATGGGATGAGCATAAAAAGCTCAGTATGGGTTATAAAATAATGAATGAAAACATTTGTTCACAAATACATAAAAAACATGAAATCTTTTACTTACCTCATAAAATCATAAGATATATGAATGACACATAGAAATCATAAATCATAAATGTAACTTGTGGCATCCATATCATACATACATTTTAGTTATCACACCTACATAAGGAGTTAATTTGGAATACCCATCACAGTATATTCCCTAAAATCTCTTAGGAGAAACATTTACTTTTACCTCTCGTCATGTTACCCAATGCATTGGAGAGCTATCTCGGGCTCACCCACCCTAGGTTTATTACAAAACCACCCATATACATAAATAATTTCCAAGAACCATAACATGATCATAACACATAACAAAAGCATAAAGGAAAGATAACATTTCCACATTGCAATAATAAAATATCATTTCATGATATTGAAATAATAAATCCATTCTCAAAATAATTTCAAATACCAAAATATGTAAAAATAGTATATGGTATTTATTTTTCGTTTTAAAAAAACATTCTGGCTTGTTAAGGAAGCCAAAGATCAGATAATACTTGCGGCGGTGAAAATGTTGTTGTAAAAGCTTACTTAAAAAAACATTCCATTTTTTCATTTAGTAAAACACTTTGTAGAAGAATATTCCCTTTGAAAATTTAAGGGTGTTTATACAGCGTATAAAAAAGTCGTGTATTAAAACAAAATATGCCAGAATGAAAGGAGATTGAGACGAAGTCCCTTACCTCGTGTCCAAATTGACTTGATTGTTATTTAATATCCTGAATAATAAACTAAATTTAATTTCTACTTGCTTAAGAACTCTTTTCATGTTTATTATTCCTTTTATATCACTTATCACCATGTTATACACATTATACAATCATTTATGTTAATAACGTTCATTTTGTCGATATTTTCTACTTGAGTAAAAAATGGAATTCTTATAATTACATGTTGTTCATGTGGTCAAAGGTTCATTATATCCAGAATGATATTCATGACTTGGATATCATATATATCGTATATTTCCAGCATATACATTTATTTATAATAGTACATAACATTTACAGGTAAGAAGTGAAATGCATCGTTCAAGGAGATAGTAAGTCGTACGTACGCATGAACGGTACTTTCATTTCACTTTCTTATTTTAATGGAATTCATACATAATGATACATAGTTATATTATAATTCAAGTATAATATCATATATAATATCATTTACTCCATCCTTTATACATCCCACATAAGGCATTAATGAATCACATCACTTTGAGGGGGCGGTAGTCTGCACTTCCTCAAATGAAATTATCGTGTTTACCCACTATGGAAACCATAAAGGCTTGATATAATTGGAAAGTACATAAGAATAAGGAAATAATAATTATAATATATATCATATATAAATAATGTTCCATCATAATGGCCACCATGAGAGGTGGTAAGATGTAATTGAACAATCATCGTTTCGTGAAGCGTTAGTTTTCCATCCACAGAAACATTATGTTCTTCGTCCGTTAGATGGAGTTGTGTGTAGGTGTAGTTATAATATTTGTCATAAAAACATCCTATTATATTTAGGATATAGGTTTTGTAACAAAATAAAATAAATAAAAAGAGTTTAGGGGTTGGAGAAGTAAAATAAAAGAAAAAAAATTAAGATAAATCATTACCTTTAATTTGGGTAACTCTCTTTGGTTTGAACCAAAAGGAATTATTGAAGTGCCTCATGAATAAGTTAAGGCTTATAAGAGGAGTAGAGGTATGTAGGGAGCTTAATTGGGAAGAGGTTGGATGAGCCAAATGGCTTGAGATGTGTGAGGAATTGGTTAGAAGTGGTCATCTTTTATAAGGGGGAGGAGGGGCTCTTTAGGAAAGTGTGAAAATATTATTTTATTATAAACTTATATTCAGTTTCTAAAGGTCCAAAAATCATTAAATATGAACGTAATATGAATCATGGTCGAAATAAAATCATCCAATCAGAATTGAACATTTTTTGGATAATAATTTAATCACTATAATCTTATTTATTTAAATCATTTATCAATGAGGTAAATACTGCATCATTATTTTGTCATAAATAATTTAATTTATTTGATGTCTAAAAATTATAAAAAAAATACCATGATGTGGGAAATATTTTTATATTTCCCAAGAAAATTTTTAGTCGAAAATAGGACTTATATAACACCATATAACAATTAATTACTAAAATATATTTGTTAATGTCAATTTTTTCTTCACATTAAATTAATTAATCCAAATTGTCATTATCACTCCCAAGTGGCTCAATGGGGTCCCAAAATCGACCCAAAGATACCCATGGTCGTAAATGACTCAACCAATAAGTTTTGGACAAGTGTTAAGGTAATTCTGAATTATTATAACATTCATTTTACATTAAATTACCCTATTTACCTTTAACCGCGGTAAATAAAAGTCAAAAGTTACTATTCACCAAAAATTATTTTCATCTTATTGAACCAAATTTTACTTCTTGATAATGTATGTCGGATTTTAGAAATTCAATTCATAGAAGTAGTAAAGTTTCATTTAAATGAAAAAGTCAGTTTTTTAACTACCACTAAGTGGTTTCACTATTCATCAAAAATTGTAGTTTTTCAGAAAAATATCGAAAATAAATCCTAGGCTATATTTGATACTCCAAATACAAAGATGATTTTCATTTTTCCAAATTAAAAAAATATAAGTGCCATTAATTAATTTTAAAATTAATTCTCATTTTCAATACAAATGGCATGTTTTTATGAAATAATAACTATCAAAAGATTGACACTTGTTTATGTCCAATTTCAAAGTGAAATTAATTTCAATAACCAACATTGGATTAAATGGTAAAAATATATTATAATTTAACTTTAAAACCAACTAAAAACATAATTCAATAATATAAATAAATTATATTAAAAGGATCTTTTGTATTAAAACACAATAGTTTTCACTATTCATTAAAAAAATGAACTTTATCAGAAAAATTCCAAAAAATTACAAAAAGTAAATTTTGATGTCACCATTATAAAGAAAGATTTTATTTGGTCATATATAATGTATTAAAGTGACCAAAACTATATTTAAAAAGGGTTCTCCATTAAAAGGCGACAAATCGGCCTTCTAATGTAAATTATGTTTAAAATTAGATTCATTCACATTTTAAGCCTCTAAAATTTTATTGGATAATGTAAATAAATTTAACTATCATGCATAATCATATTTTAGTTAGTTTTGTTCATTCCCACAAATAAAACGGCTAGGAGTTAACTGCCATTTAAAATAATAATATTATATTATTAGTGTGCAACGTAAGATTCAAAAGAAACCCGTTGTTGCGTATTGGGTACACTATAGAACATAGAAACCCCTTTAAAGTAAAATTAATATTTAATTCATAAATATTAATAAATATGAAATATGACTTATTCTTCATTTACCTGGGATGTTACATGAAAACCCTAGGTCTCAATATTGAGAGTCATTTATCTTATATATAATGAATATTTGAGAATTCATTTTAGCAATTAATCATAATGTTCATAAATTTATTATTCCTATGTTCATCCTTTTCAATTCTATGATGATTGGATCCTACTAAATTCACATAATTGAATAGGACACGTGATTCATTCTTCATTGAGAAACGACCACTTTATTTTCTATCCCATTATTGTAGTGGATTGAATAGTCATTGTAATTGATCATATCTAACCATATTCAATCTCCCATATTAAGACTCTTCTATTTGAATATATACCTTCGGCTATTATGATCCAAAATTATTTAAAAATTCTCCCCAATGATATGATTATTCCATATTTTCAATGATAATATCATTAAAAAACTACATGTCACTAAAAATAGTTTTTCTCATGAAATATCATTTTCCCTAATGTATAGGATATAACTTTGTCATTACTGTAGTAGCACTGTAGCAGTACTGTAGCAGTCACTGTAGCGGATACTGTCTGGTACTATAGCATCCAGAACTATTCACCAGATTTGGGACTTCGGGCCACCAGTTTGGGCCTACGGGTTTCCAGGGCCTTCGGTTCATCAAAGGCCTTCGTGCCACATGGTCTTCGGGTCATATAGACCATCAAGTTCCCAGTTCACACAGAACAGGCCCTAGAAGAGGATCAGATCAATAGGAGTAGTAGACACCAGATGCAGAGATTACTGGATTGGATGAATGAGAGGGTATGGCAGCCTTCATTGGGACCAGGCACTGTGCATCTTTGTACGGGGCAATGCTAGTCAATCAGCAATTAAAAGGTGGGGAGCTAATGCGATCAATGATGCAAGATGATAGGGAGGGGTAGTTCTAGTGGCCTGGGCCTACGGGTCATGTAATTGGCATGGTATGCCTCTGGGCCTTCGGGTCATGTATTACGGGTCATGTCGGGCCCTGTGCCTTGGGCCTACGGTTCATGTACGGGTTCCCCTTCGACCCTTAAAAGGGTGATTATCTATAATAAAATAAAAAAGAAGGCCTTAGGTCCATTCAAAGTATAAATATTAATCACTTTTCATGAAACTTGAAATGTGTGTTTTGGGATGAATAAACATAGGTTACCCTCAATCTGAGCACACGACTAAATCGCCCACATACCCAAAGGGTGTTCCCTCTCTACACATATTGGAGACTGACACCCATATATCAAAAACAATAAATAAAATAACAAAAATAAAAGGGGACAATTTTATCCAATATAAATCAAAGAAAAATAACTATATATATAGTAGGGAGAAATAAAAGAATATAAACAAAAAATAATTATATATTCCATTACTAAAAGAAAATAAAGAAGAACTAACACAACTCAAATATAGATAAATAATATTAAATGTATGAATCCAACAAAGACCGGAAAAACAAAACTACAAATAGATGACCGATGTTATATTTTGGAAAAAATCTCATATTCTCACATCTATCTACCTATACATGACTTATAAAAACCTTACTACCTCACTCTAGTGCATTGACTTTCCATGTATCAAAATTCATAACAATGCCTATACACCACCAATGGGATGTGTAGGATGTGAGACAAATAGGATCGATAAGATTCCATCCATGTGTTCCATAACTATCAAATATGTAACAATTCGATCATGTTCACCTTTAATGATAAAGAGGCATGATAATCCATGAAATAGTTTTTCTACCAACTGTATAAAAAAACATTCCCCATTATACAAATTTCTAAATAATCCATTTAAAATAGTTTAAAATAATATTAATATATATATATATATCTCTAATTACATCAATTTGTGTACCACATATAATTTCATATCAAAAATAGTAAAAACCAGTAGCATATGTCACAAAATTCCATAGATCAGTACAAGTTTGGCTAGATAGAAAACATGTACAAAAACATAGACAATCACATGCATCATGTCACCAGACATATCAATTAAATATATAGAGGGGAGGAAGACCCAAGAAAGTGAAAAATAAAATAGTTTCTAAAAACTCCCTACATCAAATGTCTTAGGGAGTAAGACCTTGTGACTGAACCAGTGAACAATATCAACAGATGAGGATTATTACTTATCAATCTACCTATGTTCTGCAGTCATCCCATATTCTTTGTTTTATAAATTATTTCATCAGATTATTTTATTTAAAACCATATCGTAAATTCATTTCATATTTTATTGGAAATATCATTTCTTTTAGAAAATAGGGGACAACATATTTCTTCAATATCATATTTTTAAAATAATAAAAATAATCATTCAATATTAAATTTTGACTTATATAAATTTTTTTTAAAACAAGATAAATCATGGTTCATTGAAAAGATGCTAGAAATTAGACCATAGACCTAAAATTCAGAATCACACCATAATAATATATTCCACAAAAAAATGAATGCAATAACTACACTAGTGTACCTAGAACTAATTACCATATTGAAGGTTCAAGACAACAAGAATAATATTTAGGGATTATGATAAAACAACACATAACTCAATGATTCTTTATGCCGCACCTCATAAAACATTTGAAGAGTATCAATTTTAGGATCAAATAATAAATCTTGATGAAAAAACCTAGAACATCACCACTGGGTCAACAGTTCCAAAAATAGATCAACAGTTTGACATCATGAGTAGTGGAAATTAATAACCAGATAGTCAACATACTAGGGAGAATCAACATGGACACTATGAAGATAAATGGATGAACTGAAGAACACGATTGTTCTGATGATAATCCAAATCGAACCTATAATTGACTAGGTTTTGAGATACCCCACTTATTAATTGGTGAAAGGGATTACTGTCATGAATCAAAACTAAAAGATACCTTGAAGATTGATTTATTGTGTAAAACAAGGTATTATTGAATTAAATCCCCATTAATCTTATACTCTGAATAACATTTAACTTATTTTAAAAATATATACCAATATATTTATGGTTTCAAATTTGTTCATATGATGTAATCATATTTTATTTTTTTAAATAAAAAAATTACTGAATGAAATATTCTTGTATCATAAATCATTTTCATAACTTGTTCCCAGTGAGACATTTACATCATCAAACAAGAACATATTATGTAATTGATTACTTTATCTAGTGTCATAAATTTATCCTTATATATATTTCTAGAAACATCTCTTTATTAAAAAAATAGTCTTAAAAATTTATAAAAGAATACTATTAAAATCAAGGATGTTACAATTTCCCCACTAAAATACATTCCTCCTAGAGCATTACATGTGGAAGAAGGGTGATTAAAAAATAATGATACCACTTCCCCCTATATGATGATTCACACTCCCATGTATCATAAGAATACAATTTGTGTTTTCATAATAGTCTGAAAAATGGATTATACATCCCTTGAAATAAATTCACATGAGAATCAATGATCTTTATAGGTAGATCTATAATAGAAACTTATGGAACTAAATCAATATATTACACACACAAAAAAGATACGGATCCTGATTTTACTTCATGACATTAGATATGTGGATAAAATCATCAATAACTATTAACTAAGGTGGTAAAACCAACTAATAAGATTCCTTTCTGTGACTCTTACTATCCTTAAATAGACCAACATATCTTGGATCCAAATTCCTCATGTTTCCAAGATGACGAGGACATAGTTAATTCTAAAACATCAATAAATCTGATTCAAAAATAGGAAACTCAAAATTATTTCATCGACAATCCACTTATGATTTCTACCAACTCGGAGATGTCTGCAGACACCAACATAAATCTCTAATCCTCACTAACATTTCCTAAATGAGACTTGGTCCCATAAGAGGATCCAATCCCACCACTTACCATTATATAGGTGAAAAAATAGGCATCTATGAAAGTACCTAAAGGGACCCATTCAAATTGATGACAGAAAACTATTCACTACAAGTAAAATGACATATACCCATGGTTCGAAACTGTGGGTATAGCTTTAAAAACCATGGGTATAGCCTATACCCACTGTTTGGGAAACCGTGGGAAACCAGGGCGTCATGATAGGTCCACAGTCTATACCATGGGTATATCCTATACCCATGGTTTGGGGAACTGTGGGTAACTGAAGTGTCAGGATAGGTCCACATCCTATACCCACAATTTTTTAATCTGTGAGTTTAGCTTTTCTAGCCACCATGTCAATCCTTCATACCCATTGCCATAATGTCAAATCATTTTACCCACGGGTTTAAAACCACAAGTGTAAATTTTTAGGAAAAATATGGTGCCCAGAGGTGTTGAACCCGCAGCCACTACAATCTTCTCTTCTCACACAACGCACATCACCACTTCATTAAGACAAATTAAGTTAAATCATACCTATATTTTGATAGATATAATAATATTTGTTCATATTAGGAAAAAGTATAATTCTGGGTTCCGAACCTGCATCTATCCCAAGATCTAACCAATGACTAACCAACCCAGCCACATCACTTAGAGTATAATATATATACATTTATTTTAATATATTATTCTCACTCGTCGTATTAGGAAAAAAAAATTTCCAATGCGATTCAGTCCTGAAACAGCCAGTGCTTCTAAACAACGACTCACCTACCAATCTACACCGCTTAGGTGTTTTATAATTTATTTATACTTAAATATATTAATTCAAACCATGGGAATATGTTTTCCTGCCAATTTTATATTATGTTCTGTGGGGTTTTTTCCATTATAATGCAGGAAATCTATACCCACAGTTTTACCAAACTGTGGGTACAAGTCTTAAAAAAAACTATATACCCACGGATTTTCCAAAACTGTGGGTATAAGCCTTGAAAGAAACACCTATTCCGACGGTTTAGGGAAAAACTGTGGGTATAGGTGACTTTTCCCCCATGGTTTGGGAAAACCATGGGAATAGGTCATCAAAAAAACCTATACCCATGGTTTTGGGTGAAACAGTGGGTATAGGTATAGTATACGAACCTATACCCATATTTTTGCAAAACTGTGGGTATGGATCACCCCTCTACCCATGGTTTTTAAAAAAACCGTGGTTATAGGTCTACTTTACCGAAGTGATTGTTATAATAAAACTCATCCATTACTAGATAGTTATCCAATTATCGAAAAGAGTCAATGATGTAGGCCGAAATTATATCCACTAGGATTTAATATCATGATCTATTTGACCTACTATCATTGTATAGTATGATTTACTAAAATCTTACATAAGTCCCCATCACGTCTTAGAGACTCTTCTAGAACAATAAGGTAAACATATGAACCATGTATGACACATTGTTAGATTGAACCCATGTGACCTTACAAACTCTTATTTATACCGCTTAACAAGTTCGTTATATTTTCTCTCATCTCTGATCAAAATGAAATGATCTAAATTTGATAACAGTTTAGTCACCACCAAGATAGTATTCCTCTCTCTGTGTGAATGTGGAAATTCCACAATAATGTCCATGGAAATCTCAAACTATTTCCATTATGGTAATTAAATAGAATGGATAAACAAAAAATCATTATATTTAACTATTGGTAGTCGTAACAACAAGATACATAATCTGAAATGTTTCACATCATACCCATTCACTAGAATCACCATATCATGTGATAATAAAATATCGTAGTTCCTTAATTAATGGCCTCTGATGAACTATGAAATTAAAAATAAACATATGTCCTCACTTATATTATGTTGAAAAACTAAAACCCACAATTGTGAAACTCTTCTAAAGGGAGAGGCTAACCATAATTATTCTTCCTAGGATATAAATTATCTCAAATTCTTCAAAAATCACCATACATATATTATCCTTGTACAATATACTGAAAAAGATAAAATTATAAAAAAATGATCATAACCATACATGAAGGATCATCTTGTGCGTCTGGAGAAACTGATCAAAGAGTCTCATAAAGATCAATACTTCCTTAAATTACAAATCATTTTTATGGAACACTTATGTCAAGAGAATCTACTATGACAATTTCCTTCACCTGGGAATAGGTGATGCCAAAGTATACATCTGGAGGTATTCAATAAAACACCTCAATCGAGATTCAATTCATTTTGATAAAATTTATACCTGAGACTCTAAGGTATATAAAATACTCTACGCCTCTCCCAAATGATATTGTGCGTCAAACATTAAATTGCATTCCTAACCGTGAAAAGATCCCAATGATGACTGGGGTTATTCATCTCATGTGTGTAAAATTTCATGATCCTTATGAAAAAAATTAATCATCCTAAAAAGGAAAATAACCCAAATAAATACATGCAGCATCATTGAACACCACATACCATATAATGGTATCATATAAGATCATAATAGGATTTGTAGCTAGAAGTAATATTAGTTCTCCTGATAAAGACTGTAATTTTTTGTCTCATTTTAATTTCACCCCATTCTATATAAGAGAAGTCATAGGTGATTCCAACCTCAATAATTAATTGAGAATCCATTGATAATATCAAAGATATGTATGGAATCTCTAAATCGCAATGATGTTACATGGATTCTATTTTGAGAATATAGCCCTGGCCTTGTAATGATTACTTGATAATCAAAACTAAAAAATAATTTTCATGAAGAAAACCACATATTGGTTATATAATATACATTTCTAAATCATTCCATTAAAATGTATTATCCTTATGAATTGTAATACAAAACTCATAAGGTATCATGCCCATGTTGGGATCTAGAAAAAACCAAAATATCATCCACAAGAACTACCAAAATTCTGTAAGCACACCGATAGAATATATAGTTTATCAATTCCATAAAAATTATAGGTGTGATAGTTAAATAAAAAAGAATCAAAACATATTCATAATTGATATATGTGATTTTAAATTTTATCTTATGTATATTAAACACTAGATATATTCGCTGATGATGACATGACTGAAGATCAGTCTTTGAAAACCTATTTTCCCCATTAAATAGATCCAAAAAATATTATATTTAGGTAAATGGATAATTATTCGTATCCATAACTAGGGAAAATAATGATAGTCTATGAAAAATCCACGTGAACTATATTTGTTTTTGGAAAAGAGTTCTAAGGATAACCCTAGAAAAACACTAGGTTGAAAGTAACCTTTCACTATCAAAATTTCCTAACGAATATAGGAAACTTTTAGATCAATTGATCCATATGATAAGAGGGTATCGAGATCTAGAGAATAATTTCAAAAAAGTTCAATCTTGAACTCCACCTCCATCTCTAGTGGAAGACCATATTACTCATATGTGAAAACACTATGATATTAAAAAACCATGGGATGGTCAATAAGAGAGTAAATTTCATCAGTATCAAATGCAACAGAGTTTAAAAAAAAACTATTGAGATCTGGAAATAAATATAACACATGAAAATACATCATATCCAACACCCCCTAAAGAACCTAATATCCCCCATCAACAACATGAAATGAAAATTGCTGATGATAAAAATCAACTTCATCGTGATGTGTGATTGGATAATCCATCGTAATGTTTATGTTATGTGTATCTAGATTATGAATGAAGAAAATACCAGTCATAAACCAATTCATCTATCATTATCAAACATGAAGACAAAAAATTCCCCTACTATTTCCACTTTCTAATATTTGTTTCTAACTCAATAACAAAGAGCATGATATCCCTTGGAAAAATTATAAAATTAAAATTAAATGAAAAAATAAATTAGTGAGAGTAACCATAATAAAATAAAGTAGTTACTATAGAAGATATGATAAATATGGTACCATTAATAGTATCTTGACCCCCATTAACCTATACAAGAAACTCATCCTTTATATGAGGGTAATTCAACCATGAGGTTTTTGACTAGAACCCTTCGAATTTTGTAGTATACGATTATGTTGTAATGTTATTTAGAGATAAAGATCACTAATCATGATGAGTACCATGCATTTCTTAGAAGATCCTCTTCAAATTCCCATAGATACCACATTCGTTTTCAAAATATGTTGGTATGGAATACGAATTTAATGTTTTTTGACCGAACCATAATGGTATAATTTCTAGTCTATAGTATTTTCTATCTTATGGTTTATAAGAATCCCTCTTCTAATTACCACATCCAAAACCAATGTGATGATGAACAAATTCCACTTCCTCAAATACGCACCACATATTCTACCACATTGGGTGTAAGATAAGTTCTATAAGATCCAATAATTCCTTCTATATCCATATCATTCATTATTTATCTGTCTACTATCTTTATGTATATATAGACATTCATCATCACAACATTATACCTGATATACTTTCATAAAACATGATTGGACTTCTGATATTTATTTTGGATATTCTTTATACCTATGGTTAAAAATGAACTATCTCTATGAATCAATTATATTATTCCAACCACCATCTAGATGTATAATAAAAATAACAAATCTCCATAGAACATTCTATCATCGAAGGCTCTAGATAGAAATACATGAAGAATATGATATCAAAAATCTTCAAATCTACGAACATGTACCTATATTTTTGTTCCATGAAATCAAACCATCTCTTTCATGTTGTAAAACTCTAAGATTTTGGGAATCATTTTTTCAAATTAATTTATATTTTTTGTATATTTATTTTCATTTTTCACTGGAAATATATATATATATATAACCTAATTAAATCATTCCTTTATCCTAGATCAAACATGGATTGTGCTAAATGCAATACCATCTTGTCTTTCACTACCCGCAACACCAACTTGGTTTATGTTACATAGAACACCGAGTTTTTGCAAAGCATCATTTTATTAAAATTATTTAAGTCATATAATTATAACCTAGCCATTGAATATAGTAATATTAATAGTAATATCTAATTTTAAAATTTTATATATAATGTTTCTATATAAATAAAAAGTATTAATAATGAAAAATATAATTTTTGGAATAGTATTTATATGTTTTAAAATATTATAATCTCAAATGAACTACTTTTCAAATCATTTTATGAAAAACAATAAAATTAATTTTATACACATATAGAATATTAATTTTATAACATATGCATAATTTTTAAATTTATAATTTAAAATTATATTAGGGTAAAATATTGGTATTTTTCTAAGAAACATCATGTTTTGATAAATAGTGAAAAACAACTTTTTAGTTAAAAAGCGTCTTTTAGATTTAAAAATTATTAATGGGAAATTATATTTTCAAATTGTTTTAAGAAAAAAGTATAATAATTATAATTTTATTAATGAAATTTTGGTCATTATAATCAATTTCACTTTGATATTGACTATATAAACATAATAAATATTTGAACTTCTTTCTACTATAAAAAATCGTAATTTCGTCTCATTTACATGAATAACATTAATCATATTTTTTCTGCTTCTGTGAATTAAAATTTTGAAAAACTAGAATAAAATATTTTAATCAGTATAATATTATTATTATAGTAATATCAACTTAATTTTCCAAAAAAAATAGTATCAATGATTAAAATAAATCACACCGATTATGGTTAAATTATGCTTAATTAGGGACTAAACCTTAATATTATGGACCCAAATAACCTAGTCACTTGTAAAAAACCCATTTTCAGTACCTATTTCTTAAATAAACCATCCATTATTAATTTATGTTTTTTATTAATTATTTATGTAATAAAATGTGTACAAATAACTTATTTTCAAAAATTCCAAGTGAGTCGTTTGCCTTACTTATAGAAGGTCTGATCCTATACCTATTTTTCACACCACTCAAAACACTTTGAATTGGAAAATATTTGAACAATAAAGTTCCCAAAATCCCTTCCTTACCATTAGAAACCTCACATAGGTAAAAAATATTTTCAAGGAATCCTTTTTGTCAAAACCCAAAAGAGTTTCCCTGTTAATATGCAATGACTTCTTCCAAGCTCCATAACTTTATTTTCATTCTCTAAACATTCGAAAATATTTATTCAATTACTATATAGAAAACATAAGTGTACTGAATATACTAGAATATTTATATTCTAATTGTTCTAACTAAACTAGTACACACCTCAATCTAATGGGTAAAGAACATACTATTTATTTGTAAGGTGAATTACCACCTCACAAGACGATAATTGTTCAATTTTCCATTACCACCCATCATGGAAAAAAATATGATGGAAACTATATTTACATATTTTATATTTGATATTTATTATGTATAAAATATTATTTATTTCTTTTTACAAAACATTTCATTTTACATTTTATTTTGTGTTAATATGATATTTTCTTATACGGAAGTGTGGAATACCGCCCTCTCAAAGTAATATGATTCATTCATGCACTACACATATTGTATTAATGCTAATTTTAGTGGATATATATGATATATATGATATCATAAATCCACTAAAATAATTATATATATATATATATATACATATATTTCATTTACATTCAACATGACAATTAAATGTAAATAGTGTTCATGCATACATACGACCTACCATCACTTTGAATGGTGTATTCTATTTCATAATTATATATTCTATAGATTAATTTAAAACACATATACTATATATAAATGATATTTATTTCATGTTTTATTTTATAGATATTGTGATATATGTATAATGACAAAATATATATAAAATTAAGACACATGTGAAGAATATAATGAATATTACCCGAAGTGAAACATTAACATAGGTGAGATAACAAGAGTGTGACATAAGTTCATAATCAAACAAAATACAGTATTGGATATTAAAATATTTTTCTGAAAAATGTGTATACTAAATTTATATTTACTATACAGGTGTTTTGAATGACAACTACAAGAGTTATCATAGAAGATAAGGGGATATCATTTCACTTTTTATTTCCATGAGATACATGCTATGTTTTCCACTCATTTATTTTAATTGTTGTATGTACTAAAAATGATTTTATTCAATGTATATTATACATAAATTTATGGTTATTCACATAAACATTTTATGATATTTCTTTCATGGGGTTGACGTTTCAAAAGTTACCAAATCAGTTAAATAGTTTTTTCTCAATTTGGTTTCTTTGAGACTCGTGTTTTGTTGTGCAGCTAAATTATTTTTTGAGGTTTATATACTTCTATTCCTCATGTTAAATCATTAAATTCCTTATTTTAATGTTTCATTTAATTTTCTTTTTTAGCATTGATATTTTTCTTCCAAGTTACCATCTTATAAGAGTTTAATGTGATAATCTCATCTCTTTTGGAGATTATTGATATTTATATATCCTTCAATGAAATCTTATTATCCAATTCTTAAGAAGGTTCCTAAAATTTCTTCATCTCTTATAAATAATTATATATTCAAATATTGGCACCATATTTCTAATTTTATTTACAGAAGATAGTTAAGAATTTATATTTAATAAATCTTGAATTTACCCTCTCTTCGGTCCGAAATATATGTTTTATAAAAAGGATTCCAAAAAATTCAAATATTCTCTTAGTATATTTAAATTATCTTTTCCCCTTTTTTATTTTACCAATGATTTCAAATGATTCATATTTTTTATTTTTGAAAAATTCATTTTATAAAATTTTTACTATGCAATAAGTATGTTCTTTTTTACCTCATATGATATGTATGGATTTACCATTATAATTTCATTAACGCTTAAATTAAATTGTTAAATGGTTAATTTTACAGAAATTTTTTTTAACAGTAATTTTCAAGGAAATTTGTTTTAAAATTTTTTTTCTATCATCTTTTATAATATTTTAATGAGTTTTTATTCAAAATAATTTCAATCCTTATTTATATGTTTTCAATGAATTTTCAACCGAATGGTTTTGAAAATATTTTAAACATTTCATTATATGTTTTCAAACTGTTTTAAATGAAAATGGGGTTTGAATTTTTTTTGAAGACTCTTTATTAAATTCTCAAGGAAAATTTTTTCCAATTTTTTTTCAATTTTATTTTAATATTTGTATGAAAGTTTTTTTAATGATTTGAAATATTTATTTATAATTTTTCATAGCATTTCCAAAGAAATTGTTTTAAAAATGCAGTGAATCTTTTTCTATATATCTTTTTATAAAATTATTTTCAAAACATCTTTAAACTCTCTTTATATTTTTCATAGAAAAAGGTTTTCAATTATTTATTTATAAGATTACATGTTTATTATCATGAAAATGGGATTCAAATTTTTGTTGTTGTAAATTGTCTTTTCCAAATAAGGAAGGTTATTTTCCTCCAAAAATAGTTTTAAAATTTCATTCAATACTATTTTCCAAATAAAACATGATCTGTTAATGTTGCTCATTGCCTTCTAAGAATCAATCCAAAGGTTCCAATCATATTCTTTCAGGAATGTTTTATGTTTTTATGGAATTATGCTTATGAAAACCATTTATATATTATAGGTTATATTATTTTAAAACCCTATTATTTTAAATGTTTATGCTTATCATGAAATGATTATGAAACCTATATTTTTTTCTATAGAATATGATACACATTTCAATTCATGGGGTTTCAGGTGATTTTTTATAATTTTTTGGCATATGTATATATGATTTAATTATTAAATAATGTGCCTATATCTCCATCCAATTCAGTTGTTTAATATTTATATCTCATGAGATCGTAAATGATTGTTTTGGGAATGATACATGACTACTAAGACGGTCATGGGATTGATATTTAACTACAAGATGGTATGAGGAGTAAAATCATGCTACTAATATGGCCATGGTATTGGACCATGACTACAAAGATAGTGTGGGGAATGAACTAATACTACTAATATGGTCTTGGAAGTGATTCCTTAGCTACAATGGAAATCATATTATATGCTTGTGTGTTTTCACAATTTAATATTTTATTACTATTTTATGATTTCATGTCTAATGATATTTATTTCTTTATAATTCATGTCTTATGAACTGAAAATATTTATTATGATCTATAATATACATGGTATGATCTTATAATTTTATTCTCATGTTAGATACCCTTTGGTTCATGTTATGGTTACTCATTTCAATTATTTGCCATTATTGAGCTTTTAAGATGAATCCTTCTTTATGTTTCCATTAACCAAGTAATGAAGAAAGGGAATAGGTAGAATTAATAAATGTGGAGATTCATATGGGAGATGTTGATGATAATTCAGTAGGATATAATATTTTTTTTTCCATGTTTCCAAATATATTAAATAATTATATTCATTGAGTATGTATTTTTGTAATATATTTAATATTAATCTAAAATAATGTAATTACCATATATGCTAATCATGGGTTGTTATAGTTGGTATCAATGGAAAGTTTTAGTCAACATTTAGAATCAAGGATGATAAAACATTATTGATATCCTTAGGTATATTTCTAAGAAGATTTATAGTGATGTATATATGGATAATATTTAGGATGAGTTAAAATTTATGAAAATTTAATGTAATTTTGGTAAAGGATAGAGTGAGTGGTTTCGTATAAATACATACTTGTATTGATACTACCAGTCGATGTGGATGTGGAACAGATGTAGCTTGGGGTAAAAACCATTAAAAGATGTTCTAGGCCTAACCCAATGTAATCTTGTGCATAAAAATAGGCCATGATGCACCCCTACATTGACACTCCTAGGGGATATTCATTGGGAATTCAAAAAAACTCTTCACAAACCATCATAAAAGATTTAAAATGTATATGGATATTGAAAAACTAGGATGATCTGAGGGTTTCATAGATTAATGAAGGTTTTGGGACTTAGTGATCCTATATGTAATTATTTTCATGACTATGTGGCTTCTCGCTATAACAATTAACAATCACACCATGCTTCATTTTTTAGTAAATGGTGGGAACATGAAGGTACCAGATTAATTTAGAATGTGGTGAATGATATTTAGATGAGAATTCAAGTGGTAAGATAACTGGAGGGAACGATGGTGTTATTATTCCTAATCAGTTTTCAAGGAACAAGATTAACAATGTGTACCTTAACCAACTCTTAGACTAATCATGGAAGATAAATAAAGAGTTCACTAAGTGTTTGGGTAATTAAAATCCTGGAGGAAAAGAGATTTAGTTTCCTTTCTATCAAGAATATGGAAAGAATCAATTAATTTAATGTCCTAGTGGAAGAATAATATTTTTTGACTATAGAGAAGAAAGACACAAAGAAAGTGACTACAAGGGGAAAATGAAAAGTATAGATAACAAAATGGTTAAGAATATTGGATATCCTAATACATCATCGATGGTTATGTTTTTTTATAGTTGTCATAAATGTTAATTAATAATCTCAATGTCCAAAGAGGGAATCTCCTAGAGATGATCATCAAGGTGGTACGAGTAATGGCTATATTTATGATGATTATTAGACTACTAATGAAATATTAACGTAAAGAGGTATTTTATAATAGAATGTGGTTACCTTGTTAATGGTATAATAATTAAGTTTAATAATAAATTTTCTTGTTTATTTGGGATTCAAAAATTATGTTATATGAACTATGAAATATAAAATTATTGCTCTACTTATGTTTCCCTCTTGGTATTTTCAAGTATATGTGAAATGTTTTGGAAGGACTGGAAATGTGATTTAATGAAAATGTGATATTTTTACTAATGGATTATAACTATTAATATGTTAATTATTTTAACATTATTTTTCTGGATAATGATATGTAGTACAAAGATAAGTAATTGAATGATACTTATTACCATTGAACAAGGTAATAACCTTTTGAAAAGTATTTAATTCTATCATGGAAGAAGTTTAAAACTTCATAGATTTCTAGAATATATCTATTAATACATTGAATAAGGAATGTTTCTTGTTTTATAAAATGATTTATTGTAATTCAATTTTTTACCATGTTCCAAGAGAATTTACCATGAGGGAATTTACATTTTTGGAATGTGAAAACTGAGAATTACTTTGTGATGTATGGTGATCCACGTAAAGATTATATCATGGCTTCCTTTAAAAAGTTTTGGATTATAATATTTTATAAGTGTTATGTTGTTATCCATTCATTAAAAATTGAAGTAAAAAACCAGATGAAGTATTTATTTATTTATATTTTTTTGAAAATCATGGTTAAAAGGATATTTAGTGATTAAACTTATTTAAAAGTTTTCCACTATATTTTGAAAATTATATCAGTTTCATTTTATGAAATTAAATCAAGTGTGTTGGGTGACAACCAATCGAGGTAAAAAATTTCATGGGTATTAAACCCATGACCACAGGGTGATATGGTTTTCCCACCTACCAATGGCCTACATGATGTTCAGGTTATCGTATAATTATATTTTATAAAAAAATGTTTATTACAAAACAATAGTGTTTATATTTATGATTATATATTTATTTATTAACCATATTTATTTTGAAGAATATTTATAGAAAAATAGCTATACATTTTATTCTATTATGGTCATTCAGATCTGTTAAAATTGTATTTTAGTATTTCAAGAATCAAGGTAAATTTCTAGATATCCATTTATTTATGCAAAGGATGAATTTGAAATAGATAAAGTCACAACCAAATAATTATTATTTTTTGAAATATATTATGTAATTATATTTCATTATATTCTTGGTTAATAAAATAAGTACTCAATGATATGATAATAATCAAAAAATTAAATGTGTTGTCCAAATATGTTAATTTTTTGGATGGATGGCCTTTTAAATCATAAAAGATTTATGAATTTGAGGCCCCAAATATTCCTTGACCATTCAGTTAGTTGGGATTGATTATCTCAGTCACTCACTATAAATATTTACTCTTTTCCACTTTTTCCAATATTCGCTCCCAACCTATTTTCTTCTTCGTGAAAACCTGGTAATATATTACTTTGGGCGACCGTTATGGATCCACATTTTCCATTTTAAAAGATTTATTAGTATTAATTTTTAAGATATAGGTTTTTATAAAATTATCTTTTAAGTATTAAACCATTGATAACCCAAAAAATCGATAGGGAAATTCATTTTATGTGTGTAAGAATGTTACACCCCGATATGTGGTGAATTATTAATATTTGAATTATTTTATGTTTTTAATATTTTTCATTGCATGAGATAGTGTAAAAAGTTATTATATATATATATATATATATTAAAACATTATGCCAATCATTCCGTACACATGACATCAACTTGGATTGTGCTACATGAAATTCCAACATGACTTGTGCTACATGCCACACCGATTTTTAATATGTTGCACTAAACAGTGAGTTTTTGTAAAAAAACATTTTATTATATTAATTTAAGGAATTTCATAAAAATATATCTTCTAAATATAGTAATATTAATAGTAATAATTTATTTTAAAATATTATATATAATGGTTTTATATAAATAAATTAAATTGATAATGAAAAATATAATTTTTCAAAAAATCATTACATGTTAAAAAATATTAATATCTCAATTGATATAATTTTTATATCCTTCTCTGAAATAAAATGAAATTCATTTTATACACATAGAAATTTAATTTTTAAAAAATAAATTTCATTTTTGAATTTATTTTTCCAGAATTATTTTGTGGTCAATTTTTTGGATTTTTATGAGAAACTTCATTTTTTGATGAATAATGAATCATACTGTTTTTTAGTTAAAAATGCCTTTTCATTTAAGAAATTATTAATGTTAATTTATATTAAAATTTTTATTTAAGGTAAAATTAAATTAATTATAAATCTATTAATTCATTTTAGTTCATTAGAATCAATTTCACTTTGAAATTAAATATGAAAACAAAATAACTTTTTCGACTTCTTTCTACTTTAAAATCCTATAATTTCTTCCTATCTACAACATTATCATTAATATTAATTTTTCTGATTATGTGAATTTAATTTCAAAAATTGAATACAACGTTTTTAATAAATATTATATTTATTCTAATAATATAATATTATTTTTTTAACTAAAATATTTCTAAAATATCTTAAAATTTATCACAGCACTTATGGTCAAATTAACCTTTATTAGGGACTAAACCTTAATATAAGAGGCCAAATGACCTATCCACATGTCCAAAACTGACTTTATAGACATATTTAGGCCATAAAACTTCCATTATTGATTTAGTTTTGTTTCTTATTTCTAGTTTGAGGTATGAACTTGTCCACACCTATCTTGTTTTTAGAAATTCCAAGTGAGACATTATACCTCCCTATTAAAGGCCACAATATGTCCTTCTTCTTCAAAAATATCAGACCTCTTACTTTCACCCATGAACTTTTTAATACAATTCCATAAATCCCCCACTTCTAACTATAAACCTCTACTTGGTTACAAATAAATCCAAAGAATCCTTTTGGTAAAATCCAAACGGAATAACCCGATTAAGAGGTAACATATTCTACCAAGCTCCTTCATTTTATTTTATTTCTCAACCCCTACTTATCTATATTACCCAAATTTATAAAAATATATTTGTTTCAATATACTATTATTGTTTTATTCTAATGGTTAACTACACTTACACACACCTCCGCCTAATGGGTAACATACATATTATTTTTGTTTGTGATGAACTGTCACCTCACTAAATGATGATTGATCATTTTTCACTTACTACCTTTCATGGTAGAAATTATTTTATACACTATGATTATATATGTAATATATTATATTTATCATTTATTTAATCTTCTTTATTCATTTCATAACATGTACCTTTTTAATTTCCATTTTTTGTTAATATGAAAATTTCGTTTGAGGAAGTGTGGACTTCCATCCCTCAAAGAGATTTGATTCATTCATACCCTACATGGATTATAATTAGGGTGGTTTTTTTGAATATATATTATATATATTATATTATAATGATACTAAAATAATGATATTTATATTACTTTTTTTCTTTCAAAATGACAATTAAGCAGATATAGCGTTCATGCGTACGTACGACCTACTGTCTACTTGAACAGTGTATTCTGTTTCATACATATATAATATATAAAATATTATAATACAAATATATAATATAAAAATAATATTAATATAATTTTTTACATTCTTTAAATTTTTATATAATTATAAGGATAAAATATATAACAAATTAATACACTTGTGAAGAATAAAGAGAATATTACCCAAAGTTAAACCATAACATAGGTTAGATAACATACGGATAAAATAAGGTTATAATAAAATCGTATATGGAATTATATATAATAATATATTTCATTAAAATATTTATAATAAATTTATTTTGTTAATAATGATTTTTTGAATGAGTACGATGAGAGTTAAGGCATAGGGTAATGGGATTTCATCTCACATTTTATTTCCGTGAAATACATGTTATGTTCACCACTCTTTCCTTTTGGGTGTAATATGTACCACCCATTATTTTATTGTATGTAAATTATACATAAATTTATGGGTATTATCATATCAATTTTTTGAATTTTCTTTCATGGGGTTTAGGTTTTTAATGTTAGTAAATTGGTTAAATAGTTTTGCCTCCATTTTCCTTCTTTGAGACTCATGTTTTGTAATACACTTAAATTAATTTTCAAGGTGTATATACTTCCATTTTACATGTTATATAATTAAATTAAAACTTTTCATGCTATTTTAATCTTAATTAAATATAATTTTCTTTCATGGATAGGATGGTCCAAAATTACCATGCATAAGAGTTTGTTAAGACCATATCATTTCTTTTCAATATTATTTGTGATTATATGATGATCCATATTTCATGAATATTCATGAAATTTATAATTTTATAGTTATTAATGATATATTAATTTATTGGTACCATATTTCTAATGCTGATTAAATAATATAGATATGATATTATTATTCACAAATATCTATTTTACCCTCTCTTTAGTCAGAAATCATTGTTTTTAAAACATGTTTCCAAGAATATCATATTATTCAACTAAAATATGTAAAATAAAATTTTAAACATATTTTCTATTACTAATGTTTTAATTATAATCATATTATAACATTCTGGTCATAGTATTTTTCTATCCTTTTTACCATAAAAAGGGAATATAATTTTTTCCTCATCAGGCATGTATGAATTTACCCACTATCATTTCCTTGAAGCTTCCTTTGAATTATTGGAAGGATAATTTTTATGAAATTTTTTTTAGAAGTAAGTCTGAAGGAAAATTCTTTTAAAAATAATTTTAAGATTCTGTTATATTTTTTCAAGGGAAATTATTTTCAAAAAAAATTCAAACCTTTTGTATACATTTTCAAATTATTTTCAAAAAAAATTTATGATATCTTTATATGTTTTCAATATTTTTTATAGAAAAAGTGTTTTAAAAAAGTTTTTAAGATTCTTTTATATGTTTTTAAGGATTTATTTTAGTCCTTTTCACATTTATTTTATATTTTCATATGGAAAATTATTTTTAATGATTTTCAATCATTATTTATAAGTTTCCAAAGTATTTTTAATGAAATGGATTTAAAAACAGCTTAAAGCTTATTTTATATGTTTTTAAAGAAAATAATTTTCAAAATGTTTTTAAGCTCTCTTATATGTTTTCGTATAAAAATGTTTCCAAAATTTTTTCAGTTATTTTATTATAATATTTCATGTTCATTTTCATGAATATGGTTTTCAAAAGATTTTTATGTTTTAAAGAAATGTTTTCAAAAAATAAAGGGTATTTTTTTCTATATATATTTTCAATATATAATTCCAATTTATTTTCAATCTAATATGGAATATGTTTATGATACTCAATACATTATAAGAAATTATTCAAATGTTCAATTCATATTATTTTTGGAATGGATTATTTTTTAGTGGAATAATTCTTATGACACATGTTTCTCTTTCATGGGTTATATGATTTTCAAGCCCGCTTCTTTTCATTAGTTATGATTATGAAGAAATTTTTATGAACCCTGATTTTTTTCTATAGGTCATGATATGATTACATTTTTATGATTCCCATTTCATTTCATCAGTTATTATATGATTGTAAATGAATTTTTTGAACATGTATGTATGATTTCATTATGAAATTATTGAGACCTATATCTCCCTCTACTACATTGGGTAAATATTTATATCTCATGAGATAAAATAAGATGGTATTGGGAATGAACCTTGACTATTAATATGGTTAGTGGAGTGAACCATGTCTACCAATATGAAATGTGGAGTTAACTCATGCCACTAATATGGACATGGCGGTAATCCATGACTACCAAGATGGTATGGGGAGTCAACCCATACTACTATAATGGTTATGGATGTGATGCCTTGGATTCTATGGAAATCATATTATATGATTATGTGTTTAAAACAATTCTATTTTTTATTCCTATGTCATTCATTCATGGATTATGTTCTTTATTTCCTTATGGTTCATGTATTATTATCTTCCAATTGTTATTATGATATCTATTATGAAGGGTGTGATCTTTAGATGTTTTTTTCATGTTTATTACCCTTTTTTCATGTTATCCTTATTCATTTCCTTTATTTACCCTTACTAAGAATTTGAGCTAAACCCTTTCTTATGTTTCCTTTCACAATGTTATGAAAAAAGGTTTTATATTGAAGTATTATAGGTGGAGATATTTATGGGAGATGTTGATGATCTTTCACCAGGATAGAAGACTTTGTTTCCATGATTCCAAAGTCACAAAACTATTACAAACCTCATGAATGTATTTTTGTAATGTACGGAATGTTCATAAAAAATGATGTAATGTACATATATATCAATCATGTGTCATTATACTAAGAACCTCAAGAATGAACACCACATAGTAAATCTAATATTTCATGGTGTATCCATGATGTCAATTATCTAATTAGGCATGTCTATTAGGTATCCTCCACTTCTGTCTTATTAGTACACTTAATGGATGGTGGAAACTCACACATGAAATGCGTAGATTTATGCCTTTCTCCACTAGATAAATGTTGTTCTTCAGTAAATATTCTTTGTGCATTTGGTATTTTTCATTCCATAGTAATATCTTTTGGAATGATAGTATATATATGGTTATAATAAAAAATGCATATTCCCTATATGAGTATCCAATGGGCCCTATTGTGGAACCCATGGATGGTGTCTTTTATTGATATCAAATCACATTGAAAAGAGTTGAAACAGTTATAATATGGTAAAAATGAATTTTTTATTGAAAAAACCATAATAATAATATGAGATTCAGTTCATGTTAGAAAAATATTATACAGACATCCAAAAATTCCATAATATCTGAAGTCTCGTCGTATAAGGAGCTATAAAAAATCCCCCACAACCTTCTACACATGTCCAAACATTCATTCCATCAATATAGTAACTTAACGAGACTAATTATAACAATATATAGATACTAATTTTTCAGTAAAAAACCATTATTACCATAAAACATGGCACCCGAACTCATCTATCACATGTAAGAAGTACATTAATGATCCCAATGGGATAGTGATTTTCACTTGTGTATCAAAAAAAAAAGTTAATGTTTTCTCCAAACCTGAAGCAAAAAAGGGTTATGTTTATATAGTAGATAGATTTTGAAGAAAATAACCAATGAATACACATATATTAAATAACTCGATGAATAAATAAGAAATGATACAACTCAAAATTATCTAAACAAACTCCATGGTAAGAGTGTAACAACAAAGGACATAACCAAAATCATGAAACAACTACTCCATGTGATATATTGGGAAAACATCAACTGCCTCCACAAAAAATACCTATAAATATCTGAAATATACCTCACCTCTTCACTACAGTTCACTTCCATTTTCTTCATAAAAATACATAACAAGGTTTATGAACCAATGGAGGGTTGTCTAGGGTGTCATATAAATAGGATCTGTTGGATCCCACCAAGGTGTATAATACAATTTATCATTAAAACAAATAGATGAGGATAAATATTATTGAAAAAATACACTATAATCACTGAAATAGTTTAAAAACCAATTTAATGGATGAAAATTTAATTTCATCCATACTTCAAAATAGTCCATGTGAAAATATTCGTAATAAAATCATAACTATATAAATGTAGTTAAAATCATGTGTTATGGATCATATCATATCTAAAAGATCACAAACCCAAATAAATGATTAAATAATTCATATCATCATTATATATTATGTTAGCTAGAACTATCATACCCAAAAAAAACATATGCATGAGACCTCTAGAAATATACATCAAATCTAGAGAGGAGATGAACACCCAAAAAAAGTTAACCTCCCAATATTCTAAAACATTTCCTTATAAAACCATTCATAGGTTGAATGGGATCACCACATGAGTAAACCCCATAGAAGTATCAGAAGATAAGTCATAATTCTACACCTTTCACTTAATTAACCTATGCTTCCCATGTGAAATCCTTTCCAAATCATTTTCTAAAATCATATGTTAAAAACCATTTCATAAATCCGAATCAAGATAATTGTAAAATAAAATTTCACTTACAAAAATAGGGCAAACCAATATTTTCTAAAAAATATATTTTCAATCATAGATAAATAGATAAATAAATCATGAAATATTATATATAAAAAAAATAAAAAAATAAGATAAATCAAGCTTCGTCTAAGAAAAGATATAGGTGGAATAGCCTACCATGACTTAGGTCACTCACTCACTCAATGGAATCCACCTATAATAAAGGAACAAAAATAAAAAAAATAGAGGATATAGAACCAATTCCTATCATAGAATCAAATAATCAATATAAATGGTCATTAAATAAGATAGAATGAATCATATCAAAATGAACCCACATGCTTTAAGAAAAAAATAAAAGGGTTAGACTCTAAAAGATAATTGAACATGATATCTATAAGGACTCAAATGGAACATAAATACAAGGCTTACTTATTCAAAACCAAATCACCATGAGACCAATTTTACTAATGGAAACAATATACTAGAATGAATACTTGAAATTGTTAATAAATATGTCTTCTATAATGAAAATATATTGAATAGAGGAACTATAAAAGAGTATAGATAACCTAAATAACACATGGAATAACCAATTATTATAGAGTTGTTTCTTCATATTGAATGAGAGTTATTACCAAATTTCATTAAAATTAAACCTACTCGGTTGAATTATTTATGATATAAACTAGGGTATTGTGGTGTAAAACCCCAATGAAACATGTACACTAAAAATATCACTTCATGATGACAATACCAGCTGATGATTTTGTTTGTCTGTATGATGTAAAATAAATTAGCAACATTAAACGTAATTTTCTTGCATTCAAGATTAATTTCCCATAAAATTGTACCCATTTCATGTTCCTATTGAAATATTTATGTTTTAAAACATAGAATTATAAAATTATAGGTTTCTATTTGATGTTCCAATCATATACCCCTATCGAAAATTTAACAAAAGGATATCTAACCCAATACACACTAATAAAAAATTCATGGATTGTACATTAAAATAATTCATGATGTTATTGGTTCTAATATCAAAATATGTTTTCCAAAAATCATTTGTAATAACCATTTATTCTAGGGATTGTTTTTATATCCCTTATAGATGATGGCCTTGGCCACTCATTAGTTTCCTTAGACATGAAATGTTCTATAGATATTTCTCTTTCGGTGATTACATTCTGCATGATTGATAATTCAACACACCAGTACTCACACATATTTTACATTTCATATATCATATCCTTTAATAAATTAATTACCATATTTTTTAAACAATCCTCAGGATCCAACATGATTATAGAGTATATTATTATATCATCCAAACAAAAATAATTCTTTTTGAGGGAATCTATAATGACTCTTTCCAATAAATAAAAATATATAACTTGAAAATCAGTGATTCTAAAAGGAATTGCTAAGAACTAAATGTTTCCATTACTTTTTTTGAAGGAAATAACATGGATATAATCCTTCATCATCTTTCATAATTTATATCATGACAAGATTTACTCCTTATTGAAATATTAAGCCACATGATGTTTATCTAAAAAAATCTATATATAGTAGTGTATAATTTTAATTATCAATATATTTTTGACTTCATGATAATAAATTTAGGGGGTCTTTAAGACATCCTTAAAAATGATATAGGGGAATTTCCCACCCCAATATGAATAAATTGGGAATATAAAATCCATGTATATATTCTATTGTAAAATATTAAACAAATTCATTAAACAATATGGTGGCTATTCTATAGGGAGTCTGGGATATAAATAGGGACCCGGGTTCATTTTTAATTGAAAACTCAACCTCTTAACAAGGAATTATACCATTTATCTCATCCAAGAATGCATCAATATAATCTATAACAAAGGGAAAATCTTCAAGAAATATTATTTCCACAGTTTCAATCATTTGATCTAGATTATCATTATCATAAAGAAATAATATAAATAATATTGAGGAATATTCCAAGGGAGAGTTATACACCCCATTAAACTAGTCATGAATCAGATAAAAAATTTAGTTTTTGAGAGTGATATCCATAAATTAATATTTTATCATGGATTTAAATAATTTTATCCAATCCATGCAATTTATAGCATCGAAATCCACTCAAGGATGCAGGAATCAATTTATGGGTGTTATATCATATTATCATTAACATGGGAGGATTTATATAATTTATATGATAGAAATGATATATTTTATATTCTAATATGTTGATAAAACGTTTTTTTAGTGTGTTCTTGAATTTTTCTTCTAACAATGCAAGAGATGAAAGATTATGTGGAACCAAAATCAAAATGTTTTCTCAATATTCATGAATGGATAACTAGCATACATATAGATACCTAATTTTTAATATCCACGTCATATATATTTATAGAATTTTCCATTTATTGATCTATATGACATAATGGCCATTTCCATTGATGGTCTTCGACATCTCTTTTCATAGAGAATTGAATCACATAATTTTTTATTCCTTGCAGTTTAAACACTATACTGCATGTTCAGTGTTGATATATACATTGATTATTATTCTATATTAGTGGGATTATCTATTTACATTTATCATTGAATATCCTAATTTACTTATTTACTACGAATGATGAAACTCTCAGTTCATTTCACATTATTTACAAGATACTTCATCCCACATTGTTTACATGTGGGGTGTTAGGATTTATCTCCACTATGATATTTATCTGCAGATACACCTATATTTTTCTATATTTTATACTATTAATTTATAGCCCCATGGGACCAATGATTGTAATTCATCTCCTTCTAAACATTAGTGTAAGAACAAAACATATTTTCCCAATATTCAATGTATCAAATGAACAATGATTTTTATGGACCTGAATTTACCCCACTAATGTAGAAGTTTAAATTGTATAGAAATTTATTGAAAACCCCAAAGGTGTACAAAGAAATACTTGTGTTATTTTACACATATAACTTGATAGAATTATTGTAATGGCCCAGACCTCTCTGGTCCATTCCTTTGTGAAAATGTGGGGCTAGTGGTGTTTCGGGAAATCAAGGTGACTTGGGGGGTGCGTTTGGGTGGACCATTAAGGAAAACTAAAGGGGTAATGGCCTTCGCACGGTTAGCACACGGTTTTCCCAAACCGTGATGCCAAACCGTGCAAGGATGGTCTTGGAGGCAGTGGCTAATTCACAGTTAGCGCACTGTTTGTCTAATCGTGCAGACTAACCATGCGAGGAGTGGTTGTCGAGGAAGAAGCTAACACACAGTTTGTTAAATCGTGCGGACTAACCATTCGGGCACTTAAAGATAGATCCTAAAATTTTGGATCTTGACTGTTTAGCCTTTATCTTGCTTGTTAAAGCCCCTAATCATCCATAACTCGGGATTACCCTTCCTTGGAGGTAGAAGTACCTCTCCCAAGAGTTTTGGAGGTGATCCAGAGGCTTCTCTTCACGGATTGAAGCCGGTTTTTCGAGGTAAGTGATCCTTTTGTTTGGTTTCTTAGATATACCTAGATCTACTCCTTCTATTCTCTTGGGATCTTAGATATACGCCTGTTATGGGTATATCTAAGTGTGTGGATGTTTTTTATGATGAGTCTTGGTCTTGATATTTCTAGGAGGGGAGATCTAAGGAAGGGTTTCAGATAATCGACCCGGGTTCCTTGGACGTTCCTTGACCGTTGTGGTTTCCGTCAAAAATCCTTGAGGTAGGGATCTTACCTTCATCTCTCTAATTTGTGCATCATGTGGGATGGGTGTCCTCTTACTTTCACGAGGTATAGTTGAACCAATTTAATGAAGATAATAAAGTTCTTAATGAATGGGTTTGGTAAAGCTGTTTTTCTTATCATTGTTTATCCTATTGTAATGTTGTGAATTGAATAGGCTTATGCCTACTGAAAATCACTGCCATTGTGGGCCTTTTCTTGCGCAATTAAATGTCACTCTATCTTTCTTGACCATTTTGTGGAGGGAATCTTTTTGGAATATGGAATTGGTTAATCACATAATATTAACTGATTAAATGAATATCCAAAACCCTTGTGTGATCACTCCGGTTGAACAAAATGGAATAATGAACATGTGGGTGTTGGTTTGGTTACGTGGTGTGTGAAAGGGGGGGGGGGTGAATCCTAGGTTATTACAAATAGGATGGGAAGCGGGGCTGTGGTAAATGATATTAAAGGGGAAAAGATGTGGCACGAGCCTGGTTTTGTGATACGGTTGCAGAGATGTGGTTAGTGGCAGCAGGGCTGCAGTAATGGGTTGTGATATTAATAGCAAGTGGAATATTGATAAATTAACTATGGGGAAATGATAATGAATTAAATGCAGGAACAATCAATGGGGATTTATTGATGATAAAAAAGTTGGGTTTTGTGTTTCTTGTGTTCTATCTATCTTGATTTGTGGTTGGTAGGGTTTTGTTCTACGAAACGCTTGATCTGGTTTGATAATTTCCCAGTAGTTAAGGAACTAATAAACTAATACTGTTGAAACATGAAAACCTAAATGGGGTTGGGTTTGTTTGTTGTATTCATGCTTCATAGAAGCAGTGTTGAGGCACATGCTCAGTTTACCTATTTAGAAGCCATAGGTTGGGTTGTGTGTTTGGTATACATATATGTATCTATATCTTTGTGTTTTGTCGCACCACATCCATGTTGAGAACCTAGTGCCAAACACTCCCATTTTATGGGAGAGGTTGTTTTTCCCCCTTAGCTACTATCTCCTTCCTGCTCCTTCTTCCATTGGCTATGATGGCTTGAGGCGACCTTACACCCAAGACTCATCAGCTGGGATTCGATTGGTTTGATATAGGCTGTGATGGCATGAGGCGACCTTACACCCAAGACTCTTCTGGTAGGTTTCAATTATTGTGATATAGGCTGTGATGGCTTGAGGTGACCTTACACCCAAGACTCTTCGGGTAGGTTTTGATTGGTGTGATATAGGATGTGATGGCTTGAGGTGACCTTACACCCGAGACTATTTGGGTAGGTTTCGATTGGTGTGATTCTTATCCCAAGACACTTCGGGAAGTTTTTTTCCCAAGAATCTTCGGGATGAGGGCCAAGTGTGTTGGGGCTGGATGTGATTGGGGTTTGTGAGGCCCAGGTGTGTGCGGGGGGGGGGGGGGGGGATATGTGGTTTGTGAGGCCCAGGTGTGTGCGGGCGGGATATGTGGTTTGTGAGGCCTAGGTGTGTGCCATCGGGATATATGGTTTGTGAGACCTAGGTGTGTGTGGGCGGGATATGTGGTTTGTGAGGCCCAGGTGTGTGCGGGCAGGAAGAGTGTGGTAGCGTCAGGATGTTCTTCGTTAGGAAGAGCAGCAAGCTAGTGGGGGGGGGGGGGGATGGTGCGGGGTACCTAATACTCTTGTTATTATATACTATTACCTGTTGTTTTGTGTTTTTTGTGAGCGTGGCTGGTGATGTTGGGTGGATAGAATTCCTTTCTAGTTTTCAGTTTCTTCTGTTGTTCTCACGGGACATTAGGATGTCTCCCCACCTGTGCACGAGTGCTTTAGGTTTCCCTACTGAGTATACTTGTATTCTCACCCTACGTTTACTTTCAGGTTTCTAGGAGGACTACTATGGCCGTACGGGACCCTACTAGTCAGGACAATTGCAGTTGTTGTAGTTGTTGTACTCTTGTTTCTTTTGGTATAGTACTTTTGAGTTTTCTTTTACTTGTACTTTGTTTCAGAATATTTTAAACATGCATGTGGGGTTTGTTTGGGTTATTTTCATTTAATTATTCCTTTTTCTTTTAGTGTTTGACTCATCCTATTTCCTGATATTAAATAATAAAAATGGTAATTCCACCCATATTTTGTAAAAACTCATACCCTTGGTGATAGTCGCCACTCTGGGGCCTACTGGAGGCGGGACTCAGGGGGTAATTATCTACCTTTCACCATTTCCAGCATAGGAGGTGCATCTTTGGTGGGAGGTGGTCGTGATAGAATGGTATCATAGGCTGATGGTTGAGAGATAGGATGGAGTCTAGAGTTAGACATAGTAAGGATTGCATGGTATGGCAGGGAAACAATGTTAGGTGATCTTGGTGCGTGACATAGGCCATGGAATACCGACTAGGAAACGAGATTTTAGGGCCCCCTATGATCCGATGCAAGGACTCTGAGCCTACCGAACGACCAAGTGAGACTACATTGATTGCATGGTGGAGAACCTAGGGAAGGTACATGCACCATCATGTTTGTGTTTTAGTTAATTTGGGTATTCTAGTAAATAAATTGAAATAAAGTGATAAAATGAAACCTTGAGAAATTTCCTTACTAGTTGGGCTTAGGCGATCTTTGTTTACCTTACAACTATGGCACCTGGACATCGTCCCTGGGTGACTCAGACTATCGAGGAACAACGGTTTCAAGCCGTCGATCAGTTTAGGATTGACCGAGAGGAGGAAGATGATCAGTGGCAGAATACTCTCCGTTATTTCCAGCAACAAACCCTTAAGAAGTATGAGGGTAGTACATTGGATATGGAGATGGAGGGGTGGCTTGAGAATCTAGGGATCACTTTTACTTTGATCCATGATCCGAGGGTGTACTAGGTTCCCCTAGAAGTCAGTCAGCTCAGAGGTGTGGTGCGTCAGTGGTGGACGCTCTACCTCGGGGAGAGGTCAGAGGCAGAGGTTCTGTGGGCTGACATTGAGAAGGAGTTCTGAGAGGAACTCCTTTCATCCATGATCAAGGAAGAGATGCGGCATGATTTACTCTCCCTCCAACAATGGAGTATGTGAGTATGAGAACTTGGGATCAACTTCAAGGGTCTCCTACGCTTTTCTATGGATCTCTTTCTGGATGAAGAGTCTCAGGCGAGACGTTTGGAGGAGGTGATTCGTACTTCGCTCCAGTATGCTGTCACCCCCTTCACCCTTCCGACATACATGGTAGTACAGAAGAAGGAAGAGGTTGTAGAGAGGATGCACTCACAGGGAGGTGATCAATGAGAGGGGATCCAGCCGGGTTCGTTGAAGGGGAAGGCAGTCAGCATCAGGTCTCCTGCGACAGGACCTTCCAGATTCAGGCCAGTAGGGAGCAGGCCCCAGCAGTTCCAGTTCAGATCTTCGGGTCCTCGTCCCTTTTTCACGAGCCCAAGACCGAAGTATTTCTCTTGTGGAGTTTTCGTGCACGTTCAGAGTTGGTGCCCGACCCGAGCTTAGTACGGTGGAGGTGGGTAGGTTTAGTGCCCGCCTTAGCAGCACCAGTTTCCGGTGAGGCTTTTCCAGCAGCAGTAGGACCCTACTCCTCCAAGGGAATACTTTGTAGGAGGAGGCCGACCTCAGGGTGCTACTCAGGGACCTAGACCACGGCGTGGTCGGGAGGTGGTTAACATCAGAGAGGTAGAGGAGATGGGCGTGTATAGTTTCACGCAGCAGAGTTGGTAGATCCGGTAGGACCAGAGGTGGTGCGAGGTACGATTTTTTTATTCAGCACTCTCATTTTTTCTTTCTTCTATTCAAGAGCTTATCAATCCTTTTTTACACCTGGTCTAGACCATCCTTTGGTTCTTGATGTAGAGAGACTTTCCGTACCCCTGGTGATGAGTACACCAGTATGAGGTCATACCAACATATCTTGTGTTTTCCAGGGATGTGGGCTAAGGTTGGGACCATATAGATCTAGTTGGGATCTTTTTTTTCTATAGATTCATCCATACGATGTCATCCTAGGCATCGACTGGCTGTTTTCTGTTAGTGCCATTATTGACTACTTCCGGAGAAGATTCGTGTTCTCCGACGTGGATGGGAAGAGTGTAGCTTTTGTTTGAGAAAGGAGTTATCAGGTGGGAAGCCGGCATGTGAAGCCTCTCCTTTCCTTATTAGGTGGATTATCAGTGGTTTCAGCTAATACAGAGATGGTGGATGTTCCGGAGGTTTTTGGGGAGTTCCTTGATGTTTTTCCTGAGGAGGTTGTGACTCTACCCCCCCCCCCCCCCCGACGCGATGTTGAGTTCGGGATAGACTTATAGCCTGGTGCATGTCCGATTTCGATGGCCCCTTATCGGATGGCACCTTCGGAGTTGCAGGAGTTGAAAATTCAGATTGACCATATGATGAACAAGGGTTTTGTTCGACCCAACGTGTCGCCATGGGGTTCTCTAGTTTTGTTCGTGATGAAGGCATATGGTGGTCTCAGGATATGCATAGACTACCGAAGGTTGAATCGGGTAACGGTCAAGAACCGTTACCCCCTTCCAAGGATAGATGATCTATTCGACCAGCTGAGGGTAGCAGGTTGGTTTTCTAAGATTGATCTACGATCTGGATATCATCAGTTGTTGGTAAAGGACAGTGACATCTCGAAGACGGATTTCAGGTGCAGGTATGGGCACTTTGAGTTTGTAGTGATTCCATTTGGAGTTACGAATGCACCAGCTGTGTTCATGGGATTTATGAACTTTGTCTTCCGAGAGTTTCTGGACCGGTTCGTCGTTGTGTTTATTGATGAAATCCTGATCTACTCAAGATCAAAAGAGGAGCACGTTGAGCATCTCAGGGCAGTCTTGGATGTCCTTCAACACCACAAGCTTTATGGGAAATTTTCACGTGTATGTTCTTGATGTAAGAAGTACACTTCCTTGGGCACGTGGTGTCTCAACATGGAGTGTCAGTGGACCCGTCGAAGGTGGAGGCAATTGTTTCTTGGGCGGAACCCAAGAGTGCGGTAGGAGTTTGTAGTTTCCCTGGGTTTGCAGGTTATTATCATAGGTTCGTTTCAGACATCTCTCAAGTTGCTGCTCCATTTACAACTTTGACTAGGATAAACCAGGTCTTCCTATAGAGCGAGAAGAGCCAGAAAGCTTTTGATTACCTGAAGGAGAAGTTGGTCAGTGCTCCGGTACTCAGGTTTCCAGAGGAAGGGTTGTTGTATGAGGTGTTTTGTGATGCTTTTGGCCTTATTTTGGGGTGAGTACTAATGCAGAAGAAGGGTGTGATCTTTTATGGGTCTAGACAGTTTCACCCTCACGAACATAAATATGACACCAATGACCTAGATCATTCAGCAGTAGTGTTCATGATGAAGTTGTGGCAATATTACCTCTTTGGGGAGCGCTTCGTGGTCTTCTCAGATCACAAGAGCTTACGTTATATCTTCTCCCAGCGTGACCTGAACTTACAGCAGCGGAGATGGGTTGAGTTTCTCCAAGACTATGACATCAAGATATCTTACACTGAAGGTAAGGGCAACGTTGTGGATAATGCCCTGAGTAGGAAGTCACATAAGGAAGTGGTTCAGGAATCCGCTGATACGTGGGAAGCGATGGAAGATTTGTCTTCCTTACACTTGGATGAAAGGGAAGAGGGTGTTAGAGGTAGTTTGTTTTAGATGACGGTGTAGTCCCCATTGTTGCAGCAGGTGGAAGAGTCTCAGTGGGAAGACTCCGAGGAGGATGTAATATGAGATTATATTGATCAGGGAAACGCTCTAGAAGGATGGTCAGAGGACAGCCGACATCAGATGCTTTTTTCATGGAAGGTTGTTTGTTCCAGAGGCGATGCATGAGGGAGTTATCCGTGAGTTCCATAGATCAGCCTTGGTGGTACATCCGGGAGTTTCAAAAATGTACCAAGGCCTGAGGGAACAGTTTTGGTGGCCCGGGGTGAAACGGCCTGTGGTGGAGTTTGTGGCTATGTTCCTAGTGTGTCATCTTGTAAAGGCTGAAAATTGTGTTCCCAGAGGTCTGTTGCATCCATTAGATGTCCCCAAGTGGAAGTGGGATGACATCTCAATGGAATTTGTCACAGGACTACCTAGAGCTCAGGGTGGTTATGATGATATCTGGGTAGTGGTGGATCGACTGATGAAATCATCTCACTTCTTAGCAATTAATGAGTCAGGACCGGTGATTACCTTAACAAAAAGGTACGTAGATGATGTGGTGCGTTTTCATGGAGTTATGAAGACTATCATCTCATATTGGGATACTCGATTTACGTCATGAGTCTGTAGGGGGTTACAACATGCTTTTGGCACCCATCTACGCCTTATCCCTGCTTTCCACCCCCAGACCGATGGGCAGATAGAGCAAACTATCCAGAAATTGGAGGACATGCTGCGGGCATGCGTTCTGGATTTCATAGGATCATGGGTGCGACACTTGCCTTTATTAGAGTTTTCCTACAACAACAGCTTCCACTCTACTATTGGCATGGCACCGTTTGAGGCTTTATATGGAATACCATGTCGTTAACCTATTTGCTGGGCAGAGGTTGGTGATAAAGGTTATCTTGGGCCAGAGTTAGTATAGAGCACCACAGAGAAATTTCAACCTGTGGCTGAGAGGATGAAAGCGACTCAGGACCGACAGAAGTCTTATGTTGATCTTCAGAAGAGGCCCACGGAGTTCGAGGTGGGAGATCATGTGTTCTTGAAGGTTTCCCCTCGACGGGGGCAGCAGAGGTTTGGGAACGGGAGTAAGCTCTACCCTAGGTTCATTGGACCTTTCGAGGTGATGAGGCGTGTCTGCAAGGTGGCATATCAGCTGGTCCTGCCTCCTCTGTTAGAGAAGGTTCATGATGTCTTCCACGTCTCCCAGCTTCATCGGTACTTACACGAAGACTCTCACGTTATCGACTGGGGAGAGTTAGATATGTGAGACGACGCGAACTTTGAGGAACGACCAGTCAGAATCGAGGATCGTGAAGAGAAGATTCTCCATGGAGGAACCATCTCATTGGTTCATGTGTTGTGGAGGCATGGCAGCCTTGAGGATAGAACTTGGGAGCAGAAGGCTCAGATGCGCGATCAGTGCCCAGAGTTGATTGGACTTGTGTTTTTCTTTGTTCTCATGATATTTTTTTGATGTTATACTATGTACCTTTGATATATGGAATCCTTGGCTTGTCGGTTGTGATACGTATTGTTTCCTTGTTCTCTGGAAGTGTGTAACATGTCCGGATGTGTGGGGAAAGGGAAAAAACCCCAATACTTAATCGAGACACATTAATGCGGATGCGATTGAACCCATGCGGGCGATTCAGTGCCGCCTAAAGCGGATAATATCTCGACATGGGAGAAGGAATTTCCCAAGCCATGTGTTTGGGTAGTGTGTTGGTTGTATGGTTTTGGGAGTAGTGTATGTTAGAAAAATCCTAATATATGGAAGTGGGAAGACCAAATTCTTAATCGAGATACATTAATGCGGATACGATTAAACCCATGAAGGCGAGTCAGTTCTGCCTAAAGCGGATAATATCTCGACATAGAAGAAGTAATTCCTAACACATATGATTAGGGATGTTGGTTGGGATCCTGTTATAATGAGAGCCCTGAGAGGTATCTTTTTGGGTCCCTCTGGGTTGGTTATTGAAATTTCGAGGACGATAATGTTTTGAGAGGTATCTGGTGTAATGTCCCAGACCTCTCCGGTCCATTCCTTTGTGAAAATGTGGGGCTAGAGGTGTTTCATGAAATCCAGGTGACTTGGGGGTGCGTTTGGGTGGACCATTAAGGAAAACTAAAGGGGTAATGGCCTTCGCACAGTTAGCGCACGGTTTGGCCAAATCGTGGGGCCAAACCGTGCAAGGCGGGTCTTGGAGGTAGTGGCTAATGCACGGTTCGTGCACGGTTTGTCTAACCATGTGGACTAGCCATGCGTGGAGCAGTTTTGGAGGTAGAAGCTGACGCACGGTTATCGTACGGTTTGTTAAACCGTGCGGGCACTTGATGTTAGATCCTAAAATTTAGGATCTTGACCGTTTGGACTTTATCTTGCTTGTTTAATCCCATAATCGGCCATAACTCAGGATTACCCTTCCTTGGAGGTAGAAGAACCTCGCCCAAGCATTTTGGAGGTGATCTAGAGGCTTCTCTTCGTAGATTGAACCATTTTTTCGAGGTAAGTGATCCTTTTGTTTGGTTTCTTAAATATACCTAGATCTACTCCTCATCTTATCTCAAGATCTTTGATCTACGCCCGTTATGGGTAGATATAAGTGTGTGGATGTCGTTTATGATGAGTCTTGGTCTTCATCTTGCTAAGAAGATAGATCTATGGTGGGGTTTCGGAGAATCGACCTGGGTTCCTTGAGCGTTCCTTGATCGTTGTGGTTTCCGTCAAAAATATTTGAGGTTGGGATCTTACCTTCATATCTCTAATTTGTGCATCATGGGGGATGGGTTTCCTCTTGCTTTCATGATACATAGTTGATCCAATTTAATAAAGATAATAAATGGCTTAAAGAACGGGTATGAGAAAGTTGTTATGCTTATCATTGTTTATCATATTGTTATGTTGTGAATTGAATATGATTATACCTACAGAAAATCACGGCCATTGGGGGCCTTTGCTTGCACAATTAAATGTCGCCCTATCTTTCTAGACCATTTTGTGGATGGAAACTTTTTGGAATATGGAATTGGTTAATCACTTAATGTTGGCTGATTAAATGAATATCTGGAACCCTTGTATGATCACCCCGGTTGAACAAAATGGAATAATGAACATGTGGGTGTTGGTTTTGTTACGTGGTGTGTGAAAGGGGGGGGGGTGAATCCTGGGTTATTACGAATCAGATGGGCGGCAAGGCTGTGGTAAAGGGGAAATGATATGGCACGAGCCTGGTTTTGTGATACGGTTGTGGAGATGTGGAAAGAGGTAGCAGGGCTGCAGTAATGGGTTGTGATATTAATAGAAAGTGGAAAGTTGATAAATGAACTGTGGGGAAACGATAATGAATTAAAAAAATGAACAATAAATGGGGATTGATTGATGATAAAAAGGTTGGTTTTGTGTTTCTTGTGTTCTATCTAACTTGATTTTTGGTTGGAAGGGTTTTGTTATACGAAACACTTGATTTGGTTTGATAATTTCCTAGTACTTACAGAACTAATAAACTAATACTGTTGAAACATGAAAACCTAAATGGGGTTGGGTTTGTTTGTTGTATTCATGCTTCATAGTAGCAGTGTCGTGGAATGTGCTCAGTTTTCCTGTTTAAAATCTATAGGTTGGGTTGTGTGCTTGGTATACATATATGTATCTGTATCTTTGTGTTTTTTCACACCCCATCCATGTTGAGCACCTAGTTATGAACACTCCCATTTTATGGGAGAGGGAGTTTTCCCCCTTAGCTACTAGCTCCTTCCTGTTCCTTCTTTCTTAGGCTGTAATGGATTGAGGCGACCTTACACCCAAGAATCTTCGGGTAGGTTTCGTTTGGTGTGATAAAGGATGTGATGGCTTGAGGCGACCTTACACCCAAGACTCTTCGGGTAGGTTTCGATTGGTGTGATATAGGTTGTGATGGCTTGAGGCGACCTTACACCCATGACTCTTCTGGTAGGTTTAGATTGGTGTGATATAGGCTATGATGGCTTGAGGTGACCTTACACCCAAGACTCTTCGGGTAGGTCTTGATTATTGTGATTCTTAGCCCAAGACTCTTCGAGTAGGTTTTTTTCCCAACAATATTCGGGATGAGGCCCAGGTGTGTTGGGGCGGGGATTTGATTGTGGTTTGTGAGGCCGAGGTGTGTACGGGCAGGATATGTGGTTTGTGAGGCCCAGGTGTGTGCGTCCAGGATATGTGGTTTGTGAGGCCCAGCTGTGTGTGGCCGGGATATATGGTTTGTGAAGCCCAGGTGTGTGTGGGCGGGATATGTGGTTTGTGAGGCCCAGGTGTGTGCGGGCAGGAAGAGTGTGGTAGCGTCAGGACATTCGCTGTTAGGAAAAGTAGCTATCTAGTGGGGGGATGGTGCGGGGTACCCAATACTCTTGTTCTTATATACTACTACCTGTTGTTTTGTGTTTTTGGTGAGTGTGGTTGGTGAGGTTGGATGGATTGAATTCCTTGCTAGGTTTTGGTTTCTTCTGTTGTTCTCACGGGACATTAGGATGTCTCCCCACATGTGCATGAGAGCTTTAGGTTTCCCTATGGATTATACTTGTATGCTCACCCTACGTTTACTTTCAGGTTTCCAGGAGGACTACCTGGGCCGTGCGGGACCCTACTAGTCGGGAAAATTGGAGTTGTTGCAGTTTCTATACTCTTGTTTCTTTTGTTATAGTACTTTTGAGTTTTCTTGTACTTGTACTTTGTTTCAGAATTGTTTAAACATGCATGTGGGATTGGTTTGGGTTATTTTCTTTTAATTGTTCCTTTTTCTTTTGGTGTTTGACTCATCCTATTTCCCAATCTCAAATGATAAAAAGGGTAATGCCTCCCATATTTTGTGAAAACTCATACCCTTGGTGCTAGTCGCCACTCCGAGGCTTACTAGAGGCGGGACTTGAGGGTCATTATCTCCCTTTCACTATTTCCAGCTCAGGAGGGGAATATTTAGTGGGAGGGGGTCATGACAATCATCTTCCTTTTTCTTCATAACATGGAAATACCACTCTATTTTATGATAGATAATTCAGGGAAAATATATATTTGAAAACATTTATCCAAATATTTCCCATTACTTATAATAAATTTACTACTTGGGCTTCATGTTTTTTATCGATATGTATTAATAATTACCCTCCCCCACAATGTGATTAATGACCCTCTTCAAATTATCATATTTTTGTTAACTACGGTATATAAAATAAATTTTTACGGGAGTTAATATATTTTTATACTATGAAGGGATTAGAGTATACAGTTATGGTTTGATACCTTTGTAAGAAAATGGACTTGACTTCAATATTCCCTTTGTAATGAGATGAATGAAATTCTATATGAATATTTTTTATTCATATAATGATCCATGTGATCTATTACTACCATGAAAATCCCATATCCCACTCCCATTTTGTTAGGCATGTCATTCGGTTAATCATCACATTGCATATCCCATTGGTTATTAGTATACTCACTCATATTTCAAACTATTAATTAAAATAATTTAAAAATATGATGAGAATAATATTACTGATATAAATATACATGGGAAACTTTGAAAATAAAAGAAATAATTATAAATTAAATTTAAATCAAAACATTTAGGTTTATTAGGATTGAATCTTGGTTAATTATAGTGACTCCCAAATTATTTTTTGTAACCTAACAAAATATTTTTCATTCATAATGGTTTCTAAATACTTTGTGAATTTTCTAAAGCATATCAATTGGGATTATGTAATGTTGTTCACATAAATGGAAAATGCACTATGAAAAATGACAATAACTAAGATACACAAAATCATATCCCCTCGGAGTGTCGAACCAAGGGTGCAGTAATGGCTCATTCCCTATGAACTAGGATAATGACCGAGATACACTCAACCAACTCTTCTCTAGTTTAGTAACCATATATGAGTATGATTTATAACCATATAAATATGTAGTGACCAAAAAATTATGTATTTTCATGGATACTACATACTCTATATAATAATAAAGTTTTTCAATTTTTTTTATAGATTCACTTATCCTTATAGTTCTCAAAAAATTGATCAACTCGTAATAAACTAAAAGTACAATACCATCATCTAATTACAACTATATTGGACCAAGTCTTATAAAACACTAATTTAATGGTTTTTTTATAAATACATATGCAATATAACCAATGAATTGAATTTTATAGTGTCACTGGAAGACTGACATCATTATACATCAAGGTGAACATAAAATAAAATTTAATTGTATTATTATACATAATAAGAGCGTAAAACCCTTTGAGATGATTTTTTATAAGATAAAAATGGGAAAAAATAAAATAACAGGGTGATGTTGAAATATGGATATGGGAATAAACCTGATAATGAGTCATAATACGTGAGTTATTTTTAACAAAATTATATAATTATAGAGTTTGATCGTTGATTATCAGATGAGATAATATCACAATGATCATGTAATAATATTATCATGGAAACACTGGAATGTCGAAGAAACATAAAATATAATATAAGTAGAATTTAATTATTACTAAAATTACAATATCATATGGTAGAAAGAATCCTTTCATTGGTTAGGTTCAGTCCAAATTCCCATTCATAAAATATAATATGACAAAAACAATACCAATGCACTGGATCACTATTGGGAACAACAAGAATATCATGTAAATGATTATGTGTGACAAAACATTAATCAAACATAAGGAATAATCATAATAAATTCCAATAGATTTAAATGTGTTTGATAATCATGGATTATATACTAGTCATGAGAGAATAATTAAATATGGAAATTGGGAAAAGAACATAAGACACATATTACCCAAAAAATTAAGGTATAAGAATCATGGTATATATGTGAGAGATATATATAAATAGATTATAAGAATTACATAAAATTAAATACACCTAAAATGTGATCTAGAAATAGAACTTTTAGTACCCTATGAAAAAGTTTGGTCAAATGACATATCTCACCTTATGTTTCTGAATCATTCCACTCATTAACATATCATTATAGAAAAAAAATCATTAATTACCTAATTAAAAACATTTGTAATTTATATATGATACAAAAAAAATTTATTATGTTCCTTATTAACTATTTTTATTTGATAAATATTTAATTTCATTTTTCCAAGTTAGTTTTTTCATGACTGAATGATCAGATCACATAGGTATAAATATTCATGTTCTCTTAAAATGGTGTTATGATTCCAAATGTAACATTCAGTGGTATTCATGACCTTCTATAAATTTAACTGATCTCATTTATCCATAGTATTTCTGACATGGTGACAAATTATTATGTCAAAACCTTAATGTTATGTGGTATTTTCATTTAAGTGGGTTTCCTTATAGTCAAGAAAATGGAATGTTTTAATTAATATTATAGAAATATATTAATAATATAATATTAAATTATTTTTAATATATTTATAGAGATATTATTTGAAAAAAATAATAATTTTATGACCAACATTGATGGGGGTGAAGTAAAATAATGTGTTTTTTATGGAGTCAGTAAACCAACCATATTGTAAATAATAATTTAATTATAGAAATAAATGAATGTATAATTTAACATGTATATGACACCATAATAATAATATATTTTTATATATAGTATAATAATTTTAATATTTTTATTTTGATGGACATTATTTGTAGTGGTATAAGAAATATAAAATTTAAAGCCATTATTCGAGAATCGTACCCCTTCCATTAGTCACCTCCCATTAAGCTTCTCGTTAAGTCTCATTATACTATTATTTATATGCGACAAAAATCCCTATGGAATGGTGGTGAATTTTTCTAAGAGATTTGGTAATAACTTCAGAATTCCTTGAGATTTAATTGTTATGAGGAGAACTGGTGGATTTTATATAAGTAGGATAGGGTAGTTATTGAATATTATATTAATTATTTTAAAGTTTTTTTTGAACAATATAAATATTATTGATTTTTATGAATATATATATTAAATTTTAACCATAATTTCTATCTAATAGGTTTATAAAATAAAAATGTCTCAAAAATTTATGTATTTAGATTATATTTTTATGAACAATATTTTATCATATTTCCATCTAAAAAATAATTTATTCTTTAAATTAAAAAATATTCAATCATCTACGTTTTAAAAATTATATTCCATAATTAAAATATAGTTTTTATATATAATTTTTGATATTTAGGAAATTTATTTTCATAATAAAATACTCATTTATCTGATAATTACTAATTTTAATATTATGATTAATTTTTCCAAAATTTTAAAAATACTTATAGTCTCATATAATTAGTTTATCATTTTAATGAAACTTATATTTTTTATAACCATTATATGAATTTAAATATTATTTTAATTCAAAACATTTTTCCCAAACGACTAATTAAATATTTTATATTTTACAAAAAATGCCCTTTTCAACAATGGAGTTATTACCAAAAAAAATTGTTTTGATGTGTATTGGGAAATATATTCTCTTTATCTTATGAAGGAGGTCCCTTAGTTGTTTCATTCATGTGGGATCAACATTTTTGATTCACATGACGGTGTGCCACTCCCGGTAGGGTTGATTGCATGTGGTTAGTTGGTTTGGAATCACTAATATCGAGTGTAATACCTTTAAATGGTGTCCAAAAGGTTCATTCAGAGAGATAGAAACACCCAAGGGATCTCATTTCCAAGAATCATGGACCTACTTTAACATATTAGGTGTTCATTGGATGAATTTTCCAATGACACTTGAGAAATCACATTGGAAGAGAGGATTGGAACATGGGATCTTCACACCCATTGGGGGGAAATAATTCCTATTATTGGACTCTCTTATATATTTATGTAATATTCAAATGTTCTGGAATCCGTGGTTCATTTTCAAGCATGTGTCTATAGATTATCCTTAAAAACAATAGTCCATAAAAACCCATTCGTTCAGAATCATCTATATGTATAAGAGGCTCTCTATAAATGAGGATATATATATATATGTGTGTGTGTGTGTGTGAGGCTCTCCATCAATGTTACCCATTTATTGATAGATAGTCGATTAATTAATTATTCACTATGAAAATGATGGTTTATAGACACATTTGATGGTTCTCTAAAGATTATCAGCATCCAGGGGATGAGAGTAATTTTGATGACAGGATCAGACCCATAGAATGTTCTTCTTACATATCCTCATGAAATAAATAACTACCCACGTAGTTAGGTGTCCATTAACTAAACACATCATCGTTTAAGGTCATGTGACATGGACCCAACCATGTAGTTTAATTTCATATGACATGGATATATAGCTAAACGGTTTCTTGGTCGTGGATGTTGTGGGATAAACATAGAGGCGACCTAAGGTAATCGAAAGTCATGTGGTCCCCCGAATGAATGTGACCCTATTGGGGTTTTGTTCATGAAATAATTATGGTGGGTTTTAGATTTGAGTTTGAACATAGAAGAGGCTTTCTAAATATCCTAGTTAGTTATGAATCAATGACCTCATAGTTCTATTTTACTAGAGAATGCACCTTAGAGGAGGCCTATCAAGTGGGGAATGATTGGGGATTACATATTGAGGTATACCAATTGAGTGTACATTATCAGGGATTATATTAAATAGTAATCCTATTTGGACTGATTATGGGGCTTAGATCCTTAGAGAAGGATTGTGTTCTTTTATTCTATATCATTATGATTCAATTATTTTTTCCCTCCTCTATGCCTACTAGAGACAAGCTTGGTGTGATAAACAAGAGGAGGCAGTAGATCTAATGACCACACATCATGCATCATCCACTAATAGATGGAAATAAAGCCTAAAAAGGGAGAGCGAGATGGAATTGATTATTACCATGTTGTCTCTTGTATCGATATTTGGTACTATAATATTTTGGGATCTATCCATATATGCCCAGTTCTAGGTCAAAGAGGAGAAAGGGAACTACCCTCGTTAGAAAGGATAGGGAATCACTTTAGGATGAAAATCCTATGATTGGTTCATAGAGAGAAGGTAATTTTCATCAGTTTTCCACGTAGAAGGGAAAGGATAATGGCTCCATTCAATCCCTATAATAGTGAGGGTCAAATGGGTATCCCGGTGTTAGATCCCATGTTATCATGGAAATGTAATCTTGGGGGAATTCTGGGTGTCTTCTTCTCACCAAATATTTCCCATGTTATTCTAATTACCATGAGTACATAGACTTACAAGAGAATTCTTATGTGCCTGAAGGTTTTATCATAAATGTATAGTTCCCTTTGAAGAGGCCTTTCCTAGATTCAATTGGATTGGTTCGTGGAGGGGAGATGATAGGTACTGAATATACTACATTAGGGTGTTATAAGATCCTGATAGTAGAACTCCCTAGGATACCCCATTCCCTAAAACATGTTGTTAAAAGGTATGGGATTCCTTCCATGTAACATAGTTCTTTTTGGGTAAGGGGATCATCCACATTACATTTTTGTATGTGAATATGAGTTCGATCCATGTAGTTATTTGTTATATTGGACCAGGTTCTATCCACATAGCATGATGCTACACAAGATGAAGTTCCTCCAGTGTATTGATTTTTCATGAAGGGTAGGTTCCACCCATATAGAGTTTTTCTATGTAGGATGTCTTGTTACCATGGGGACATTGGTTCTACACATTTCGAGAAGTATTCCCTCAATGGATGTTGAGTTTACATATTTCCAATTGATTTATTTTATCCTCCTTCATGCTATATGGTGTGTTTTACTTGAAGAAAATCATCTAAGGATTCATTCATTTGTGGAGTTATTGATGTCTCTATCTATCGATATATTGATTCCCCGATCATCCCTTTAGTTTATCAAGGGTTCTATTTATATATAAGCATGGAATGTAGATACCGACATGGATGGAATTCTATGACAAGGACATGATACCTTTCTTTGTGGAGGCCCATGAGAGATACCCTTCTTGCAGATGACCTAGTCATCAGGGGCATTAGGTCATTGTTTGCGGCGCAGAAATCACCGCCTCTATCTCGTGAAAAAATTTCTGTTTTCTGTATGGATACGTTGGTACTTCCTTTCCCACACAAAATTTTAGTTCCTTAGAGAGTTTCATTTCTAGGGTATAAGACTTCGCCTTCTTCTCGTATAATATTTTGGATTCATTTCAAAAAAATCATTGTCATCATCATTATACTATGAAATAAATAGTTTTTGGGGTCCTTGTGAAGTATATTTCCATGTGGAGTGATGATCTATGAAAAATTTGGGACTCACAACATTATTTTTCACTTGATAATTTTTTCTCCATTAGATACATGATTTTTAATAATTTTATTTATTTGTTTTCATCCTACTCTAAATTTACAGAATTATCTCCATCTTCTATAAGGAATTATTCGGACTAACCAAATCCCCCCCCCCTAAATGTGCTCAGATCGATACATAGAGGAGGAAATTTCAATGTATAAGCAGTAAGTAATTGAATCAATGATCATATAATGATGTAATTCTTTTCTAAGAAAAGGGTATCAATTATCATAGTATGACTATTTCTAGTGTTACATGGAAAAATCTATGAATTTTTTGTCTTTTTTTATTATAACTATAATTTTTTCCTATTCTCTTTATGATGAAGGATTAGCATCTAAAACTTGACTTTTTTATTAATCCTCCATTTGCAGTTATTTGACCTCACAAGAATTTTGGTTCTTTATTTCTTAATTTCTCCATATTTTTTCTAAACATATGATTTGTAGTTTTATTTAGCTGATACTCTACTTTTACCCAATGCACCCTTTTTAAATTTTCATCCTGGTGAGTTTTGTCTCTCTTTTCATAGGTAGTTTAAAGTCTTACATAGAATATAATCATTAATGATGTTTTTGGTCCAACATATTTCGCCATGAAATGTGGGGTTAGGGCCCCAACATGGTTTATTGGATAAGAACATCTTCACATATTTTTCCATGAAAATAATGAAGTATTTTTCCTGAATATAGACTTATGAGTTTTGGATTTGGAAAATTAATTTTTGGTGGTTGTACCAAGTTGTAATATCCAGGTGTCTCTACATATCCAATGTGGGCATCAATCAATCCATATATAGTTCTTGAAAAAAGGCATCAGACATGGATCTGACTATCACCTGAGAGTGGGAGCATTTCATTATTCTCTCACAAAAATCTATCTTATGTGAGGGAAATTTTTGATTCATGCAATGATCACCCTGAATTATAGCTTCATGAAACTACGATGATTTATCCTATAGTTTAGATTCATGTAATTAGGAAGTTTGAAACACAATTTAATGTCATGTTTTAGGGATGGAATTCATGTAGTTCAACATCATCCAGTGAAGACTTGATCCATATATTTTAAATTCTTTTGGTTTAGATGTTTATAAATATTATTGAATAGAAGGGGAATATTGTATCCCATTGTTTAATTTCATGCATTTAGGATTATTTCCATGAATTTTAATGTAATTTTTTAGTACGAACTGGTGTGTCGATATAAAAGATATTTCTTTAAGACCTTTACCCTGGTGGGAGCTGTAGTGAGTTTCTAATCCATTGAAATCAAGGAGTGATCTCCATTGGAGTAGATATTATGTATTCAATATGGTCCCTCCCATTTTTTCTCTAGATTTAGGTTTTTAAATTCGAATTTCATCGGTGTCCTGGGAACTAAAACCATTACTCTTTTGAGGAATGACCGTATGAGAAATGTTTTTGTAAAGACTCGTGCAATCGGATTATGAAAAATATCCATGTGATGCAAGGTATGATATATATTTTCATTGAGTCAATATAGTTCATCTATAAGCTTTTAGGATTTCTCATCCATGGATAGTTGATCACTTATGGAATCAAAAAGTGATGTAAATTCAACTTCAATGTGCAAGTACCTCAGTCCCATAGACTAAAAAGTATGGAGTTTCTCCTATTGAAGTTCAGGTCATAGTCTGGTATGCCCATGGATCATGTATGTGTTTTTCTAGCCATAATTTCTTATCCATTCCTACCATATGATAGAGTATATAAGACAAGTTCTAATTGATGGACTCTATCATTCTATTATCCACAATATGGTAGTGGGATGAACAGTCATCCATGATACCAAACATTTGATAAAGATTTTCCAACTCATTTTAGTATAAATTGGGGTCACTATCCATTAGTATGGTATGACAGACACCAAATCTAGAAAATAAGTTGGATTTCATGAAGATGCCACTATTTTATTCCCATACTTCATTGAGTGGTACAACATCTTCCCATTTGGATAAGAAGCTAGTTGATGTGAGAATATACTCGATTTTTTGGATCTAGTGGGAGGATATAGTGTGGGGACATCCATTCCTCTTTTAGAAATTGCCAGGAATATGTGGTTGTGTGATGTATCTCCAACTGATAGTGGATAAAATTGGAATTAACATGGAAGGAATGACAATTCATGGTGAATTTATTACGTTCCTATGTTAGAGTGTCCATGTAGTATCCCACCTTTCAAAAATTGATGGGAATTCATGAATCGTGATTAGTGAGCCCCACATGATCCAAAATGCACATACATAAACACTAATATGGTATCTTCTTCATAAATTAATCCAAGAAGGACCCCACCAAGTCCCCATTTATATAAATTTTATGGTTAGTGTTGTCATGGAGAGAGATGTTAATTACTCTTCTTCATATTTGTTCTCTTCCGGATCTATTCATTAGGAGATCTCTTTTTATATGGTAGTCCATAATGGGTGTTATAAATCCATCGATAGAACCATATGAATTAGGGATGCGGATGATCTCATAAATTTCCACCTTGTTGGCATGAATGAATAGTGAGAACATCGTGCGGTGAACGATGTTGATGACTGTTTCATCCCAGTCTGGATCAGCTAGAGTTGTGGTAGTATTTTCCAATGCATTGTATTGTGCATTTAGAAATTGGGGAACATTATTCAATGTCATTTGTGAAGTTAATTCCAACATTATTCCTCAGTCACAGTCTATTATGGGGACCAGTTATTCATTTTTGAGGGTATAATCATTGTTAACTAGTTGATGACCAATTTTGAATCTTCTTTTATATTAATTTATTTCAATTTTACAAGGTGTTTCTTCTCTCTCCCAGTAATGAGGTCCTGTTATTCTACTTCATTATTCGTGAACCCCTCCTATATTAGGAAGAAGTATAGAAGGACTGCATTTTTCAGAGATATGAGTACAACTCTGAGTCCTACATTATTGAGCCAAGGGTCTTCTATATTTTTCCTTGTCGAGCTTCTAGATGCATAGTTGCTATGCATATTCTAGATCTGGGAATCTTATTTAATATGGAAATCCTATTAATTAGGTTTTTTGGCATCAAAGGATATAATTTATACCAAGGGGTTCTCTACTAAAATAATCTATTAATTCCTATCTTCTGATAGATTTGTATTGAAAGAACTATATGTCAACCCATTATAGGATGACCACCCATCATGATAGGTGTCCAGTTAGTAGTGGACGACTGAGATTTTACTTGAGGGGATTTCTATGGGAGACTAAATGGACCTAATGATGTTGCATGTAGGGCCTATATTTTTTGACTAAAAATATTAGCACCAGAAATATTTTCTTCATATTATAGTAATGAGTATATGCATCAATACTGTTTTGTCTAAGATAGTAGTGGTGGTTTTGACTTCTAAAATCATTTATCTATATGAGTAAGGCTCCTGGGGATCACATCAAGTATTTCACATACAAAATGAGTTTTCTTCCTTCAATGGGTGGTATTCACAATGGAAGACGAAAGTGATACATATTGAGACTTCTGAATTCTTATTTTCAATCATCAGTCCATTGAAATTCATCCCCTTTTTCCATCAACCTGGTAAAGGAAATACATTTGAATACATGGTTGGATATTAATAATCTTATGTAGAACAAATTTTCATGTACTCCTATGAACTCATTGAAGCTACGAGGACATGTTAATAAATGGATATTCTCTTTTTTTAGGGTTGAATTCATTTCATAATGGCAAACAAAGAAAATATGTAATTTTATCAATGTGAAACTAAAATCAAAATATATGGGTTTAATTTTCATATTGTGTTTTCTCAGTGTTTTGAATACAATTTCCACATACAATAGTTGGTTATATCATTGTTTTCATTTAACCACTAGGTAATAAACATATCATTCATAATACTTTCCCAGGAAGGTTTTGATGATGAGATTCATGGATCATTCATTTGTCATTCCAACATTCATCAGACCAAAGGGAATTTACATATAGTAATTACTCTCTATAGGGACCTAAAAGAGGAATATTATTCATCTACTCATTCCATTTGAATTTTATTGTATCCTAAATAACCATCAATAAAGGAGAGAGGATAATATCTGGTTGTTTCATTAATCAGTAGCTCTATAATGAGGATGGGAAAATCATCTTTTGATCAGTTCTAGTTCAGATCTCTAAAATTGATGACAAAACATTGTTTTCATTATTATTTTCTAAGGAGATAATATGGGTCAGCTGTATGGGATATTGGACCTCCTGGATGAAGTTAAATTTGATGAGTTTGTTAACCTGAACCTCTATCTTAGAAGCATGTGTCAGGTGCGTTGTTATAGCTACTTGTTTATGGCATTGATGATCTTATGGTAAGACCATGTGATGATGGGCCACCTTAGGATGGAATCCTGAAAATTAGATTTAGTTCTAGGGAAACACATCTCAATGTTTCCTTAGTAAATAGGTGTATACCTATTACTATTCAGAAGTCATTGCTTCACTAATCATGGTGGGTCATGAGACTTCTTATGTGTCCATGTTTATTTCCATGAGTTCATAAATGGTTGTAGAGACACACTCCAATAATTCTAGAGGATAAAACCTAAGGTCATCCTCCTCTTATTCATCTAATTCATTATATTCCTCTTGTTCTGATGGAGACACGATTATTGAGACCATATCAACAGAGTTAGGAGAATAGCTGAGATCCTGAAATTCAAAGGCTTAAAGTACTTCTTCCAAACAAGATAAGAATGGGGAATATTTGGGGGATGAGGAGGTGAGGAATGGAGTATTTTATTCATACCATTCTAGCTTAATGCATTGGGTGTGGTTTTGTTATATATATGAGGATATATTGAGGTTGGTTCCATTCGAGACCTCATTATCATATTTGGGTTTAGTAGATTCCTTAATTCTTCTAAACATCATGTCCACAAATGAGATCCTGAAAACTATTGAGTACCCCTACGAGCATTTTCTCACACAACAATTCTATTTGATGGTCTATACATAATCATAACCAATATTTATGATGGGTTTTGTTTGTACCACCTCCAAACCATTTGGGATAGTGACCCAACTAATACCATAAACAGAGGGTCGCTTCTATTTCTACTCGTAGAATCCTATATCAATATAGTGTGACTGACATTATTCAAATTGGTCCCTATAGGTGTAAAACACCCCATATTTTCCATTAATTTAATATTTGATGCACGGGTGGTATGATGAAGGAATCATCATGTGTTTTTGAAACCAAGGCATTCCTAGAAGGATGTTGAAGTCCGTGTTTCTTTAACCAAAAAAAATTATACGTCGGTTATGAGGTCCCCAAACTCAGTTTTGAGATTGATTTGACTTGTCAATTTTTTATCACTTTTTTAATATCCCAATAGGGTAGAGGTAGAGGGATTAAATTTATCATCATTGAAAACCAGACAAAAATTTTCTCACACTAGGTTGAGATATACTTTGGATCCATTGTTAATGTGGTATTTTTTGAACATCAATACCATTTTCATTTTCAGAAAAATATAAATGTTTGATTTTTTCCCACACAATGGAATCTTCATATTGATCCATGAAAGATATAAATTCATTTAATTCTCCATATTTGGTCTCTCTCCAATAAATTTTGGTAGCATCCACTTCCACTTCAAACTCCATGGGTTTTAGGAAAGATTATATGAGTACATCCTTTAGGTATGTCGAATGATTCATGAAATCTAGAATATATAGCTTAGATGGTACTTAGTATAAATTCTTTAGGATTTAGTACTTCTGATCTAATTGGTGGTATTTCATAGCACATGGATAATCTTTCATAGGTGCTTTAGGGGATTGAGAATTGGATATAGACGAAACATCCACCGAAACATGAGCTGACTGTTCTTATATTCGTTGTGGGTTGTATCGAATGAGAATGTCTACATGCCAATGGTGGTCATAAATCTATTCCTATTTAGATGGATATACTATAATGGTCAGGACAAAGTATATTTTTGATAATATAGAGAGGTTTTATGTTCTTTTTGTGTCTTCTGAAAGGATCATCCACGTGTTTCTACATCATTGATAGTTTGAGAAGGTGTTAGGACATGTATTTATCTTCTACCATGGATGTGTCTTCCCCAACATAATTTCAATATTCAATATCTTCCAATGGTTATATAATTGTGTTTTGTGTACTTAGGTTCATATACATACTCATCTTTTGGGAAAGGATCCATTAAGTGAATGAAAATATCATAGTAAAAAATTTACTCTTCTTCTGAAGACGACTATGAATGAATGACTAATTCTAGTTATTCAATTTGGCTTGGGGGATCACATCATATAATATATTATGAAATAAAATTTCAGAGGGTAAATGATAATATTTCCCTTGACACAAGTTCATCTTCATTTATTTTTTCCTTGCCTTTCATGAGATAATGTTTCTTGGAATGTTGACTTTTGGAGGGTTTTGGGACTAAGGATGTTGGTTGTGTTGTAGTATGAAAATATAGGGTACGTTTGGATTCTTAAACTATTCTTCGAGAATTTAATGATCTCAGTTGAATGTGTTTTTATTCATCCAACCATTAGTATTTTGATGGCTTCTATTACCACCTATTTCCACTACTCTCCATCATCCATCCAATGGTGTAAATATATGCCACTTTTGTTGGTGGTAGTCCCAATTTGGATTCCATAGAATTTATCATATTTTGTAGGAGGTCCATGAAGATGAAACAATCCTGAATAGTGTTTCCTAGTATCTAATTGAAGGGACAATAATTTTTCTAGTTGTCATGATCTACATCTTTCAATATTTTTGAATATATTAGACTGGCTAAATTTCTATTCAAAACTGAAATAAAATAGAAATGGACATGATTATCTCAAATTAAGTATTTTTTATTCCTTATATCCTCTTAATTATTTCTCATGGGTCCTGTCTACATATCTTGTTGAGGTAGAGGTTGGTTTTTTTCCCTTAGGGTCACTTTACGATACAGTGTAGGCCTCAGAGTTGGGGGATGTGCAGGGGCTGGTTTTAGTGTGATAGTGGCATCTTTGGCTTTTCTCTATATTTTTTAGGACCTATATAAATACCTGAGACTTGATATTATTCCATTGTAGGGATTTGTCAATTATTTTTGGAAAAGGAAGAAAAATATCGAAACCCACTTGTTTGTTTTACTCAGATGAGTGGGGTTCACAGCCCGTCGTGAAGATTATCTATTTACAAAAAAAAAGTATCTAATATTGGAGGAGTATCTGGTTCAAAGAGTAGGTAATAATGTTCAAATGAGAAATGATGTCTTAGAATATCTCTTTCTCCCTCATCTTGTAGTTTATTAGGCCACTAACAAATATCATTGCAAGTCTTGACATGAATTGAAAATGCAACTATCATAGAAGATAATCCCATGCTGTTATCAATTGAGCTGGTACGATGGTGTACCATATAAAGGAATATACTTTTAGTGTTCACATGAAGAATCTAGGTTTCATTAATTCTTGTATCTTTGAGGTTCCATCATTGGATCATAATAATATTCATAATTAATTAAATGTTTTTTTGGTTCTCCTGAACAATTGAATACTCAGAATAGGGTCTTCATGAAATTTTGTGGTGGTGGAGTATTTCTCTCCAAGTCGAGGTATGATCTATGTTCTACCCATAACAATCCATTCCATATTTACATGACTTCTATTTCATCTACCTATGACATTATGTTATTAAAGAGACCTTGATATGCATCTTGTCAGAAATGTGCTAGGATGGGAATAAAAGTTTTCAAGATTGGATACTCTCGTTATGATAGTACGTTAGGTGGATTTTTGGCCATGGGAATCTTTAAAGTATTTACCTACACCTGTGTTACTTCTTTCCTCATTGGTGGAAAATCATGATATCCATCTATGACTCGGTCCAGGTAGGTTGATGGCATGAGATCCATGTTTAGAGGTTGTTTTGGCCCTAATTTCATTTTTTGGGATAAATAATTCTATTTGAGGTACTCTCCAGGGTTATTCTTCATTGATTATCCTAAACTAATTTATTTCTCCCCCTTCTAAGAAAATAATTCTGCGATCATAAGGGGATCATTTTCTGAAGGAGGAAGAATAGGGTCTTGTGCTACCATAATTTTTTTTCTACCCTATATTAGGGATTTTTTATGAATCTTATAGAGAATTTATTGGGGGAAAACCCAAATTTAGTGTCTCCCATTGGTTCCCATTATAGACACCATCATTATTAGTATAGATTATATTCTAGAAGAAACCTTCATCTCCATGAATTTCTCCATTTGTATCATTTTTGGTGTGGATCCTAGGATTTACTTCAATGACATTTACTGATGAAAAACACATTGTGGTTGGTGTAATGGTTTCTCAAGGGCAGGGTCATTGAAATCTCTTATATTATTTTTCCATGCAATTCTAGGATATTCTTCGGTCCTCCTGGTGAAGGGTAACTCGAAGGTATCCTTTTTACGAACTTTTTTATTCCGGCCTTTGAGAGTTAATGAGTCATGAGACAGGACAAAATGGGATACCTATGTATTTTTTTCCTCTTTTAATAGGAAAAGGTTGTTTCCACTGGGTGAGTGAATGTGGTAAAAATTACCCTAGTTCTATGGGATGGGGAAGTACCCATTATATTGTTATTGTTTCTCAAACTAGGTTTTCTGGCCATACGAGTAAATTTTTTGTCAAAAATTCCTCTAGACCAAAAGGCTAGAGATGATCCCATTCTATGGTGATCACTCATGTTATCATCGCTTTCTTGATCTCATGTATTTATGGTCGAGTGTGATATTTGTATAAATATGGGCTAGCATGTGAAATAATTTATTCTGAAGCCATTAGATATCCATGTTGATTAGGTTCTCTTAAGGTAGAATCCTTCTGAATGTTCTCAGTCGACTAATTTTTGAGTTATTCAATAAAATTCTCTTGTTAGGCCTGAAACTTTTGATACTTACATAGGGCTTATAAAAATTCGGAATATTGCCTTTTCAGAATATATATTTCATTTTATTATCATCTTGGTATAACAAAATTAATGATGTTATTTAAAGTGGGTTGTTCTGAATGGGACATGGGGTAAAATTTAGAGCCTCATGTTCTCCCCATCCATGGATATGAACACAAGATAGGGTGTGACTGATAAGATGATATAATTTATGTTATACAAGGAGGAAATCTAGTTGAAGAGCTTTCATCCCCTACTCTTATTGCGCTTTCTTCCCAGACAGAAGGGATTACAAGATAACTTTATAGCTAATCACACCCAATATTTTGACACGGTATATATACCCATCATAGGGAAATAATTTTGCGTCCAACTAGAGAGGGTTATCCAGAGATTGAGATTAATATAATATCCATTATTTTGACAAATCTCTAGATATGAAAAACTGATAAGTGGATGTGGGAAAAACATAAATTGTATTTCATCCCTAGCTAATTGTATTCTCACGAGCAATATATTTTATTCTGCTTCCAAGGCATCCTCTACTTTATCTTACAACATGGACATTTCATGATTAATTGGTCATACTTTTTGGGGATTTTTAGGGTTTTACGGACATGAGAATAGTCCATAGGTGGAAGAGAAGTTAATCATATCCCCATATCATCTCTAATTTGAAAAAGGATTTCACTTTTTATTGATAGGGTATATGAAATTCTTGAAACCATCCTACTAATAACTCAGAATATGTTTGCTTTTGTGCAGTTGACTTATTAATATGAGGACCTTTCTATAGATATAGAACACGAATGTGGGGTGAACCTTCAACTTGGTGCTACAATGGAAAGTTCTACCATCATAGTTTGATTTCTAAATTTTGGAATAATATTTGGTAAATATACCCTAGGGGGGGACATTCAGGGATGATGATATAATGAAGAAAATATTATTCCTAATTTTATACATCACTACTGAGAGGAACTTAATATTTGATGTTATAATTTTGTCTAATACCATCACAACATGATATAGGAATCTATGGAGAATATCTGTAGCGTATTCCCTATGGTGGACCATTGGGGTGGATGACATGGAGGGGATATCCTTCTTGCTATTTTATCTTTTGGTCTTGTGGAGGGATACTAAGAATCTCATCTAGAGATTTGACCTCATGATCAATCGTTATTTTCCAATGAAGTAATCCCACATGGTGCATGCCCTGAGGAGGACCTTCATACTGGATGATAGAAATGTTGGGGGGGGGGGGGGGGTCCTTCACAAATGATACTACCACATCCATTATTTTTAATCAATTTAAATTATAATGATTTACACGAGTTAATTGTTTGTTGGAATCATGATCTCTAGCTTCTAGCAAAGATGAATCATGAAAATTCTCTTCATTTTCCATCTTCCATTGAGGTGATTTATTTTTGAGTGCTCTCTTACAAGAAATTGAGGCCACTTGATATGGATGAAAAACTTCATATATGGGAGCCTATTCAAGTGACTCATGTCATCCTTTTGAGATATGACAGCAACAACCCTGAGTTATAGAAGTGATATATTCCTACCCTAGAGTATCCATCATGCTGGGCTAGTGCCCCCTAATTTATGTGTGTGGTTATTCTTGTTATGGGTGTCCATTTATCACATAATATGGCTGATGACCCTCTTAGATGGGAGCATGGATTCATGTCCACTCTATAGTGACCATCCTATTTCATGGATGAGTCACCCCACTTAGAGAGGATGGATTGTAGTCCTGACACCTTCTTTTTGTCACAAACATGAGTTAATCATAATAAGTATGTTAGATATGGTCATGAATTAATGTCTGGTCCTACATCATTTCCATGTTTTTTGAGATACTTCCTTTGATAGAATGAAAATACAGTCTCATTCTGATATCAGAGAATGAATATGTGTATTCTCTAATACTTCATGTTCTTTTAGTAGATGCTGACAGTTCTCCAATTTCGTGGTGGTAGAGGAATGAGTCTTCCCCAAGATTATAGTTGGTATACCTGAGGTGTTTTTATCTAGTTTTTATCATATTTGAATGGTGGGATACATTTTTATGAGTATGTATTTGTGGCTACTCATATTCCAATGTATTATTTTGAAATTATTGATATGCATCCACCATAATTTTAATCTACCTGTATTTGGGTGGATACATATTTTACTAATGGGATTCATATTTTCAATAAGGTTTGTTTTACCTCTACTCATTTTCCGTTGAATTTTTTTAATGTATTTATATGAATCAATGGGAATTTTAATCTTATTTTATGTGGGTTCCATTTTATTTTAGTGATGATATTTATATTCACAAGAAGGTATTTTTGTCTGTTTCTTTTCTTACCAAATCTTATGATTGGATTCTTATGTGGCTGTGGGAATTTTTCTACGATTTTATTTGGGTGGCATTATATTTAACTGATGGGATTCATATTCATGACCAGGTATTTTCATATGCTCATTTGTATCCCTATTTTGATAATGTGTGTCATATGGGGTAGTAGGAATTTTCTCCTTTTCATATCTTGTTGTTGTCATATTTTCATGAAGGGATTCATTTTCTTTTGTAAGTGTTTTCATATGACTGTAATTTTCCTCCCTATTTTCATAGTGAGTCTGGAGATAAATGGTGGTAATTTTTTCATTCTCATATTGTTCCACCATATTTACATGGTGGGATTTATATGAGGGAATAGAAATAAATGTATTCTTGTAAATGTTTTCCATATAGGTATAGAACATTTCTTTCTCACGAATGTGGGTGACGGCCTGTTCTTGGTAGTCTGATCAGCACCCTCAGTTGGCTGCTTAAGGGATTCGGGTCTATTGGACTTGAGGAGGATCCATCAAGGTGATATCCTCTGCAAAGTGAGGATAATAGAATGTATGTCTTAGGCAGTGATGATTCTTTGAATTTTCTATTGGTAAGGATCCCTGTGCTATAGGGATGTATTCATTGGAGAAAACATCATCATCCTCTCTAAGGTAAGGTATGTAGTTATTATCCAATTCTGAGGCTAGAATCCTGAAATGGTTGGATATGACCAGTGGAGCTTCATTTTTTTGGGCCACCAACCATCATTGGATGAATGGTTGATGGGTTTTCAAGGCCTAGAGGGTCGTCTTTTCTACCTCCATGGTGGCGAGAGTACCATTATGATGTTGTTCCCTGACCAGTTTATTCAAAACCCAATGTTCAAGTCTATGGGAGTGTGATGGATTCCTATACTTCATTTATGACACATCTACCTATACAGTCGCTGACATGTGTGTCTAAAAAAAATTCAATATTTCAATGGATTGAAGGAAGCTCTTCTAACTTCCTGAAATATTTTTGAAAATTATAGAAATAAACCCTCGTAAAATTAGCATCTTAGGAGAAGATGAATATTTTATGGTATTATCTAGTGTGATTCCACTTTGGTTATGGAAGGGGTCTAACGTGGGGTAACACCCCCACCTTGGTGAATGACTCACATCATGTTAAACATTAATTTTTTTGAAAAATATGTTATTACCATGATTAAAATATTTCTGAAATGGACTAGGAAATATATATTATTTATCATGTGAATAAGGTCTCATTGTTTAGTCATTTTAGTCAGGTTCACTATTTTAGTTTCACATGAAGCTGTTCCATGCCTGGATGGGTTCATTGTGGGGGTCTATTTTTGTGAAATAATAGGTATTGATTATAATACCATCAATTGGTATCCAAAATGTTTATTTATTGATCCAGAAACACAAAACGGATCTCATATCCATGATTCATGCACCTGATATCCAAACCTAGATGTTAATTGGATGATTTTCCCAATGACACTTGAGATCTCACATTGGTCGAGAGGATGGGAACTCAGTTGCATCACATCATTTGGGGGGAAAACTTTCCTATTCTGGGAAACTCTTATTGATTAATTTCTTGTTCATATGTTCGTGAATACACGGTTAATTTCCAAGAATGTGTCCATAGATTATCCTTAGGAAATGACTGACCATAAAAAACATTCATTCAGAACAATATAAATGTATTTTTGGTTCTTCATCAATGGGAAAATCATTACATGTCAAAGGACCAACATCAACTAAAACTTTTATTAGAAGTTCATTGATTATTTGATCATTCACTAAGAGAATTCTGGTTTTAAGAAACATGTGATGGAGATATAGATTTTATCATCATCCAGGGGATGGGATCTGTTGTGATATTGGCAAAGAACCCATATAATCGGATTCCTATGTATCTATATGAGAGGAATCAAAATCCAATAAGTTCAATGACTTTTAACCGGATATATCACCTTTTAAAATTGTATGACAAGGAACCAACCATGTCGTATAATGTCATACGGCTAGGATTTCAAGGCCGAATGTTACCTAGAATAGAATGGTGTGGGACTTACATTCAGGAGGCCTGAGATACCCAAAAGAGATGTGTTCCTCCAATAGAATATGACCCAACCAGGGATATGTTATAGGGAACAGTAGAGTTGATTTGTATGGTGAGTTTGGACCTCTAAGAGACTCCCAACCTATCCTATATATAAATTAAATCCCTCGTAGTTTGGTTTCATTCAATCTTACACCATATAGGAGCACCATCAAATAGGAAATGATTTGGAATTACGGATGGAGGCCACTGATTTTAGAGGATTTGATTGGGGATTATACTAAATCAAATGTATATTTGGATTGAAGATGGTTCTTTCATCTATGGAAAATTACATTATGGTTTGTTTCAGGATCATGTAAATACCATGATCATCACCCATCACATATCCCACATGATTTATGAGAGGTGTGAAAAATATGAAGAGGTAGTATATCTGATGGTCGCACATACTAATTCATCCACTGATGGATGGCACTAAATCCAAAAGGGGTGAGAGAGGTATTTGAGTGTTTCTAATTAAACTTTTGTTATGATATATTGTATAGTCATATTTGGGGATCTATTTGGAAATATCCTAATATGAGATGAAGAGGAGAAATAACATTGGCTCCCACAAGAATGGCTAGGGTCATACCTCATCAAGAGTTCCACCTAATTAGTCCTAGGATAGAATGAAATTTTGATCAATGTCCCTCATTGAAGGGAAAGGTTACAAGCTCCTTCCAATCCCTATAATTTTGATGTTCAAGTGGTCATCCCAAGGATGGAACCCACATTATCATTGGATTGTAAACATGGGATAATTATTAGGGTCTTCTTCTCAATGAATATTACACACGTGATTTTGATTAATACAGTTTTGTAAACTCAAAAAAAAAACTATTATTCTCGATGGTTTTATCAAAAAATTTCTACTGGCTTTGGAAGAGGTATTCTCTTCATTCCATTGGACTTCTTTGTGAAGGGGCCCCAATAAGAACTGAATATACGATGGAAGGGAGATATTGGAGCATGAGTGTGGAACACCCTAGGATAATTCATTTCCCATAACATTTTCTTACATATGATGATAATACTTCCATGTAGTGTGGGGATTTTTGGGTATGGTGGTAATCCTCTTACCATTATGGTATGTAGACTTAAGATCAATCCACACATCAATTTTCTTCTAGGGGACAGGTTCTATCCATGTAACATGATACTAGGCATGATTGATTTCCCCCCATGTAGTGATTTTTAACATAGGGAAGGTTTTCACAGGAATTGATTTTCAATATAACGGTTGCAAAGTTGCAAAGGATCCATTGGTTATGTGCTTCACTGGAAATATTCCCAAAAAAGATGTTGAGTTCATATTTTGACAATTGATTTATTTTATCATCCTTAATGTATTGTGGCATGTTTTACGCATAGGAAATCATCAATGTATTCCCTTATTTATGGAGATGTCGATATCTTCATCTACTGATCCTTTAATTCCTCAATCTTCCCTTTGGTTCCCATCAGGTGTTATTTATAGATAAGTTAAGTAACTAGATAATGGCATGGCCTATCTTCTTCAATGAGGCAAGGACCCCTATTTCGTGGATTCACATAAAAGATACCGGCCCACGGATGACATAGTCAATGAGGGAATGGTGTCATCATTTGTGGGGTAGAAATAACCACCATTATCCCGTGGAAAAAAACTGGGGTTCTGTAATTTCCTCCTAGATCGTGATATATTTTAGTTCACAAGTTAATGTTGTTTTTGGGTTGAAAGTCTCCTACCACATCCTACTAACTTTTTTACTTTTGTTTGAGGAATATTTCATCACCATCTTTATCCCATGAACAATTCAGGTAATGGGTGCCTCGTGATGTATATCTCCTTGTGGATTTGAGATCTGTGAAGAATTTACTCTTTTCTTCATCCTTGTGTCCTCTTAAATTTTTTCACCTTTGGACATTTTTTTATTTCATTCATCGATTATTTTCTTCCATTTCCAAATATATGGTTGTAACATTGTATTCTATGTGGAATTTTTATGACCAAAGAAATAAAAAACGATAATTTTATATTTTTTGTAATTTATTTTCTTTTAACATGATTTATCTATTATAAATTATCATTTTATATGAGACCTATATATTATTATACTATCACATGGAAGAGGAAACTATTATTTCTATCAAGAAAATATTCCTAATGGTCATATTAAAAATCCTATTATTATAATAGTAATGTCATATGGGTTTTCGACATTCAATAAATACCTCATGATATGGTCATTAATTATTCATGGATATTTTATCTAAAAGTTATATATATTTCCATTTTCAAGTTGATTATTGAATTACTAAAATTATAATTTATTTATATAGATTTATTCATGACTGTTGTGATTCTAGAACATCAAGAATAGCCAAATTTTCATAATTTATTTATATTATTTTAATTTTTATCCACTATTAATATTTTTATTTCATATTTTGAGTATTATTATTTAAATTTATTTCTTAATTTAATATACAATGTAGTTTTTTTATCATGTAGTGTGTGTGTATTATTCTATATAAAAACTATGAAAAAAATATAAGATGTTAAATTCTATAGATAAAATTATTATTAGATACATCCAATGATTTATTAGTCAATTCAATTAAATTTAATGGTCTATATATATCATCATGCATTAAAAATTTTCTGACTTTTTAATTTATTACATATCACTATAAAGAATCAAACATATCGTATATCATCATTAAATTATTTAGTCTATGTTTTAATTAACTAATCAATATATAATACTCATGGAATCTAATAATGATGATGTAAATTCTATGTAATAATATACATGTCCATATATTGGAACATATAATGGAAAATAAATATTTTTTAATTCCTATAGGATGTTCATTTTTAATAATCTGTACTCAATGTTAATGTCTATTGTAAATGTAAGGAGATAAAGTCTAAGTGTATTAATTATATCCTCCCATAGATACCAAATATAGCCAATTTCTATTTTTCTTATTTCATATAGAAATATAACATGAAATCATTGGTTTCTACAGATACCGTCATGGAACTCATAATATCAAGGGACTACTATGACTTTTGATTTCATAGTCATAGTAATACAATTATAATATTTAAATTCATACAAAAATATTTTAGTCAAGTTATAATAAATAAATTAATATTCATTAATATTACTAAAAGTTGAAAAAATATCTCATTCTGGGATACTAACATAAATATTAGTCCATAATAATCACCATAATTAGAATATAATAATTGTCCTTATAAATTGATTCCAAATGAAGCCACACATTTCCCATTACCTAAATCACAAATAATTTAATATAGATGAACCCAATAAATATATGAATGTTGTGGGTAATGTTAAATATATGATATACATCTGAATAAACAAAAATAATTTTCACACAAAATCGTTTTAGAATAATTTTTAGAATATCATTTTAAAAACCCAATTTCATAAATAATGAAATAATGGGAAAATCAATATCATATACCTGTAGTATAATTAATGAAAACAATGAGAATAGTTATTATGATCTATCATGTTAATACATTAGAAATTTCATAAAATTATAAGACACAACACATTACCAATGTATATAATATATGATAGAATAAAACACAAGACGTCATCATGAATCAATAACAATAAAAAATTATGCACTAATATTTGGGCCTTGTAAATTTCTTAATGGGTAAACATGGTCCTCACTCATGGAATGTCAGATATTTTATGTCAACTAACATATTCATAACCTCAAATACCCATTTTTCCACATTATGATACATGCATTAACTAAGGGACAACCTTATCTAGTGGAACTAGCCATTATAGCAATCTATGATGCTATAAAAATCATCTCAATTGCCCATACTAATACCCAACATATCACATATAAAATTCATCAATAATCACTTCTACCTAAATAGTAAAAAATATTTTAAAATATGGTCTCATAACAATAAACGAGCCAAATTATCAAATTAATACTCCTCGTTGACATTAACAAATTCATAATCAGAAAATCAATTGAATATACCCATGTAATACAAATAAAATGACTGAATTTTATAAAATATATCCCATTCAATCATCCTTTAAAATTTCAATTTCAATCAAAAATATCATTCAAAAATTTTCAAAAGAACCATAGAGTCATAAAATATTTTTTTGAATGAACCTCATGGTTAAGAGAATTACAACCCTCCGTTTTTCAAACACATTTTCAATTATAAAAATAGAATAGTATAATATATCCAAAATATTTTTTAACTTTGTTTTTATGATAAAATATATAAATGTTTATGGTCCAATGTAAATCAATGGGAAATGTAATTATATAAATACATCTACCAAAAATGAAATATAACAATAATTCCTTTAGTAAATAAAAAATTATTATAATTAAACAGATTCCAAAAAACGTACTTGAAATATGATCAAACATTATAAAAATAAGTATCCACTTACATGGCCATCATCAAAAACCATGAATGAGATTGTGATTATAATGTAAGGAAAAGATAATAAAATAATAGGGGGAAGTAAATAAATACAAATAATGATTCACCTTGAATATTTTTAAAATAATATATGTAAATATATAAATGAAGGTCCTTAGGGGAGGTGAAATTTATTATTGGATTTGTAACTAGAAAGATTGAATAGGTAGGATGAAGGAATAGATGGATTAAAATCCACTATGGAAAAAAGATAAAATCTCACTATTTAATTTTCTTGCATGTCACATGGGTTGTACAACTTGTTTGGGAAACTGAATAAAATATTTTTGATGAATAATGTGTTGAAATGAATATATATAATAGTATTATTTTTTGTTTCCATTTAAAATTTCCTAAATTTTAATCTCCATTGGAAAACAGCTCAACCATTTAAATAGTTAGGGTACACAGTTATTTCTAACAATTCTCAAACCATTAACCAAGTGCATCTTCCATATTATTATGGAAATCAAGTGTACAAATCTAAGAAATCCCATAAATGAAATTAATACATAAAATTACCCAAATAAATACATATGAGTGATAGAGATATTTATAGATTTCTACAATATTTCACTTGATATCCCAAAAATATATTTGATATATTCTCATTAGAGAAATGTTAAGGCTATTAATCTTTCTTTAATGCCTCATAATTTCAATTATTAAGGATATCTGATTCATGATACCATAAAATATGACTTAATATAATAGATTTACCCACCACAACAATATACTAGGATAGTTCATAACAAGAAAAACTTAATCAACCATTATAGTTCAACATTATAAATCCAAGACTATCATTTCAACCTAATTTTATGTGTCTTGATGATACAATTTCATCTGGGATATTTGAAAGAAATAATAAAAAAATTATCTAGTAGATTATGGTAAGATTTTAAGCCACATTCTAGAGAATATCCACTATCGCAAATCATAAAAAACCAAAACTTAAATTAACCATGAATTCCCAAGTTATAATGTCCATGTATAAGATAATTTAGGAGAAAGACATTATCACCACTGGTAAATTCTCAAAGATGATGACGTTTATTGAAAATATATTTCTAGTCACACTAATCCTTATAATATTTATTATAATTCAAAAAATCATAGGATTTATTTTCCTATACTGTACTCAATCACAATAATGAAATCTCCCAAAAATTATACAAGTAAAAAAGTATACATTTTAGACAATTTCTATAGTTGTTTATAGGGATCCATTTTTAGCTTGGTTAGAAAATATATAGTATAATGAATTTATTCCAATTATATATCTCTCTACTATGATCTTCCAAACTCAGTAACACATGATTTTATTATATCATCCAAAATCATAATATCTTTTTTAGTTCGACTATTAATCAATTGATGATAGTATATGCTAAAATTTAATTAGAAACCCAAATATTCCTAATAAACCATCATGAATGGGTATGCATATCATGTTTCATAATCATAAAAAAATGGGTAATAGAATTTAATTAATATTTAAAACCCCATGGAAATATATTTTCATTTTTACACTTTTCTGGAATCCATTATTGGATAATAGTGATTTGGCTTCATCAGTCATTGAATAGTCACCTATTTGGAATTATCCTCACTAGGATTATGAGGTTTTCCAATTAGAAAGAACATGTAAATATTATACGCTTTCACATAACAATTATAATAAATTTATATAATGTCACCAATGGTTTTTTATCATATATTATCATTTGATATGTCAGTCAATGAGGAATCAATTCGACAACAATCTACTTTTTCCATAGTTATAAAATATGATTATTTATCTGATAAAACATATTATAAGGATATGAGTATTATACCATAAAATAATGATTCTTATCACTCATCATCACATTACCCATGTTTATAAGATAACCAACATATTAATAAAATAAATGGATCAATCAATAGACATAGACTTGTAACTAGTGTACTCCTTGTAAGTTTAAATTTATCTCACAAATTGAAATTTTTTATTCAACAATCAGTCTATAAATATTTGATAATACATGGAAGGTGTGTTAAGAAGTATATCCAAGAATTTCTAATCACAATCCTTATTTATAAAAAAAATATAATCAATATTATGAATTTTCATTCACCTTTATATTATTTTATCATTTAGACGGAAACTTCGACTTAGGGAATTAGACAAGACCTTAATTTTACAATATTAATTTTCCATAAATTCTTGTGTATATAGATACAAAACCCAATGAATCTATAATTATTTTTTATTAATATAAGATAATATTAGGATAATTGTTTTTTTGTAACAATAATAATTATTTTGGAGGTTCCATATACCCACACTCTATGATCTAGTTCAAAAATCACATGTTGTGATTATTGGATATGATACCACATGATGTTACCCGATATGAAAATATATTTAATTTAAATAAAATATGTAAGATAACTATTAAATATAAAAATGATAAAAAACTCCCAAAAATATAAGTATTAATGTCTTTGAGGATAATCTATATATGAACCCCCCCAAAAAATATAACGAGGAAATACTACTCTAACATGCCAAAGATGTTTCAAACTGGATCCTATTCTAAGGTGCCAAGAAGGGTCGATGATAAGATCCTAAATATTTTCAGTCAAGGTAATTCTGAATCAAAATGGGAAACTAATGACTAGTATGATTATTGGAATGATCTATATTACTATGATATTTACCTTTTCTTCTGCTCGATGAGGGAATTTTTTGTCTCATTGATATTCTTTCCTTGTTAACTTTTTATCTTTTATTAAATAATGTTCATAAGATTTTTATTCAGACTTTAATTTCTTAGTTAACTATATAAGAAACCTTTTAAGCTATTTGTGACCATATATCTATAATTATACCACATTATATTCCCATATAGGTTTCTTATAATTCATACTCATCATTATAAAAATGGGAATTGAATCATAATAAAAGGGTGAGATCAATAAATTATCATGTGAAAAACTAAAAAACTCTTTAGTCAATGTATATATCATAATCTTGTTTCAAATCATGATAATTAGGGAAATATCAAGTTAGTAATAACATTTAAAAATAATATATATATTTAAGTTTTAATATAAAGAAAATTAGTCTCAAATTATTGAAAAATATTCAATGCAATTAATGTGTTAAAACATATGACAATAGACATGGCCCATGGTTTGATGACATAATAATATTACAAGAGATTTTTTCATAGGTAAAAATATTTAAAATAATATCCTATTAAATAAAAAATCTCATTCTGATTAAGATATCATAGTGTTGTATACAAATAAACCTAGTTCAGATAACCATAGTTGAGTAGGCATTACATAATATTTAATAATCATATTGTTGAGAAAACGTCACTTATTTAATCCCACAAACATTTTATTTTAGTAATCACAGTCATGTTCTCAAAAAAATAATAGACAATACATCACCACTTCATTTTTCATAGAGGATCAAGAATAAACAAAAAATTACTAAAATGTTCTCATCACATCAGAAAAAAATACAAAATTTATTTTAGTGTTATATTGGACACAAAATTCAAGAAAAAATATCTATATATAAATATATGTGTGTGTGACAAAATAATATGAAAAATATAATATCATATAATATAACCACAGAGAAGAGTTTGGATTCACAAAAAAAAATCATCCAATATTTCATAAACCATCCATAAAAATAAGTGGGATATTATCATAAGAAACACTCCAAAGTAAATCATAATTAATGTCAGAAGATGTTTTTGTAGATATAAAACAATATTTCATGATTAATGGATAAATAAATTTCATAAAAATGGTATATCTGTTTTCGAAATTCCTAAAAACATTTTTAAATGTTATATTCAAAATGATATTATTTTTTAGTTGACTAATAAATTTAATAAATTGCCCTTTAAAACACGAAATTGTTTTCCAAGCATGTTTTTAGCATTGTAGTAAATTAAAAATATATGAAACACATTGAAAACTACATAAAAAATGGATCAAAAATGTTTTAATAATACATTGAAGTTATTTATTAGAAAAATAACTCAAACAATATAGAACTAAAATATAGATACACTTTTTATGATAAATATTTACTGTTAAAGATAAAAAATTTAATTAAAACAAAACTAATTTTGAGTAATTTAAAAAAACTTATCTACAACCAATTTGTAATGATGGGTAAAATTATTTATATAATGTTTGGTATAAAGGAAATTTACGATCATAAGAACTAAAACAAATTATGATTTCAAATTTAAAAAGGATAAAATTGTCAAGAAGTGTCAATATCTATATCAAAAAATAAAAGACATATAGAGAGGTAGTAAATTATTCATTAAATCATAAATTTTTTAAGAAATATATATATATATAAATTTAATTCTTATGAAAATTAATTCGGCTGTGATTATAATTTCATATTATAAAACATAAAACTACCTTTAAAATGTTAGTTAAGGTTGAATAATAATGGCTCATAAAATGATATGGACTCTAAAAAAATCCCTTAGTCCATAATAAATGATATAATGAAAACCCCTTGTACGATAGAGATTGAAAATAGGCATAAATTACCATTTAATAAATTATCATTAATTATATTTTTTATTAAATAGGTAGTATATACACCAGTAATGTGAAATATGTTATATAAACCAAAACAATTCTATATGAAAGGAAACTCAGATTAAACACCACTAACATTACTCTAAAATTACTATAAATTACATTACTATTATTTATAAAAATATTTCAATCCAAATAATCTATTAAATAATGATAGTCATATATATTAAAAATAATATTTTATAATACCAATAATTCACTATATATTTATTATTTTTATAAAATTGATTTTGATTAGAAGATGTTAATGATTTAGAATGTATTTTGAAAGCCTTAATGTGTTTATATTGATTCTTGTTCGTTGATACAATATTAATAATTTATATATTTTCTAAATATCATGACTATATTATTCTAAAATGATATGAAAAATATTTATTTCCATTATATTGTAATTTTAGTTACAATTAATGAATATGGGATCAATGAATAGCTTGTTACCTTAATTTTTGATAAATAATAGTTGGTATAATAATAATGGATAATTATAAATATAATATTTTAGAACATTAAAAAATATGATATTAACATTTATATGAAATAATACAAGTAAATACTTTTTTATTTTAATTCAAGATATAAATTTGTATCGTTGTACATGTTGGTGGTTATACTTACCAAATAAAAAACAAGGCACAATCAATGGATGATTATGCATTAAAAAGTAATTATATTGGAATAATATCATTATTATAGAATAGTATTCATGTAATTTTTATGTTTTTAGGGTGTTTAATTATATTATTAGGGAGTAGGACAATTATAAAATATATAAAAAGAAATCTAAATGCATTTCATCAGGGATAAAATAGTCATCACGTATGAACGAGTGAAATTCTTGAATTCTATGGAAAAAAAGAAGCATATAAATTGGATTATATTTTTTGAATCATAATAATTGTTTAAATATCATAATTATACATTGAATCACCCCACTAAACCATCCATGTATGGATATTTTAAAAAATTAATCATTTTCAATATGGAGTCGGTGGTTCACACAAAACAGAAACAATTTTTATTATTTTGAATATTTGAAATGAATGTAAGAAATGGTTATCTAGTATACATAATAAAATTTCATTAAATTTTTATTATTATAAAATTATTTCAATGTGGGAATATTATATTTATAGGAGGAATAAAGATTCTAAAACAATATGAAATAAAAAATAAGTAATTGATAAATTTATCAAGCACCTTGGAAGAACTCCAATATATTTATGATTAAGGAGATTCTTGATATAGAGAACCCCCCCAAAGGATAATTATTGGGGTGGTGGGTGTTCATTGTTCTGTTTTTTTATTATTAGTGGTGTGGAGTATGTGGACCTATGGTGTTGTGATGGCCAATTTTATAAAGTAGAACAACATCTTTTTTAGTAATATAAGATAAAGACAGAATTCCTTGGTCATGTGGATATAATACTCTAAATAAATGGAGTGGGGAAGGTATAAGTTCATGTAAGGATGAAAAATAAATATACACACTTGTATTTGACATGTTTTTCTATCTATTAGTAATATATTATTAATTATACACTTTTTTGTTCTTAAAATCGTATGTAATGTTTCCTATATTAATTTACCTATAATGATTAAAATTAAATGTTTCGTTATTATGTAATTTTTATCTAAAATTTCAAAATCCAAAATATTATTTATAAAAAAATTTGAATTTAATAAAAATTAATTTCAAAATTTGGACACGTAACACATAAAAATAACTATTTTATTAAATGTATCTTTACAATTAATTATTATTATTAATGTAAAATTATAAATTTTTCCTAATTATATGAAATTATATAGTTATTTATTAAAAAAATAAGTCTTTTGTGGAATCCAAGGCAATTTAAATCTAAATTCAATAATATGGATTCCTACATAAATGAATTGTACCAAATTTTTTTATTAAACTAAAATATTACTAATGTTTCTAAAATAATCAACATGGTTATTATAAATTCAAAATTAAACATTTAAATTATATTTTAAAATGTATAAATACTTGATTTTTAATATATAAATGTTGTAGTGGATTCAAAATCATTATTTTGTTAGGCAATTTTCAAAAAATTAGCAGTATTTCAATCATCGATATTTTTCACTTATTACACCAAAATTATCCCATGTAACAATAATCCCAAAAATGAATCCTAATATGATTTTATATTTCTAATTAAAAAATGAAAAAAAATTCATAAAATTCAAATTAAATATTTAAAAATTTAATTTTTAATTAATATACAAAATATAAGAATATATTTTTTGTATCCAAAAACATGAATTTATATTTGTCTTAGTTAAATATCATATAAATTTCAAGTTTATGGAAGATTAATATATGATTTATAAAATAATACTATATTAAAAGTGTATGGATTATTTTGGATAACATAATATAACACTCTTAGAAAGATATCATTTAGAAGGAACATTAACTTTTATAATATAATTATTTTATCAAATTAATATATTCTACACTGGATTAGTGATTATTGCTTAGTAGATAAATTGTGATTATTACATATTTTTTATTAAGAATCTTCATATATATCACATAATATTTTATGTTGGTTGTCAATGTGGAGTAACACATTTCCCACATTAGATTTATTTAAAGATAAGATATATAGTAAATTATTATTGAGTTACATTCACCCACCTTAAATAAATTAATCACTCACACTTTAAATACCACTCACTAGTAAAGGGTTTGGGGGTGTCTATAAGACGTACATGACTTATGTTATTGTTTTTTAAGATGTATCAGCATTTTCAATTTGAGTTTGACAATGAAACTCGTCCATTCATTTTCATTTCACTTTATTGACCTTCTCTCAAATAATCTGGGTTATATTCACTACATTATTGATTGTTGGGAAGAATATAGTGGAAATATTTTTCCATGATATTTTATTTCTTGTCTTATAGTGATAGATGATCATAAGTTGATTTGACTAATTAAATTTTATTTCTCAATTTTTATTACTATTGAATCTATGTTGACATAAACAATATACTTCCATTATAAAATCAAATCATTTAAATAATATTGGAATGAATATATTTCCTATAGACATTAATATGTTTTGAAATATTCCCACATCATTAATTTTTCTAAAATGATAAATTCATTATGTGGTTACTTTATATTATTATAAAACATTCAAGAAACTATTTTCTAGATAATAATACAATCAATTAACACGTATAAAGATATTATGTAGAGGAAAATCATTCCTTAATTTTCATTATCCGCATCAACTGTAGTATTTGAAAAGATATTTTTTATAGATTCTACAAATGTTTATATTAATTTTCATCCCTTAAATCGGGGAATTGATTTTCAAAATTCCCAAACATCGTATGTTTGAAAAATTTTAAATTCATTATATTTTTTTCATTGATATTAATACTCAACTCATATCAATAGTCGTGTTCTTTATGGAAAATCATTAAACACGTTAATCAATATCATTTTCCATTGAGACTTTCCTAGGGGTTATTTTATTTTATTTTTTGTCCAGTAGAAAGTAGAATAATATTTTAATTACTAAATTCATTACATGATCATCTAGTAACTTTATTATCCACTTTTATGGTGTGTTTAAATTATTTTAAATACTCATAGTAATATAATAGTATGTAATTTCCAGGTGAGTAGAACCATAACATTTTCAACATCATCTTCATTAAAATTTGGTTGTTTCTAATGAAAATTAGAACATTGTCAATCATATATATTATCGACATATATTCTATTTTCACTGTTAATAAAAACAATATTGTAACACTAATTTATAAGGAAATTTAGAAATTTTATAAAAGGATTCAATGAACATAAAGGAATTAATTTATAATTTTCATGAACAACCAAATTTATATCTCTATGTTATTAAATATGTGTTATCCTTTCCCATTTCCTATGTGTGTATATATGAAAAAAATATTCATATCAAATATAAATTTTTATGATGAAAATATGGATTAAATTTAATCATATGTTCATACATGTCAAACTAGGTCTATTGTTTGGCCTCTTTATTTTCCCCAAGAAATGATTGAGTTAGAACCCAATGTGTTGGTCGCAGGATTACTAACCCTACTTAAATTTTTGATAGACCCTACATCGAATTATTGTATGGATATAAAAAATTCATTTTAGAGAAATCTGTACATTACCTTCTGTCAAAATTTTATTATGATATCATAAGTATATATAATTATCTAAATGATTTTCACTAATGTTATCAGGTCAAAAAAAACAAATTACTAAACTAATACACCAAAATTATTGATCCATGCTCTGATAAGGAATGAGGCACCCCTAGACCAGAACACCTTGTCCTGGTGTTGAAAATTATTACTATACACATGGAAATTAATACCGTGTGATATGACCTATTATAAACATGTATTTATGTCACATTATATTCATTAATTAATTATTGCATGTCACATGGAAAATAAAGTCCTTGGAATGGAATTTTTTGTGTATTTGGGGATTAGTTACATAAGAAAATTATTTTAGGAAACATGGGAATAGTTTTCCATAATTATAAAACGTTATATTCCGAAATTTAATACAAATAGGTTCTAATAACCATCATAAACTAGGTGATTTAACTATAAGATTGGTTTGAGATAAAATTATTAGTAAGGGAAAAGTAAAATAAATTTAGTCATTTTTTAAATCAAAATAATATGAAAAACAATAATACTCAAAGCAATATTTTATATGAAATAATATATAAGAAAAAAAGTTTTCATTAAGGAATAATTAAGTGACATGTACTCTCAATTGATTCAATCACATACAATGTCATAAGAATTCATAAAAACAATAGAGTAAACATAATGCATCATATCAAAACATATTAGTATAAAAAATAATTGAGTTATATAAAAAATGTATGAAATAATAACCCAAAAGATCAAGGATCACATCCTGATTCACTTATTATAATAGAGTATGAATCACTAAAAAGTTTCAATAAAAAAAATTGACTACGTTTTAATTACTCATTGTAATAAGAAATTGTAGAAGGAATCACTTGTGAATTCCCATTATAATTAATGCTTCCAAACAACTTCATGATTCCAAAAAACATAGTGGAGTAGTAATCACTTTATGATTCCAATTGTTGAGCGAGAATTAATACAAGATTTTCACAGTAATCTAATGACATCTGAACCATTACCCATTGAATTGGATGGTCATATAAGACCCTAATATCACATATCTATCATCCATATATATATAATCCAATAATATTCATTAAAAAATACATATCATTAATTTTCTAGTGGAAAATTTATTTCATCCATGATGGAATTTATAGAACATATCATATACAGAAATAGATCATTTAGGGTATCATAAGAACATATGAAAAATATAGCATAAGTAATGTTAGAGTATGTTCAAATAGATATAAAATAAAATTTTAAAATTTTTGATCAAATTAATTTATAAAACTTGATGAAATATTCCATTATGAAATTTCAGAAATATTCATAAATTTTGTACCATTAATATGAATTAATTCTCATTAGATAAAATATTTTAATAAAAATTTCAATAATTTTACGAAGTTTTTTATGGAATATATTTTTACCATTTCTAAAATAGAAAATGTTTTGTGTCACATTAAATTGTATTTTTCAAAAAGATAATTTTCAAACTATATAAAACATTAAAATTCAATATGATTCATCAGTAACATATGCATAATAAATACATAACATGTCTTCCTTTAATATTTGGAGTTGGAGATAAAAAATAGATACATGATAGAGTGATATTTTTTAATATTTTTAAAATTCCATTATTGAATCCTATATCATAACAAGGGTGATAAATGATTCATTTGACAATAGTTAAAGAGAAATTATAAGGTCAAAATAAATGAAAAATATTATGATTTCAAATTTTGAATACTATAAATTTGCAGGAAGAGGGAATATCGATATAGAATAATAGAAATAAATTAGAGGGAATATTAATTATTCATTATGTAAAAAAGTATTTTAAAAAAATATATTTTTAAATGAAATTTAGATGAAAAATAGAAAATATGAAATAAAATATCATCATAGAATAGAGTAGAACCATATTATAAAACCATAGTAAATTTAAAATAATTTTGACTCTATAAAAAGTATTGAGTAGCACAAAACAACATATAACACATGAAACATTTTTATAGACATTCCTAGAAATAGTGGGCATGAAATTGTTTTCAATTAAAAATAATAAATTTGTATTTATGAATTATATATCCAATAAGTTGTATAAAGACAACTCCAACTAAATTTCGTGTAAAACTAGGAATTGTCTCCATCAAATTAAATTGGGATGAAACAACCATAATTGTTTTCTTACATTCTGTGAAGGTTTATTAATCTCATTTAATGAAGAAATTTTCAAAGTAATCATCTATTTTTCATACTTATGCAAATCAACTTCAATATATGATATATAATTAGAATAGTTTCAATACATTTAGTTATTAATTAAATTCTATTTCTATAATCAAATAATAAATAATGTTATTTCTTTTTTCATTCCTTAATGTGATTATTATTATTCCTATTGATTGATAAAAAGATCATTTTTCTTATATTATCACTATTACTAAAATAAAAAAATATAATTATTTATAAACCTATTATTTAATTTCATTATAATTTTTTCAATGATTTTTGAATAGGGGATCGATGATGATCTTATTTTGTTAATTTTATTATGAAAAAAATATTAAATTTAAATAATGATATCAATATTTATATATTTATCAAATAAAAAAATAAATATTATTATTTTATATTTTATTTTAAATATTTTTATTATTATTTTCACCATAGACATTCTAGAGAAAAAAATATCATTCTTGACATAGGTGGTTAATCTAACCCCAATAAGAACATAATATAATTGGTTGGTGATTATGGTTAATAAAGGTGTAACACCCTATGCTTCCACGATACGTTTCTCTTTGAATAATACGATAGCGCGTGAAGTATACAACATTGAGTTCAAGAACACCATGACCTATCAAACTAGACATATAAAAAGAACATATAAGTAGTAATAACCAAATTTGAATTTTATATATACCATATAATTTTAACATCCTCATCATTCATTTCATTGAGAAAATATAAGAATAAATTCAATTTTGTAGATAAAAGAAGCATTTTTAAAAAAAATGCAACTTTCCCATATTTTAATGGGGAAACCTTTTTAAATAAAATATTTTACAATTTTATATATTAAATTTGATAAAATTAACTTCTTCGTTAGAATCGGGATATAAAAATTCCGTTTTCATAAATTTTAGGAGTTTTTCTGATAACATTTATATTTTGATGAATAATGAAAAATACTAAATTTTAATTGAAAAAAACATTTTTAATAAAAATAATTTATAGTGTTAAATGGTTTTGAAGTATAATAATATTATATTATTATCATTTAATCAAATTTTGGTTATTAGATGAAATGTTTCATTTAAATTAGACATAAACAGATATCAATCTTTTGATAATTTTTACTTCTAAAAAAACATGTTTTCTATTTTAAAAATGGGAATATTTTTTTAAATTAATTATTACAAATTAAATATTATAAATTTTTTTAAAATAGACATTATTTTTTAATTTTTAATATCAAAATAATCTATGGATGAGTTTTTGGTATTTTTCTAAAAACTTTCAATTTTTGATGAATAGTGAAAAACACTATGTTATTGTTTAAAAACTATATTTTATTTAAATAGTTATTTATTTAAATTTATTTTTAGGTCAAAATAGTTAAATAATACCAATATAAGTTCAATTTAATTCATTGGAGTCATTTTAAAATTAAATTAGTTGTATAGAATTTTATTGAACATTTTAAAGTCTTTTACCCACCTTCTTGGCACATTTACAAATTTGCATAAAATGTAATTTTTCGACTTTTGTGAATTGAATTTCAAAAATATGAGGGAAGATATTGAAATCGGTAACTAAAATGTTCTTCAATAGTATGAAAATAAATTTTGGTGAATTGTATCTTTTGAATTTTATTTACAATAGTTAAAAGTAAATAGGGTAATTAAAGGTAAAAATGATATTATAATTACCCTAACACATGTCCTGATTCTATTAAATGACTTTTTTTCAACTATAATCAACCTTATGAATTAAATGTGATCTTATTTGATCCACTTGTATTAGATTAGGACATTTATTATTAATATATTTAAAGTAGTGTTAAAATTGTTAAATTCCAATTTTTATAACTAAAACATTTTTAATATAAGTTTATACCAATGTTAAATTATAATATTAATATTCATCATAAATCTAAAAATATTTCCTACATAATAGTATTTTATTTATAATTTTTATACATTAAATAATTAAATTTATTTATGACACAATTATAATGCAGTAATTACATTATTATTGAATGATTAAAATAATTGATATTATAAATATTAATATAATTTAAAATTGAGACTTTTGATGTATTCCACAAATTTTATAGGTTAATATAAAATTTTAGGGTTTATGATAAATTATTTTGTGAAGTGATAAAGTTGTTATGACTTTCACAAAACCAAATACTAAATAGTGTCAAAATTGACATAAATGAGTTTTTAAAACAAATATTGTATTATTAATTGATAAAATATTATTAAAAATCTAAGGGTTAGAAAAAGGACTTAGAAAAAGTTATATATTTCAATAATGAAGCACTTGGGGTTCTCTTGTATTTTTATAGTATGTTTATTAACCATTTATTATAATAATACAAGAATACATGGTAAAAGATAAACTATTTAACTAAGAGTTAAATCTAAACAATAAGGATAATATGGTGACATATACCTTTATAAAACCAATTTTTTTGTATTTTTTAGACCCAATCCAACCTTAGACTCGAAATAAATCCTTTTGGAGCCATTATTAATCGAATATGATTGTATAATAAAATAATATTTCAAGCTTTTCCTAAAGTGACCCCACCTCTCTTATAAAAGGGTACTTCCCCTTTACTCAAAATCACACCTCCAATTCCATTAGGCCTGGCCAAAATCTGCTCAAATATCCTCCCAAATAATCTCACTTAAACCTATAGGCCTTACTTTGATCATAATTCAAACTAAGGATCCCTTTGAATAAATCAAAAGGAAGAACCCGAAGAAGAGGTAATAATTTCATCACCTCTTTGAATGAAATTTTCTTTTCCCACTTCCTCATTATTTTTTGTTTCCATTCCAAAATAATAATTATAGTACCTTATACATAATGTAATGTTATTATAAATATGTTACAACCATATTCATTATTCTATCCATCCTACGAATGACAAAGTCACCATAAGTGCGTACGTACGGCTTGTCGTCTCCATGTCGTGGTGTAGTTTTCTATTCAACACTACATCATTTGGACATGTATAATAATGAGTTTAATTGATGTAAATAATAAATATAACATGTTTATGATTATTTATATTTGATATACCATCCAATTAAATATGATTTCTCCATCAATAGAATTGTATTATCACTCGTGCGTAAGTACGGATTACCGTCTCCACAAACGCGATGAGATTCATTCCCCATCATAACCATTCAAGAATAATTTTCATTTTATGATTATAAATAATGTTTAAGAACTTAATATCATTATGTATATGAATCAAATAAATCCTATCCATACCAAAAATGACTTACTTAACAAAATATATAATGGAAAATGAATCAGTTAACACCCAAAACAATGTTACTTCTGAAATATTATTAAAGAAGCAATATTAGATGATCATATATGATATCATATTTAGGTATTTGGTTCTTTTATAATTTAATAAAAATTATTTCACCATTATATATGAGTTAATCCTACCATATACTAAGGAAAAGTACAAGGTATGGGGTTTTCATCTCACATTTTTTCCTGTGAGATTCATGCAATATTTTCCACTATTTCCTTTTATGTGGAATATATGCTACCAATTATTGTATTCATTGTGAAATATAGATTAATTTATGGGAATTTACATGTTCATTGTATGATCCTTATTTCATTTATTGTATGATTTGTAAGTTACGAAATCTATAAGGTAACTTCTAATTTTAATTTCTACTCATTGGGTTTTACAGACACTTCATTAATTATTTTACTCCAAGATTATGTGTGAAATCACTATTTATTTATTTACGTTTTAATTTACACTCCACTTTTTTTGGATATACTTTTTATACACATAATAACTCCATTGATAAATTCTCTAGTCATTGATATGAAATTGATAAGGGTAATCTTAACTCAATTTCCATTTATTGAGTTCGACATCCAAGTCATTGGTATTGTTTTTAAAGGAATATGTGTGAATGTACTTTGTTTTTTTACACTAAATATGCAATAATATTTAGTTTATTTAAATTTGTCACACAGAATTTTTTCATTTATTTATCCTTAATTTAAGGATATGGTCTTTACAAGGGTTTTCTTCTCAAATTACATTCCATTAAGACTTCTTTGTTATTATGCGCCAATTCACTTTTATATGGTGTATATATTGTAATTTGACATAGTATATCATGAATCAATTTATATTCATGATATTATAAATATTTTATAACCATTATTATTTGTATTAAAGCATCTCTCATTTGGTTAGGTACTCTAACTAAAAAAACATTTTAAATATTTTAAAGATTTATTCTTCTAAATCTTCTCATTAATGTCCATGTTTCAAAAATGGTTTTAATGATTTATTTATATTGACATAAATTTTTTAAAATTAAAATTCTTTTTAAATGTTTCAATGTTATATGGAACACTTTTATTCAAAAATAAAATTTTAATAGCTTCTTGATAAGTATTGAGAATTTTAAATGTTTTCAATAAAAAGAGGATATTTCTCTGAAATAGGTTTACTAATTATTTTCATCTATGTAAATATCCTTAATTATTCATGATTGAGGTTGATTTATTGTAATAAAATATTCTATATTGTATTTAATGAGTTATGTTTGACTATGGTTGTGCTATTTTTATACCATTCATGGGTTGTGGTTAAAATATTGACATTTCATATTCTAGTTCTAATAAAAATGTTTAGATTAAGTTTCAACCATTTAATATGAGGAATGCATTGGAATTAGTGATGGGTGGATCCTGTTATATCTCCTCGATGCATCGGTAGGTCTCATGAGACAAACTACTATCTTGGAACAAGGCCTTGAAAAAATATTATTTGTAGTCTTCGCACAAAGCCTTGACTATGTAGTAATGATGTATGACATTATACATTCCATCATTATGAAATTATCTATTGATATCACATGTGATTATCTGACTAGTAGAATATACATGTGAATAAGTAAATGGTGCTATTTGATTTATATTTTCAATATTATGCTGAATTTTAAGTTTAAAAGGATTTTGTTTTAGTCTTATATATTGCCTTAATTGTTTTGGATTATTTATAATAGTTTCCACTATATTTTTATCTTTACTGGGCATCTGAGATAACCCATTTCTTATGTTTTCTTTTTCCCAGGATGTGAAGAAGTATATTTTGATTGACGTGCAGGGACTAGTTAAGGGATATGAGTGTGTTCAAAGGAGACACATTCTTGTTTTTTTATGTAATATAAAACATATCTATGTATCTAGTAAATTAAAGGCTACTAAAGAAATTGGTCTTTTGAGACTTGATCTCTTCTGATCATGCCAATGTTATGAAACAATATAATGACTCTGGGTAACTAGGGTCGGGGCATTATAATTGGTATTAGAGGAAGTTTAGTACAAACCTTGAATGCTATATTTAGAAAAACTCCAATTAGAGAACAATACCCGAAGATAGACTTTGAGGATTAGTATAGAAGAATTTCCTAAAATTTAGGTAATTTAGATATTTTGGGTATTTTCCAAGAAATACATCCCCGTCAGGATATGAGCAAGTAGAGGCAGCTCTGGCACAGCTGTATCTTTGATTGAAAACTCCGACAAGGAGTTTCAGTCTTTACTCGGGGTATACTGGTACACAACAATGGGAATTTATACACTTTTGGTTATAAAACTCCCATGGGATATGCTTAGGATAATTCACATTTACATTACAAACCAATTTGAAGGATTTTAAAATAAGATCAGAATAAATAACCTTGATTGATCCTATAGTGTTTTAGATTGAAAATAATGTGTCATGATATTCTATAAATGATTTTATGACTATTTTTACTCTAACTCTACTTTCTGGTTTTAGTCTATGGATGGATTCCAATGAAGTCATAGTAACTTTGAACATGATGTACAATTTGGGAACGGTGGGGGAAATGAGAAATGAAAAGGAATTTTGATAGGTCTAGAAGTTATTTTATTCATTCCAAATAGATTTTCAAAAAATATGATCAATAAAATATACATTAACCAACTCCTGAACTCAACAAAGAAGATAAATGCATAAAATGATAAGAGATTCAGTAGTGGAGACCATGGAAAAAATATATCTCATTTTCCATTATGCTAGAAATGTGGAAGAAAACACCCAAGAAAGTGTCTCAATGGAAAAAATAAATAATTTTTGTGTTGGAAAGAAGGACATAAAGTAAATAATTGTCGAGGTAAAATGAAGAGTTTTATAAAAGAAAATAAAAATGATCCAAATAATCCATTTATAGTCATTTTAGATAAATGTAGGGGATATGGGAATTAACCGAGTCAATGTACAATTATATAGGATAACCTCTAAGTCAAGGAAGAACCTATGTGGAAATAAATGGACGAATTTTTTTTTAAAAGTATTAATGATCATTTTTATGGGATTTCATTGGAAGACTTTTCTCTTGTATGTGAAACCCTGCAGATTTTTATGTGAAAATGATATTTGAGGAAGAATTATCTTTTCTTTTATGGATATATTTTTAAAGAACTATTTGGGTTTATATGATCCATTAATTTGAGTCAATTATAGGTTATTACTTTTTGGGAAGAACATGGAAGGTATGAGATAACAATTGTGTTTAAAATATGTTAGGGTTATATTTAAAGCATTTATCTCATTTTTGGGAATTTTATAAAATTATATAGTTTTTGAAAAAGGTTAACAAATAGACCATGTGACAACCCGTAGCTTCGGACAAAGCTATGGGAATCTTACCCACAACAAAATTGATATTGGGATTTATCGCCTACCACTGGACTACAAGATGTCCCTAGTTAGTATGACTAATTATTTTTCGTTAAATGATTTTATTGATCAAGAATATGTTTATTCTGGGAACTTATTCTTTATTCTTAGTATAGGAAAATGATTTGGTGATTAAGTGATAAAAGTTATTTTGGAAGATGTTTTCTCTTTTAGGAACACTACATGCCTAAGGAAAATAGAATGATTTTATTTGAGGAGTAATGGTGGATTTTTATATTGGTAGAATGTATGTTTTTTGTGGACATTTTGAGATTTGGGTTATTTTTGAAAAAGGATTAACCTATCATAGAGAATATGTTATTAGGTTAAATACCTTTAAGTATGTGAGATTAAGATTATTCAATGTTATTTGGAGATAAATGTTAAGATTTATCATGGAAGAATATGTGATCAAATCCTTCGGAATTTTGGGTTTCCAAAATATTTTAGATTATTTTGATGAATTTTAAGGAATTTTTTTTTTCAATGGTCATTGTTGAACTTTGGGAATTGTTTATTTAATTGTTGTGATTAAGATTAGTATTTCTTTATATAAAGGATTGTCCTTTTGGGGATCATATGATATTTTACTAACCATTTTGGTTTTGGTTAATGTTTAAAGACAAGGGAGATATATTGTTAAACTTTTTTTGGATTATGTAATTCTCTAGAAGTTGATTCTAGCACATCAGGTGTGACCATGTAATCTTGAATACTTATCTTTTGGTGCGAAAGATGAGTTTGTGGTATAAATATGTTAAAGTATGGAACTCTACTTTTCAAGTATTATTATTCTTATTCTATGAATAAAATAATTCTTAAACATCAGTGAAATGATATTAAAACAAAAAATGTGTCATCCTAATACCTTATGTTTTTTTGACCTGATGATATTTTAAATCCTCATAGATTTATGGATTTGAGACCCTCAATTTTCCGTTCACTTTTTTGTGATTAATTAACCCAATCACTCCCTATAGATATTTACATTTTCCCTCCAATTATAATTTCCACCCTTGTTCTCCTATTGGAAATCTGAGATTGGTGGGGACTTTTTCATTTCCATCTCCCACTTATTAAAACTAAATTCTATTAACCATATTTTTGATTTGGGTTTTCCAAAAAGTTATCTTCTATGTTTTAATAATTTATTTGGAAATAAAAATTTCTAATAGTGAGGACGCAATTTATTGAAGGAGGGATTAATTTAACACCCCATGCTTCCACGGTGTGTTTATCTTTGAATAATACGATTGGGTGCGAAGTATGCAACACCGAGTTCAAATTCACCACGACCTATAAAACTATCCATTTAAAATTTTTTTATAAATAATAATAACCAAATTTTTAATTTTATATACTTCATATAATTTTAACATCTATATTATGTATTTTAGACATAATATAAGAACAAATTCAATTTTTTCTATAGAAGATGTATTTTTCAAAAAATGAAATTTTACCACCTTTTAATGGGGAACCCTTTTTAAATATAATATTTGAAACTTTTATATATTCAATTTTATAGAATAAAATTCTTCGTTAGAAGAGGGACATAAAAATTTACTTTGGATAAATTTTTGTTTCTTTTTTGATAACTTTCATATTTGGATGAATAAAGAAAAATACTGAATTTTAATTGAAAAGAACATTTTTAATCAAAATTATTTATAGTGTTAAATGGTTTTGAAGTACAATTAGATTATATTTTTATCATTTAATCCAATTTCAGTTATTGGATGTAACTTTATATTAAAATTGGACATAACCACTTATCAATCTTTTGATAGGTTTTACTTCTCAAAAACCCACTTTTTGGTTTTATAATGGGAATATTTTCATAAATTAATTAATACAACTTTAATGATTTGAATTTGGTAAAATAAACATCATTTTTTAATTTGTAATATCAAAATTATCTTAGAGTGAATTTTTGGTCCTTTTTGAAAACATTCCATTTTTATGAATAGTGAAAAATAGTGCGTTATTGTTTAAAACCTACTCTTTATTTAAATAATTATTTATTAAAATTTATTTTAGGTCAAAATAGTTACAAAATACATATATATGTTCAATTTAATTTATTGTAGTCATTTTATAATAAAACCAGACATATAAAATTTTCTTGAACATTTTAACGTCTTTTACCCACCTTTTAGGCACATTGGAAAATTGGCATAAAATGTAATTTTACCACTTTTATGAATTGAATATCAAAAATCAGAGAGACACGGTTGAAATATTAAAGTAAAATTTTGTTCAATAGGATGAAAATAATTTTTGTTGAATTGTATCTTTTGAATTTTATTTACTATAGTTAAAAGTAAATAGGGTAATTAAAGGTAAAAATGATATTCTAATTACCCTAACACATGTCCTAATTCTATTGGATAAGTTTTTTTCGACCAAAATAAACCATACTAATAAAATATGATCCTATTTGACCTTCTTGTATTAGATTAGGACATCTCTTATTATTTTCTTTAAAGAAGAGTTTAAAGTGTTAAATTCAAATTTCCATAACTAAAACATTTTTAATATCGGATTATAAATAAGATAAATTAGACTATAAAAATAAAATATAAATATAAAATTACTTCCAAAATAATGGTATTTTATTTATAATTTTTAGACAAAAAATAATTTAATTTATTTACGACACAATGATGATGCAGTAATTACCTTATTAATGAAAGATTAAAATAATTAATATTATAAATATTAATATAATTTTAAATTGAGACTTTTGATATATTATAAGAATTTTATAGGTTCATATGAAATTTTATGGTTGATTAAATAATTCTTTTTGAGGTTATAAAGTTGTTATTACTTTCACAAAAACAAAATACTAAATTGTGTCCAAATTGACCAAAAAAGAGTTTTAAAAAAAAATACTATATTATTAATTGATATAATATTCGTAAAAATATAAGGATTAAAAAAGGACATATATGAGGTTATATATATCAATAAAAAACTAGTTTGTGTTCTCTTGGATTTTTATATTAATTTTATTAACCATTTATTATAATAATACAAGAATTCGTGGTAAAAGTTAAACTATTTAACTAAGAGTTAAATCTAAAATATAAGGTTAATATGGTGATCTAAAACTTTCTAAAACCTATTGGTTGAGAGTTTTCCAATCCATACTCACCTTATAATTCAAATAAATCCTTTTTATCCATTATAAACTGAATATTATTGTATAATAAAATAATATTTCATGCTTTTCTTAAAGTGACCCTCACACCTCTTATAAATGGGTACTTCCCCTTCCCTAAAAATCACACATCAAAAGCAATTTTTCTCAGTCAAAACCTAATAAAATATCCTTCCAACTACCCTCACTTAAATCTATAGGACTTACTTTGATCAGAAGCCAGCCTAAGCAGCCCTTATGATCAAATCAGATGGAGGCACCTGAAGAAGAGGTTATAATTTCTTCACCTATATCGTAGTTCTTTTCATTTTCCACTTCCTCTTTCTTTGTTGTTTTCATACCAAAATAATATCACCAGTACATTATACATAGTTTGATGTTATTATAAATATGGTACAACCATATTCATTATTCTATCCATCCTATGAATGACAATGTCACCATACGTGAGTACATACAGCTTCCCATCTCTACATCATGCTGTAGTTTATTATTCAACACTTCATCATTTTGATGGGTTTAATAATGAGTATAATTGATTTTAATAATAAATATAACATGTTAATGATTCTGTATATATGATATACCATCCAATTACAAATTATTTTACCATCAATTGAATGGTTTGGTTGCTCGTGCGTACGTACGGATTACCGTCCCCACGAACGTGATGAGATTCATTCCCCATCATAACCATTTGTCCTGTCGTTTTACTGAAGGAATGTTATCAGTGTCCCAAATTGTTTTACCCTAATGAGTATAGTACTAGTAGGGGGTCTATCCATAGGTAAGATAATGTTATTCTTGTCTTGCTTAACGAGTTTGTATTTTTGACTCAGTGAAATTTACAGAATTTAGAGTCGATTTTTTAATGTTTGGATAAAAAGGTAATTGAAGTAAGATTTATTTAAAAAATTACTTGAAGAATAATTTAAAACATGGGATATTGGTTTTGGTTAATATATAAAATAAAAATGTGTTGGGGCTATGGATTATTTGGTGGTTTTTTATTAAATAAAATTGATTATGAGGTTGTCTTGTTCATAATAACCCAACTCTCTAGGTTTCAATTTGTAACAAGGTTTCCTTGGTCTGGTAAACATATGTTTTGAGCAGAGGAGACTGACTCCTTGGTCCAGTAGTCAGTGTTTCAAAGTTATTTATTTATCTTAGTCCATTTTTGGGTCGATGAATACATCCAGTGATCTTGGAAGTATTTATTGTTATTCTTCTTTTGAATACCTAAAAATTCTACCCGTGGTATGGATTAGAATTTTCATTAATAAGATAAATTGATTAAAGAAGATTAAGAAGAGGACAACAGAAAAAACACATTCATAACAAGTAATCTAAATTACAACTCTTTCATCACCCAAAACCCCAACAAAATGGGTTTTTAGTTACACATAGAAGAAAAGATAAGAACAGAATCCTTGATACCTCATGTGATCATCGCAAAAACTTCGAGGAGAGAGTGGCTCTTCGGTAGAATCATAGAATGGTGAAGTAGTTAAATAATGGTAGCATGATAGTATAGCTTGTTTCCTTTGGACCTTCACCCCATTTATCTGCCACTTGAATAGTAGGACAAGGCCTCTAGTTATAAAAAATAAAAGTACACGGTGTGTGTCCATAGTACAGGGCATGTACTTTTTTCCACATGATTTTTTCATTTTTTTTCTATACCATTATATGGCTTAACAGGCCATCTTTGACATGGGACATGGCGCCTCATGGTAGATAGATGTACATGACATGTAGTGCCACTACACACGGTGTATACTCTCTTTAATCGTCCACCAAACACTTGTAGAAGGGGAGACACAGTGTATAGATGCATGTACACGACGTGTAAACATCTTCCAGCCATGTCGGCATGTAGACTTCTTCTCAACCAGAAACTTCTTCTAGAATTCTATACACCATGTGTAGTTTTATTACATTATGTGTATATGTTTTGGGTAACTTTAGTATGTACTTATACAATCCAATTTGTGTCTGAGTCTGAGTGTACATGGAGTATATAATGTACACCTCGTGTAGTTGTTTGTTTTGCTCAGTTTTCCCCCTGATTGTGTGTTTGGACATAAATCACCTAAAAATGAATAAGATATCCAAAATCAAAGTATTTGTTCACTAATTAGTAGGTATTTTCTGAAGACATGTTCTTATTTTCACTAAAGTACATGGAAATTTATACACTAATTGGGTGCATCAAACTCCCCCATACTTAGTCATTTGCATTCCCTCAAGAAAATATCAAAATCAAATTAAAAAAACTATATTTTAAAAGGAAGGAATTCATTTAACCATAAATGTAAATGATATAGTCATAGGAGAAATTTTAGGAAAGGGTACAAAATAGTTTTGATTCATAAGATATTCTAATCATGCCTTATATATAATTCAACTAACTACATCATCTTCCTTTAAACTCATTTTTTCAACCTTCCAAAAATAAGCAAGCCACTTAATGATCTACCTTGCCAATAATATACTCAACACTCATAATATTTGAAATAAAATTTATTCTCAATCAAAGATATATATAGTCTATCCATAGGTTTGTAAGAAATCTAGTTCTCTACTTCAGAAAATTGATTTACAAAAATCATGAGGGATTTTCAATAAGGATCATATGTCTCTATAGCTAAGGGTTGGTAGGTAAAAATGTGTAAAATAATTGAAAAGGGAGGCTAAATTATTTAAATAATAGTGCATGATATTCAAAGTTATGCTCAGTGTAAAAACATCCTCTACAAGCTCTGTCAAATGATCTTATCACCACAATCTCCATATGTTATGTAGGCTTCACAAACCAATAAGTGAGTATAAGATTCCTTTGTCTGTATAATATTTTTTTTAACAGAACAAAGGATACCTTTTATAAATTCCACAAATAGGGGCTTTGAAGCCTTTTTTCCCTAAATAATCAAGAGGCTCTCCCCCATACTTAATTTCATGACAATTCTCAAACATTTGTCATGTACGGCTAAATCCATCTTTTAAGCTGAAGTGAATAATCATGAAAAATCATAAAATAATTAGGCTAGGAAGGTAAATAGGCGGGTAATATGGATTCTTATAAAGGATTTTCAAGGTTTCTAGGGTCTTTACTAGTATTAAGTGTAGGGTATCTCTCAAGATAAAGGGGTTGAAACAATCTAATGCCTCAATTATTTTAATGTACTTCAAAAATTCTTTATGTTTTGAAAAGAAAAACATACGAATTCTGGTAGTTATGTATATCCTAAGAATCTCTCAAGAAATAGGGTATTAGAAAGAATAGGACAAATGGTTTAGAATACCTCTGAGAAGTGGGAAAAACAAATAAAGAGACAATGAGGTCGTGACTTGAATATAATTATTTAGCCTAAACAATGAAATTGTCCTTGGATTACAAGTTGCAATTTAAACTATATCAGCAATCATTTTAAAACACTTACGAACCAAAATAATCATGAAACTTTTAAAAATTTACCACATTTAGATTTATTATTAAGAAATATGATTAACCATAATTTCTTTATGTTTTCAAATATATCTTCCAATAATGATGTCTCCTAGATAATGATAACGGAAAAGACTAAAGTGGTCGAGAGGTGCTCCCCCATACTTAATATTTCATGTGGTCCACCAAGTTCCCTATAAAGATGGATAAGAGAATGGTGGAACACAACAATGGTCCCGAATGAGGGGTTGGAAAGAATGAAGTAAATTGAGAAAGAAAAAGAAAACAATAGAAGAAGGGTAAAACAATACTCCCCTAATGCATAGGTGAAGAAATATGGGAGGTGGTGGATAAGTATATCCCAAAGCATGATAGAGTACCTATGATTATAGTGGAGAGAGAACACTATAAGAATACACAACATACATAGGGACAAGATATCAGAAATGTATATATAATGAAAAAAATGTGTCAAAAAATGAGTCAGGGGGTTGCCTCAGAAGAGGAATCATTCAGTACAAAATAGGTGGGAGAGAAGGATTAGGAGCCACGGAAACTAGAGGCTCAGAATCTAAACTCGGAAGAGAAGTCGTAGGAGTGAGATTCGTTGGAGTTGGATTAGGAATAGGAGGCTCGGTAGCGATCCCTGTACTAGAAGTAATAGTGGCAGAATTTGCGCCCATAGTAGAGATGAGAATGGAATCACTGACTAGTGCAGTAAATGGAGGTGGAGCGGAAGAAAAAGGTCTGAGAGACGAGGTAGGGGTAGGTGGAAGGGGTAGTGGAATACCTTGATGCTGAAGAAGAAGCCCCAACATCTACTCAAGTCAGTCCTGACATCGATCGAGACAAACCAAGTGCTGCTCCACCACAGTTAGGCGGGGGGAAAAGGGGATATTGATCGAGGGTGTAGAGGTAGGTGAGGAATTCGAGGAAATAGAAGAAGGAAGTTCAGATGAAGGGGGTGGGGTGAAGAAGCTCAAAGAGGTGGAGAAGGATGAGCACGTACATCGGTGGGGGAAGGAGGGTTAGTTGGTGGTCGGGGTGGTTCCTGAGAAAGGTCTTAAGCACCCCATTCTTCCAGACCAATCCCTTGAGAATAATATTTAGAATGTCCAACCAACGGGGAGAACCTAACCGGTAATGGGGAAGAGAAGTCTCAAAAACCCCGAGGTGGTGGGCGAGGTGATTGGCGTAAACCCCACTATTCAGGTTTCCCAGATGGCCTATAAACATGGCATGGAAATAAGAGGCTGCAAGGTAACGGAGGTCCAAGTAGTCTTGCCAGATGACATAAGTGAGGTTCTCTATGTCACAACCTGTCATTACCCCCATATCCTCATGGTGGGGAAAAGGATGGTGCTAAATCCTTGGTGGGTGAAGCGGAGGATAGGGTCAGCAATGAGTGTACTCTAATGGGAAGTGGGGGTTATCGGTGGTCAGGCCTGACAATCTCCCACCACATGGAAATGTTCTCAGAGTGCTCTGACCGGGTCAGGGTGGGGATAGGGGGTGGGGTGATTTTATGAGGATAAAAACTGCTCTCTGGGCCAATCTTGGTCATAGTTAGGGAGAAGGCCCATCCTCCTAGCCGAAATCAGACCACAAGGACCACATCCCTAGGCGTCTCCTGGTACTCGGGCCCATCAAACTCAAAGGAAGCAGCAAACTCCAAAAATAAATCATAGAAAATAGGAGTGATAACCTAGAAGATTGTGAGTAATGAAGTGTGCCTGAGGAGATCCTCCAACTCTCCATAGATACCCAGCTGGCAAGGGATGTTACTATCCAGATAGCGGCTGCTTAACAGAATTGGGAGGTGCGGGAAATGTCAAACTCTTTCATGGTCCAAGTCGGTAATTGGGAACAACATGCAAAGGTATGGGACACTAGCAGGACCTGACCCATGTGGGATAGCAGTAGGGGCTTGCTCAGGGGGTTTATCAGCTACAGTAGATAGAGGCTCGCTGGATGGGGTGGCTGATGATGGACTAGCGGTGACTGAAGAGGGCGTGGGAGGTGTGGCAGCCGGTGGAGAAGAAATGATGGTTCTTGGAGGCTCTGTGTGGGATGGTGGAGGTGCGGTGGTACTAAGACCAACTTCTACAGAAAAGGTGTGTGGTGGAAGGATAGCCAGCAGAGGAGGCTGGTACACCGGATAGTCCTGAGATGGTAGTGTCGTGGGATGGAGTTGGATCTAATGAAAAATGGGCCTCTTTCCCTTAGTGGCAGAGGTGGGACACTTCCCACATGAGGTGTCTTTGTCTTCCATATCTTGAAAAATAAAGAAAAACCAAACATAAGAAAAAAAAAGAAAAAGAAAAAGAAGAAAATGTGAGAAAACTGAAAAATAAAATAAACACAGTGTGTATATCCATAGTACATGACGTGTATTGAAAGCGTGTTAACATCCAGTGTTCTTTGGATAGACACACCGAGTGAGAATGGAATAAACTAGTGAAGGATACACAGTGTGTACTAAATATACACACCGTGTTCATGCAAAGTGGTCTTAGTCATGGGTTGTAAAAGACACGGCCACCATCTAGCAGACATAAAATCACAAGACACGTTGTGAGAGAGGAAAAAATGGCGTGTTAAAGAGTAGAGGTTATATGGCCGTGTGAAATGCTATACATGGGCTGGCTGAAAGAAATGGTAGGAACATCGTGTACTGAACAGACACACTGTGTATGTGAACACGGTGTGTGAGGTCATGTGAAAATGGTAATCGGTCATGATGGGGGCCGGAACACGGTGTGTACCGAACATACACACCGTGTATTTTCAAATTGTGAAGCATTCGGTGTGTGGTAGTGTACATAAGTACATGACGTGTGTTTTTCAAATTGTGCCCTTGTATCGTAGGAACTTAACGGTTGGCCGATCCACAATCACCTTAAAACCTATGAAAACATGAAATAAATGGTGTATAAGGGCATACCTGGACTGAGGATCATAATGTAGTAGAAATCATAATCTAAAACGCCTAAAATCCACGGATTTTGATAGTGGAGGCCAAGCGGAGTACGAGAGATGAAACGGGGAGAGGTGGGGTTGCGCACGACACGAGCTGAGGCTAGTTGGGGCGCAACTTTTTTATCCAAGATACATGGCTTGTAGTCTGTTGATACACGACGTTTACCACATTGTTTTTAAATATATACATATATAGATATACTATTATTATGGTAAACTATATGATAATTAATAATAATAATTAAAATAAATAGAAATATATATATATATATATTCAAAAATAAACTATTCACGTAATATATCGGTAAATACATGTTCTGTGTTCTAAAATTGGGAAAAGAGAAGTACAACCTTTGGTCTGGTGCATGGGCTGAGGTTCGAACCGGTTATCTGACATTCTGAACGGAAGCCCTCAACCACTGAAGCAAAGGTTATACTGCTGCTCCTATTTATTATTTAAGTATATTTAATGTATAAGGACTATAGTACATGGGAAGAAGGAAATGTATGGTGTGTGGTTGTTAATTATACAAAAAAGGATAAAGCAGGTAGATTAGCCGAGTTTGGACCCGGGTCTTTTGGATCCATGGTCGAGACACTGCCAATCTGCCAACTTCACCCACATGTATTTCTTTTATGTCCAAAATCCATTTTGTTTAGTAATGAAATCATAGAACACATGATTCATATCAGAAGACATGAAATGTGGATTTATTAAAAGGGAAAAATATAGAAATTGGGCAGTTGTCATGATTCAAACCCGAGTCTTCTACAACTGGGTTTGGAACTTGGCCAACCGATCCATCCCCATCATGGGTTTTCTTATAAGAAAAAAAATATATAATATGAAAAATACCTCACACTCCATGTAATAAAACATGAAGATAAAAGGGAGAAACCTCGTGTTGAAGGTAGGTTAGGAGAGATTCGAACCAGTGACGGGTCCAATAAACTCCAGTGACCTTACCAATAGAACTAGCATCATCCCTATTTTTTACTTAGTTAAACTATTTATTTATAATAATTATAAGATAAAAAAAGGAAAAGGTACACGCCATGTTGATAAGTGGAACACGATATGTATACTCTGGGTTGCCTCCAAGGAAGAACCTTTGTATTTATGTCGATGGCTCGACAGACTTACCTTTACTTTACCTGAGATGTATGTTAGACAACGTTCCCACTATGTCCTCCATGTGATATTAAATCTTCAACAGCTATCCATTCACCTTGAACGGTTGACCATCCTCTCCCGGAATTTCCACCACTCCATTATGGAATACTCATATGACTCTAAATGGCCCTGACCATCTTGACATTAACATCCCTGGGAAAAGTCGAAGATGAGATTTAAAAAGGAGTACCTAATCACCAGGTTGGAAAGATTTTCATGAAATCATCTGGTTTTGAATTTCTTTTTTCTTCCCCTTGTACAGCTTGTCATTCTCATAAGCCTCTAATCTGATTTCACCATGTTCCAATAGTTCGAAAATACACTTCTCTTCAGCAGCCTTCAGATCAAAATTCATAGACTTGATGACCCAGTAGTCTTTGTGCTCTAACTCTACCGGGAGATGGCATGAATTTCCATAGATGAGGTGGAATTGGAACATCCCTAATAGTGTTTTGAAAGCAGTACGATACGCCCACAAAGCATCATTTAGATTCTTAGACCAGTATTTCCTCATATTGTTCACTATTCTCCCCATAATTTTCTTGATCTCACAGTTGGAGAGCTCCACTAATCCCCTGTATAGGGGATGGTATGGTGTCCCCATATGATACTTTACTCTATAATTCGACTATAATACTTTCATCAATGTGTTGTCAAAATGGGTCCCTTTGTTGCTGATTAGTACACTGGGAACACCGAACCTATTGAAAATATGTTTCTTTAAAAATCCCATGACTACCTTGGTCGTGTCGTGTGCTGTAGCATCGGCTTCTACCCATTTGGAGACATAGTCGATGAAAACCAGGATGTAAGTTTCCCTACAAGAATAGGGGAATGTTCCCATGAAATCTATGCCCTAGGTGTCAAAGATCTCAACCTCTAGGATGGGGTTCTTGGGAATCTCAGCTCTACACCCCACATTACCTGTTCTCTAGAACCGATCGCAACAGGAAACAAATTCTCACGCATCTCTATGCATGGTGGTCCAGAAAAACCCAGATTGCAGGATCTTTTCTATCATACGGTTAGGACCATGATGTCCCCCAATTGGTGAGGCATGACTGAATTTCAAGATTCCATGAACTTCTATTTCTGGGAAGCAATGGTGGATCTCCCCATCTCTATAGGATCAGAATAGTAGAGGATCTTCCCAGAAGAACCTCTTTACAGCAGAGAAAAGTCTCTTCCTTTGCTAGAAGGAGTGGTCAAGGTGAATGAAACATGTAACCAGAAAATTAGCAATATTAGCATACCAATGTCTAGGGGATTCATTGACTGTAAATATGTGCTCATCATGGATATTTTACTTGATCTACCGATCTTCCTCTTTCTCTAAATGAGGCATCTTTAAGAGATAGAGATGATCAGCACCAACATTTTCTCTCCCTTTCTTGTTTTGGATCACCAGATAAAATTTTTGTAGGATAAGTACACATAGAATTAGTAATGGATTTGCGTATTTCTTGTTCAACAGGTACATTAGTGTTCCATGGTTATTGTAACCAATAAATTTAGATAGAACTAAGTAAGAATAGAACAAATCAAAAGAGAACACCACTTCCATTATCACCTTTTATATGGTGTTGTAATTCATCTATGCATCGTTGAGCATCCATATGGCATAATAGATGGGTTATAAAATTATGTCAAGTTGATGTCCCAAGACTGCACCTAATGCGTAGTCGCTGGCATCACACATCACTTCAAATTATTCCTCCCAATTGGGATCAATCATCCCTGGAGCTTCCTCCAGGAACTACTTCAGGTGCTCAAAATCTTTGTTTCATGGATCATAGAACTCAAATATGGAAATCTTATTCAAAAGATTGGTGAGGGGCTGAGCAAGTTTTGAGAAGTCGCGGACAAACTACCTGTAGATGGCTCTGACGGATGTCAGAATAAGAAGTTGTGAAATGACTTTTTTCTTTTCTAGGTCCACCTCTATAACCTTTGCTGAGATTTTGTGGCCAAGGACAATGCCACTTTGCACCATGAAATGACACTTTTCATAGTTCAAAACCAAGTTAGTGTTCTCAAATATTTCCAGAACCAACTCCATATGTCGCAAACAAGTGGTGAATGAATTTACCTAAATGGAAAAATCATCCATGAATGCCTCCAGGATCTGTTATACCATGTCATGGGAGATAACCAGTATACAGAGCTGGAAGGTGGTGGGGGCGTTTCACATGCCAAAGGACATCGTTTGATAAGAAAACTTTCTTTAGGGGTAAGTAAATGTGCTTTTCTCTTGATCCTCTAGAGTAATGGAAATCTACTTGTTGTTGGAATTGCTGTCGAGGAAGCAATAAAAGTTGTTCGCCGCTTGTGTATCTAGCATCTGATCCATGATGGGTAGGGGAAAATGATCCTTCCTCATGGTGTCATTCATCTTATTTTAGTCCACACAGACTCTCCATCCCATGCCAGTGTGTGTGGGGATGGGCTCATTCTTATAATTTGAAATCACAATGATACCCCCCATTTTGGGTATCACTTCTAGGGGACTCACCCACTGACTATCTGAGATAGGATAAATGATGCCTACATCCAATAACATAATTACCTATTTCTTCAAAACTTCCTTTATAGAGAGGTTCAATAGTCATTGTGGTTGTCGATATTTCTTCGCATCCTCTTCAAGAAGTACCTTGTGAGTGAAAATGGAAGGGATGATGCCCTTAAAATCTATATCTATCCACCTAATAGCGTGCTTCTACTATTTTCAAAACCTGTAGAAGTGCATCCTCCTACTCTTGTGACAGTGGTGCACTAAGTATGTCAGGAAATATTTTGTGGTCTCCCAAATACCCGTACAAAATAGATGATGGAAGAGGCTTCAGTTATAGTTTTGGTTCCTTTAGAATCAAATGCACAAGTTGTTTCACCTTTTCCCACTCTATAATATTGGGTATAACTGCACGTTTCCAGTAGTGGACACCATAGCCTTCTAGGAATTACAGATCTACTATTGCTTTGTCAACTAGAATGTCTGGAATAATAAAGTTATTTGAGGTAAAAGTGCTTACCAGATCATCCCCTTCTTTACTCATGTGATCATCCATTGTGGCCCCTGCATAACAACCATCATGCTCTAACAATGATGCATGCATGAAGTATTTGAGGACATTGTAGGAGACTTATTCTTCTACTACCTAGAAAATCTTCTCCCTCTGGTTCAGGTCGATCAGTACCATCCTAATGGCCAAGAAATTCCTTCTGAATATGAAAGGTTCCTCCTGGTCTTCCACCATGTCGAGGATGATGAAATCTGCAGGAAGGATTAGCCTACCCACTTTGATCACCACGTCCTCTATTAGCCCTTCAGAATATTTGATGGATCATCCTGCAAGCTAAAGTGCTACTCGGGTAGGATTCAGGTCGTTCAGACCCAGATTTTTAAAAACTACGAGGGGCATAGGGTTGACACTGGCCCCTAAATTGCAAAGGGCCTTCCCAAACTCACATGGTCCAATAGTTCATGGAATAGTGAAGCTACCTGGATCCTAGAGTTTGGGAGGAATCAAATGTTGGCCGACTACTGAACACTCCTTGCATAGGGAAATGGTTCCTAGATCCTCAATATTTCTTTTGTTGGAGAAGATATCCTTCATGAATTTTTCATAAGTGGGTATCTGCACCAGTGCCTCTAAAAATGGAATATTGATGTGCAGCTTCTTGAATATGTCCCTAAAATTTCTGAACTAGTGGCCCATCTTTCATTGCTTTATCCTATCCGAGAATGGTAAGGTAGGCACAAAGGGTTTGACAACCTCCTTCCCTTTATTTGGTGGAGCCCCCATCAGTGGGATTTTGGATGAGGAGGGGTCTGGAACTGTACCTTTTTCATTATCAAGGAGTGTACGTGATCCTGGCTATGTTGGTTCCTTCTGTTGTAGCTCCCTTCTACTCTGTAGTTTAATGACATGAGCCTCCTCCCCCAGGTTCTTCTATTTTCTACCCTGTAGTGTACTGAGTTGCCTCCCCGAGAGTTGGTTTGCCAGCTGGCCAATTTTTTTCTCCAGGCCTTGAATGGAAGCATCCTGATTCTGGAATCAGGACTCAGTAGTAGATATAAATTTGTTCCTGAGGTCCTCTAACCTTGAGGTATTCTTCTTCTAAGTTGGATGTGCATCTGGTGGAGGTGGTGGGTGCCATTACTACTATAAGCGAGGGTTCTGATACCCTTTCTATAGATAGGAGCCATGTGGGGATTGCTGCTATCTCAGGTACAATGTCTAATAAAGAGGCTGACCATAGATGGGCGGTCACTGGGGCAGAGGATTCTACTTTTTTTCCCCAACCTGTGTTTTGTTGGTCACGCCATTCTGGGATCTGGTACTTCTAGTACTAGTTTGGCCCTCAGTTTTGGGAAACAAAGATCACCTCACTCATCGAAGGGCTGCCTTTAGAACCCGGAAATTCTCCCATGAAGTGGTTGTAACTACATTCTCCGCACGCCAGATGGATGGTCTCATGTACATGGGACACCCCCTTCATATTGAGTGCATAAATCTTTTGGGACATAGCATCCAACTTGGAAGCTAGCATAGTTGTGGCATCAATATTAGGCATACCTCATTTTTGTGTGCCCTGCTCGAAATACCACGAGATGTTGTTGGTAGACTTTTCTTCCAATAGTTTGAAAAGTTCTTCAGGGGACTTCCCCATAACTGTACCCCCAGTTGCAACATCTACCATAGACATTGTATTCGTCGTTAGTCCTCTGTAAAAGGTTTAGACTTGCATCCAAAGTGGGAGTTCATGGTTTGGGAATTTGCACAACATCTCCTTGAAGCGCTCCCATGATTTGTACAATGACTCTGACTCTTGTTTTTGGAATTTTGGTATTTCGTTCCGCAATGTTACCATTTTTTGAGGGTGGGATGTATTTAGACAGGAACTCCTAGGCTAGCTCCTCCCAAGAAGGGATAGATCGTTGCGGAAAACCTTTAATACAGTCTTTCAAATTATACCTTAAATAGAAGGGGAAAAGGAGAAGAAAAATAGAATCCATGGACACTCCATGGTAGCATAACGTGTCACAAACCTCTAGAAAATTGGAGAGGTGGGCATTGGGGTCCTTGTTGGGAAAGCCGCCAAACTGAATGATGTTTTGGATCAGCTGCATGATAGTAGGCTTGATCTTGAAGTGTTGGGCCTGCACCGATGGATAGATGATGCCTATTTCCACTCCATGAATAGATGGCAGGTCGTACTCTATAAGAGTACGGAATGGAGGTGTATGATAAGGGAGTGGAGCCGACATGTATTTTGGTTTGGGAGGGGTGAAGTTCATCCCCTGACCTGGCTGTAAAAATGGCATCTGCTCCGGTTGGAACTATTGGAGCTACCGCGGGTCATACCCTATAGTAAGTGGAGCTTGTTGGTTCTTGTCGTCATCTGGACCTAACAGTTGTCCAGCTCCTTGGGCGGTAACTAAATTTCCTTCTTTGTTCTATGCCATTGGATTTTTTTGGTTGTGCTCGGCCATGAGTTCTCATTGTCGCCTCAAGAGTGTCTGTTTGATCTTTGGGTCAATTGGGAAAAACCCCGATGACTCAGCGTTCTTAGAACGAGTGAGGTAGTAGCTCATACACCTATATACCTACACAATATGAAACAAACCAAGCTTAAATGAGAAAAAATAATGATAAAAATAAATGATATTATAAAAGAGATTTTTGGGAATTTATAATTTTTATTTCCACTAAAATTTAATTCAAATTTAATTAAAACAAGAACAAAATTAACTTTTCATTATTCCCTCACAACGTCGCCAAAATTTGGCCCATTATTTTACCAGTTTTATGTTATCGGTGTCCAAAATTGTTTTACCCTAACAAGTATAGTACCAGTAAGGGATCGATCCCAGGGAAGAAGAATTTATTCTTGTCTTTCTTAACTAGTTTGTATTTTTGTCTTAGTGAAGTGTACTGAATTTAGAGTATATTTTTATTATTTTTTGGATAAAAATGTTATTTAATTTAAATTTCATTATAAAATTACTTGATGGATAAAAGAAAATATAGGAAATTTGTTTTGGTGCAAATATGGAGGAAAAATATGTTACAGCTGTGTATTATTAAGAGGTTGTTTATTTACTAAAATTTATTATGAGGTTGTGTTGTTCATAATAACCCAACTCTCTGGGATTCAATTTGTAACAAGGTTTCCTTGGTCCGGTAAACTTATGCTTTGAGATAAGGAGACTGACTCCTTTCTCTAGTATTCAGTGCTTCATAGTTCTTTCTTTGTCTTAGTCAATTTTTGAGTCAATGAATACGTCCAATGATCATGAAAGTATTTATCTTTTTTCTTCTTTTGAATCCCTAATACTTTTTCCCTTGGCCTAGATCATAATTTTCAGTGATAAGATAAAGTAATTAAAGAAGAATCATAAGAGGCTATAAGAACAAACACATTTATAACAAATAATCTAATTTAAAACTCGTTCATCACCCATAACCCCAACACACTGGGTTTTTTGTTACACATAGAAGATAGGATAAGAACAAAATCCTTTATACCTGATGTGATCATCGTAGAAACATCGAGGAGAGAGTGGATCATTGGTAAAATTATAGAATGGTGAAGTAGTTAAATAATGGTAACACAGCAGTAGAGCTTATTTTCTTTGGACCTTCACCCCTTTTCTCCGCCACTTGAACCGGAGGACAAGGCCTCTATTTATTGAAAATAAAAGTACATGGCATTTATCCAAAGAACACAGTGTGTAATTTTGTCCACGCACTTTTTTCATTTTTTTATCTTCCAATAGGTGGAAAAACACATTGTCTTTGAAATGGAACACGATGCTACCTGATAGATAGATTTACATGACATGTAGCGCCGACACACATGGTGTGTACTCTCTCTACTCGACCACCAACCACTTCTAGATGGGGATACATGGTGTATAGAAGCGTGTACATGGTGTGTAACCAAAAGCTGGCTACATGGGTGTGTAGACTTCTTCTCAACCACCAACTTATTCTAGAATACTATACACAGTGTATAGTTTTAGTACAAGACATGTATAGGCTTCTGGAAACTTGGGCATGTACTTTTCCAAGCCAATGCATGTCTGAGTCTGAGCGTACATGGTGTATATTATGTACATGCCGTGTAGTTGTAAGTTTTTCTCAGTTTTCCCCCAGTTCTTGTGGTTGGCCAAAAATCACCTGAAAATGAACAAGATCACCAAAATCAAAGTATTTATTCACTAAGTAGTAGGTATTTTATAAAGACATGTTCTTATTTTCATTAAAGTATGTAGAAATGTATACACAAATCAGTTGCATCACCATTCAAGAATAATTTTCATTTTTATGAATAAAAATAATGTTTATGAAATTGATATCATTCTGGATATGAATCAAATACATCCTATCCATATCAAACATGACATACATAACAAAACATATAAAGGAAAACGAATCAGTTAACACCCAAAACAGTGATACTACTAAAATATTATTAACAAAGTAAAATGATAAGATCATATATGATATAATATTTATGTATTTGGTCCTTGTATAATTTAATAACAATTATTTCACCATTATATATGTGTTTAACCTACCCTCTACTAAGGAAAAGTACAGCGTAAGGGGTTTTCATCCCTCTTTTATTCCCATGAGATTCATGCTATATTTGTCACTATTTTCTTTTTAGTGGTATATGTACTGCCAATGATTTTATTCTTTGTGTAATATACTTTAATTTATGGTTATTTACATCTTCATTTTATGATCCTTCTTTAATGGAGTGTATGCTTCACATGTTACCAAATCATTAAGGGAACCTCTAATTTCAATTTTAACTAATTGGGTTTTTTGCACACATCATTGATTATTTTACTCCAATATTATGTATGAAATCACTATTAATTTATTTATTTAGTAATTTACACTCCCCTTTTGTGTATATAATTTTGATACACACAATCACTCCTTTGATAAATTCTCATGTCATTGATATGTTGTTTATAAGGGTAGTGTTAACTCAATTTCCATTCATCGAGTTAAGCATCCAAGTCATTGGTTTTGTTTTAATAAGAATATGTATGAATGTACTATAATTGATTTTCAATGAATATCCAATCATATTGAGTGTATTTATATTTTTCACACATAATTATGTCATTGATTTATCTTTAATTTAAGGATACAGACTATATAAGGGTTTTTGTCTCAATTTACATTCCATTGAGACTTCTTTGTTGTTATGCACAAATTCACTTTTATATGGTGTATATACTGTACTTTGACATAGTATATCATGAATCCATTTATTATCATGATATTATAAATTTTTTATTACCTAAATTATTTGTATTCAATCATCCCTCAATTGGTTAGGTACTTTAACAGAAATATCATTTTAAATGTTTTAAAGATTTATTCTTTTAAATCTTTCTCATTAATGTCCATGTTTTAAAAATGATTTTATCGATTTATTTATATAGACATGAATGTATTAAAATAAAAATTCATTTTAAAAGTATCAAATTGGTATGGGACACTTTTATTGAAAAATATATTTTTAAGAGCTTCTTGATAAATAGTGAGACTTTTAAATGTTTTCAAGAAAAAGGGGGTATTTCACTAAAATAGTTTTTGTTGTCATTTAAATTTATGACAATATCCTTGATTGAGGTTGATTTATTACAAAAAAATCTTCCATATTGTATTAAATTAGTTATTTTTTGGCTATGGATGTGCTATTTTTATACCATTCATGGTTTGTGGTTAAAATATTGACATTTCATATGCTAGTTCTAATAAAAATGTTCAAATTATGTTTCAACCTTTACATATGAAGAATTCATTGGACTTAGTATGTGACGGGTGGAGCCTTCTATAGCTCATTGATGGATCAGTAGGTCTCATGAGATAGACTTGTTTCTTAGCACAAGGCCTTGACAAAATTTTATTCGTAGTCTTGGCACGATGCCTTGACTATGTGGTTATGATATCCAGAATTATTCATTACATAATTATGAAATTAGCTATTGATATTACATGTGATTATTTGACTAGTATAAAACCATGTGAATAATTAAATGGAACTATTTGATTTATCTTTTCAATATTATGTTGAATTATAAGTTTAAAAGTCTTGTGTTTTAGTCTTATACATTTCCTTAAATTTTTATGCTTATTTATGATAGTTTCCGCTATATTTTTATCCTTACCAAGCATCTGATCTCACCCCTTTCTTATGTTTTCTTTTTCCCAGGATGTGAAGAAGTATATTATGCTTGACCTGCAGGGATAGGTTAAGGGATATGAGTGTGTTCAAAGGGGACACATTGTTATTGTTTTTTGATGTAATGTAAAACGTATGTATGTATCTAGTACTTCCAATACTACTAATCTAATCGGTCTTTCGAGACTTGATCTCTTGTGATCATGCCAATGTTATGTAATAGTGCATCGAATCTAGGTAACATGGGTTGTGGTGTTACAAAAGGGATTAATTTTTCATGATTAAATTATTATATAAATATAATTATATTATGTATCTATTGAAAATGTTCTTGATAATATTTAATATATTTGGATCAAGAATAAATTTCATGGTAAAAAATAGAAAACATTTCCGGTAACACTCTATAATTTAAAAATATGAACATCTTGTTTGATAGTATATATGACACAAAACCCCAATATTATTATATTTCTTATTAACCTAATAAATTAATTTTCATTCATTTATAATAAATTCAATCTCCATGATATCTTGCAATACAAATAATAATGATTTTAAACAAAAACAAACACCCTATTAAAATATTTATTTTTAAAACCAGGTAGTTATAACATAAAATTTATTTTAGTAGGTATAAATAATACTAATTTTTTTTAAAAAATAATGCTAATATATTTATTTAAAAATATTAATCATATGATTCAAAAAGAAATGTTTTATGAAGAAAAATACATTACAAAAATGATATTCAGTCACACTTTACGATGTTGATTTAACATTATTTTTTACAACATTTAGAAACATTATCTAATAATATGAGATTAATTTTTTAAATATTAATATATAAATTTTCTTTTGGTGTATTTCTGAGCTTCTTATGAAATATTTCTTTTTTCATTGAGTCGTGAAAATTAGTGATTTTTATCAGAAGCTGCATTTTGATTAAAAAAATTTATATAATTGAATTATATTGTATTTTTCTAAGGTAAATGTTTTTAATTATATTATAATAACTACAATATAGTTTAGGGTAGTCATTTTTAAATTTAATTTTGATATGATAACCTTTTAATCTTATGAGTGTATTATTTTTGGAATCCTATTTTTTTGCATCTTTGGATATAATATTAAGATATATTCTTATAAAATAAGGAAATGAGTATGAAAAAATTTATTACATAAATGAAATGATAATAATTTATATTATCTAATATGTTTTATTTAATTAATGGCAATTATAAATAATTAAGGAAATGAAAATTATTTATTGTGTTCAAGGTAAAAACTAACTTATGTGGCCATTAAACTGGAATGAAATGGGATAAAATGATCTACCATGTTTTAGAAAACCCATTTTTGGAGAAATATATGCCTAAAAACCTGTAAGGGTCTACAATTACCCATTTATTATGGTCATGTAATGATACTAATATGGTTTTAATTGTATGTTTTGAAACATTCCATGTGTGTCCTCTCCCACAATTATGAAAGGTCCCACACTCTCCAAACTTTTTCACGATTCGAAATACATTAAGGTTACCGATACATTCCCAAGTAAATTACTTAATAAAATAAAAACACCCAATAAATGTTTTTTTAATCCAAAATCAATCTTAGTAAGGATTTTGGATAAAATCAAATGAGTTCGTATGAAGAAGTTACAAAATTTTCAAATGATCATTTTTTAATTATTATACCAAAATAAAATATATTTTTTTGATATAATAAAATAGGTATATAAAATATAATTAGATGTAATTATTTTATGTGAATAACCATTATCGACCTCCTCCAATATCAAATGAGAGAAATATTGTCAACTATCTGGATGACAAACCATTGCCTTGTGAACCGATGTAAGTCATTTTCCATCGTAGAGTCTCATAATTATATATAATTATTTTTATTTTGTATATTTTTTAAAATAATGATATAATTATAATTTTTTAATTATAATATAACATTTTCTAACATTATTTCAATTATTTTGATAACATCGCTCATGGGTACGCCAAACTACTACATGGAGAAGTGATGTGATCAATTTTTCACTAAAACATTACATGGAATATAATAAAGATAAATTTCATGAATATTTATGATATATATGATGGTATATGGATTATTTTTATTTAATATGTCACCAAATTTTTCAACACTTTATCCATTATGTAAATGTTAATGGTGGTCTTACAAAGGTAAGAACTTCCACCTCCACGAAGTGACATGATCCATTATCTATTATAAAAATTCTATAAACATTTTTAAATTATATATGATGAACCAAATTGATATTTATAATAGTATTATGAATCTGTATATGATGTAAATACATTATATTCTCATGAACCGTGACTTTAACATTTAAACATGAATGAAAAAACAAGGAATCCACCACTCAAAAGAATAGTATTAATGAAATATTATTAGTTAAAAAGAGATATGAAGTAATTAAGGGATCATATATGATATTATAAATAATAATACGATTCAGGTAAAATTTAATAACATCTTTAAACCCACTATACTAGAGATTAAATAAAATTCAACTAAATTGATGCTTGAGGTAAGTGACGTGGTTTCAATCTTCTTCTCTTGATGTATATTGTAAGGTTATGAACAGATTTATTTTATATTGTGTTTATAATAGCCATATTTCATTTAAAATAATTAATAATTAATTAATTTTGATATTTTACCTTTTATTTTTAGTTATTAAATCTATAGGATTTGAATTTAATGTTACCATATGGTAAAAAATACATAACCCAATTTTATTCATTAGGTTATTTTAATTCTTCATTGTATTTGAAATTATGAAATTATGTTAGAAAATTATTTCCAAATTATTATGTTTTATTTTAAAAAATTATGTCTACTTAAATACCTAATGGATTAATTGTGTAAATCTCATTTCATCATTACAAAAATTATGATGGATTATTTCAATATCTCCCTTTGTTTGAGGTTTTTATTGTCACGCCCTCTCCCCACAATGTGTACCGATTATGGGCTGACAATGGGAGGAGTGAGATAGTGACCCCCAGAATACCACCTCAAGTAGACCCTGGGGAGGAAACTAGCACTAAGGGTATGGTAAAAACACCGATGGGAGGAATTAGCCTCTAAAATAACACATGCGAAAGAGATAGATATGATAGACACTAAAAAACTCCTGCTTAGACCACAAAGTAATAGAAACCCTAGTGATCATATGTAATGTCATGAAAGAAATACTAAAACTAATCGGGGAAACTATAAGAACCAAAAGGAAGTAAAACATAAGCGACCATGAATCCCAAATAGCTCCCACAAAACCCCAAGCTAATTGTAAAAATCCTGATCTCCATCCTTCTTTAACTAACCTAAAAACATTTTATATAATTTAGGATGAGTATAATAGTATACTCAGTAGGATCCACCTTGGAGACTCTAAAAAAAAGTTCAAGAAATAATTCTAAAGAAAAATGAATGACAAGTTAAATCAAATCATCATTTAAAGAGGTATACTGAGTTCCCAACCTCATCATGGATACTCGCACCAAGTATCACCTACATAAGTATATAATATAAAAAATAATATTGATCATATCCTGCTAAAACCTTCCAAATGGTTTTCCAGTTCACCCCAATGTCGTAAATCCTTACCATCTATCTTCAAAAGGATAGGCTATAGACACATGGGTGAAGCACCACAACATTCACCCCATGAAACACACAACACATACACATTAACAAAAGCAAGAAGTTAGTCTATGAGATCTACTATAGCCCACATAAAATGTATCAAACATATGGGTATTATACCTCTTTCCATTACAACCCACATGCCGAGTAAGGATCCTCAATCCATCACAACCTATATACATTATACCCATAGTATCACTTAGGATACTATATCTAGAATATATGTTTATGAAATTACCACAAGCCATTACATTACTTTACAAACATATATGGGGAAAACTAACCACTACACATACCAAAACATGTAACTACCAAGAGAACAATTTGGTGTCGAAGGGTATAGTCATTAATCCATCCTCTCATCATGATGTTGGGGAAAACAACGACCAGGGATCATAATTCTGGGGGTGTCCACATTCGATACTGAAAAGGTGGAGTAGCATATATAAACAGAAAAAATATAGGATATAATCTATCTCACAACCACACAACGGAAAAAACCTATTCTTAGACTCAACTACAGCTAAAGTATCTCTGACTCCTGGATTCTCATGTTAAAACTAGATATCCTATAATCACACAACCATTTAAAGAGATACAATAGTTTAATTATACATTTTTATCAGTTTCCCTTTATGTTAATTAATTATTTAACCACTAATTTACTATTATAAATTTCACATTACATTTCATTACCATACTAGCAAAGATCCATGCCCTCCAGGCATAACCAATCTAAGTCCAAAACTTCTCATAAATACCTCCTTATCATTATATCCCTTCAAGTTATATCCCAATGGGATAAGTATTTGTTAATTAAATTATTAAAATAATTTATATATTCCTTAATTCCATGTATTTGATAAAAAAATTATAAGCTACTAAATAGAAGGCACTCAACATGATAAGTTGATGAAGTACGAGTCGAGTCTTTACCATATATAACATGAGGTTAGACTCATCCAACCACAAGAAGATAAACATAGATAGCACGTGACATACCCTGTGCATCTTCGCCTCTCTTTGAAGGAGAGTATAAAAAACCAGCTGCCTCACACACTGTGGAATGTAAAGAAGATAAACACAAAATATATTCAAAAAGCATCGAACTTTTATAGCAATGATTAGTCCCAAGATCCACATGTTCCATCATTTCTGATGTCCTCCCTGAGAGCCATGCAAAATCTGATTCATGTCACCTCCCTAGACATCAATTGATGCCACAAAAACCTAGCCTCCCTGCCCCCATGTACAACAAAATCCCTCCAGCCACAACCATCTAAGGATTTCATCACATATGGGCCTCCTTTCCCAACATAACATAAGTATTGTATCTTTAACACATCACAAGTAGTAGGAACAAACCTATAAACATGGTCTAAACCCTAAAACAAAGAATTCGACCTTCACACACAATGATCTCTAACCACTCCAATGTATATGTTTTTCGGCCTTTACAAAAAAAGTGGGAAACTCAGACTCTACAAGGAATTATCAATAACACACAACCGGTTATTATTCCATATTGAATTAAAATATTCACTATTAACAATTTACAACTATAGGAAACTCATGAAAAATCATATCACAAGATATAAAAAAATTAATTAACAACTAATTTAACATTCCTTTAAATCCATTATAAAAAATCATCAACATGATTTAGGTTAATTGAAAAATTTAATGGAATATGATTACTTGAATAAATTTTATTATCATAAAATTATGACAAATCCTACTAGATTCATCATTCATTCCTCTTTAATACTTTAGCCAATCAATTTTCAATTAACCCCTTCCTTATATTCCTTACCAGTTTCCATCAAAATGGCATGTTAAACAAGAAAAAAAATATAACACTATATATCAAGTCAAGAGGCAATAACTTATCTATGAAGTGGATACCAATTTCATTAATCTAGTTCAACTATTTATTATGTCAATTTCATTATGATATAATGGTATAAATCATGATAACTCTATGATTTCACATGAATAAAATAGAATAAATTAATCCCTTATCTCAAAAGGTCATCAATGTTCTATGCACAAGAAAATGCCTACACAACAAATCACAATCACCTCTCCGGTAATGAATGCATCCACCTGAGAAAACCACCACACCACCACACTAACAAACAACCAAATAATCTCCATTATAAACATGGATATCACATTCCATAAAATAGAAATTAGAAAATGGAGGTGATTGATCAAGGAACCCAGAAAATCTAAGGTTGAACATATCGTATTTTCAAGACATATTAGTACATATTGGTTGCACCAAAACATGGGGTCTTCATGAAAACTCGAATGGAAAAACCATCCAATGGTTTTTTTTATATCACATGAATCATGTGGGAGGAAGAAATATAATCACCCCACTATATAGAAAAACTAGATGAATGAATAAGGGAGAAAGGTATGTCATCCCTTTAGAAAATACAATGGGGCAGTGGAATAAGATACAATTTAGATTCTCCATTAGAGGGGATATCTTCAAGATTACAAATTTTGACCATATAAAGGCACTTGAACCCTCATAAAAATTTTGATATGACTTATGGGCTTTGAATATACCTTAAATCTCTTAAAACAATGATTTGAATGTAATTTATAAAAAAGATAATGTCTAAGGGTTGAAATTGTATGACACTATAAACACTATTTATGACTCACCATTTGAATGAACTATTGTTGTATGAGTCACCATTGGAGGAGTCACCATTGGATGAGTCATTGTTTGATGAGTCACCATTTGAGGTCTCACCATTGAAAAATTTACCAGTATGAGTCACTATTGGATGACTCATCATTATTCGAGTCACCTTCAGATGAGTCATCATTAGAAGAGTCACTATTGGAAGGGTCACCATTCAACAAATCATTGTTCGATGATTCGCTATAGAAAATTCACCATTGGCAAGATAGAAGTACAAGTCACCATTGGACAACTCACCATTAGTTGAATCATCATTTGACAACTCAGCGCTGGTGAACTACCATTGTGACCTACCGTCACGACTCACCAGTGGATGTTACCATTGTGACTCGCCATCAGAAACTCACCGTAGTGATTCACCATTGAGTTTAAACGATTTGATTCACCATCATGAAATATCATCACCACATACTATTCATGACTTACTGATCCTAACCTAGAATTATAAGAAACAGTATTATTGAAAAAATCTTTAAACGAGTCACTATTGCCTCCCAAAAACCTCAACTACCATATTTTCACAAAGTAATGGACTGGGGAGGTATAGGTCATAACATCAGATATATATCAAACTATTCTCGCCTATGAGAATCCAAAACCAACCTAGATAGAAATCAGAGAAAAATTGTCTGAACAAGAACCCTATGAGAAACCACTCAAATCTCTTTCCACTAACGGAGCTCAATATCTTCAAATAAAAGGCAAAAATGAAACTATGTGACAACCAAAACTATATCCTAAACACTCTTATAGGGGATATAACTCTCAAAATAGGGAATTCGATAGCAAGTAACAAGATAAATCCAAATCCTAAATGGAAAGTATTTAGAACCACCAAATGAACTACATTTAAAGAGAAGAACTAAAAATCAAATAGATCGGGGTGATGATCATGTATTTGTGAATCACATTACTAAGTATTCTCCTATATGCCACTATTCCACCACAAGACATGAATTAAGTGGTTAACACTTCCATGACACACCTTCTACTTGCAGTCCTGAATCTTTACAAGCCGCTTCTCAAAGGTCACATCATCATCAACATCAATCTCACCCCAATCAATGATGTTAGAGTAGTCATGATGATAATGATGGAGATGTGATACAAGAAATTTTTTTTGTATCTTTCTCATCTACAAGGGAAGATCTACCCAAAATTCCATGGCTCCAACATGTGCCAACGCCTTGAAAGGACCGACAAAATGGAGAGAAATATTACTCCCACAAAAGAAACTTTGATTCCCATGCTAGTGATTCACTTTTAGAAAAACATGATACCCAACCTCAAACTCCATAGGTCTCATTCTATGATCATCATAGGAAAACAAAATATCATGTGTTTCCTTCATCCTCTCATGAATCAACAGAACCTTCTCTATCATATTCTTTATCAGTTTCAGCTAGATAAATGCTAACTCTCCAACCCAAGTTTATCATAAAGGAGAACATAAAGGTAGTAATTAATGGTATTAAAATGATTTCATACCAATGGGAGAGTTAAAAATATTATTTTAAGTGAACTCCACCAAAGGAAGGTTCCTCATCCATCATCCTCTAAAATCCAGGGTGTTAGAGAACACCATGTATTTAAGATTCTCGATAGTCCATTATTTTTAACATCCATTTGAAGATGAATGGAGTGTGAAGGAATATCTAGGAACTAAAATAATGTTATATACTTCTTCGCACCCTAGAGTAAAAATGAGTATCTCTATAGGAAATTATAGTCCTTGGGACTCCATGGAGTCTCTCCACCTCTGGCAGATATTTCCTCGACAAAACCCCTATTGAGATCATCTCCCTGATTGTTATAAAGTGGGGTGATTTCATCAAATGATCTAATACCATACATATATCTTCATATCCTATCTGAGATTGAGATAAACTAGTAACAAGGTCTATAGATATTTCCTCCCACTTCCATTGAGGAACATTTAATACATGGAGAAAACCACTGAGAACAGGCTACTCAGACATCACCTTCTGGAAGACCAAACATCAAGAAACTAACTATTAAACTGCATGCTTCATCCCAGGCCACCGGAAATGACTGATCAATGAGAAGTGAATCTTTGAAATGTCAGGACGTACTGATATGGGGGAACTATGGAACTCTCTTATAAAAATATCATTCATCACCAATGGAACAAAATTCCTTCCTAGAAACAAAACCTATTTATTTTCATTCTCAAACCAACTATAATGTACCTCAACATAAAAAATCTTGGTCTACCCAAACCTCTATCTCAAGATCCCCCAATTTGGACTCTTCTAACTAATACATCATAGATGATGGATCTATCCTCAGAAAAAGACAACCTCTTCCCCAAAATTCTCCCATATATAGATGTAATGATTAATGTTCTTCCATCAATCTCTTGGAATCACCTGATTCATGCACTGCATCACTACATGGCTTCCTAATCAATGCATTAGCTACAACATTAAAATTTCCTACTGTATATTAAATTTAAATGTTGTATTCTTCTAAGAACTCCATCCATAAATATTGTCTCAAGATCATGTAATGCTGCGAGAAAATGTACCTCAGGCTCTTTTGATCGGTGAAGACCACATAATTATCACCAATGAGATAATGTCTCCACAACTTCAAGGAAAATATCACTACTGACAGCTTGAGGTCTTAGGTGGCATAGTTATGTATGAAGGGATGAAACTACCAAGACCCATAAGAAAAGGATGATCTCTAGTACATCGGAACACATCCTAACCCTATACAAAAATCATCATAGAGAACCTCAAATTGAACTCCTTCTACTAGAAGATAATGAACTGGATCACTGAACAACTTTTATCCTTATGATACCTAAAAGCTACCTGACACTGATCATTCCACATGACTAGATGATCCATTCTTATCAACACTATTAGGGGAGTCACAGCCTATGTAAAATAGGCTGTGAACCTCAATTAATATTCTATAACACCATAGAATCTTCGCACTTCTTCCACAATCTTGGGGGGACTCCCGAGGCACAACTATTTATATCTTTAAAGGATCCACAACAACTTCATGTTTGGACACATAAAGCCATAAGAAATAGAATTCTTGTTCAAAATACACACACTTCATGAACTTCCCATAAAACTATTATCGATAAAAAACTCCCAAAACAGTAAGAAGATGCTCTCCATGATCCTTCTCATACAGAAAAAACACAAGGATATCGTCAATCAAGCCCACCATTAACTTCTCTAGTAACTCATAGAACACTAAATTCATTAACCCCATGAAAATAGCTATAGAATTTATCACATAAAATAATATCACAAAAAATCATAATTCCCATGAATTCAACAAAAAGCAGTCTTCATGATATCCTAATCCTTCACACGCATCTAATGATATCCTGGGAAAAAATTGATCTTTAAGAAAATACATTAAGTATTCAATAGATCGATTAAATCATCAATCTATGGAAGAGGATAAGAGTTCTTCATTATCACTTGGTTCAAGCGATGATAATTAACAGACAACTGTAAACTACCATCATACATCTTCATGAAAAACAATTGGTGTACCCCATTGTGACACACATGAAAAAACAAAAGCACACCACAATAGACCATCGAGTAGTATACATTGCTCTCTCAATGCAGAATGTTCAGTCATATATGAGGACATCTGGATAAGAGACACTCTTGGCTATAGCATGACCCTGAACTAGATCTCTCATCGAGGTGGAAACACTAAAAATTATTCTAGAAATACATTAGGGTAATATTCTATGGCCCTGGGAAACACCAATGTTCGAGCCGCCAATGAACTCCACATCAGCTCATCCATCAAGGATGATAACTGTGAAATAAACCTCTAACCCATCTGAGGGCCTCAATTGACAAGAAACTCTGATGGATCCCCATCAGCATTAAATAGGGACATCTACCTCTGGAAGCAATCCACAATATCTTACACCAAAGACAAAAAATCCATGTGGAGGATTACATCATATGGTCATATTCGTAAACATAGGAAATATCTCTAATAGAGGTGCTACCCAGCACTAGATCGTAGTCTCTACATACTTCCAACAAGTTAGCTCAGCCTCAAACTAGTGTAGTAAACACCAAACGAACTGGAATCCTCTCAAGATAAAGTACCATGTCATGGAAAACAGAAGGTGATATAATGGAATACCCCACTCCATAATCAAATATGGAATTAACTCAAGTTGAAAAAAAGTAAATGGTACCTATAATGATGTCTGGATCACTTGGTGCTGGTAAGACTGACGTATGAATCTTACCACAACCTTTCTGACCATGCTGATGAACACCTCTATAGATGAAATCTTCTTTTTATGGATAGAGAGAATCCCAGAGTTTTCCTCTACTTTCCCCATCTTATCACTTATCATACAAAGATAGTGAAACATACTACTGCTACCTTGGAAGAAACTACATCAATAGAGGAACCTAGAGTGGAACCCCTAGAATATGATGACCATTAGAATGGTCGGGCACTCATTCAACTGATGAAATCAGCCACCATAGTAAAAACATGATCCAAATCCCTTAGCATAGGACTAACATCCTATGGCCCTAATGAAACGAGTCATTGAGGGCTCAGACCTACACATAGATGAATAGAAACTCTTCTACCATGAAAATTAGGAAGCCAAGACTACATTTTTTCTTTGTCGAGAATATTGATGAATCCCATCACCGGACGAGCTAGTTATGGATAACATCCTCTTAATGACCTCTTCCCTCTCCAAAACCTCATGATATCTATTCAACATAAATGGGGGGATCAGATTCTATATCTATGGAAACAAAGCCTCCTTGAAATTCCTCACCCTGATCTCCTCATCTAGAAATAGTTTTGAATCATATTACAGAATGTTTATGAAATGCATCCTAAACACCCACACACTCAATCTCCCCAACCGAATGGTAATAATCTCTCAATAACTAGACATCATTGTGGTAGAAGAAATAAACTCTTCCCTAAACTAGTCCTGAAACATTTTTAATGAGATTGGAGAGTCCTCACAATAACCAACGGACAAGAACCCCATTGCCTTGCTGCCCCACGCAACATCGTCACAAACAAAAATACCAAGTGATCCATTTGAGAATGAATCCAATGGAAATATATCTAAATCTCCTCCAACCATTATACTATGAATTCATCTGAAGCAGTGCCCCATTAATTCTTCAAAATCTGGCTCTTAAATTTTCAGAGTTACCTGCTCTGATAGTTATCATCGTCAAACTCTAATCTATGGAAATATACTAGCATAACTTGTTGTACATCTTCTACATGGACCATAAAACAATATCAAACTAGGGAAATGACTACAAAAAAGGATAAATAGTTAGATATCCTAAACATTTAATGTGAAAGTTTTTAACATTAATTAATTTTTTCATTTTATTAACTTTAGGTTAACCCATCCCAAGGTCTACATAATCAAATACGGTTGCAAAAAAGAGTTATGTATGATCCTTTCCTTGTTCTATACCCTAAAACTGGTATTACATAGTTTATTAGCTACTGTAACCTTAAATTTCCATTCATCAAATCATAGGGAAGCCTAAATACCCATGTCTTGGTCGGTCTTCCTTGTTTACAATGCTCCCCAAATATAGCTGACATTGTTTCCCTACCATCCCACACATCCTCATCTGTGTCGAACTCCAAACTCTATCATATTCTTCAACCATAAATTTGATTCCACTCTATCAGGACCCCCTCCCCACAATGTGTACCCCTCTTGGGCTAGAAATGGGAGGAGAGAGATAGTGACCCATGAGTCCCACCTCAAGTTGGCCCCGTGTTAGAGACTAGAATTGAGGGTATAATAAACACACATATGGGAGGAATTACTCCCAAAAATAACATATGTGAAAGAGAGAGATAAAAAAGACACCAACCAAATCCTACTCATACCACAAGGTAATTAAAACACAAGTCGGCATATTTAATGTCATGCAAGAACTACTACCACTAAAGGTAAAAACTCTAAGTACCAAATGAAAGTAAAACAGTAGTGACCACAAAGCCCAAACATCTCCTATAAAACCCCTATCTAGTTCTAACCAGCTTCATCTCCAGCCTTTCCATCTTAATGGAAAAAAATTTATATAACTTAGTCTGAGTATAATAGTATATTTAATAGGTCCTCCCCAAATCCTCTAATGAAAAGGTAAAGCAATAATGAAAAAGAATATTGAACGACAAGTGAATCCAACTCATCCCCTAAAAATGTATACTGAGTTATTTTCCCAACCATGGATACTCATAGTAAGTATCAAAAACAAGATTATATAATATAATAATTAATATCAAGGTTACCCTTCTATGATGTCCCCACTGGGTTTCCTCTTTTCCCAATGTCACATGTCCTGATCATCTCTCTCCCAAAGGCTAACTCGTAGACACCTAGGCTAAGCCTGAAAAACATGAACCTCGTGCAACACACCACCACATCCACATAACCAATGGTAACTAGGTAGTTTTCAAGAGCCACCACATCCGTTATAACATGTTCCAAACAATTCGTATTATAACTCAATTCATTACATCCTAGACGCCGAGTAAGGATCATCAAGCCATCACAACCTGTACAAGTTATACATATAGCATCACATAGGAAACTATAACCATAGTATATGTGTGGGAAATAACCACAATCCATTAATTCCACTTACACACATATATGGTGAAAACTAACTGTCTTGCACATGAGTAGAACTAACTACGAAGTGAAGAGTGTGGGGTCAAAGGGGGTAGTTAGTCATCCATCCTCCCAGTGTGGTGTTGGGGAAAACACCCCCCTAAATCATAATCCATAGTGTGGCAGCTTCCCTAACCGAAATTTTGGAGTATCATATAGAAACAAAATATGTATATGATATAATATAGCTAACAACCATAGTATGGGAAAAACCCTAGTCTTATACTCAATTGTAGTTAAAGTCTCTCAGACTCCAGGCTACCATTTCTAAGACTATATATCCTATAATGACAGATCCATTTAAATAGATAGATTATGTTTCTTATCCATTTTTATCAATTTCACCCAACATTAATTATTTTCATAACCATTAATTAGCCATCAACAATTCCATAATACATTTCATTAGCATTCCAACAATGATCCATGCCTCCAAGGTGTAACCAAACTAAGTCCATGGATTCTTAGAAATACCACCTCAGCATTTCATACCCTCAAGTTCCAACCCCTTTGGTTAAACATTTCTTCATTCATTTATTAATAACATTAACACATTCCATAATTCCAAGTATTCTAAGAAAACATTCTAAGCTACCAAAAAGAAGGGTCTCCACTTGGTGAGTAGATGAAGGACCCATCGAGTCTTTTCCACATATGACAGTAGTGCAGACCCATCCAACAATAAGAAGGTAACATGGAAATCACATGGAATACCCCAAGAATCTTCGGTTTCTTTGGATTAAGAGTAAGAAAACCTGCCTCCAAAAGTAGTGGGGAATGTAAACCAGATAAAAAAATAATAGACACAACAAGAATTCAACCTTCAGATAAACGAGTATGGCCAGCTTCAACTTGTTCCATCATCTATGGAATCCTCCCCATCACTAATGCATAATTTGATCCATCTCACCACTCTAGGAATAAACTTATTCCACAATAATTGTGTCTCCCTGACCCACATACCAAACAACCCTCCGGTCTCATCCATCCCAGTATCACATCACATCTAGGCCTCCAAGCCCCACATACCACAAGTCTAATATATTGATAGCATCACTAGAAACAGGAATGAACATATAAATGGGATCTCAGGCCTAAAACAATTTATCCACCATTCACACAAAATGAGCTCTCATGGATTTACATCATTAGGCACATAGGCTTATTAAGCTATTGGTAAACTCAGGCCCTAAAAGTCATTATCATTGTCACACAACTTGTTCTTATTCCATCTTGAATTAACCGATTCATTATTCATTGTTTCCTACCATGGGAAACCCAAAAAACAAGCTATCATAAGCTTTCAAAAAAATTAATTCATAATAAATTTAACGTGCCATTAAATCACATGTCAATAAGAATCAACATGTTTCTAGTTTATTAACCATTCAATTAAACATGATTATTTACATCAATTTTTTTATCACCCAATTACAAAAAAACAACTGGATTGATCATTCATGGCTATTTAATCCTTTATAAAATCAATTTATAGTTAATATGGGCTTTAAATTCATTAAAAATCTCCATAAAGATCAACATGCTAAACCTAAAAAGAATATATATCACACTATCTAGAAAATAAAGAGTCAATTACATCGATAAGACGTTGATACAACATTCATTAATCTGATTCAAATATTTATTATGTCAATTTTATAATGATCCAATGGGATAAATCATGATAACTATACTATTACACTTGAATAAAATAAATGCAATGAATCCACTACCTCAAAAGGTCTTCAATGTTTTTATCACAAGAACAGACTGACGCAATGTATCACAATCAAATCTCCTACAACGAGTGCACCCTCTCGAGGATGACATAATCCCACCACACAAAACAAAAACATAGAATGAACAATTAGAAACATGGAGATCACATGCCATCACATGAAAAGTGAAAAAGGAGGAAATAAACTAAGGAACCCAGAAAAATGGAGGTAGAATATTTTATATATTGATGACAGATCAATACTCCCTTCTTGCACCAAAACAAGGGGTGTGTAGAAAAACTCTAAGGGAAATACAATCTAAGGATTGGAGTTATATCACATGACTCTTATAGGATGATGAAATATAGGTCTCCCATACCATGGAAAAACAAGAAGGATTAACAAGGTAAGAAGGTATCTCAGTCCCTTAGAAAATCTAACAAAGCAGCGGTTTAAGATACGATATAAATTTTCCATTAAAAGAAGATCTGGTTAAGTTAACTTATTTTGACCGAGTAAATCCACTTGAACACTAAAGAAAATTCAGATAGGAGGTACGAGATTTGAATCATCCTAAAATCACTTAAAAAGGATTTGAACTAATTTTATGTTAAACATACTGCCAAAGGCGTGAAACTGTAGGAAGATAGAGATAGTCTTCAAAATTCACCATTGGAATGAGAAACCATTTGATGAGTCATTGTTGGAGGAGTCACCATTAGAAGAGTCACCATTAGATGATTCACCATTGGACGATTCACCATTATAATACTCACCATTGGATGAGCTATTGGTAAGAGTCACCATCAGATGACTCATCATTGGTCGAGTCATTATTGGACAAGTCACCATTGGATGAGTCTCTGTTGGATGAGTAATTGTTGGATGAATCGCCTTTAGATGAGAAATAGTTGGTGAGTCACCATTGGAAAGCTATAGGTATGAGTCATCATTGGACGACTCTCCACTGGTTGAGTAACCGTTTGATGACTCACTGTTGGTGACCTACCGTCGCCACCTACCATCACAACTCAATGGTGTGATTCACCATTGCTACTCACCATGAACGACTCACCACCGTAGGTCAAGATTATGAGTCACCAGTGTGAGTGAATTTCATTACCTAATATCACCTCCTACTGTTCCTAAATCATCGGTCCTAAACCACTATTTAAAAAAAATAGATTTTTGATAAACACTTGAAAAGAGTCAGCACAGCCTCCCAAAACACATCAACCACCATATTTTATCAAATTAATTGACTAGTGAGGTCCATTCCATTTCATTTATTGTTGTATTCCATTGAAAAAAAAAATTTATCATAAAATAATATTCCCTGTTATTTCCATAATGTATTTTGATTCATGAAATTTCAATGTTAAAGAACCATTTTAAGCTTTTTGGTACTTATAATTATTGAAAACATGTATTGAAGAATATCTTACCTAATTTCTCTCTTTAGTAGTAAATAAAATTTCATAAAAATATGTTTTTTATATAATGGATTTAAATTTATAAAAAAATTCTCAAAATGGTCTAATAAATGATTTTCTAACCCTTATTAACATATTAAATAAAGTTTAAAAAGCAATATTATTATCAATTTTCAAAAAAACCCGGGTTCAGATTTTAAGAAAAAACTGAAATAAATATTTTTTAATGTGTACTCCATGAATTAAATATTTATCCATCATGAAAAAAAAATATTTTATATTATATTGTAAAAGTATCCTAGTTTATTTTAAATTAAATTACATTCAAAATATTTTTTTTAAATTATTATTTTTAAATTTATTTTCAAATTGGAAAGGTTTTATTCTTTAATAGAATTATTAATAAAAATATATCTAGAATTTAAATTAATCAAAAAAATAAACTTCTTATCATACATATGAATACCTATAGATATTTTGTATTGATTCCATCCATATAAAGTTTGTATATGGGTTATGATCAGTTTGACTAGGAAAAGTATTGAATGTTTATTTCGTGATCAATTTTGGAAGTAATTAACATTACCGTGAACTATTTACTTTATTAATGTCATTCAAAATTTAAATTTCAGTAAATATTCCCATTATCATTGATGGTTTAAATTTTTTACTTAAACCATATATGATTTATATATATGGAATTTTTATTTTAAACTTGTATGGTTGAATTGGAAATTTATTTTACTTTGTATTTTTTACTCAATAAATAATTTTTTTTAATAATGAATATTGTTCATGAAATAAATTGATTATTGGATATAGTAGGAATTATTTGGAAATATATATATAAGTCAGACTCAGTTATAGATAGCTTCTAGATACATTTGCGGTCATATGAGATGAATCAATTGGATATATTTAGTTAAATGGATATATAGTGTATACTAACCATTACGAGTTAAAATATAGTATGAAATGTTTTTATATTAGAAGTATTATGATAGATGAGATGATGATTTAACATTATTTAGAATTTTTTTATTATAAATTCTTTTATTAGTATCCATAATATATTTATAGTAATATTATCTCTAGATGCATTTTTATTATCAGTTATCCTTATAAATGAAACAAGTTTTTAGTTATTTACCTTTATATATATTTTTTGACTTATCTATTCATGATATTCATATTATTTAAATGTAATGAATGTTATGTTATTTACCTCTCCATATTTATTAGTATTTATCTATTCATGATAGTTAGTTATTTAAATTTAATGTGTGATCAGTAATTTTATTTCTATGTTTTTTATTCCTAACATTTTCATGATACACAAATTATTTATTGAATGGAATGTGTTCGTAGATATTTACAATTCCAAATTTATTATTCACTATTGATTATTTTTTATTTTCTCAACAAATATTTAGCTTTTTGTAACAGTTGCAAATTATTTGGGAACACTTCTATTTTGTTCCCTTTACTAGGAATATAAGATGTGTACTATGAATAATATGCAAGTATATGATAATAGGAATATTGATTTACATAAAAAAAAATATTTTATAATTTATATATTCAAATGTGATATAGAAATCATATATTTTTCTAGTTTACAAATACTTTTAAGCTATTCGGCCCATGGTGATGTGATCTCACTTATATTATGACAATTGTATAATGTATACACCAGCATATGGTGCTTAGAGTAATAGTTGTTATAGTTAATATTAGATGAAGGTAATTAAAATCCTTGGGAACTAGATTTGGGAAAAAATTATAGATCAAAACCATATACTATAATTTTAGGATAATTACATGAAAACATCTTAAATTTTTTGTATGATAGAGATTATGTGGTTTTTTAACGAAATACATCATTTTCTAGAAACCAAAATTACATGTGGTTCTAAAAGAGATGTAGCTACGTATAATAACAATGGAAAATGAGTGTTGATCTCGACTCGAGCATTTCCTTGTATAATAAAATGTGACTTATTGTGCACAATGTTTGACACTTTGTAGGGATATCCTTTAGAAAATTAAAATTTTCATTTCAAAAAAAAAGGAAGGTTTTGAATATGTCATTAAAATGAATGAACATGTATATACCAAAGAATTAATATATTTAAAATTTTTATTCATGATTTTCACATTCCATAAAATGATTATATATTATTTCCATTATGATTATAGTTTCTCAGGTGATTATTTTTTATTTGAATCAATGGAGGGTACCTAAATGAATCAACTTAACATTGAATATGATGGAAAATGTGCTCAATTTGAGAAACCAAATAGGGTAATTGAGTACAAAATATTTTGATTATTTTTAACCATTTATCCTAAAATATGAGTAAAAACGTATTCATTAGAGAACACTCATACTCACCAATGAGGATAAGGACAAGGTTCTCATAGAGATCTAGTGGTGAAACCATGGTAGAATAAAGTCTCTTTTTTCTTCATGATAGAAATGTAGAATGGTTCGCCTAGTAAATTTCCTCAAATGAATGTTAAAATATTGTTTTTGTGTAATAATAGAACATTGAAATTTATTTCATATGAAAAATGAATATTAAGATAGAAAAAAATAAATTTAATCCTAGGGATCCATTTATAGATCTTTCTTTAAAATATCAGTAACCTGTTAATTCTCTAAATATTTAACATCTATTAAAATTTAACCCACAAACCACGGATGGATTTATGTTTAAATAATACAATTCATGTATCAATTTATAGGGAATCAATATTTAAATTTTAGAAGCATTTTTACTAATGGAATATTTTTTATATGATTCACAATACAAATAATGTTTGTGTAAAATTTTAAAAGATTATATGTGTTAATTTCCATAAGATTTATGGTTACCATCATGGGTTTTTGAATAAAAGAATGGTCATAAGTTCAATGTCTTAAAAATATATATTGATTTTTTTTGTGGTAGGAATATAACAACCCTAAATATATGCTTTTGAAAAAATTTATTATAATTAAACCTATTGGTTTAGTGTTTGAAAAGTTATTTGTTAAATAATTAAATTACATTTTAACGGACATATAGTTAATGGAATTGGTAACCAAATTTTTTATCTTTTGTATTATTTTTTAGAACTTGAGTTCATCCAAATTTTGGAATGTTATAAGAATTTTAATATTATAGTTTTAGAATAATGGCATTCTATAAACATGGTGACAACCCATTGCTTCTGGATAGTCTATGGGTATTAAACCCCCAATTGATAGACCATAAAGTATTATAACCTTCCATTCTCATACATGATATTTGTGTTAATAATTCATTTTAGTTACTTAAATTGTTTCATTAATAAATATTAATAATGATATACTGTGTTTATTTTCTAGGTTTACATATTAATAATTTCTAATATCCATATTTGTTTAGGGAAATATAAATAAATGCACTAAAATATTTTTAACACAATTTTTTATCATATGATTAATGAAAAGTTAATTTTAGTTTTTTAAGAAAAAAAATCATTTTTGGATACACATTTCATGGTTCAAGATATAAAGTGAAATTTTATCAAATAACAACCAAAAGAAAAAATTGTTCTTATAAAATAAAAATATATCAGGTATAAATATTACGTTATAATTTTAGATAGTAATAAAATTACAAAACCTTAAGGAAATGATATTATTACATAAATTTAGAAAATCAACATAATATAAAATTACTTTGTAATATGATGTATATCCACTTTTTTAATGTTGATATATATTTCAGACAGATAATCAAATAATTGATTGATTATCACTTAAACATTTTGGTCTTTGTAAGGTTTTATTTAACCATATCATTTTATTCATGCTTATTTATTCATGAATTTCCATTGAATGAAATTATTTAATCATTATGTAATAAACTCATTATATTTTAAATCGCGTGGTTATTCATGAATTTTTAATGTAATAGTAATTTCTTTGACTCATTAGTACTTAAAATAATTGATATAATGATTTTATTAAAATCAGATATTATTTTTTTCTTTAGTAAAAAATAAATTTTCATTGAAATACTTGTTTTCTAAAAAAATGGAAAAAGATAAAAAAATTTAAAAAGATTTATTAATTATACTTATAACTATTATTGGATTTTTAAAAAAAAGAATGGAATCTTCATATCATTTTCTAAATAAGGAAAGTTTGGATCTTACAAAAAATAAAGTAGTATTTTTATAGTGTATGCCATGAATTGAATTTCCATCTATCATAACCACTCAAATTTGTTGAAATTTACATAATTTTTTTCATATGACACATTAAAATGAATTTATTTATAAAAAAATTGAACATCTATAAAAAAATATAATATTTTAAAAATGGAATGTTATTTTCCATAAGAATACTTTCAATATCTTTTTTTTAGTTTTTCTATTCATCAACAACAAAATCCCTTTATTGAAATTATTATCAACTAGGGATATGTTGAATTGAAATGATATTTATTATTTCTTGGTATTTATTATGATTATTTTGACAAAAAACTAATTATAATATATTTCTAGATTAATTTTTTTAATCATTGACAATCCTTCAAAATATTCAATTTATTATTATCATTGGACATTACATTTCCAAAAAATATACATATTATTTATCATACAAATAATAATTACATAAACTATATGACATTTATAAATAAAATATTTTATTTTTAATGTTATATGTATGATTATTGAAATCATCATTAAACCTTGTTCCTTACTCGATATAGACTATTATTTATAAGTATTATTCTTCATGATTAAAAATGATTATTGGATACGTAAATATTTTTTTTGGAAATGATGATATATTTGAGGCCTAATTAAAAATATCCCCTCAATTCATTGGTAGTATCATGAGACAAATCAACTAGATATACATAGTTAAATTGGAATCAAGTTAATACCTACTAATCATTTTTGAACAATCTTGTAAAAGTTGTTTACTATAGAGGTAACATGATGTCGAATATCATAAAATCCAATAATTATGAATTTGATTTACTAAGAAATCATTTATGATTATACATGGTATTTTCACATGATATTATCTCATTATGAATTTTCATTATCAATTTATGAATTATATGGTAATTTTTTCAGTTATTTACCTTTCCATATTAATTATGAATCATCTATTTATGATAATAAAATTATTTAAATGGAATGTGTATTCATTTATTTACCTTGTTTAATTTACTGTTACATATCTAATCATGATATTAAAGTTATTAAAATTGAATGATAGATTATTTATTTACCATAACATAGTCATTATTACGTATCTTGTCATGATAGTCATGTTATTGATTAAAATTAATTATTTTACTGATGTTTACCATTCCATATTGATTAAATCTTATATATTATTCTTAATTTAATCATGATATCTTGAGATTATCATAAATAATATTTCTAATTTGATATTCTACATATTTTAATTCCTTTATAAAGAATTTAGGAATAGTAATATGAATAATATGAAAGGATATTCAAGAGAGAATAGTGATATTCATGGAAATATGATTTAATTTGAATACTAAAATATAATATGGGTACCATGTATGTATCTATATTTCAAATGCTTCTAAACAATTCAGTCTATCAGGATGTGATCAGGTATATGCTTTGCGAATGTAATAATGATGGCATCAACTCTGGGGTACTATTGTTGAGGTTGTTAAATTGGTTCATGGGCATAGAAGTCTATATGTTGGCACTGTTTACTTTATCATTTTACAATGAATCTAGTGAATTTAGAAAATAGTTTATATTTACTAAATAAAAATAAATTTTTAAATATTATATTTAGTAATTAAATACCCACACTGAGAAATCCATTAGTAGATGATCTGAATAATGGATCACATGGTTTTTGTGGATGAAGTCCACATGAATCAAAAGAAAAAATTTCATTTTATTCAAAGTTTTGATGAAATTTGAAAATTAATATCACATACATTGAGATGAACACAACTCGAATACCCTCAAAAAACAGTACCCATCTTGAAATGACACATAACTAATGGGAATTCCAAATACCCACTACATTATGACTAGAAACTGGTAATAAAAAATGGAACAACTTCTAGCAAAATGAGGACTAAATCATGAATTATATATATATACTACATGAATAAATAATGGAATTTTAGAGAATAAATTATATTAAATAATAAAAATGAAATAAAATAAGTGTTAAAAATCAATAGTTGTTAATAAATATCCATGGTACAAGTCCTAAAAAATGAAATATAATACTAAAATAGATAATCGTTATTATAATGTGAGAAAACTCAAACTATGTCACTAAAAAATTCCTAGACACAACTGAAAAAAACCAACACACCTCACTGTTTCACCTAGGAATTCCAAAAATAAAAAGGCAGAAGAAGGTCCTTACATCATTCATGGGTAGTGTATGGTTTGACAAAAATAGGATCAGTAGGTGTTCCATATCATGTCTTTGTAAAACAATCCAAAAAATATCAAATTTGTGGAATCCATGTAATGATAATTAATTAAGAAACATTTATATCAAAATCAATGTAAAATATTACCTCTTTTCCCATAGTTCCAAATAATCTCAATAAAATATTTTCAAGCCTTATCAGATATAAAAATAAAAAAATCAAATAAATGTATTCTAACTCCGAAAAATAGGTATCATGAAACTAATGATCACTACCAATTTGGGTATGTAGAAATATGATTACTATACATAGGCAATAAAACACAGCATATATCTATATATACGCATAAATCCAAGTGATCATAGTAACACGTGAGAAAATGGACCTATCATTAAGCCTAAAAAGACCCTATTACAATTGTGCTAGAGTGTAGATGGACACCCCTTGAGTGAACCCCCTAAGAGTATAAAAAGATGATTCTTATTACCACACCATCCACCAAAGTACATGAGTATTCCCATGTAAAACCTTTTCCAATCCAATTCATCAAAAATATGCTTTAATTATAATTTAATAAATACATTTTTATACTTCATTTAAAATACATTTTATTTTTCCAAATGAAGGGGAAATCCAAATCATCTCAAAACCCCATTTACAGACATAGAATTCAGTCCCTCCAATTCATTTATAAAATAATTTATAAAAAACTAGATAAAATAAATTTCATGAAAAATAATCTGTGGAAATTAGAACCTACCTCATTATATGGTCTCACATGCCCATTATAGGATCCACCAATATATAAGAAAGAAAAGGAAACATTTTAGTCTCTAGAATCAATATTTACATCTAAAAATCAATTCAAAAATAAAAATGGGTTTAAGATAAAATAATAACCATGTACCTCAAGAAAATAATATGTATCCCCACAACCAACATTAAGGTTATATGTCAGAATAATATCATACAATGGTTATAGAAGAGACAAAAATAATCAACACCATATGACCATGTGATTTATAAATGTAGCATCACAACATTGTGTCCACAATCATCAATGATGAAACATAAATATCACATACATAGTGATATATTGTGTAACCTCAAGGAAGTTAAATTTTTAAATGAAATTATTTGAAAGGAGAGAAGTAACCATATCCAATTGTCAGAGCACATAGGCTTTGATTGAAAATATTTTAGTCAAATTAAAAATAATTAGAGGTGTAGTGCCTAAAAACATATTGGTTATTCACATTTCATGATGTGAATCATGAGATAATGTTTTTAAATAATTTAAAATACTATACCAGAAAAATGTGCCACCTTAGTTAAAAAACACCGATAAAATATTTTATTATGTCAACTGGTTCCATGACATGTCAACTTTTCACACATAGAACCAGATCATCACATTAGAAATGTCACAACACCGTCCCCATAAATAAAATGCCTCCTGGGTAGGAAATATGAGAAGAGAGATAAGGACCCCGAGTCCCACCTCCAGAATCTCCAAGTTGTGGACTAGTACCTAGGGTATAACAAACCCAGAGATGGGAGGCATTACCCTTGAAGAGAACACATACAGAATAGAGAGATAAGAAATACACCAACCAAATCCATATTAGAATATTCTATTAAAATAAACCAAATTACACAAATAAAATGTCATTAAAGAACTAATAAAACTAAAAGGGATAACTGTAAGTACCAAAAGAATGTAAAAACGACAGCGACCAGAAATCCTAAATAGCTCCTACAAAATCTGCAAAATAATAGTAACCAACCTGATATTTAAACTTCTCCAGGTGACCTGAAAAATAGTTCATATAACATAGAGTGAGTATAATAGTATACTCAGTATGATGCTCCATGGATACTCTTCGGAAAAACTAAATAAAGCATGCTAAAAAAAGTGAACAACAAGTGAAACTAACTCGTCATCTAAACATGTATACTAAGTTCCCATTCATACCATCGAAAATCTCACCATTTATTGCATACAATAGTATACTATATAATAAAGAATATCAAGGGTACACCTATACCACTTCCCCCTAGTTTTATGTTTTTCCCCAATGTCGCTTGTCCTTAGAATCTCTCTCAAGAAAAGGATTTCTTGCATACTCCTAGGAGAAGAACCACAACATTCACCTCATAAAACACACCCACCATGTCCACATAACCAATGTGACGATATTTTTTATTAGGAGTCACCACGGTGTGAATTTTTTTTATCATATGTTAGGTATTATAACTATATCCTTTACATCTCATACATTAAGTAAGGATCCTCAATCCTACAAAACTCATACACATTAAACATATAGTAGTCTATAGGAATAAATATCTAGAATATATCTGTGTGAATAACCACAAGACATTATATACATATACCCACATATATATGAGAAACTTTCCACCATGCCTATCATCCCATGTAACTACCAAGAGAAGAGAGTAGGGCCAAATGTATAGTGAGTCATCCATACTCCCCCCAGGATGTTGGGGAAAACACCCCACAGGGCTCAGAATCCCCTAGGTGTCAGTTTCCCTAACTGAAGGGGTGTAGTAGCATATAGAAACACAAAAATAACATGATATAATATTTCTCAAACCCATACTTTGGTAAAAACCTTGTCTTAAACACAACTGCAACTAACATCTCTCGGAATCCCAACTACCACAGTTATGACTAAATATCCTATCAGCACAAAACATTTTAAATAGATTTATTAAACCATACGTTCCCTTTCAATCAATTTCTCTTCATGTTAATTAATTATTTAACCATTAATCAACCATTAAAATTTAACACAGTACATCCCATTACCATTCAATCCAAGATCTGTGCCCTTAAAGATTAGCCTCACCAAGTCCACAATACTCAGAAGTAACAACAACATTTCATCCTAGAAAACTTCAACCTAATGAGTTAAACATCATTTTTTAATCATTTATTAATATAATTAACACTTTTCTATACTTACAGGTATTGTCAGAAAGAATTCTTTGCTCTCGAACATAAGGGACTCAACATGGTGAGTAGATGAACTACTCGTCGAGTATTTTTCACCCATTGTTGGAGTGTAGACCCATCCTTCCTTGGGATTATAAACATGGAAAGCATAAGGCATACCCCGTCTTTCTCCACCTTTTTGGAAGAAGGTTAATAAAGACCATATTCTTCAAGATGTGGGGAATGTATATAATATAAACAAAAAAAGCATCCAAAAATCAAAACATCGGGTAAGCCCAGCTTCAACCCTTATCCTCATCTCCAGTGTCCTCCCTGACACCCATATGCATGAACCAATGCATCTTGACACTCTAGGAACCAACTACTACCACAAAAAGTAGGCCTATTTTCCACACATATCTCAACACCCATCCAGGGTACATCATAAGCATCCATAAATAAACAAATATATTGACCGAGATCTTGGACCTAAACAATGTAATCCGCCTTCACATGCAATGCTCTCTCATGGATCCAAAGTACAATGCACTCAGCCATACCATCAAGAGGGTAAACCAAAATATTATCAGGAATTATCTTTTATTAAACAACTAGTTATTTAATCCATATTGAATTAACTGATTCATTGTTAGTATGTTCCGACAATGAGAAACCTAATGAGCCAACAATCATAACTATCTTAAATTAATTAAACAATTAATTTGACATTTCATTAAACAAAAGGCATAAACATTATTTAGGTTATAAATATATTTAATTGAACATGCACATATACAATAATTTTATTAATGGATAACACAACAAAAAACTATATTGATTTACATACCACTTCATATTTAGCTAAATAATTAACAATTAATTCTGGATTTATGTTGTTTAACAATTTCCAACAATAATGACATGCTAAATTTCAAAAGAATAAATAAAACACTCTCTAGCATGTCAAGAGTCAATAACATTTTTAATTAACCAATACCAATTATTTTAATCTAGTTTATATATTTATTATTTCAATTCCACTGTGATCTAGTGGATAAATTAGGATAACTCTACAGTAGTATGTGAAAAGACGACACAAGACATGAAAAACCTACCTCAAAAGCTATCAAACGTTCTTTTCATTAGAGTGGTCCAACACAATGGATCACGATCACCTCTCCTACAATGACTACATCCACCCGACGATGCCGTGGAACAACAGCATCATCCAACACCCATGAAAGATCCATTAGAAACATGGAGTTTACATAATATCACATGGAAAATAGAAATTGAAGGGAAAATATCTAGTAACCCAGAAAAAAAGTGGTATCACATACCTTATCTACGAATTGTCAACACTTCTTGGTTGCACCAAAACATGGGGTGCACATAATCAGAAATAAAACACTTTGGGGAAACAATCTAAGAAAAACAATTAATGGCATGACTACTATGGGAAATAATGGTTCAAGAATATCATCCCAGGGGAAACCAAATAAGGATGAACAAGTAGAAGGGTATCTCTACCAAAGAAAGTTATAAATTGATCAATTGTTAGATATGTCTTAGATTCTCTATTAAATGTGAATTACTTTACTCTATATACTTTGACCAATTAAAATCCTTGATATTTTTATAAAATCAGTGATATTGTTTTATATTAATTGAAATGGATTCAAAACCACTTAAATATTGAATTTAACTCATTTAATGTAAAATAAATACTTTTAAAGTGAAAAAATGGGAAATCTAGAAAAAATTTGGGATTTGAAAAACTGTTGGAAATGTCTCACCATTCTAGAAACACTATTCACGACACCATTAGATATCTCACCATTCTGTAAACACTCATCATGACACCATTAGATGTTTCACCATTCTGGAAACACAGTTCATGACACCAATTATTGTCTTTCTATTCTTGAAACATTGTTCATGATCCATTGGATGTCTCGCCATTCTAGAAACAATGTTCAGGACACCATTGGATGTCTCACCATTCTGGAATCACTATTCATGACACCATTGTATGTCTCAACATTCTAGAAACACTATTCATGACACCATTGGATGTATCACCATTCTAGAAACATTATTCATTACATTATTGGATATCTTACCATTCTGAAAAAACTTCTCATAGAACTTGAAATTTGGAAATGTGTTAGGGATAAGTCCCCTTGATCTTCTAGAATAACTCAAACACCATATTTTAAAAAATGAATCGACCAGATAGGTCCGGTCCATTACATTAAATAACTCTGATAAAAATCTCAACCCCGGTATTTCAAAACCAACCTAGATAGGAAACATAAAAAGGGGTCATAGGAACCAACCATTGAGATAACATTCAAGGTTCTCACCACCAAAGGAACTCAACCGCATTAAAACAAAACATGTGAAACCACAAGAAAACCACACACATCTACTAAAAACTCTCTTAAGGGAGATACATATCAAAAGAGAGAAAGAAAAAAAGAGAAAAATGAGAGACATCTCATAAAATGTCTACAACCTCAAAATGAACATCCTTGCATGAAAAGATCTAAACATCAAACAACTCAGGGTATTGAGCTTGTATCTATGACGCATGTTCAAATGTACTCTCCTCCATGCCACTACGCCATGAAAATACATGAACCAAGTGGATCGCACAGCCACATAACACCTTCTACTAGTGGTCCTGGATCTCTACAGGCCACTCCATGATGGTCACATCCTCATCAACATGGATCTCACCCCAAAAGATTATTTTATATTCATAATGAAATTAATAAAGGAGCTGTGAAAAATGAAAATAATTGTGCATCCAGATATTCTATAAGGGAAGTGCTATTTGATACATCATATCTCCAATAGAATCCAATACCTCAAAAGTCCCAAAAAAATGGGGATAATGATTACTCCCATGACCAAACCATCACTTCCCACGATAGGGATTCACCTTTAAAAATACATGATCCCCAATGTCAAACTCCAGAGGTATCCTTTTTTGTTTATCATAGGACTTATAATGATCTTGCGCTACCTTCATCCTCTCATGAATCACCTAAACCGTATCTATCGTATTCCATACTAGTTATAGCCCGAGAATTGATAACTCTCTGACCCTAGTCTAGCATGATGGAGAACAACATGCTTGGCTAGACAAAGATTCAAATATCACCATACCGATGGTGGAGTGAAAACTATTGTTGTGACAAAACCCTACCAAGGGAAGGTGCCTCATCCACGAGCCTCTAAAATCTTGGTCACAATTTGGAAACATGTCTTCAGGAGTCCGAATTCTCCACTATGTCTAACAATACATCTGCAGATGAAAAGTAGTGTTAAGTAATATCTAAGAATATAAAAAATAATGAACACCTCTCTACACCCTAGAGGTAAAACGAGGATCTCTATCAAAAATGATCATCCTTGGAACTCTGTTAAGTCTCAACACCTCCTCCAAATACTTCCTCGACAAAACCTCCCATGATCTGGACTTCTAGATTGTTATGAAGTGGGATGATTGTTTCAAACAATCCACTACCACCCATATAGATTAATAGCCTCCTTTATATCGAGTTAAATAGGTAAAAGTTTCCACTGAGATATCCTCCCACTTATATTGAGGAACATATAAAGGCTAGAAAAAACCACCAAGAACATGTTGCTCAGCTTTCACCTTTTGGCAGACCAAACATTGAGAGATAAACTCTACAACTTCATGCTTCAACCCAGGCCACCAAAACAGACTCCTCAAATCTCAATACATGTTCTTCATGTGGGGATGTACTGCTAAAGGATAACTATGGAACTCCATGAGAACCATCTCCCACATATTCAAATGAATGAAAATCATTCCATGAAACAAAACTCCATGTTTTAAATACTTAGAGAAAACTTCATGGGACTCACTAAGAACAAGTCAGTCTCTATAGACCTCCAACTCAAGGTCCCCAAACTAGGAATCTTCTACCTTCTACACAAGAGATGATTTCAACATCAAATGAAAAAGAAAACCACGACCCCCAACTTCTCCCAGATCCTTTGATAATGGTTAAAGTTCATCAATCACCCTCCATGAATCAACTAATTCACACACAGCATCACCATGTGTTGTATGGATCAATGAATCAGCAACTACATTCTATTTTTTAGGTGTATAGAAGATTTAAAAGTTGTAATCATGTAATAATGCCATCCAAAAATGTTATCACAAGTTCAAGAAACTCTAGGGAAAAACAAACCTTAGGCTCTTATGATCAGTGAAAACAACAAAGTGATATTCAATGAGGTAATGTCTCAATAACTTTAGAGAAAACACAACTGCTACCAACTCAAGATCATTTGTGGCATAGTTAAATTTGTGGGGATGCAGATGTTAGGTCCCATAATAAAGGTCCAATCTATACTGCATCAGAACGTATCCCAACACCAGACATGAATCATCATAGAAAACATAAAACAGAATTCCATCTACCAGAAGACAAAGAATCAAAGCACTGGCAGACTTCTCTTTCAGATACTCAAAATATAGTTGAAATTGATCAGTCCATGTGAACGCTTGATCCTTCCTAGTCAACAATATCTGAGGATTTGCAACCCAAGATAAATTAGCTACGAACCTCCTATAATAGACTACGAGACCATGTAGACTTCACACCTTGTCCACTATCTTGGGGGATTCCCAAGACACAAATTATTATATATTCGATGGATCTACATATAATACCTATGTAATGACCACATTCTATATGAAACAGAATTATCAAGTGCAAAAAGCAAACCTAGAAAATATTACAAACAACTGTTGTTGACGAAGAACCCCCAAAATGGCCCCAAATTCTCTGAATTCTTCTCCTCAGACCCAGAGTACATAAGGATTTCATCGATGATAACCACAATGAACTTATCTAGAAATGCACGGAACACAACATTCATCAACCCCGTGAACATCACTGGGGAATTCGGTACACTGAACAACATCACCAAGAAATCGTAATGCTCATAATGACAACATAAATAAGTCTTCAGGATTCCATCATCCTTCACATGCATATGATGATACCATGGCCTAAAATTGATCATAGATAACCATATTTCACCCATTAGTTGATCAAAAAAGTCATCAATCCACAAATGTGGATAGAGGATCTTCACTATCACTTTGTTCTAGTGATGATAATCAATAAAAAACATAAACATCCATCAGTATTCTTCATGAAAAAACGGGTTCACCCCATGGGGACACACTTAAACAAAAAATACCACAGTGCAACAAACTATCAAGCTATGTATGGAGATCCCACAACTTAGAAGGCCCCATCCTCTATGGACACATAGATATAGGAGACACACCTTACCACAGATTGATCTTAACATTGATCTCCCATTAAGGGGGTAACACTTCAACCTCTTCAGAAAATACATCTGGTTCCCTTCCATGACCGTAGAAAATACTAACTGTTGACCCTATGATAAACTCAACATCAGGTCATCCATCATGGATTACAAGGAAGAAACTCACCTATGACCCATCTAAGGGTCCCACTTTCCAACAAACATTGTCGGATCTCAATCAGCATTGAAGAACACCGCCTATCTCTAGATTAAATCCACCATTTTCTACACCAAATACAACCAATTAATGCCAAGAACGAAAAAATAGGGTCATATCCATAAACATAGTAAATCTACAAAAGAGAAGTGCTTCTTTAGCACTTGGTCACAGTCTTTACATACATCAAACAAGTCAGCTTAACCTCTAGATAGTGTAATCAATGTCAAGGGAACTGGAAGACTCTCTACCTAATGTCTCAAATCATTGAAAAGGGTAGGTTATACGAGGGAGTGTTTCACCCATGAATCAAACAAGGCATAAACCCATTTATAAAATAAGAAAAGGGTACCTCAAACAACATCTCTCTTGCCTGGAACTGGAAATGCTAAAGCGTAAATCTGAACATGGTCTTCTCCATGACCTCTCTAACCCTAATGAAGACCACCACCATGGTTACGCTCTACTCTCTAAGGATGGGGAGTGTCCCTAGGCTATCCTATTTCTACCACATCATCTCTTTTTCTAATCCAATGATGGTGAAACTGGAAACTGCTACCTGGGTTGGAACTGCATCAATTGTGGATCCTGAACTGGAACACCAGACGCACGCTGACTACTCAAAAAGGATAGTAACCCTTTTTTTGATGACCTTAGTCTGAAAATAAAATAAGTTATTAATCCCTTGGAATAGTTTTGAGAGCATCCACCATTGAAAAAATGAGAAATTGAGGGCTGGGACCTACCCCCAGCTGAATGAAAACTCTTCTTCCCTAAAACCTGGGACCCCCAAAACACATCTCTGCTTCGTGAGGAATCTATAAGAATCACCTCTCATGACAATCCGATTATGGATAATGTTCTCTAGATGAAATCTACCATCTCCAACAACTTGAGATATATCATAATCATTAACAGGATGACCTGGAACTAGATCTCTAGATCTAAAGACTCCTATAAATGCATCACCTTGGCCTCCTCATCTAGAAATATGTTTGAAGCATATCGCAAAAATTTATAAAAGAGATCATGAACTCTCTCACACTGGAGCTTCCCTCTCAAAGGGTAAGCAACTCATGATAAATGACCACCTTCATAGTCAAAGAAATAAACTCAACTCTGAACTGCTCTTGTAACATATTACATGAGAGCACTAACTCCTCCCGATCCCTAATGAACAAGAACCGCTAATGCCTCACAAGACCATGCATCATCGTCGCAACCAATGACACCCAATGATATTTCTGAGCACAGATCGAACCGGAAGTTATCTCATCTTCCTCAAACTAATTTTCTAAGAATTTATCTGAAAATTTGCACTTGTACTTATACAGACTCTAACACTAAAACTATCGGAGTGTTCTCCTCCAAGTGTCTTCATCATTAACCTCTACTTTCTGGTGATCTGCTGGCAAAGCCTACAGGACATATTCTTCACGAACCTGACAAGGACATCAACCTGGATCCATACCTATAAAAAGATAAATAGTTATAACTCATAAATGCGGAATCTGGAAGAATTTATCATTAATTAATTTTTTTTTCATTTATTCATTTTAGGTTATATATCCCAAGCTCTACCCATTCGAACATGGGTGAAAAAAAGAATGATGTTTGATCCATTTCTAGGTCTCCACCATACGACCAGTATCATCTAATTTAGTAGAAATGGTAATCTTAATGGTATGTGTATCGGTTCACAAGGGGGGGGGGGCTAAATACATGTGTTCCAGTCGGTCTCCAGTGTTTACAATGCTTGGTAAACTTTGATGACACCATTTTCCTACCAACCCATGAAACCTCACTAATAACTTACTATAAACTACATTACATCCCTTAACCAGACCTCCAATACCCCACTATCATATACCCCCTCCCTAGAAAGTCAACCCCTCCTAGGATAGAAATGTGAGAAGAGAGATAATGACCCCTGAGTCTCACCTTAAGTAGACCTCTGTTTTGCGACTACCAGTAAGTGTATAACAAACACACAAATGGGAGACATTACCCTCTAAGAGAACACATATGTAAGAGATAGATAAGACAGACACTAAACAACACCATCTTAGAATAGAATATAAAATGAAACCCAAGTACACATATGTAATGTCATGAAATAAGTAATACAGCTGAAATGGAAAACTGCAAGTACAAAAAAGTAAAAACTAAAGTGACCACAAAGCTCGAACAGATCCTACAAAACCCACAAACTAGTAGTAACCAACCTGATCTCCAACTTGATCCAAGTGACCTAAAAATAGTTTATATATCATAGGGTGAGTATAATACTATACTAAATAGGATCCTCCCCAGATCTTTTCAATCTAATGTAATAAAATCATACTAAAGAATAGTGAACCACAAGTGAAACAAACTCGGCACCTAAACAGGTATACTAATTTCTCATCCTCACCATGGCTACTCTCAACAAGCATCTCATAAAAAAGTATATAATATAATAAAGAATATCATTATAACCATACTACCACTTCCGCACTGGTTTTCCTCTTTTCCCTAATGCCGCTTGTCCTAATCATCTCTCTCCAAAAAGAATTTTCTCTGGACACTTGGGCGAAGCACCACAACATTAACCTTATGCAACACAACCATCATGTCCATGTAACCAAATTAACTTGGTTTCTTTCATGATCCACCGAAGATCTCATAAAATGTATCATATGTCAGTTATTATACCTCAATCCATTACATCCCGTACACCAAGTAAGGATCCTAAATCCACCATTGCCCATGCATGTTATACCTATAGTGTTACATATGAAACTATATCCAGAATATATGTGTGGGAATAACCCCAACCCATTACATACCTCGACACACATATGTGGGGAAAACTAACTATCATGCCTTCCAGCACAAGTAACTACCAAGATAAGATAGTGGAACTAATGAGTGTAGTCAACCATCCATCCTCCCTCCAAGATGTTGGGGAAAACACCCAAAGGACTTAGAATCCCTAGGGTGTCAGTTTCCTTAACCAATGGATGGAGTAGTGTATAGAAAAACATAATAGTTCAGGATATAATATTTATTATAGACACACTATGGGAAAAACCATGTCTTATACTCAACTGCAGCTAATGTCACTCGGACTCTCGACTACCACTTCTAAGAATAGATATCATGTAAGCACACAGCCACATAAAGAGATTCATTAAATCATCTTGTCCATTTTAATCAATTTCTCTTTAGGTTAATTAATTATTATTTATTAAGTAACCATTATCATTTACCACATTACATCCCATTACCATTCAAACCAAGAACCATTTCCTATAATAATTACAACACCAAGTCTATAGATCCTCAGAAGTAGCTACAACATTACATCTCAAGAAGCTATAATCCCATGTGTTCAACATCATTTATTTCGACTTTTATTAACATCATTAAATCTTTTCCATAATTCCAGGTATTCTAAGAATGCATTCTAAGATGCCAAACACAAGGATCTCAATATGGTGATTAACTGAACTACCCATCCAGTCTTTTCCACCCATAGCTAAATTATAGACACATACTTCCTCAAGAAGATAAAAACAGAAATCATGTGGCATACCCCATGCGTCATTTCATTCTCTGGAAAGTAGGGTAATAAATACCATCTACATCAAGAAGTTTGGAATGTGTAGAAGATAAAAAAAATTATCCAACAAGAGAAACATAAATTACGTTGAGATTCAACCCTTTTCATCATCTCTAGTGTCCTCCTCGACAACCATATGCATGAACCGATGTATCTCAGCACCCTAGGTGAAAACTGATACCATAACCACTTGGCCTCCCTATATAACATATATCAATAGCCATCCAGTCTCACATCACAATAAACAAGAAAAAAACAAACATACGGACTAGGATCTTGTCCCTAAACAAGGCATTCTATCTTCACACGCAACGAGATCTCATGGATCTAAAGTAGATGGAAATCAACCTTAAAAAGGGTAAATCAGAACCCTATCAGGAATTATCTTTTATGAAACAACTGGTTCTTTAATCCATAATTAATTAACTAATTCATTATTAGTATGTTCAAATTATGGTCAAACTTAACACCAAACTATCATATTTATCCCAAATTTATTAAAAAATTAAATTTATATTTCTTTAAATGACCAGAATCAACAGGATTAAGGTTTATCAGTCAATTTAATTTGTCATTTACAACTTCATCAATTTGATTAATATTAATTACAACAGAAGTAGCCAGATTCCATTACATGCCACTTTTTTTTGGCCAAAAAATTTACATTTAATTAAGGAATTACATTCTTTATCATTTTAAATCAAGAACAACATGTTAAACAAGAAATGAATAGATTAAAAACTACCTAAAAATCAAGAGGCAATAACATCACTAAGAAATGAATACCAATTCATTTAATCCACTTTTTATATTTATTATTCCAATTTCATTGTGATCTAGTTTCTAAATCATGCTAACTCTACAGTTTCACATGAAAAGAATAGAGAATACATGAATCCCCTTCCTCAAAAGGTTTAAAATTCTCTTTTCAAGAAAATAGGCCAACACAATAGATCATAATCACCTATCTCACAATGATTGCATCCACCTGAGGACACCATGGAACAACAACGTCATACAGCTCCCAATAGAGTTCTATTAGAAACATTGATATAACATTCCATCACATGGAAAAGATAAATGGGAATAAACATATACAAGAACCCAGAATAATTGCGGTAGAATATACCTTATCGAAGACCGATCAAAACTTCTTGGTTGAACCAAAATAGGGGTGTGCATGAGTAGTAGGAAAAACACTAAGGGGAAAAAATCCATGGATGAATGTTTTATTTCATGACTCTTATGGGAATGAATGGTCTGAATATCTCATGTTTGGGGAAAACAATGAAGGAAGAACCAGGTGAAGCGTATATCAACCTCAAAAATATTAAAACAGAGAAGTTGTTTAGATTCATTTTAGATTCTCCATTAAAATAAGATCCCATTAAACCCCATGGTCTGACAAATTAAAAGAATCCATATTTTTATAAAATAAATGATATAATTTATATCCATTTAAATGGCTTCAAACCCACTTAAATATTTCGTTTAACTCATTTTACGTCAAAGAAAACATTAAAAAAGAAAATGTGGGAAATCATGGAAGATCTTAAAATTTGAAAAACTGTTGGAAATGTCTCACCATTATTTAAGCAGTGTTCATGACACCATCAGATGTCTCACCATTTTGGAAAAACAATTCATGACACTGCTGGATATCTCACCATTATGAAAACAATTTTCTTGTCACTATTGGATTTCTAGCTATTCTGGATACATGGTTCATGACACAGTTGGATGTCTCACCATTCTGGAAAAACTATTCATGACATTGTTGGATGTATCACCATTCTAGTAACATTTCTCATAACATCTTTAGATGACTCTCCATTCTAGAAACACTATTCATAGAACTGGAAATTTGGCATTGTGTTAGGGATAAGTCACCTTGACCTCTTATAATTCCTCAAACACTAGATTTTATCAAATTAATGGAACATATAGGTCTATTCTATTACAATAAAGGTGATGGTTTCAAGCTTCCTAAATAGTTAATGATGTTAAAATCCCCAATATGAAGATTCCATATTACCCCATTTAAAAAAATCACCCAGGACCTCCTTGAACATAAATGAAATTATTTAAATAAATTTTGACATTTATACCCAGACTCCATTAATTCCAAGACAATATAAATCCTTAAGAATTAAGAAAATTTACCTATCAAATGATCTCCATCCTAGGATGCTCTAAAAGACTCAAAAAATTGGGTAATAAAAATAAATAGAGAGAGAGATACCTAAAAAAGGTAACGGGGTGTTATAATATCCCCACAATAAGGCATTTTTTCCCGGAATTTCATGAGGAAGAGTAGTGTCTAGAAGGAGGTGAGGGAATTTTCCCATATTTCATGACTTGTTTAACCATGTCTCATGAGAATATAATACATGTCACCATAATAATCTTACCAATATAATCAAATACCTATTAAATACTTTCAAAATAGTTCAAATGATATCCATCGTCTTCTATACAATAGATAAATCTCTCTCCATCCCAATCTCTTCAAACTCGTAATGTGAGAGGGCTCTAGATGATGAACCCTAAATCGAGATACTTAAGAAAAAATGAATAGATAAAAAATGAACTAGAAATTCCAATCGATAATCAACCAACCAAATCCCCCTTGTGACATCAAATGACGCCACATTTCTTGTATCCAAAAGTCACTATTTTATATACCATAAATCATCCAAAAATGGATAAATTATTAATAAACCCCAATCACAAATAGAAAATAACAATGGACGTAACTGAAAATATGTATATAATTTCTCCCAAATCTATACAATAACCAGGAACCGATGTATACCCCAAATCCTCACTCGTATCTCTTGATCAAGACTCATTCCTATAAGAGAGGCCTTGCCCACCACTACCCACCAAATAGGTTACCTACATAAAAAACCACAAAATACTCAAAATGAGGAAAATGTTAATCAATTGACATCTATTGTTAAAAAACTCAAATAGTACCAGATGAATAACCCATAATCCAAAAAAACACAAGGTGATGCATGAAGCATATATTCCATTACCTATGTTGAACTCTCGGTATATCCATCATTTTTTATTGGTAATTTGTACTCAGCCTAACCCAAATCTTCAGTGGCCCATTGGGACTCTTCAAAAACCACGAGGTAAGTATATGATCCCTATATAAAATAGGGGAAGTGGAAACCTAGGGTAACCACATTCCCTATTGTACATACATCATTCACATTACATTAACATTAGTTGTGTCTCTTATTAGAATGATGTGACTAAATTTTTCAACTGATCATTCCCCAACCTGATTGAATTACTTCCTCAACAATTATATTGAACATAAAAAAATATGGACACACTATACCATTTACATAATAGAACTAGAAGATGATATATTTGATAAAAAGGTTTCATATTTTCATCCATTAAATATATCTAGGTGTAACTACAAGACACAATTTTATATTGTTATGCTTTATACCATACAATGAGAATCATTACATGATATCATAATACATCTTCATTGATACTTGATGAATGTAAATTTAAGAACAATGATAGAAAAACAATACTAAGATCATCATAGATGATTGGAAAAAAAATATAGCATGCTAGATAATAGATTCTAAAGTGATAAACCAATCATAAATTGTCTCCCATTCATATAGGGTTTCTAAAATAGCATGAATTCCTCATTCAAAATATGATCTATCATAAAAGACTATAGTATTGATGACAATAATTTACATCCTATGAAAAAACATACCATAACTACCACCAAAGAATACATGTAAAACTGAGAGAAGATCCCCAAAATCTTCCACAACTCCTTCAATTATAGAACATCCAATTAATGTAAACTCTTACTAAGAGAACACAAAATGAATCATCCTTCTCATGGGTGTAGGTGATTTCAATGAAAAAATTATAAAGGTATTCCCCCAACAACAACTATCTAAGATTAAATTAATTAATAGAAATTAAATTTCTAATACACTTATGGTCAAAACATACAATGAACTTGTCCCCAAAAACACAGTTACGTCAAAGCTTAAGATCCTATATCACTTCCATTTGATCTAAATTATTAGTGGAGTAATTTTTATCACAATATATAATTTTAAGAGACTTTTAATAAATATAATGATCATATTATATATGAATGGATCCTAAAATAGTATAAAAAGTATAACAGAAATCAATATATCCATTATTGGGATCATGTGAAATCAGATAATAAGAAGATGTCATAAGTCATTTCTATGTCGAATAAATATTGTAACTTTTTCATCCTATATTAAATTCACCATATTCATATAAATAAAATTAAAAGGTTATAATAAATTCAATAAATAATATATTAACCCAATGTAGTACCCAAAAATATCAGGGAAACTTTGAATCTCAATGATGTTTTTGTCTCTTCCCATGAAAATCCATCATTCACCTTCTCACGATTAACTGATAAGACATGATAAGAAATCATGATCCCCATTATCATCAAATTTATGATGAATAAGTTTTATTTTAAAATAATTTAGTACAGATATTGATTCATGGTTTCTGTAACCCAACTCAAACGGTTCCCCTACTCAGGACTAGATATCATATAAACCTTAATTTCATCAACAATACTTCTATAAAAGTATAATAGTTATCGTGAATATATGATCCATAAAATATATAATTTTTTTGAGAATTATCCATACCAAATTACATCAAAATATATTTAAAATTTCCATATCCACTCTTAAAACCCATATTCAATGTATTAGAATCCCAATCTCTAAGATGATGATAACCAGACTGTAGATTGATCTTCTAAAACAACTTTTCCCCATTTGTGTGGTCAATAATGTCATCCAAAATGGGTAAAGGATTCATATTCTTATTCGTTTCCTATTTTAACTTCTAATAGTATATAAGAAAAATAGAGTAATTCATATTTCTTCTTGTTAATGTGAAAATGGTATTCACATAGTTAAACATTAGTGAGAACCAAAAAAATCCATATCTTATCATCCAACTGAAATGTGTTCTCTTTCATCTATGCTGGTGATATACGATAATGAGGTATCAAGACCAGCTATGTATCTGGATATAGGTCAATCTTAAAGTCTAACTACCTACCCATAGGAAGAAAGGATAAATTATCTTGTAAAACATGGGAAACACCAAAAATACAAGGGATGGATACCCAAAAATTATTTTTCATCATCATCAACTAAAATTGTATATAAAAATCATGGGATATGGACTAGAAGGTCCTACATGACCATACCTCATATCCCACATTCTCTTAAACACCCATGATCTACCGTAATAGATAAGAAACAATATATTTCAATGATGAAAATCAACAATAGTATGGTGACTGATAATAAAATCCAACCATAGGATGACATCAAATATGTACACATCAATAATTAGGAAATACCATATTTATTACACATCAACTATCAACCATGAAAAATACAGATCGAAAAATCCCTAATCTTTAACTATTCAAATAGGTGTTGGTAAATCCATAACATGGAACATAAGTTCCATTGGATGTTCCCAATTATTCATATGATGGCAATATATAAATGGGTGGGAGGAAACTTTATAAAATTATATAGTCAGTACTGAAGATTTAATAAATATGGTACCTATTTTTATTACAATATTTACATCCACATCTACCTAAAACAAATCCACTTACTAAAGGTGCTTCAATTTTGATACCTATGTTTGAGGCCCTCTTAACATTGAATCTATAGACTACACCATAGTATCCATTAGAGAAGATTATCATTGACTATAATGAGGAATAAACATAGCCTGTCAAAGACACTATAGATGGGAAAAATTCAAACAAAATTTAGTCATCATTAAATGTGTGGAGAAAATTGTTAGTTGTGACCATCCTTTCGACACTAATAGAATGTCTAGGGAACAATACTAGATAAAAATGAAGGTATAGATGTGGCCCATTAAGAACCACTTCCACTACTCAAGTGATGATCATGCCACATCTTATTCCTCCAATATTCAACACTGATGGTATCATTAGGAGGAAAAAAAGGTGAATAATAAACATTATTTAATTTAATATTAATCTCTACCATAATTTCAATATCCACTATACACACATAGGTAAAAAAATATTTTCAATAAATAGGTGTGGTCTGATACTTTTTCAAAAACATTGTATCTACATCACAACCCTAGTTTTGTCATTCCTTAATACCAATATTGAAAAATTAACTAGATATAAGATATTATTGATGTACACTAACACCGAACTCTCTCCCTAGTAAAATTAGTGGGAATCTAGAGACATATACTTCATTAACAACTCCTAGAAAAAATCTTAAAAAGGAGGGGGTCTTGAAATGCTTAAATTGTAATCCCAAATGTGTATCTACTTGGGTCTTAGAATATCACAAATGCTTTCTAGGACCATAAAGTTAGAATAAATAATACATTATCTTGATTTTCTATGGTTTATCTAGGAATTATATGATATTATCGATATTGTCCCACCAATCAAATACCTCATGGGGTTCATTTATATCATAAGTGGATAGTGTCTTCCCACATATGAAATCACATGATCAACCCCTTCCTCATGCAGTTCCTTATTATTATAAAACAAATGTGTTCTCGACTAGGGTTATTTTTTGTTTACAACATGAATTTCTCATAGGATAATGGGTATTAGATTCTGATCAAAAGGGATATTTCCTTGAGTAAAATACACATCACCCTCTTGAGAATCCTAGGGAAGACATATCAGATGCATAACACAACACATTTAATATAAAGAAATGATCAAAAAAATATGATAATATATTGTCAAACCATAGAACAAAAAGAAAATTGTTATTATGATCAAGAACTCTAAAAAGGATACCCACATCCCAATATCCCATGGTAACATAAATGTCATCATGGAAGGATCCAATCATTAAATCGCCAAAACCTAAAGCTAAGGAGCCAAAAATCATATTTATAGTCTAAAAATATACTAGATTCATGCAAAAACATCCTATAATACCAAATTATGACAAACCAGCCATGGATACCATCAAAAACCTGTACCCTACCCAAACTATGACATACACAAAGGGACATCCCGATGCCCACTAGATGGAGAATAGAACATCAGCATAAACAACAACCAGAAAAAATGATTTCTCTAAAACTAAATTATACAACATTAAATACATATATACCTAATTTTAAGAAATTATATGCAAGTAAAATAAGAAATATATGAAATAAAAAATGAAACATCGTGAGCAATGCATCTCAAAAGCTGATAAAAATTCTCAGGTATAATCCCATCAATAATGGACAAATAAAATTAAAATATAAAATTTATGGATAGTGGTGAATACTCCCACACCCTCACAACCAGCTACCCAGACATAGCTAACAGAAATATCTCCACCTCACAGTGGAACCATGAAAATACTTGTATCTATATAAATAATAACTATTACGAATCATTAAAGTGGTGTATAGGGTACATTTTAATAGGCTCTGTTAGATCCCACCTAGATTATCGATATAAAATCTTTATGAAACAGTCTGAAGATGCGAAACAATGAATAAAACAAAGAATTATAATTAGTTAAAAATTTCTTATATCAAAGCCTGGTAAAATATTTCACCCATTTTCCACAATTCCAAATAATCCAAATAAAAAAGATTCAATGAATATCACATATACAAGGAATGTAATAGAATCCATGAATTATAGGTCAAAAGAAAACATAAGATCACTTCAAGGATCACCACATGTTTGGATAGCTAGAAATATCATACCAAGATATATAAAATTTCATGAATCAAGTCTATATATATGTGTATCAAATATAAAGAGAAGTGGAACACCCCAATAATTGAACCACCCAACAAGTCTAACATGTCCTTCGAGAAAAGGGCTTTGGGGGGAGAGGAACAGCCCATGAGAGAACCAACTGACAATATTAATGGATGGGGCATATTAACACACATTTTGGAAATGTATTTAAGGAGTCCAATGTGATAAATATTATTAAGAACCATCAAAATAATGATATTAAAAATATTTCACTAATCCATTTCAAAATGATTTGAAAATAAATTTCTCTTTACCTGATCAAGGGGAAACCACGTTTTCCAATAAATCCCATTTCCACAAACAAAATTCAATCGTCCAATTCATTTGAGAAATAATTTATGAAAACCATAGAAATAAATTTCATAAAAAATATTATACATATAGAAAATAATACCTTAAACTCTATTTTCACACGACCATAATGATATCCACCAATGAATAAGAAAAAAAAAATTAAAAAATGGATTCCCTATAATTAATAATTTTATATAATAATCAATTCGATAATAAAAATGGTATATGGAGAATATAAAATATCATGTACCACATGAAATTCATATTCCTAACCTCAACCTTGTAGAAGGTCATCCTCTTCTGGAATATTTCCTAATAGATCAAGAAAGGGTGAAGATGATTCAAAACCACAAGACCATTGAATATGGATATATGACACCATGGAACTACTTTGAATAATAAAAATGAAGAATTTGAAAGATCACTTACCCATAGATACAAAATGAAAGAACTATAACGTCAATTAGTAAAAAAATTATCTCAAAGGAGTGAAGATCCACATAAGTTCTTGGGGATATTCTAGGTTTTAAGAGAGGAGAATGCAGTTTGAGGAAAAATAATCATGAATTCATCACATAAAAACATACAGGATGTGAACATTTCCTTATGTGAATCAATTGTTGACAATGTAAAATCTATGAACGGAATATATATCATAAAAGGTGTCACCCTTTTTAAAAAAACCAATTGAATGATTCAAAATAAGATCATGTTTCAAGTTTTGTTGAATTGTCGTACTTTCAACTAGTTCATTTCATTAGACCACTAAAGGATTCACATTGTGTAACCTGTTCAAGATATCAAAATGACCAGCATGAATATTTTGTAGAAACAACATGAAACATTGAATGGCTCAAAATAGACATAATGTAAATCCTGTATTTATATTATAAATATACACATACACTCCATTAATTCCCTCATATATTAATCCCTATAAATTATTTCATTTTTTACCAATAGATGCTCTCCATACTCTAAATGACTAAAATAAAACAAAAAAGTGGTAAATGAAAGGATATACGACAAATATATAAAATAATGTAACATGATGTTACATAAAAAGAATATTATATTTATGGTAGTGATGTAATTATGTCTTCATTGGTAGATTATATTAATATGAGGAAAAATAATTTTGAATTAAAAAGAGAAAAAAAGGAAAATGATAATTTAACCATATTCCTTGAAACCACTAATTTTTAAATTGGATTAACACTTTGAGAGGTGGAATTTTGAGATTATGATAACCTATAATATTTTTAAAATAATATTGTGGATTTATTTGGTAATTTTTGGTAGAATATACCAATCTTTGAGTGGAAGGAAAAGGGGGATGGTGATGGATCTGTTTATAAGGTATATGTATGATTTTTTTGTAAAACAATTATAAAGTTACTATTCAATGGTCAAATGGATCCAATAATAAAATATACTAGAGCTGGGAAAGGTTAAAGATGATGAATCCAAAAACATTAAATTTTAAAAATGATTCTAAAATTTTTTATGACTTTTACTTTTAGATATTTTACTTCATCCATATTGTGGTTTGACTATCATAACTTAGTTTAAAAAAATGATTTTACATATATTTCGTTAAAATAACAAAAGAATTTTTTTTATAATTTAGACCATTTTATTAATATATATATATATATATTATCATATAAAATATCAAATGTAGAAAATTAAAATTATTTAAATATTTTTTTAAATAAAAAAAACATATTTCTTTGAAACAATGTTTATTTATGGATTAAAATTATTATTGGGAGAAATTAGTAGTGTTTTTAATTTTTTTGAAGTTAATTTTTATTTTATTATTACTCATATAATAAATACTTGTCTTTCAAAATGAATCCAAAAAATATTTCCACATTGTGGATACTTTGTTAAAATTAAAGACAGAAAAATGGATTGTATTAAATTAATATATTAATTATGTTTCCCAAAATATAAAAATGGGTTTCATAAATTAAACATTGTATTGTTAATTAATTATTTTACATTGAAATATACTTTTTCATTGATTTTTTTATATAATTTCAATATCATTCCTAGGTGAGGAAAATTTCATAAATTGACAATATTAGATAAATTTTAATTCCCACTATTCACACCATATTTCATCCTTTTTATAATATATATTAAATCAATCCTAAGACATTTTTGTCCTATCTAATTAATTCATAAATAAAATATCAAAAAAATTAAATTATAGGGTTTTTTAATATATTTATAAAATATAATAAAAATTATTTATAAAAATTAATTATATTGAAAGTTTTCATTTTTAATAGTTAATAATATCATTTCATATCAATTTAATATTTAATGAATTATAAAGTATTGGCTCATATACCCTTCTATTTTATAATGGGTAAATATATTTTATTATTATAATATATAAATAAATTATGAAATAATTATCTCAAATTGATAAATCCATTTTAATCATATTAATTACATATTTTATAATTATACATATTTTATGTTCAGTTACTTCATTTTATTTAATCGTTTATTTATTATTTTTTTGAAATTTTCAATTTAATAATCATTAATCATATCACATCTCTTTTTAGTTTGGAGTTTCATTTGGAAAACTCTATCGAACGCATTATATTTTTTAAAATGAAATATATGTTGAATGATCTTTAGGCATTGAAAAAATTTCCCATAATGTGATAATGAAATAATGTTATCATAATAAGCATCATCAAAACTAATTAAATGTCACTGGTGAATTTATTCAACTCATTAGTGCATTACTAGTAAGATATATTTACCAAAACATGCTCATGATGTATTAAAACATACCAAAACCACATAAATAAGACATTACAACACCCTATATAACATCCCACCTTCTTATCACATAAACTTTCATTAAATTATACAAAACTAGGGATCTTTATGGTTTAGTGCCTTCCAAACCAGGAACTCAAAACATGAAAACATAAAACATTTTTCTTAAACACTTGAAAGGCATATCATTATGTTCATACTAGGTTCATTACTGCATCTCATAACCTGGAGACATACCTCAAAATAAAGGTTGAGCAGAAGGCCCAGTAAGGAAAACAAGGGAAGCATTTAACATGTGAACTTGAGATACATCAATAAAGTCATGAAAAAGAACTTTAAGGCATGAGAATGAAATCATGAGGTATATCATATTAAAAATAAATTATTTCATGACTTGAAGATGTGGATACAAAATGTAACTTAGAAAACCATTTCTGTTTCACCAAGGTCCATCCCCAAGGTGTGATAAAAAATTACAAAGGTTATTCACCAAGATATCGTTAAAATTGGTCATCTCTAGAGATTAAGTCTTTACCCAATGCATTGGAGTGATATCACGGAGAACCCATAAATTATCCTTTATTATCATGTGAGCCACATATATCATCATCAAAAATTTCATAAATAGTCCATATAGCATAAAAGAAATGGTTTTCATTTCATAATCATAACGTTTTAAAAACTACTTTTAAGACATGATCTTTATGTCATTTTTAACCCACAGAAAAGGAAAGCAGGTATCATGTATGTAAATACCAGAATTTAAAATATAAAATTTTGATATATATGTGAATACCCCTATACAATAAAGTGTTTTGAGTATTCACTTAATAAAATAAAAGAATTTGAGAAAAAGAGAGAGACATTTTGAGACGAAAATTCGGCAGCATAACGACTGTGATGCAGGGTTTTAGAAAACTTTGAAAAGAGAGGGGACATGGGTTACCCACTCATAAATGATCCAAAAAACAGTAGGGGGATATAATATAACGGTTTTAAGAAAATGGTAATGAAATTTCAAAGAGATTCCATATTAAATTAAAAACATGAAATGAAGACAAAAATAATATTTCTCTTATTAAAATTCGGCAGCCTAACGACGTCACTTAAACTTCAAAAAAATGAATTGATGAGATCAAATAGAATATCTCATAATATGAACATAAAATATTATTATTATAGATATAGATATAATACCCCAACATAATAAAAAGGAACTTGAAAGACTTCACAAGATAATAGAACTTGAAAATGAGAAGTGTGGAAAATCCCTTAAAAATTCGATAGCCTAACGGCGTCACTTAAACTTCAAAAAAATGAATTGATGAGATTAAATAGGGTATATCATCATATGAACATAAAATATCAGTATGATAGATATAAATATCATACCCCAACATAATAAAAAGGAATTTGAAAGACTTGACAAGAAAATAGAACTTGAAAATGAGAAGGGTGAAAGAATCCTTTAAAAATTCGGCAGCCTAAGGGCGTCACTTAAACTTAAAAAATGAATTGACCAGATAAAATAGGGTCTCTCATCATATTAACATAAATTATCAGTATGATAGATATAGATATCTTACCCCAACATAATAAAAATGAATTTGAAAGACTTGACAAGAAAATAGAACTTGAAAATGAGAAGGGTGAAAGCATCCATTACAAAAAATTTCGACAGTCTAACGGCGCCACTTAAACATTAATAAAACGAAATGATGAGAGTAAGAGGGGATATATCATCATATGAACATGAAAAGTTCATTAAGAGGAATTTAAAATAACATCCTCCAACAAAAGAACACAGAGCATAAAAGGAATGTCTTAAAAGATAGTATTTGAAAAGAAAGAGAGAGGTTGGATCCCTTACCTTAAAACGTAACTCTTAAAACTCGACAGTTGGGACCTTGAGGGCTTGGGACACCTTGGGAGGACACTGTGGGAGTTAATGAGACCAGAGCTTCGTTGGGGGAGAGTTGGGAGTGAAAACTAAAGGAGGAAAGGGTGGGTATTTATAGGGAAAGTGAGGGGACAAGGCATTAATGGCCAAGGGACATCTCATTGGTGGTAATGGAAAAACCATGGGCTTTCCCATGGTATTTTCACATGGTATTGAACACTTGGGACACCTCATTCCTTATCTTACTATTCATAAGTCTACCATATTGATTACATATTGAATACATCATTTAATGATGTCACTAAACACCAGTAACTTAAAAACTGTTTTTTCACTATTCATCGAAAAGTCACATTTCTCAGAAAAATCCCAAAATTTTTCCTTAACCAAATATCGATGCTCTGATTTCAAAAATGAAATCCATTTTATAAAAATAATTTTATAAATATTTTTAATTAAATTTTTAATTAAATACACTATTCACCAAAAATTAATTTTTTTTCAGAAAAATCCCCAAAAATTATCTTAAGAGAATATCGATGCTCTGAGTTCAAAAATGAAATCTATTTTATAAAAATAATTTTCTAAATAATTTTAATTTAATTTTTAATTAAAAACACTATTTACCTGAAAAAACTAATACTTGAATAATAATTTCTGAAACAGTTATTTACCTATTTTATTGAATCACATTACTTAATCAAGGTGCCTAAATTATATTAATACTTTCTTTAAGTGAGATTACTAATCCATTTGGTCACATTACTAATCCTAAGAGTAAAATCACTATTCATAATTTACTATTCATCAAAAATTAGGTTGATCTTATTAGACTCTAAATTTTGTACTGAACATAATTGTAGGAGACCATTTTTTGAAAATAATTACACATTTTTAATTATTTAAGGTTTACATAAACATTTTTTAAAATATCTTTCTTCAAAAATTCATCAAAAATATGCATACTATAATTATCCAGACATTTGAAAATTCACAAACATCATCATAAGAAGATATCACAATTTTTGTTTAAGTAAAAGGATTATGGTCTCCTTACATATGCCCTTATAACCCCAGCATAGGACCTAAGTGTAAGGTGTGCTAAGGTGAGAGAATCTGAGGGCGGCTCGACCAACATCGCACGACTAGTAATTTATATCCGTTTGAACTTCTCGCGAAGGCAATTCCATTCTAGCTTCACACGACGAAGTTCGGCTTGGGTTTGGTCCAGAGCAAAGCCCAGTGGTGCTACCTTCTTCCCAAGTTATGTTAGATGGGATTTGATCGGTCCAAGACTACCGGATGAGGCCATCGAATCTTCTTTCTATATTAATTAACCAATATCACTTGTATTTAGAGACAATAGTCACAACATTCAGTTTCCAATGGTCATATTGACTAACAGTCATATAATAGTCAAAACCAAATAGTCTCATTTTAATTATACTCATGTTATTAAATGAAACACTTTTGTTGAGTATGAAAAATAAAATAACACACAAAATTAGGGAACAAGATTTATTCAAAATTTCGTGTCGTTACATTCTTCCCCCTTAAGAAATTATTTCCTAGCAGTTTTTAAAATTGGGCTTGGAAATTTCATTGAAAGGCCCACATCAGAAAAGGAGTCAGTAACATTATTACTTTAAAATAAAGAAAAGGAAGTACAAAGGCCACTCGAGTTAACCCATACTAGGATTCCATGTAGGAAAACATGGACATGGAAGATAAAACAAAGGGTCACGTTCTGAGGGAGAGTGATAGAAAACTTGATTAGGAGACAGTTAACAACAATAAAATCACAAACTTATGATGGGTTAAATTGTTTTTGATTTCCCAGTAGAAAACATTAAGAGATAACGTTTTTGTTTTATGTTCCTTTTCATAGTTTTGAGGAATTTATTTACTACATAGAATAAAAACACAAGGAAATATATTTACCTTCAACTAGAGTTTCATCCCTTAATAAGTTTCTACCAAAACTAATCTTTTCTCCAAACGATGAGAACTAAAAAACACTTGGTCTCATCAAAAGCACAAGAATAATCTTCTAGAGAATCACATAATCCACCAATGATTAACTATCTATTTCTTTTATATTTAAACATTATCCCAAAAACAGAAAGGTTAAGATAAAAGAACTCTTCCAAAATAAAGAACCCCATAGGAAGGGAAACTACTTTTAAATCTTCAAAATTCCACAATATTACCCAAAGTTCATCATAGAACATTCCATAAATAACTATCCTTAAAATTTCTCAAAAAAAAAAACCGAACTAAGATTGAAACCCAAATACAAGAAGGATTTTATAACATAGTATTCCAAAATAAACTTCATCATTCATCTCCAAACAACATCAACCACTCCTAAAATCTTATAATAAAAGTAGCTAACCTAAACATATTTTCCCCAAGATAGGTTAATCATTTCCATGAGTAACCTATATTACCATAAGTTCACCTTAAATTCATCGATTCCTCAAAATATAAGTCAACCTTTATTCCTCAATGAAAATAACATAGTAATCTATTTACCTCGATCATATAGGGTTCCCAAAATAGTGAACATCTTCTAAAATAATAATCATATTTTAATCCCCTAATCACCTTTTTTTAAGAAGAAGAGCTTCACTACATCAACATTTGGAACATAACAATAGATGTTTTACTTAATGATATAAATTCATCTTAGGTAGTAACTCGAAGATTTTAGAAAACATAAAATATATGCTCATAGAGCACGAACTAAAATACATCATGACATAGACAACTATTGCGAAGAAGTTACACGTACTTCAGTCATCATGATCCATCTTAGCATAGGACTTGCATTGTTACCTTGTCCTTGGAGATTGTTGATGCTCATCATGCTTCTCATCCCTTCCAAGAGAGCATTGCCTTGGATAATTTCCAACTTCTCCACATTTACCACATTGAATAGTATAAGGTACATTAGATTGAACCTTATCTCCATTCATCACATAATCCATTTTTTAAAACAATTTTCTTATTTATGCCCTATCTTCCTACACATAAAACATCTCCCGGTTCCTTTGTGACATTCTCCTTGGTGCATCTTCCCACACTTTTTACAAAAAAGAAATTGGGTCTTCTTTCCCATTTCAACTTTATTAGATGAATATCCTTGAGACTTAGTCTTCTTATTCCTTGATGAATATGGGCATTCAACTAGGTACCAATTATTAATTGTGATTTTTGATAGCTAGTTTGGAATAATCACAATATGTTCAACATGATCTCTCGTAATCTCAGTCACATTAATAGGGCAATCGTCACATTTCCTATAACATTTGTTTTTGGGACATATTATTCCATTTCCCTCCATTAACTAAGAAAAGAAAGTATAATTAGGGGCTTAAATACTTAGCCAATAATCATTAAAAGGAAACTATAAGCATAAAAGGATAAACTTGTAGAAAGAAAGTATACCCTAACTTGTGATCCCCTGGGTTCCAATCTAGGTTATCCATGATCATATATTCTTATGTGAATCTTAATTTTATTTTATCTTTGTTCCTTTAATAATGGTTCATACTAAGCTTATGAATATACCAAAGCATATCCCATGGGAGTGTCGTAACAAAGAGTGCAGCAAGGCCTGTTGTCGTGTACTAGTTCCCGTTCTAGTCAAGCTCAAAGAAGTGTTTTTGGGTCTTACCCCTATGTACATCTATTCCAGATCCACCTCTACCTGTTCGTATCCAGATAGAGATGTATTTTCTTGGAAACCCCTTACCCAATACTCACCAAAATACCAGGAAGATTTCCTATATTTAAACTTTTCTATAGGGTTCTTCCCAAAGTTTTCATATCCTAATTTCCCCAAATAACTAGACCATCCTTTGATACCAACTATAACTTCCCGCCTTCTTATCACATAAACTTTCATTACATTATTCAAAAACGGGGATCTTTATGGTTTAGTGTCTTGGAAACCAAGAACTCAAAACATGAAAACATAAAACATTCTTCTTAAACACTTGAAATACTTATCCTTATGTTCATACAAGTTTCATTACTGCATCTCATCACATGGGGACATACATCAAAAGAAAGGGTGAGCAGAAGGCCCAGTAAGGGAATCAAGGGAAACATTTAACATGCGAACTTGAGATACATCAATAAAGTCATGAAAAAGATCTTTAAGGCATGAGAATGAAACCACGAGGCATATCATAATAAAAATAAAATATTTCATAACTTCAAGATGTGGCTACAAAATTTAACATAGAAAATCATTTCCGTTTCACCATGGTCCATCCCAAAGGTGTCATTAAAAATTACCAAGGTTTTTCACCAAGATATCGTTAACAATGGTCATCTCTAGATATTAAGTCTTTACCCAATGCATTGGAGCTCTATCAGGGTGCACCCTTAAATTTTCCTTTTTTATCATGTGATCCACATATATCATCATAAAAAATTTCATAAATATCCCATATATCATAAAAGAAATGGGTTTCATTTCATAATCATAACTTTTTAAAAACTGGTTTTAAGACATGATCTTTATGTCACTTTAAACACACAGAAAAGGAAAGCGGGTCTCATCTATGTAAATCCCAGAATTTAAAATAGAAAATTTTGATATATATGTGAATAACCCTATAGAATAAATATTTTTGAGTATTCACTTAATAAAATAAAATAATTTCAGAAAAAGAGAGAGACATTTTGAGACGAAAATTCGGCAGCATAACGGCTGTGTTGCAGGGTTTTAGAAATCTTTGAAAAGAGAGGGGACATGGTTTACCCACTCATAAATGATCCACAATAGAGTAGGGGGACAGAATATAGAGGATTTAAAAACATGGTAATGAAATTTGAAATATATTCCATATGAAATGAAGAACATGAAAAGAAGACAAAAATAATATTTCTCTTATGAAAATTCGGCAGCCTAATGGTTTCACATAAACTTCATAAAAAATGAATTGATGAGTTCAAATAGGGTATCTCATCATATGAACACAAAAGATCAGTATGATCGATATAGAGATCATACCCCAACATAATAAAAAGGAACTCGAAAGACTTGACAAGAAAATAAAACTTGAAAATGAAAAGGGTGAAAGAATCCCTTAAAAATTCGGCAACCTACCGGCGTCACATAAAATTCAAAAAAATGAATTGATGAGATCAAATAGGGTATATCATAATATAAAAATAAAATATCATTATGATAGATATAGATATCATACCCCAACATAATAAAAAGGAACTTGAAAGACTTGACAAGAAAATTGAACTTGAAAATGAGAAGGGTGAAAGAATCCCTTAAAAATTCGGCAGCCTAACGGCGTCACTTACACTTCAAAAAAATGAATTGACGAGATGAAATAGGGTCTCTAATAATTTGAACATAAAATATCAGTATTATATATATAGAGATCATACCCCAACACAATAAAAAGGAACTTGAAAGACTTGACAAGAAAATAGAACTTGAAAATGAGAAGGGTGAATGAATCTGTTACAAAAATTTCGGCAGCCTAACGGTGCCACTTAAACATTCATAATAAGAAATAATGAGAGTAAGAGGGGATCTCTAATCATATGAAAATGAAAAGTTCAGTAATATTAATATAAAATAACATCCTCCAACATTAGAACAAGAAGCATAAAATAAATTACTTAAAAGATAGTATTTGAAAAGAAAGAGAGAGGTTGGATCCCTTACCTTAAAACGTAACTCTTAAAACATGATGGTTGGGACCTTGAGGGCTTGGGGGAACCTTGGGAGGAATCTTTGGGAGGTAATGAGACTAGAGATTCGTTGGGGGAGAGTTGGGAGTGAAAACGAAAGGAGGAAAGGGTGGGTATTTATAGGGAAAGTGAGGGGACAAGGCATTAATGGCCAAGGGACACCTCATTGGTGGTATTGGCAAAACCATGGTCTTGCCCATTGTATTTTCCCATGGTATTGGACACTCGGGACACCTCATACCTTATCTTACTATTCATAAGCCGACCATATTTATTACACACTGAATACATCATTTAATGATGTCATTAAACACCTGTAACTTGAAAACTGTATTTTCACTATTCATCGAAAATTCAACTTTCTCAGAAAAATCCCAAAATTTCACCTTAACCAAATATCAATGCTCTGATTTCAAAAAAGAACTCCATTTTATAAAAATAATTTTCTAAATATTTTTAATTTAATTTTTAAATAAATACACTATTCACTGAAAAATCATTTTTTTCAGAAAAATCCACAAAAATTACCTCAACATAATATTGATGCTCTGAGTTCAAAAATGAAATCCATTTTATAAAAATAATTTTCTAAATATTTTTAATTTAATTTTTAATTAAAAAACACTATTCACATGAAAAAACTAATACTTGACTAATAATTTCTAAAATTGTTATTTACCTATTTTATTGAATCACATTACTTAATCAAGGTGCCTAAATTATATTAATACTTTCTTTATGTGAGATTACTAATAAATTTGGTCACATTACTAATCCTAAGCCTAAAATCACTATTCATAATTTATTATTCACCAAAAATTAAGTTGATCTTATTAGACTCTAAATTTTGTACTAAACATAATTGTAGAAGACCATTTTTTAAAAATCATTACACATTTTTAATTATTTAAGGTTTACATAAACATTTTTTAAAATATGTTTCTTCTAAAATTCATCAAAAATAGGCATACTATATTTATCCGGAGATTTGAAAACTTCCAAACTTCATCATAAGAATAAATCCCAATTTTTATTTAAGTCAAAGGATTATGGTCTCCTTACATAGGCCCTTATAACCCCAGCATAGAACCTAAGTGTAAGGTGTTCTAAGGTGAGAGAATCTGAGGGCGGCTTGGCCAACATCGCACGAGTAGTAATTTCTATCAGTTTGAACTTCTCGCGAAGGAGATTGTGTTCTAGCTTCACACGATGAAGTTAAACATGGGTTTGGTCTAGAGCAAAGCCCAGTGGTGCTACCTCTTTCCCATGTTCTGTTAGATGGGCTTCGATCGGTCCAAGACTACTGGATGAGGCCATCGAATCTTCTTTCAATATTAATTAACCAGGATCACCTGTATTTAGAGACAATAGTTGCAACATTCAGATTCCAACAGTCATACTGACTAACGGTCATATAATAGTCAAAACCCAACAGTTTCATTTTAATTTTACTCATGTTATCAAATGAAACAGTTTTGTTGAGTATGAAAAATAAAATAACACACAAAATTAGGAAACAAGATTCATTCAAAATTTCAGGTCATTACACCCTAACTAGGTAATCCCATAACAAGAAGAATAAAAGAAGAGAAGATATCAATATCATATTCATTTCTATGGAATATCTCTCTAACATATCATAAAATTCAGTGGCCCACTCCATTCCTAGTAATATCCACCAACAGAGATTCTAAAATATATAATTCATATAATAACTACCATTGATTTACCACCACACCCTATAAACTTAATTTATCAATTATGTTATGCCATCTATCTGATGATAACATTACTTAGATCATTTAAATATTATAAAAATTCCATTCTCTAAAAAAAAGATAAAAACATTACTTATTTGAGTTAGAATTTTCATTTTATCATCTAGTCATACATTTATGTTTTCTCTATATTGTCAGGACTATGCTGAGTTATTCTATCTAATCAATAACCATTTATAATTAAAATATGATATGATCCTTGAACAAATGAATAATTTTTTTTGAGATACCATCATATGATTTATTTCAATAAATCCAATAATATATAAATATGAGTTTTATATCCAAATTTCATCACAAGATAATAATATCATGTATTCCTTATATTAAATGGGGTCTTTGGAAGGTTCATGTCCTTTACTACCAATAGGTTTTATACTAACCTATGTTCAATATTTAAAAAACATCCCCCTCTCTATAGTTGATTAATGTGTATACTAAATTTATTTAATGGATATTTATTCTTGAGGGTCAACTAATTATGTATCATATAGTCAATGAAAATTTGGATGTATTTTTCCACATTCTTTATATAGGGAACATTTTATTTATATAGTGACATCTTATTACTCATATAACCATTTGTCATAAGAAAAGTTATCTATAATTTCCATTCCATTATTTGAGTCTGATCTATTCATAATTATTGCAAGGAAATTCACTTCATCCATCGATGTAGACCAACAGATAATGTCACCACCATATTTTGTGGAAATAAATAGAAACCTTTTTGGAAACCACAATATTATAATGAACTATCAATGGAATCCTAAATGTGACTCCCAAAACCTATATTTATGAATAGAATATATTTCAATCATGTTATCAACATAACATATGGAAACATTATGTCATTTTCTAATTCGTATTGGATCCCACTCACCCCGATGGATGTGATTGTTCTTTTAGGAGAATGGAATTGAAAATTTAAGAAATAGTTATCAATTTGATTTTCATAGATTACAATTCATTCCATACCAATGATAATGGTAGTGCTATATAGATCCTGAACTATAGAAAACCATATGATTTATTTATCAATAACCACTCATTGGAACTCACGGAACATAAGTAATTTATTATTTCTCTTCCCAATATTAGTATATAATTCCACAATAAATTGAATAATCATAGATATAATCCCAAAAGAATTAGCCAAATTTTACGAGGTTATGGAATGAGATACCCCATTTTTAAGAAATCTATAGCCATAGTTGAGGTAATAAAAGTATTTCCTCTAATAGTCATTCTCCGAGTTCCAAACACCTTAGATATAATCTCTATTTCAAATAAATACCAATATTTTTTCATACTATGTTGCTTCATAGATGTATTATAATTAATAATTATGTAATTGTGATCTTCTAGAATCTGTGTGTAACACCCTGATACATTAGATACATTTGGAAAATTATGTGATCACCTTATATAATCATTCACATCCTTACCACATTGTGGAGGTTTCCTACTAAATCATTTTACTTTATTTTTTTATTCACATCGATCAAAATTCATTAGACCATCAAAACATTTTGAATAGTGTGACTAGTAACTTCCAAATAGAGTCACACTAGAAACTTATTACCTGAAAATAAGATGGAAGTGGTATCAAAATGTAATTTATCTCTCACATGATTATAAAAATCAGTGTCCTTACACTTCCTTTTTTCACCAAATTCAAAAACTATTGACTACATCCCATATAATTGAATGAAAGAATCAATACTGTTAGCCTATCCAAAAATGTATAATATATTTCATTCTTATTTTCCACCAAGGAATCAGTTTCCATGAATATAAAATGAATCCCCCAATATAAATTTGGCCACAAACTTATGTCAAAATTTCAATAATTGAGATAATCATTTGTGTTAATATTAAGGGAAAGAAGAAATAACTGAGAAATTTGATGGGGATATTCCATTGAAAAATGATTCCCTTCATATAGTGTCATAAACTCGATAGAAATTGAAACATAATGAAAATAAGGTGATACATGTTGTTCAATATCCCACAGATAAATTAATGTGTTTAATGTTAATGGATTTTGTCTCAAAATATTTAATAGGTAATGTAAAACTTATAATCCCTTTATAAGGCTTGAATAGAATTCTCAGTCACTAAAGGATGGTGATACGTTCCAAGAGTATAAACACAATAATTGGGAATGATCACCATCAACATACCATTAACCACTAAATAATATTCCTAAAAAAATCTAACATGACCTATCCATGTATTGTAAAAATAAACATATAATTAATCATTTTAATTATATTATAATAAATCCAAAATATGGCTTAATTCATTAAATGTTACCACAAACCAAAAAATTCATTACATTTAATAAATAGTGTGATTTAAAAAACATTATATACCAATAAACCCTAAAAAATAATTGATGGTTATATTGGATAACACATAAACAACTGTGAAAAACAACATCCTAATTAGGGACCAAAACTACTCCCATTATCAACCTCCTCTTGACCTATGGTTAGGGTTGAATAAGGACCTGAGAAAAACCACATAAAAATTGGGCCTCTTTACCTTCACTTCATTATAACATAATAAAGGCTTTATAATCCCATTGGATGTATGTGAGGTTTGAGTAAAATTCATGTAGGATTACGTAGTAAAAAATAATTCCTTTAACAATGAAAGTTACATTGAGTAGTTTGAAAATAATAGCTCAAAAACTAGTTATAAATAAAAAATATAGGAGTATAGATATCACAACCATCCACCATTTTTTTATCAAATTAATGTAATCCATACACATGTAATATATCCTAAATGAATACATAAAAATTATCAGCCAAATATAGGCAACACAAATTTTTCTATGTTGATATGTTATTATCAAATAATTACATGTATTTAATCATAATATATTAAAAATACTAAAAAATATACGACAATGTGGGTTGTAGCCTTTGAGTCACAATATTTGTAAAAAGGGTTATCCAAATAGCTCACTCTTAATGCACTAAAATTCCACTATGAACAAGATAGAAATAGAAGGTTGACATTCCCTCTTAGAATCACTCAGTGGAAAACCCAAAAATGGTGTAACAATAACTAGGGGATCAAGAAATATGAATAATCTATAATAGTTTAAACCTCATCTGAATCACCCTAATCCTAAATAAGGTGTCTCATGCTCATCCCATTAACAAATAATTCACATATCATATTAATCAATAATTAAGCCCAAAGTTTACAATAAAAAACAATAAGTGACATGATCAATAAAATATTAAAAATTATTATAAATAATAATATTTTCCATCATACCCTACTAAGAAAAAGTGGAAAAAATAAATGAATCCTAATTTATAAAAAAGTGATTAAAATCTATCCTGGTTGTAAGAGTAAATCACAATTTTTTATCTATGGTAATTTTGTATGTTTGGGGTGCATGGATAGTACTAATAAGGCCCAAATAATATATAAATACATTCATTACAATTCATCATAGAGATGATCATTCATCTCTTAAAAACCATTAAATAAATAGATAAAATAAATAAAATATTTGTATACCAATGACATGGGGTCTTTACAGATAGAGGATGGCTGTTAATTGAATGTATAAAATATAATTAGTGAGATGAGATTTTTCTATTGCCTATATTAGAACTACAATATGTCAATGAATTATTTCTTCATTACCATAAATATAATAAGAACCATTAGGTTTATGAATTAAAAAAAATGTTAACCATGGATTCTATATCTCCTAAATGATAATATTTACTAATACAATGTAAATGTCACTATAATATTTATTGCAATAATTAGATCCTCTTATACCACCATAACTAAATGAATGTAAAAAATGATTCCCCATAAAGGTTAACTCATTATATTCCTCTCATAAAAACATCCATTAGGTTTGAAACTCAGGAAATGGCTCCTAATATATATATATCTTCTTGGGGGTATAATTTATACAAAAATTATAAACTTTAAATAATAAATATCATATCTTTAACCACATTACTATAAAATTTTTAGTAAAACCATAAAATTAATCATTATAATATGTGTATATAAATATGGGTTTACCTATAAATTATTATCTCATAACTATTATTAGAGACCATAAAACCACTAATTGATATTACCAATCAAAAATAGTGACTACACTAATTTATATGATAGAATAAAAAACTACCCACTAGATTAACATATATTATATGAATACAAGATTAGATATCAAGGAATAAAATAAATAAAAAACAATAAAAATATTTCAAAAATTATAATGAATGGACCTATGACACCTTAATTAAAATTTTCAATTTTCATTTCAAATGTCACTTAAAATGATTATCACTCAATAATTTATTATTATATATGAAAAATATTATTTCAAAATAAATTTAAAAATCACATATAGTGATTAATACAAAAAAAACATTATGACTAAATGATACATTCATAAAATAATATAATGTGGTCCTATGTTGATAATTTCATGATTCCCAAGTGAATAAAACATTTAAATAATTATTAATAATAAGTATGATGTATAAAAAACTATTTATATATCATTTATAACATATTTGACGGATATATCTACCCAATAACTGGTATATAATTGACATACACCCAAGAGATAAAACTCATGAGGATATAATAAGAATCTATAGCATTAGAAAATGGTAGTCCCATGGTTTAATATATTTAAATTATATTATAAAAACATTTTTTGCACGGTATTCAAAATATCTAGTAACATTATGGGAATAAAATAAGCTTGTATCATTATAAACAAAAAATTATTTGTGAATCCTTGAAACCATTAATATTGATTCCATTATAATTTCCAAATAATTGAATGTTTGATATAAATTATTCCATTCATATATCATCTATATTTTATTATTTTTAATAATTATAATTCTTATATCACACAGTATACTATATTGGTTGAAGAATTTATCCATTAACTTATTCCTAATTTATTTTCAATCCATTTTCGTAATCAATTAGAAATCATATGAATAGAAGGTACTATTTTATAAATAATTATTCTTTGGATGAGATTTTTTCAATATTCCTCCATTATTAGATAGATAATGTTATCATATTCAATGCAAAAAAATTACACAACCTATTACATAATCATTTTCTAAAACACAATTATATTTCAATAATGGGAATAATTATTCATTATAATCACATTATAAAATTGAGCTAAATCATTGATATGAGATATATGATCATTCATTTGTTATATTCTACACCAAATCTCCTAACATATTCTCAATAAAATCATTTCTCTAATTCATCTGGTGCATTTAATAGAACATCTTCATGGTTTCAAGGTTCACTATACACTAGGAACTCCGAAAATCTCCCATTACAGCTTTCCTTATGGAAGATGATACCACAAAAGAATTTTGAAGGCATATAATTAAATCATTGGAGAATGGTTGATCAAGCATGGTCAACCCACCATTAAGAGAGTATCTAATTCTAAAAAACTCAATATCAACGTATTGTTCCTGAATAATAAATTCCAAAAGTGGAGATATCAACTGAACACATGAAAATGATACCTCAGACCCTAATTTCTATACTCTTATATATAATTATTCAATGAGAGACATCAGGTTCCACACTTTTGTTGATTATTTCCCTTCATAGGATGTAATATTCCTTCTCAAGGAATCTACAATTACATTACCTTTCCATAGGGTATAGGTGATGTCAAAATCAAAAGACTGTAGGTACTCTACCCAATGCCTTTATCTAATATTTAAATATTTTTTAGACAAGATAAAACTCAATATCTTATAGTCTGAATACCAGGAACACATTTCTCTAAATATTTATTTTTTTTCTATTTTAGGCATGTGCTATAAGATCAAGGTCATTGGTAAGATAATTATTATCATGTGGCCTAAGATGATGAGATCCGTAAAAAATGAAATGATTACCCTGCATATATATGCACCCCCAAGACAAAACCTGATGCCTCCCAAAAGACCACATATCCCTTCTCGATCTCAAGAAGAGTCAATAATGGCCAAAAATTCAAAAGGTGTTTCATCTCAAAAAAATAATTCATTCATTTCTCATCCAAAGAAAACTATACACCCTTTCAAGTTAGTGTAGTCATCGGGGAGCCAACATCAATAATTACATCACAAACCATCAAAAATATCTTTCTAATCCTAAGAATATCTGAATCATGAAGTAATTTCATGGTTTCTCCAATTTCATTAAGTCCTTCAACATATTATGATAAAATTATATTCCTTATTTGACACCACATGTCATAATAAATTCACATATGAAAATCAATAAAACCCATTTTCAAAGATTCTAATATAGTCGGTGGTTTCTCAAAAAAAAATTAAATTGTTATGAGATGATGCTCATTATCCTCCCCATACAGAGTAAACAAGGATTTTGTCCACAAATTAAACCATGAACATATGAAGATACTCATGGAAAATCTTGTACATTAAATCCATGAAAACTATAGGTGAATTGGTTAGAACAAAGGACATGAAAAGGTAATCATAATGTCTATAACTTCCCTTAAAAGTGGTTTTTAGAATATCAGATTCATTTATCCTCCATTTATGGTAGCCAGAACGAAGATCAATCTTTGAGAATTAATTCACACCATTGAACTATTCAAACATATCATCAATTTGTTGAAACCAATATTTTATCTTTTTCATAACTCTGTGGAACATTTAATAATCAACTCGTGGTATATGTGATTGATCATCCTTCATATAAAATGAAAACTACACTGCACATGGTTACATGGCCAGGCGTATGATTCCTTTCCCAAGAAGCTTTTCTGACTAGTAATTTTGGTATTTCATTTCATATGGTTCCATATGGTAATAGGGAATGGAAAATCCTTGTGTACCAGGCATTAAGTCATTAGAAAAACCAACATCACTTACCATGGAAAAACTAGATAATTCATAAGGAAATACATTGGGAAACTAGATGGAAACTATAGTAATACCACTACACAAATATTACCACTTTAGACCAATGGAAATAACTGATATCACAATTTTCAACATTGGTAAAGAGGGTCTATCTCTACTTGAACTTGGGTCACATTCTCCTTAAATGACATGGAGCACACTATTAGGTCTTGGGAAATATACCCATTGAACAGAACTGTAAATTATAGATTTATTGGAAATGTGACAATCTATCCCAAAAAACAACATCAATAGGATTAGTGTAATGAATAAAAAATCTCCAAGAAATATCATCATATTATAGAGATATATCACAGGAGGGACTATGGAGAACCAACTCTCTCTTCGTACCAAGAGGTGTAGTTATATCCATTACATAAGATAGGAACTCCATATGATGTTTTAGAAAATAAAAAACATAGGAATAAATAAATGAAATATTTGCAATAGTATCAAATAATTATTTCACTAATGATAAAGCTAATGTGATGGTACCTCTCATGGTTAAAACACACACATCATCTTCTTCAGGATACATTTCCACTATGTGAAGAATCTTCATTTCAGATGTATATGGGTGGAACCATTTTGCAAGTGAAGCATCCTATTGCACCATAGTTTTAGAAAGGGTCAATGATCTCATTCCATTATGTATAGTCTAATAAAACTGGTATAATATATCTAACTTACCTGATCATCTATAGGATCCAAAATTCATTGGTTCCTTGGGGAAAACCCTCTTTGAATTTTCCAACACAACACAATAGTGAAAAACTAATGGAACACTTATTGGTATTGTAGGATGTGTTAAATAACCATATTTTCAAGAACCACCATGAGAATCGTCACCCTTCTTATTTCACATTGATGAATTCAAACTACCATTTGTAGAAAAAGAAACTCCTTTTAACACTAACATTCCATCAAGGTCCATCTAGATCATTAGTGCCCTATCTGGCACATAAGGATAACAAGGTAGATTCAGCAAGAAATCCTCTGAATGAATTTACTATTAATATCCCAACTTGAACTTTTAACACTTCATCTTATAATTTGATACAATCATAGATTTTTAATGTAAAAACATTGAAAAATGGTTTTCAGAATCTTTTATGGGACTATCATCCTACTTGAGTTTGAAAAACTCAATAGCCATGACCAATAGCATCAACTTTGGATATAATTAGTCAGAAAAAATAACCATGATGTATTTCTACACAAATACCTCATGTTTCTTCACTTCCATAATCGTGTCCCATTATCTACTTCTTAATCCTTATAGAATTAAGGTGGAACACTTCACATTGATTTCATTGGGTAAATCAAAGAACCCAAAAAAAGTCTCCATATGCCAAGCCACTCATAATCTTATTGAGGACTATATAGGACTATAAATGGTGTTAGTGTATACTAAATTAACTCTTGAGAACAGAATATTGATAAAAATATTTTGAGGATCTACAACTAGTGCTTGAATGGGAACTAGATGTGGTGCATGTCCCCTGGCTTGGGTAGTGCACACAATTACCTCACCTGGATTACAATCCATGGGAGAATTTCCTCACTAAGGTCCAGCAACTACTTCCTCTTGGATCTAATTATCATGTCTTGTCAGTGGAATGATGCTACACAACATCAGCTGAAAATAAGGAATACATCATATTAACACTCAACCAGAGCAACATGGAATTTCTTTCTATAGGATAGAAAAAAGTATTTGAATTTCATTATACCCAAATTAAACATAGGTAAAATAATATGACTAACCCTTAATATATCGTTCACTAACCACCCCTGGTGACTTAAGGTTTGTCATGGTGAGGGATATCCAGGAACTCAATCACACCTACCTCTTAATTCCAATCAGGATCACACAAATGCATACTGACATCAATACATAAACTCAACCTTACTTCGATACCACGTTGTCATAAACCCACTTGGGTACCCTGGTAACCTTAAAATCTAGCCACTCCATACTTAGAACAAAGGGATTTTCTAATCCACATGGGTTGGATATGAGCACCTAAAATTATAAAAAATGAACAGGGGAATGATTTTCCACTAATAATGTGGAAGTAAAAGAGAAAATTCAGTTTTAATACAATGTAAACTCTATTAGGATATCAATTCTAGAAATCAGATATAAAAAACAACCCAATGTACTATAATCAAGTACTAGAGAATAAGAATAATTTCCGCATTCTTAATTGATACAACTAACCATGTCCACAGATCTAGTGTTAGAACCACCTCCATGTGGTGATTTACACATACTTGAACCAATTAGGAGACAATCTACAAACAACTATAAGTATAGGTAGTTTTTGAGATAACAATCTTAGTATTCTATCACCATGTATTCCATAACATGGTTCAAATATCAAATTATCCAAATATATATTTCAATATGAAACAAATTGGATTTCATTTTAATAAAAAATAATAAAAACAATTTTATCTTTACATTTCAAAAGAAGGAAGTACTTTAAGAAGAGGATAAAATTTTCAATTGATAGAATATTTCTAAAAAAATGAATATTTAATAAAAATTTCTAAAATAAACAATTTTATATAAAAATGGTTTATATAAATCTGAAGGGATTTCAAAATATTTTACAATAATGACAAATATTCATTCGAAATACTAACAAATGAGAAGCATGGTCATATGCCAAAAAATATACAATAGTTCTAGGAAATAGAGACTCCACCCTAAGGGTGACATTAAAATATGTACATACATCCCTTTGAACTTAGGACAGATAGGACTCATCACAATCACCTAAGGGATATCGTATGCATCAATAATGTTTTAGAACATTTTAAACTATAATGTTCTATCTAAATAACACACTAACAACCTAAGGATTTCATGTTCTCTAGTACATAACAATGGTGGGAAATATATTTAATGAAACATTAATGTTTAATTAATCACATTCTCCATTTAAAATTTTCCAATTTCTATTTAAAACTGAAAACACATATTTTTAAGGAGAAAAATGCATTTTCAAAAATAGAACCCAAGGGTTCCAATAAAAACCATTTAAAATCATTTTTATAATATAAGAATTTAAAATCAACTCCAAATTTTAATTTCAGAATCTTCATTATTTTATAATATTCCACAATTTATTTTTTCACAAGATTGCATCAATTTCACAATAAAACCCCAAATCAATAGGATTGGTTTTTTTCACAATTTTCCATAAAATCTAAAATTATAATTTTAAATTTCAAAAATTTCTATAAACACACCCCAATTAAATTGAATTGGTATTTTTCTAATTTCTTTCCCAAAACCCATTTTAAAACCCCAATTATATGGAATTGATTTTTTCTAAAAAAAACACATAAAACTAATTTATTTATTATCATGAAATTGCATTCAATTCAAAAAAAATGAAATTATACAAAGAATTTTAGGGTTAACATATTGTGGGCATCATGAAATACCCACCTACCTGGAGATCATAGGACTTTGAATCACGAATCCATACATGTAAAACTCCATATGGGAATGACAAAAACAAAAATATATGAATAAAACCTAGTATGTTATCCAAAATATTCGGTATTATACCCACAAATAAACATATGAATTCATATAACCCTTGGGAGGAGAAGAAGGATTAAGGTAGTAGGAGAACTGGAAGAGGAAACTATCTATGATATGATCAAAGGGTGTTCTGTAATCTTATAATCTCTTACATGAGGGATCCAAGGGCCCAAAAACTATTCTTGGGAGATCTAATTATGAATGAATGTTAATATGGGTCATTCTGGTCTATCAGGTCAAAATATGGGGTTCATTATATTTCAATCAAAATTGGGATAATTTAAAAATTATACCCAAGGTTTCCAAGATAGAGTCGAAGTGTATGACAAACCATGCAGACTAACTGTGCTCCTATTTTAAATGGTCTACACAGTTTCTCCTAAGAGTCCACATTACATGACATAATGTGATCCAATAGTTAAAAATCTCACTTCCATAAGTTGCATATATTTCTTTGACAGGCCTCTATATTTAAGATAACCATGCACCAACCATGAACTAGCCCATGAATTTAAAAAAATTTAAAAATTTCCATCGAAGAAACCCCAAATAAAACCCAACCAATGAATGATCAAATAGGATTTCAAGAATTCCTAAAAATAGTAACATGTTTTTATGGTTATACTGATAATTATGAATGTCGATGAAAATCATTGTATAGTCTCTACCCTAACATACATAGACACTGACTTCTAGTCGGTATCCTCTTTTGTATAGAGAGTTGCAAAAGAGGTTATGCGAAACTCCAGTTCATTCCTGATCTTTCATGTCATGGTATTAAACCATACACATCTTTATTAGACCAACTAATAGGGTCATTAAAACTATTTCACATATGAATTAGTAGTTTTCTTTTCAAATGAAACCATTTAAAATTATAATAGAATATGAACCTAAAAAATATTGTGTAACTATATTTTTATTATAGGATATATATTAATATAGACATATGATATTACCAATTAGGGAAATTTTTTGGGTTGTTTTTTCCAAGACTAAAATATTTCATTAAATATATTTGGAATTAACCTCATAGAAACAATATTCCCCTTACTCATGAACAGTTTTTTCATTAATGTAAGAACTCTACTAATTATATTCGAATATGTGATAAATGTTTCTAATTTCAAATAATGTGTTTAAAATAATATGGATCATTAACCCACAATATTTCTAATATCCCAATTTCATAAAAACACTATGTATGATATCATATACAACACACAATGTAATCTACCATATAAGAAGCTATGTGTAGAGTGAATATCAAATTTGTTTGTTGTATGTGAGGTTGAAGATTGTAATGATTTGGTGGAAGGTTCTATAATTATAGATATAAATTTTTAAAGTTCTTTTTATGATTCTAGACTATCACATTATTTTATATCACCCTTTATTTCCATAAAAAATATATATTTCCTAAATACCATATGTGTGGATTTACTAGAAAAAATATCTATCTTAAAATATTACCTCAATAAGGATGTGTCCGTAAATTATCATTATAAAAAATAAATACTCCCTATTTGAGAAATTAACTATTACACACATGGTTTATTTCTATAGAATCCTTATTATGGGGTATATTTGAAAATACCATAGAAATATTTATTGAAAAGTGTTGTATTTTATGTTTCATGATGAGGATATTGAATCTATTGTATTTAGAGAGTAGAATTAGTCATATGAGTCATGTTGAGATTCAACCCCATTGGCACTTCTGAATGGGATTCTAAGGAAAGAAGTGAAGACCCAAAAAAAATCATGTAAATGTTACTCATGAAATTGAGAATGTACATAACGTTTAAGAATATTTCAATGTATTTCAAGAGAAATTATCTAAACAGACACAAGATTTGGATGTTTCTATTTAAGTTGTCTGAACCTTGAATGAAAAATCTCTATCAATGACTCTATATTGAATACACATTTTGAAATTAGGGGAGATAAAAAATAAATAGGTAATTTATGGAATAGGATTTGTACCAACTAGTGTTTCAACATAGAGAGAAACTACTATTTTTAGTTATGAAGAATGATATATCTATAAGGATGTTCATTTAATGTTGTGATATTATTTCTTCTATGATAAATGGTAGGTATCCCCTACCTAACATTGATGAATTTCTCAATAAAATTCATTATATGGCCCCAACCGTAATCATTACATAATCTTGAATTAAGTTAGTGATTCACATTGAGGATCTTTTTAGGTTTATAATTTTCAAGAATTAGTCTATAACAATTAAATTAAATATAAGGACCCAGCCTTAAACAATACATAATATAGAATTAAATGAATAATTAACATTTTGGATCTTTTCAGGTTTATTGTTTTAGAAAATTAGGCCACAACTATTACATTACATCTCAAAAATTTCAATATAGACACTTCTACTCAGTTTTTATTTTTTTTCATAAAATAAAAACTCTTGATAAAAAGAGTCTTGTCTAGATCCATGTTTTAGACATCATAACTTTTACTTGTTCCCATACTTGAACCTATTCTACTTTAGGTCCTGTGAAAAACATTTCAAAAACTTGGGATGATTATAAAAATATCAACAAGGGATACACAAAGAATGAAAAATGTTAGTTTTTCAAAACAACAAGTAAACCATGAATACATTATCATAAGTAATACATTTCACCTTTACGAAGTAGTAAATACTCTTCACTGATTAAAATATCATTTCGTACCCATTTGTAACCAAAAGATTATCATAAAACCCATATAAAGAACACATAACATATAAAGGTAACTTGGGACACATACATACTTAAATGGAATTACCATACGGTCGACTTCCGCAGATATCACTAAATAGAATAGCCATACGGCTGACTTCCATACCCAATGCATTGTAGGTTATAATGTAAACACTCATCCTAGTATATCACAGCACCACCAGTCATTTGGTTTATCACGTAACCACCCGTCAAATTTCCATGTATCATTATAAAATCATAACACATAAAATATTGCAAATATAAAAGTTTCACTAAAAACATTTAATTTTCAATCACAAGAAATTGTTTCAAGATATTGAAATAATAAATCCGTTTAAAAAACCATTTTCATTTCCAAAACACCCAAAAACCGAATAAGGTATTTCCTTTTCATTTTTGAAAACATTAAGGCTTATAGAGGAAACCAAATAACGATTACAGCTACGGGGAGGTCATTGTCGCCACAAACGCTAAAAACATTTGTTTTTCATTTAGTAAAACACTTTGTAGAAAAAATATTACCTTTGAATTAAAGTTAATATAAAAGGGTTTTATTATACACCTTGTGAAATAATAAGGTATATATTATCGAAATATTCCTCAATGAAGGGAGATTGAGACAAAGTACCTTACCTCGTGTCCGACTTGACATGTTCGTTCTTTAATCTCCTGAATAATAAACCAAAGTTAATTTCTACTTTCCTAAGAACATTTTTCATGTTTATTATTCCTTTAATATCACTTATTATGATGTTATAAACATTTTTTAATCATTTAAGTTAATAACATTCATTTTGTAGAAATTTGGTACATGAGTCAAAAATGGACTTCTTATCACTACAAGTGGTTCACATGGTAAAAATTTCATTATATCTAGAATGATATTCATGATTTAGATATCATATTTATCATATTTATCTAGTATATACATATATTTATAACAGTACATAACATTTGGAGGTAATAAATGAAATGCACCATTCATGGAGACGGTAAGCTGAACGTACACATGAACGCTACTTTCATTTCTATTTCTTATTTTAATGGAATTAAAACATAATTATACCTAGGTATATTATAATTACAATACAATATCATAGATAATATCATTAACTCCATACTTTATACTTCCCACATATGTCATTAACGATTCATATCACTTTGAGGGGGCGATAGTCCCCACTTCCTCAAATGAAATTATCATTTTTACCCATAATTGAAACCATAAAAGTACAATATAAAAGAAAAATAAAAAATCATAAGGAAAACATAAAAATAATATAAATCACATATGAACATAGTTTCATATTAATAGCCACCATGAGTGGCAATAAGAGATAATCAAACAATCATCATTTCCTGAGGCGTTAGTTTTCCATCCACAGAAACATTATGTTCATCACCCATTAGATGGAGGTGTGTGTAAGTGCAGTTCAAATACATCCCATAAAAACATCCTAGTATATTGAGGATACTGTTTTAGTTATAAAATAAAGTAATAAAAAGATTTTATGGTTTGGATAAGTAAAATAAAAGAAACAAAGTTAAGAAGAATCGTTACCTTTAATTTCGATAAATTTCTTTGGTTTGAAGAAAATGGACTTATTGATGTGCCTTATGCCTAAGGTAAGGATTCTAGGAGTAGGAGAGGGACCATGAGAGAATATTTGGGTAGGGTTTGGATGATCCAAAGGTATTGAGAGGTATGATTAATTGGTTATAATTGAAGTATTTTTAAGGGGTAGGAGGGGCTCTTTAGGAAAGTGTGAAAATATTATTTTATTATATAATGATATTCGGTTTATAAAGGTCCAAAAAAAATTAAAGTCAAAGATAAGATGAATCATGGTCGAGATAAAATCATCCAATAAGAATTGGATAGGTTTTGGATATTTTTTTAATATTTATAATTTTATTTATTTAAATCTTTTATGAATGATGTAAATACTACATCATTATTGTGCCATAAATAATTTAATTTATTTTATGTCTAAAAATTATAAAAAAAATACCATGATATAGGAAATATTTTTATATTTATAATTAATATTTATAGTCGAAATGGTAATTTATATAACCCCTTGTAAAAATTAATTTACTAAAAGCTATTTGTTTTTTCCATTATTGCCTTTAATTTAAATTAATTAATCTAAAGTGTCATTATCACTCCCAAGTAGCTCAATGGTGTCCCCAAATCGACCGAAAGATTCACATGGTCGTAAATTTATCAAAAAACAAGGTTAGGACAAGTGTTAAGGTAATTTTTTATTATTATAATATTATTTTTACCTTGAATTACCCTATTTACCTTTATGTGTGGTAAATAAAAGTCAAAAGTTACTATTCACCAAAAAATATTTCTTCTTATTAAATCAAATTTTATATAATAATACAATCATGTATGTCATATTTTCAAAATTCAATCTATAGAAGCAATAAAATTTCATTTAAATGAAAATGACAGTTTTTAACTACTACTTAGTGGTTTCACTATTCATCAAAAATTGATTTTTTCAAAAAAAATACCAGAAATTCAGCCTAATATATATTTGATATTCCTAATTCAAAAATGATTTTTATTTTACCAAATTAAAAACAGATCAGTTTCATTAATTAATTTAAAATTAATTCCCATTGTCAAAATAAATAACATGTTTTTAAGAAACAATAACTATCAAAAGATCGACACTTGTTTATGTCCAATTCCAAAGTGAAATTAATTACAATGATAAACATTAGAATAATTGGTTAAAATATAATCTAATTAAACTTTAAAATCAATTAAAAATAATAATATAACCATATAAAAAATTAGATTAAAAGGCAATTTTGAATTAAAATACAACATTTTTCATTTTTCATTAAAAATTCAATATTTGCAGGGAAATAACAAAATTTTACCCAAAGTAAATATTGATGTCCCGACTCTAAAGAAGAATTTTATCTGGTTAAATAGAATATATAAAAGTTACCAAAATTAGATTTAAAAAAGGGTTATCCATTAGAAGGTGGTAAATCGACCTTTTAATGTAAATTATGCTTAAAATTAGATTCATTCACATTTTATTCCTCTAACTTTTATTGGATAAATGTAAATAAATTTAACAAACTTGAATAATCATATTGTAGATAGTTTTTTTCATTCCCTCCAATACAATTGCTAGGAGTTAACTACCATTTAAAATAATAATATTATATTTTTAGTGTGCAACATAAGATTTCAAAGAAACCCGTTGTTTTGTATCGGGTACGCCATCAAACATAGCAACCCTTTTAAAGTAAAATTAATATTTAATTCACAAAATATTAATAAAAAAGTGAGTGTATTATTTTTTTATTTACCTAGGATGTTACATCCTTCCCCCCTTTTGGAAATTATGTCCTCACAATTTTATTCACTTATCAAATAAGTGGGGGTATTTATCCCCCATATAATTTTCAGATTTCCACGTTGCCTCTTCAACCATATGGTTTTTCCACAAAACTATTACCTGGTGAATTACCTTATTCCACAAAACTTACTCTCTGTGGTCAAGAATCTGGTCTGGCTCTTCCTCATAAGGGATATTCCCTTCCCACTAAACTACCTCTGGACTCAAAACAAGAGATGGATATGGCATATACATTCTCAACATTGAAACATGAAGAACATTGTGTACCTAGGATAAACGTGGAGGTAAATCCACTCTGTATACAATTGATTCAACTTTCTCTAATATTATAAGTTTCAATGAACTTCAGACTCGACTTTCCATTCTTACCAAAATGCATCACACTTTTCCACGGAGAAACCATGAGAAAGACATGATCACCTACCTCAAAATAAATATCCCTCCTCCCGTTATCTGAATAAATTTTTTGTCTCCTCTAAGATTTTCTCATGTTCTTCTGAATCAACTGAACTTTTTCTGCCATCTCTTCTACCAATTCTGGTCTCATCAGCTTCCTTTCACCAATATCATCCCAAAATTTTGGAGTTCGACAATGCTTTCCATATAATGCCTCAAATGGATCCATCTGTATACTGGAATGAAAACTGTTATTATAAGAAAATTCAACCAAAGAAAGATTATGGTCCCAACGTCCCTGGTAATCTAGTGAACAAGCACGTAACATATCCTCCAAGGTCTGAATTGTTCTTTTTGACTGCCCATTTGATTTCAGATGAAAAGTTTTATTAATATTTAATTCAGTAACCAAAAACTTATGAAGTCCTTTCCAAAAGTTAGAAGTAAACCTGGGATCACGATCAGATACAATAGATAGGGGAAGTCCATTTAATCAGAATATCTCTTTAACATACAAATCAAAAGTTGATCTAGAGACAAAGTATCTCGAATTGGATGGAAATGATCTGATTTATTCAACCGATCAACAATAACCTAGATTGCATTATTACCTCGAGATGTCTTTGGAAATACCATAATGAAGTCCATGGATATATTTTCCCATTTCCACTCTAACACCAGTAAAGACTGAAGCATCCCTTGTGGTAACTGCTAATCTACATTAGCCTACTGACAAGTCAAACACTTCATAGTAAAATCAGCAATATCTCTTTTCCTTCCATCCCGCCAGTAATACTCCCGAAGATCTCTGTACATCTTTGTACTGCCTGGATGAACTGAAAACAGGGAACTATGAGCTTCACATAACAACTCATTCTTAAACTATGAATCACAAGGCACACATAATCTTTTTCCAAACCTCAAAACACAATCATTATCAATGTTAAAATCTAGAAACTTACCCTTCTGAGCCAACTCTACCTTTTTCTGCAACTCACTGTCTTCTTTCTGTGCTTGCTTTATTCTTTCTGATAGAGATTATTTTACTCACACCTGAATCAAAAAAGAATAATTTCCTACACCAACATCTTCTATGCCAAATTTTATCAAATAAAAAACCAAATGATCTTGTTCCAAACTTATCATGGTTAATGAAACATTACTTTTTTGACTCAAAGCATCAGACACTTTATTTTCCTTTCCTGGATGATAATGAATCATGCAATCATAATCCTTGATTAATTCCATCCATCTCATATGTCTCATGTTCAAATATTTTTGAGTGAATATATACTTCAAACATTTTTGTCCAGTATATATTTCACATTTTACTCCATACAAATGATGCCTCTAACGTTTTAAAGCAAAAACAACAACAACTAATTCCAAATCATGTGTAGGGTAATTTAACTCATGGGGTTTCAATTGACGTGAAGCATAAGAAATTACCAGATCATTCTTTATAAGGACACATCCAAGTCCTTTCAACGAAGAATCACTATAAATAACAAACATACCATATCTGGAAGGCAGTTCCAAAATTGGATCATTCACCAATCTTCTTTTCAATTCCTGAAAACAATCATCACATTATTTTGTCCAAATGAACTTATCACATTTTCATGTTTACTTAGTCAGTGGGCTAGATAACCATGAAAAATTCTCAACAAACCTCTGATAATAATCTTCCAAACCAAGAAAACTATGAATCTCAGTTTTATTTTTGGGTATTCACCATTCTTTAACAACCATTGTTTTAGAAGGATCAACTGTTATGCCATTTTTTAAAGAATGTGAGAAAGCAAAGAAATTTGTTGAAACCAAAACTCACACTTGCTGAATTTCCCAAATAGTTTCATTTCATTTAAGGTTTTCAAGAAAACCCTTAAATGACTTTCATGTTCCTATTTGATTTTGGAATAAACCAAAATATCATCAATGGACACAACCATAAACTTATCCAATAACTCAAAGAAAATTCTATTCATAAGATACATGAATATAGCAGGTGAATTGGTTAAACCAAAAGGAATAAATACAAATTCATAATGGCCATATCTAGTATGAAATGCAGTCTTTAGAATGTCTACTTCCTTTACTTTCAACTGATGTTACCCCAACCTCAAATAAATCTTTGAAAAATAATGAGCTCCCTAGAGCCGATCAAACAAATAATCGATATAAGGAAAAGGAAACTTGTTCTTAACAGTGATGTTATTAAATTCTCCATAATCAATGAGAAGTCTCATTGAACCATCTTTCTTTTTAACCAACAAGACATGATCACCCCATGGGGATGTGCTAGGTCGAATGAAACCTTTATCTAATAACTCCTGCAATTGCTTCTTTAAATATAAACGTTCAATTTGAGTCATTCGATAAGGGGGTTTTGAAATTGGCATAACCTCAAGAATTAAGTCAATAGTAAATTCAACTTCCCGATCAGGTATAATACAAAGAAAACTCATCAGGAAAAACATCAAGATACTCATTTACCACTAGAAAATCATTTATCTAAACAGTTATATTGTTTTCAACAATGTGTGCAAGGTAACATTCATTTCCATATTTTACTAGTTTCTCTGCTTCCTGATATGTTATCAAAATCAGGGGTTCATTATTGTACACAAACTGAAAATAATTCTGAAAAGAAACCTCTTTAGTTCTGTACTCAATCTTAGCATTATAAACAAAAATCCAATCCATACCCAAAATAACATAAAACCCTACTACACGAAAAACAAAAAGGTTTGTAGGTAGATTCTATCTGCATAGAAGGACGTGAAGGTTCTTATAATTTCTTTTTGTCTCAATATTTCCTCCTAGTGTTTTTACCTAATGTTTAGTATTCATAGCATGAGATGGAATTCCCAATTTACTAGAAAACTTCTCAGAAATTAAAGAGTGTGTAGACCCTGAATCAATCTACACATTGGCATAATTTGAAGATACAAATAGTGTACTTGATACTACTTCATTCAATGGCCCAACATCTGCTAAAGTAGTTGCAAAGGATTTCACCACCCCTTTCTACTTTTAGTCTAGTTACCTTCCCTCAGTTATGTTCTTTTCTGGTAACTCATTTGCATAATTACCCATTTCATTGCACTTGAAACATCTTACTGCTGGCATTTCATTCCTTACTTGATCATCTTATTTATAGTTACTAGCAATATGACCAGAATTACCACACCAAAATCACTTCCTAGAATTTGATAAAAATTATCTATGATGCTTTTTACCACACGCTTCACATGATGGATATTTAGTTTTCTTTCCTCTAAGATTCATCGATGAATTATTTCCCTTTTACTACCAACTGGACCTCTTATTCTATTGTTTTTCAAAGAACACATGATCATAGACAAACTCCATTTCCACCTTCTCCACATATCAAACAAGTTTTTCATAACTTTTTAACTCATGAGAGGCTAATGATCTTCGATATCGTGGCTTCAGTCCTGTGTAAAATCGATTTATCTTACTATCAATATCTTGGATGAAATTTGGAGCACACCTTCCCAGTCGAGTGAATTTTTCTTCATAAGCCGCAATTGAATCATCCTCCTGCCTTAATTATAGGAATTGTTTTTCCATCCTAAGATGAACCACCTTTGGAAAATATTTCTCAAGGAAAATACCTTTTTATTCATCTCAATCAAGAGCATCAATCTTCTCACTATCGCTAATATTTTTCACCATCGACCACCACTGATCTGCTTCACCTTCAAAATGGTAAACAACGAGACTAACCTTTTGATCATCTAAACAAGCCATGTCATCAAAAAATTTCTCTAGGGATTTAATCCACACTTCTATTAGAATAGGGTCAGATGATCCTTTAAATGATGGGGGATGTTGCCTAATGAAATTCTCTACTACTCACATGTTACTCTGTGGTTGATCTGGCTAATCTCGTGAATGGATACCACCACCATTTATGTAACAGCCTGAGATTTTATGAACAATATTCTTTTTAATTTTATTAATGTCTTGTGTTGTACGCTACACCAAAAGGAGCTTGCACAACACGCATCTTTGACTTGCCTTGCATTACACGCAATCACAACCTTCCTCGATACCCTGTGTAGTACGCAATACTGAGTTTCACGAAACAACGATATGCTATTAAAATATTATTAAAACTAGCCATTATGAATAGTAATAACCACTTTTTAAATTTTAGAAATTTTAGCTCTCAAAATGGACTTCATTTTTGGATTCGGAGTATCGAATTTAGCCTAAGGTGAAATTTTGGTACATTTTGGATAACTTTCATATTCTGATGAATAGTGAAAATTACTAAATTATAATTAAAAACATCTTTTTTAATCGAAATAATTAATAATGATAAATTATTAATCTGAGTGGTTTTAAAGTATATTTAGAATATATTTTTACAATTTAATACAATTTTGGTCATTGAATGTAATTTCACATTTAAACCAAACATAATCAAGTGTCAATCTTTTGATAGATATTGTTTCTTAAAAACACGCTATTTGTTTTAACAGCGGGATTTAATTATAAAATTAATTATTTCAACTTATATTTTATGAATTTGGTAAAATAGACTTCATTTTTGAATTTGGAATATGAAATATAGCTTAGGATGAAATTTTGGCATTGTTCTGAAAAACATCAATTTTTGATGAATAGTGAAACTACTAAGTGGTGGTTAAAAAACTGAATTTTTCATAAAACATAATTTTACCGCTTCTGTGAATGGAATTTCAAAAATCCGAGAGACACGGTTGATGTCAGTATGTAAAATGTGGTTCAATGAGATGAAAATAATATTTGGTGAATAGTAATTTTTACTTTTATTTACCACGGTTAAAAGTAAATAGGGTAATTAAGGGTAAGAATGATATTGATATTACCTTAACACATGTCCTAATTCTATTGGACAAGTGTATCTCGACCAAAAACAACCTTAAGTGTAAAATATTATCATTTAGGCCCACTTGGATTAGATTAGGACATTTATTATTATTTAATTGAAAGAAGAGTTAAAAGAGTTAAAATCAAAGTATATTTACTAAGACATTATTAATATAGGGTTGTACATATGATAAATTCGATTTTAAATATTCATTAGAAATATAAAAATATTTCCCACATGATGGTATTTTATTTGTAATTTTTAGACATAAAATAATTTAATTTATTTATGACACAAAGATGATGCAGTAATTATCTTATTAATGAAATATTGACATAATTGATGTTATAAACACCAAAATAAATGTAATTTGAGACATTTTATGAATTCAACTAATTTTATAGGTTACTATGATATATTAGTGTTGATGTAATAAACTTGGTTAGAACATATAATTCTGTTATGACTTTCACAAAAATCATATATCAAATAGTGTCAAAATTGACACAAAATAGTTTTTAAATAAAATATTATATTATTAATTATTATTTTATTCTTAAAAATCTAAGGTTCGTCCAAATGACTTAGATAAGGATATATATTAATACTAAACAATTTGGGGTTCGTTTGGCATGTTATAGTAAGTGTATTAACCATATAGTGTAAGAAAACAAAAAGACACGGTAAAAGTTAAATTATTTAACTTAGAGTTAAATCTAATTGATAAGGTTAAAATAATACCCTAAACTTGTCTAAATCCTATTGTATGATAGGATTTCTACCCATCCCCACATTATCTTCGAAATAAGACCCTTTGGAACCATTATAAACCGATTTTGACTTTAATATAAAATAATATTTTGAGATATTCCTAAGGTGCCCCTCTCCTCCCTTATAAAAGGGCACCTCCTCCCCCTCCTCCTCACTCCAATTTGAGCACTCAAGCTCGGCCAACCCCTGACAAAATCCCTTCTCCACTTCCCTAGAATAATCCTAGAGGTCCTGGTCTTCTTCAAAGACCAATCTTAGTTCCCTAAGTGATGGATTCAAAGAGGCGTTTCAAAGAAGAGGTAATATCCATTACCGATCTTTTCAATTTCATTATTCTTCAACTTATTCTTCTTTAGTTGTTTCATGATAAATTAATAACATCAGTATTACTTACATACTAATATGTTATTATAAATATGAAAAAACTCTAATTAACCTTCTGTCTATCCTACGGAAAAAGGAAATCACCGCGCGTGCGTACGTACGGAATACCGTCTCCACGCCGTGGTGTAATCTATTTTCCGCCACCACCTTAATTGTATGGGTATAAAGGTGTAATGAGTAACTATATATAATTATTATAAATTGATATTGATACTGAAGTATTATACATACACTTCAACACAATTCCACGACCATGGGAACGGTATCATCGCTCGTGCGTACGTACGGACTACCGTCTCCACGACGCGATGAGATTCATTCTCAATGATTAGCCATTCATGAGTGATTATAAAGTATATATAATAAGTACTAATGAAATATATGACCTAATAATGATACTGGAATTATTTATATTTATATGTATGTCATCTACTTAATTCCATTCAATTCAATAAGGAAACGAAAACAGCGTTCATGCGTACGTACGGACTACCGTCTCCATGAACGGTGTATTTCATTCCATTTACTGATTTATTATATATTTATATTATGAATATATATATATAAATCATTTTTTATATTCTGGAATTAAGTAATCATGATCTAAGTAATCATATGAATAATTACAAGTTAAAAACACGAACGACAAATGAAACAATTTTACCCAAAACGCTCTTTAACGTGGAATTTACAAAAGAACGGGTAATATAATGTCATAAGTGAACCATATATGATATCATAACAATGAATATGATTCTGTAATAAGTCAATGACATTATTTAAATCATTATACAGGAGGTTCAGACACTTACGAAGCAAATCAGACCTAAGGTAAGGGAAATATCACAATCTCATTTTTATCCGAGATTGTTTATTCGTAAGTATTTACTGGGGTGTATTTTATCATCCATATCCATGTTTCCTCAATATGTAATATTATTTCTATCCACCTACAATTTTTTAAATCCAATTTTACCCTTCGGTGAGTTTTTATTAAAAGATATGAAAGGAATCTTTTGTCGTTTTTCGTACGAGGAACTTTTTGACTTTTCCGAAAAAAGTATGAGAAGAATGTTTTTTTAACCTAAACTGCACGAATGGATTTCTACGGTTTTATAAAGCCTTATTTTCATGAAGCTTCCTCCAAAAGATTTCATGACTATTTTCAATAAAATATCTTTCTTTTAAAATTGCATGATGTTTTATGAAAAGAAATTGATATTTTCCTCAAGAATTCATTTCAAGTGTTTTATCAAAATTATTTTCCATCTAAGATAATAAATGGTTCTGTTTCTATCCATATTTTTACATTGATTTGACTATTTTGTGATGGAAATTATTTTTATGAATTCCTTTATCTTATATGAATGGTTTTATGATGTCATGTTGTTTAGGAATCCCATTTTTATTACAAGGGTTATGCTATGATGTATGGTTTATGATTTTGTGGCACACATAAGAATGGTATCATTATTAGATGGGTGGGACCTATATCTCCCTCCAATGCATTGGGTAAATATTTCATATCTCATGAGATAGACATGGCTGGAATGGTAGGTTATACCGGTTCAGTGAAACAGGACTGAAACGAGGGTGACTCGATTCAGAAAGGGACTTTGTCCACTAAGATAGTCTTGGAAATGAGTCATGACTAACAAGAAATGATTCTCTATGATTATGTGTGTATGACACAAAGTTTCATGTTTTAAGTTATGCTTATTGGGATTTCATTTCACTAATATGATTTGTCCCATGATATGAAATTATGCTCTCTTTTACAGGTTAAGATTTCCAAAAGTTATGTTTTTATGAATATGATGTGATTGATTTTTTTTTCTTTTGCTTACCCTTACTGAGCATTTGAGCTCACCCTTTTATGTTTTCTTTTCCCCAGGATATAAAGAAAGGTTTTAGGTAAAAAAAGGGAAGATCTTTATGGGAGATATTGAAGATCTTTCACCACGATTAGAAGATTACGTTGCAAGTTTCCAAAGACACTAAACGATTACGATCCTTGTGTGTGTGTTTTTGTTATGTACTAAGTATTCCGCAAAAGTAATGTAATGTCCATGTACGATAAGCTTCGGGTCTCTACAGTTGGTATTAGAGGAATGGTTTAGTCAACTTTTGGAAACTAGGATGCGAGAACTTTAGTGAGATCCCTAGAGATATTTCTAAGGTATGTCTAGGGATGTCCCTAAGGTTAAGTATACGTATAGGTTATAGTACTAGAATTATGATAACGATCATAGAATTAAACCTAATATGTTAGATATTGAAGGTACTTCCCCTTTATTATGTTGTTTTCTCTAGCATGATTTTTTCCTCTCACACTATTCTTTTTGGGTTTTAGAAAATGGCTGGAAACAAGATGATTCACGATAATGGAGGATATGATGGATAATGGAATGATATTCTTCATAATGAAATGGGATTTGGAAGTCCAAAAATAATTATTATGCCGAATCAACAATCTCATAATATGATCAATAAAGTAAAATTTGGTAAGTTTCCTGACTCGGCTAATAAGAGAAAGATGGAGTTTCATGATGATCATAGAGGAAAGAAAGTTCAATTTCCCATATATGTAATTCATGTGGGAAGAGGCATCAAGGAGAATGTTTCAAAGGAACTGCAAGATGCTTTGGGTGTGGAAAAGAAGGACACAAAGCCAGTAAGTGCAAAGGAAAAGGTTCAGTTAACACCAGGGATGAGGATAATGGTATTGCTACGACATCAACACTGGTTAAATGTTTTAAATGTGGAATGTACGGGCATTATGCAAACCAATTCCCTAAGGGAAAGTCTCATGAAGAGAATCAGTATGGTTGTATGGGAAGTATTTATGTTGTTGATGATGAAGATACTACAAATGATATGTGAGATGAAAGAATTGTTGAATCTTGGACAATGGTTTAAGAATGTAGTGGAATGATTACATGTTTATCATGTGTAATGTTGGAATAACGAGACATCTAAGGATTGTTACACTATTGTCTTTCCTTGAGTTTTGAAAGTGTATGATTAATGTTACCAGTATCCATGGAAGGTTATTCAGATATTTTTGGAATGTAGATGATATGCGCATAATGTAGGGATAAGGAGAAAATTAAATGTTTGATAGTATTCATGAGCTCATGACTGATATAAGGAGAAGGTTATATTATGGTTTGAGTATATAGAGTTTTTGGATTTTGGTATGTGGAAAGTGTTAACTTTTAACAGTATTCATGATTTCACTAAGGTTCAATGGGTATTCATTCTTCAAGAGAATACATGATTAAGGCCTTTGAATGTTTGGAATGTGACCAACAAAACATATCTTATGATATATGGGGATCAACGACAGTATTAAATCTCTGGTAATCGTTTTCACTATATTATGAGAGTGGACTGCAGTATTATGGATAAGCCTAAAGATTACAATAGATTATGTTAGACATAAGTTAGTACTGTTTAAGGATAAATGTTTTTTTCGATATTATTGATGGGATGTTATAGTAATATAGTTTTAGAAAAAGGACAACCTGCAGGACGGGCGACAGCCCATCGCGTCGGACAAGGCTGTGGGAATCGAACCCACAACCGAAGTGTGACTGGCCTTTATTGCCTACCACTGGCCTACCGGAAGTCTCTGTTTAGTAGAAACTAGTTTTATTATATTAAACAGTATGATATATGAAGTATAAGCCCATTTTAGGAACCATATATGATTAATCCCACTATACATCGACTTATGTATATAAATTTTGCTAACCTTTTGAGACAGATGGAATGACCCGTCATTCTATCACATGATCTGCTAACACTTCACGAATAACAAATTCAACTTCATTTATTTAAGAGATGAAGTGGAAATTGTTAAAGGCACGAACAACAGTGAGATTGTACAAAAATAAAGTAAGTATTTATTCTAATTCAAATTCTTTAACTTTAGGGAAACGATATTGAAAACCAAAAATGTTTTCCTAGTGCTCTTATATCTGATAAATCAGATGGTACCATATATTTTCACAAATCTCTGGCTTTGTGATTGTTGGCTATTTCATAGCCATGTTCTCTACCACTCTCCATCAGAACATGATGGTTAGATTTCTCTTCCATATCCATATTTTCACCTATGTGGAAACTCAGTGATTAGTTTATTTGGGTAACCGTTACGTTTCATACTTTTGTTTTTAAAGATTGGTTTTGATATTCCTTTTTACGATGTCGGTTTCTATTAAATAAACTTTCGAATAGTAAACCATTTATAACCCCGACGAATTTCGAGGGCGAAATTCATTTTAAGGGGGGTATAATGTAACAGCCCGAGATTTTATGAAAAATATTCTTTTTAATTTTATTAATGTCTTGTGTTGTACGCTACACCAAAAGGAGCTTGCACAAAACGCATCTTTGACTTGCCTTGCATTACACGCAATCGCAACCTTCCTCGATAGCGTGTGTAGTACGTAATACTGAGTTTCACGAAACAACGATATGCTATTAAAATATTATTAAAACTAGCCGTTATGAATAGTAATAACCACTTTTTAAATTTTAGAAATTTTAGCTCTCAAAATGGACTTCATTTTTGTATTCGGAGTATCGAATTTAGACTAAGGTGAAATTTTGGTACTTTTCGGATAACTTTCATATTCTGATGAATAGTGAAAATTACTAAATTATAATTAAAAACAACTTTTTTAATCGAAATAATTAATAGTGATAAATTATTAATTTCAGTGGATTTAAAGTATATTTAGAATATATTTTTACAATTTAATACAATTTTGGTCATTGAATGTAATTTCACATTTAAACCAGACATAATCAAGTGTCAATCTTTTGATAGATATTGTTTCTTAAAAACACGCTATTTGTTTTAACAGCGGGATTTAATTATAAAATTAATTAATGCAACTTCTATGTTATGAATTTGGTAAAATAGACTTCATTTTTGAATTTGGAATATGAAATATAGCTTAGGATGAAATTTTGGCATTGTTCTGAAAAACATCATTTTTTGATGAATAGTGAAACTACTAAGTGGTGGTTAAAAAACTGAATTTTTCATAAAACATAATTTTACCACTTCTGTGAATGGAATTTCAAAAATCCGAGAGACACGGTTGATGTTAGTATGTAAAATGTGGTTCAATGAGATGAAAATAATTTTTGGTGAATAGTAACTTTTTACTTTTATTTACCACGGTTAAAAGTAAATAGGGTAATTAAGGGTAAGAATGATATTGATATTACCCTAACACATGTCCTAATTCTATTGGACAAGTTTATCTCTACCAAAAACAACCTTAAGTGTAAAATATTATCATTTAGGCCCACTTGGATTAGATTAGGACATTTATTATTATTTAATTCAAAGAAGAGTTAAAAGAGTTAAAATCAAAGTATATTTACAAAGTCATTTTTAATATAGGGTTGTACATAAGATAAATTCGATTGTAAATATTCATTAGAAAGCTAAAAAGATTTCCCACAGGATGGTATTTTATTTGTAATTTTTAGACATAAAATAATTTAATTTATTTATGACACAAAGATGAAGCAGTAATTATCTTATTAATGAAATATTGACATAATTGATGTTATAAACACCAAAATAAATGTAATTTGAGACTTTTTATGAATTCAACTAATTTTTTAGGTACCTATGATATATTAGTGTTGATTTAATAAACTCGGTTTGAACATATAATTCTGTTATGACTTTCAAAAAAATCATATATCAAATAGTCTCAAAATTGACACAAAATTGTTTTTAAATCAAATATTATATTATTAATTGTTATTTTATTCCTAAAAATCTAAGGTTCGTCCAAATGACTTAGATAAGGATATATATTAATAATAAACAATTTGGGGTTCGTTTGGCATGTTATAGTAAGTATATTAACCATATAGTGTAAGAAAACAAAAAGACACGGTAAAAGTTAAATTATTTAACTTAGAGTTAAATCTAATTGATAAGGTTAAAATAATACCCTAAACTTGTCTAAATCCTATTGGATGATACGATTTCGACCCATCCCCACTTTAGCTTCGAAATAAGACCCTTTGGAACCATTATAAACCGATTTTGACTTTAATATAAAATAATATTTTGAGATATTCCTAAGGTTCCCCTCTCCTCCCTTATAAAAGGGCACCTCCTCCCCCTCCTCCTCACTCCAATTTGAGCACTCAAGCTCGGACAACCCCTACCAAAATCCCTTCTCCACTTCCTTAGAATAATCCTAGAGGTCCTGGTCTTCTTCAAAGACCAATCTTAGTTCCCTAAGTGAAGGATTCAAAGAGGCGTTTCAAAGAATAAGTAATATCCATTACCGATCTTTTCAATTTCATTCTTCTTCGACTTATTCTTATTTAGTTGTTTCATGATAAAGTAATAACATCAGTATTAATTACATACTGATATGTTATTATAAATATGAAAAAACCCTAATTAACTTTCTGTCCATCCTACGGAAAAAGGAAATCACCGCGCGTGCGTACGTACGAAATACCGTCTCCACGCCGTGGTGTAATCTATTTTCCGCCACCACCTTAATTGGATGGGTATAAAGGTGTAATGAGTAACTATATATGATTATTATTAATTGATATTGATACTGAAATAGTATACATACACTTCAACACAATTCCACGACCATGGGAACGATATCATCGCTCGTGCGTACGTACGGACTACCGTCTCCACAACGCGATGAGATTCATTCTCAATGATTAACCATTCATGAGTTATTATAAAGTATATATAATAAGTACTAATGAAATATATGACCTAATAATTATATTGGAATTATTTATATTTATATGTATTTCATCTACTTAATTCCATTCAATTCAATAAGGAAATGAAAACAGCGTTCATGCGTACGTACGGACTACCGTCTCCATGAACGGTGTATTTCATTCCGTTTACTGATTTATTATATATGTATATTCTGAATATATATATATAAATCATGTTATATATTCTGGAATTAAGTAATCATGTTCTAAGTAATCATATGAATAATTACAAGTTAAAAACACGAACAACAAATGAAACAATTTTACCCAAAACGCTCTTTAACATGGAATTTACAAAAGAATGGGTAATATAATGTCATAAGTGAACCATATATGATATCATAACAATGAATATGATTATTTAATAAGTCAATGTCATTATTTAAATCATTATACAGGAGGTTCAGACACTTACGAAGCAAATCGGACCTAAGGTAAGGGAAATATCACAATCTCATTTTTATCCGAGATTGTTTATTCGTAAGTATTTACTGGGGTGTATTTTATCATCCATATCCATGTTTCCTCAATATTTAATATTATTTCTATCCACCTACAATTGTTTAAATCCAATTTTACCCTTCGGTGAGTTTTTATTAAAAGATATGAAAGGAATCTTTTGTCGTTTTTCGTACTAGGTACTTTTTGACTTTTCTGACAAAAGTATGAGAAGAATGTTTTTTTAACTTAAACTGCACGAACGGATTTTTACGGTTTTATAAAGCCTTATTTTCATGAAGATTCCTCCAAAATATTTCATGACTATTTTCGATAAAATATCTTTCTTTTAAAATTTCATGATGTTTGGTGAAAAGAAATTGATATTTTCCTCAAGAATTCATTTCAAGTGTTTTATCAAAATTATTTTCCATCTAAGATAATAAAGGGTTCTGTTTCTATCCATATTTTTACATTGATTTGACTATTTTGTGATGGAAATTATGTTTATGAATTCCTTTATCTTATATGAATGATTTTATGATGTCATGTTGTTTAAGAATCCCATTTTTATTACAAGGGTTATGCTATGATGTATGGTTTATGATTTTGTGGCACACATAAGAATGGTATCATTATGAGATGGGTGGGACCTATATCTCCCTCCAATGCATTGGGTAAAGATTTCATATCTCATGAGATAGACATGGCTGGAATGGTAGTTTATACCGGTTCAGTGAAACAGGACTGAAACGAGGGTGACTCGATTCAGAAAGGGACTTTGTCCACTAAGATAGTCTTGGTAATGAGTCATGACTAACAAGAAATGATTCTCTATGATTATGTGTGTATGCCACAAAGTTTCATGTTTTAAGTTATGCTTATTGGGATTTCATTTCACTACTATGATTTATCCCATGATATGAAATTATGCTCTTTTTTGCAGGTTAAGATTTCCAAAAGTTATGTTTTTATGAATATGATGTGATTGATTTTTTTTTTCTTTTGCTTACCCTTACTGAGCATTTGAGCTCACCCTTTTATGTTTTCTTTTCCCCAGGATATAAATAAAGGTTTTAGGTAAAAAAAAGGGAAGATCTTTATGGGAGATATTGAAGATATTTCACCACGATTAGAAGATTATGTTCCGAGTTTCCAAAGACACTAAACTATTACGATCCTTGTGTGTGTGTTTTTGTTATGTACTAAGTATTCCGAAAAAGTAATGTAATGTACATGTACGATAAGCTTAGGGTCTCTACAATTTATATCCTGAGTCAATTGTTCCATCACTGCAACAAACTGTTCAGTTCTTATTCCAAACATCTTAGGTTTCAGATTTGGAAGGTTATCTTCCTCCTAATGTCGTCCCAACATAGTTTCCATGTTTCCTCTATGGAAAACCATTTTGAACACACAAATAACTTAGGAGAAGAAACATGATAATCTGTAAATGTTATATCATTTAAATATTACCATAAATTAATTTATGTATATTAATTTAACAAAATCCTAACTCCTAATGTTTTCTAAATCAACCTCTGATACCTACTATAAGGAACTAGCCTTAAAAATTATATATTTTTTAATTAAATGAATAATACACATAGAGGTTCTTTTCAGGATTATAGTTTTAGGGAATTAAAACATAACTATTACATTACATCTCAAAAATTACAAGGTAAAAACTTCTTCTTAGTTTCAATTTTTTTTTCAAAAATAAAAACTTCTGAAAAAAAGAGTCACGTCTAGATCCATATTTTAGACATCATGACTTTTCCATGTTCCCATACTTGACCCTATTCCACTTTATGTCTTGTGAAAAATATTTCAAAAACATGGGATGAGCATAAAAAGCTCAGTAAGGGATACACAAAGAAGGAAAACTGTTAGTTTTTCAAGACAACATGTAAACTATGAATACTTTATCATAAGTAATACATTTCACCTTTATGAAGTTGTAAATTCTCTTCACTGATTAAAATATCATTTCTTACCCTTATGTAACAAAAAGATTACCATAAAACTCATATAAAGAACACATAACATATCAAGGTAACTTGGGACATAAACATACTTAAATGGAATAACCATGCGGTTGACTTCCACAGATATAACTAAATGGAATAGTCATACAGCCGACTTCCATACCCAATGTATTGGAGGTTATAATGTATCCACCCATCCTGGTTTCTCACGGCACCACCCATCATTTGGTTTATCATGTAACCACCCATCAAATGTCCAAGTACCATTATAAAATCATAACACATAAAATATTGCAAATATAAAAATTTCAATAATAACATTTAATTTGCAATCACAAGAAATAATTTCAATATATTGAAATAATAAATAAATTTCAAGAACCATTTTCAATACCAAAACACCCAAAAACAGAATAAGGTATTTCATTTTCATTTTAGAAAACATTAAGGCATATAGAAGAATCCAAATAACGATTACGGCGACGGAGAGGTCATTGTCACCACAAATGTTAAAAACATTCCATTTCGCATTTAGTAAAAATCTTCGTCGAAAAAAGATTCCCTTTTTATGAATGTAAAATTAAAAGGGTTTTATTATACACCGTGTAAAAGAATAATGTATATATTATTGAAATATGCCTCAATGAAAGGAGATTGAGATGAAGTCCCTTACCTCATGTCCGACTTGACCCATTTGTTCTATAATCTCTTAAATAATAAATTAATGTTAATTTATACTTTCTTGAAAACATTTTTCAAGTTAATTATTCCTTTTATATCAATTATAACCATGTTATAAACATTATGTAATCATTTATGTTAACAACGTTTGTTTTGTCAATATTTGGTACTTGAGTCAAAAATGGACTTCTTATAATTTCAAGTGGTTCACATGGTCAAAATTTCACTATATACAGAATGATATTCTTGATTTAGATATCATATATATCATATATATCTAGTATATACATGTATTTATAATAGTACATAACATTTGGAGGTAAGAAATGAAATGCACGGTTAATGGAGACAGTAAGTCGTACGTACGCATGAATGCCACTTTCATTTATATTTCTTCTTTTAGTGGAATAAAAACATATTTATAAATAGGTATATTATAATTCCAGTATAATATCATATATAATATCATTAAATGTATCCTTTATATGTCCCACATATGGCATTAACAAGTCAAATCACTTTGAGGGGGCGGTAGTCCGCACTTCCTCAAATGAAATTATCGTGTTTAACCATAATGGAAACCATAAAGGTATGATATAAAAGAAAAATACAGAAGCATAAGGAAAACATAAACATAATATATATCATATATAAACATAGTTTAATCTTAATGGAAACCATGAGAGGCGGTAGGAGATAATCGAACAATCCTCATTTCATGGGGCGTTAGTTTTCCATCCACAGAAACAGTATGTTCTTCACCCATTAGATGGAGGTGTGTGTAAGTGTAGTTAAAATCCTTATCATAACATCATCCTAGTATATTAATTCTAATTTTTTTATTATAAAATAAAGTAATAAAACATGTTCAGGGGTTAGAGAAGTAAAATAAATGAAAAGATGTTAAGAGGAATCGTTACCTTTAATTTTGGAAACTTCCTTTGGTTTGAACCAAAAGGACTGCTTGAAGTGCCTTATGCCTAAAGTAAGGCTTCTAGGAGGAAGAGATAGATCGTGAGAGATTATTTGGTCTAGGGTTGGATGATCCAAGGGGCTTTAGAGGTGTGAAGAATTGGTGATAAGTGAGGGAATTATATAATGGGAGGAGGGGCTCTTTAGGAAAGTGTGAAAATATTATTTTATAATATAATGAAATTCAGTTTATAAAGGTCCAAAACTAATTAAAGTCAAATATAATATGACTCATGGTCGAAATAAAATCATCCAATAATAATTGGATAGGTTTTGGATATTTTTTTAATATTTCTAATCTTATTTATTTAAATCATTTATTAATGAGGTAAATACTGCATCATTATTGTGTCAAAAGTAATTTAATTTATTTGGTGTCTAAAAATTATAAAAAAACTACCATGATTTAGAAAATCTATTTATATTTCTAATGAATATTTATAGTCGGAAATATAATTTATATATCCCCTTATAAAAAATAATTTACTAAAATATATTTGTTTTTCTCATTTTTTTCCTTTACTTTAAGTTAATTAATCTAAAGTGTCATTATCACTCCCAAGTGGCACAATGGGGTCCCAAAATCGACCCAAAGATTCCCATGGTCACAAATAACTCAACAAATAAGGTTAGGACAAGTGTTAAGGTAATTGTTATTATTATAATATTATTTTTACCTTGAATTAACCTATTAACCTTCAACTGCGGTAAATAAAAGTCAATAGTTATTATTCACCAAAAATTATTTTCATCTTATTAAACCACATTTTACTTACTAATAACAACCATGTATGTCGTATTTTCAAAATTCAATCTACAAAAGTGGTAAAATTTCATTTAAATGAAAATTCCAGTTTTAAACTACTACTTAGTGGTTTCACTATTCATAAAAAATTTAAGTTTTTAAGAAAAATATAGAAATTCATCCTAAGATATATTTTATATTCCGAATTCAAAAATGATGTCTATATTACCAAATTAAAAACATAGAAGTTACATTAATTAATTTAAATTAAATTCTTGTTGTCAAAACAAATAACGTGTTTTTAAGAAACAATAACTATCAAAAGATCGATACTTTTTTATGTCCAATTTCAATGTGAAATTAGTTACAATGAACAAAATTGAGTTAATTGGTAAAAATATAATATAATTACACTTTAAAACAAATTTAAAAGATAATATAACCATATAAATAAATTAGATTAAAAACCAGTTTTGAATTAAAATACAACATTTTTCATTTTTCATTAAAAATTATATTTTATCCAAAATATGCCAAAAAGTTTACCAAAGTGAATTTTGATGTCCCAATTCTAAATAAGAATTTTATTTAGTCAAATAGAACATATTATAGTGAACAAAACTAGATTTAAATAGGGTTCACCATTAGAAGATGGTAAATCGACCTTTTAAAGTAAATTATTTTCTAAAATTAGATTCATTCACATTTTAAGACTCTAACTTTTATTGGATAAATTTAAAAACATTTAACAAACATGTATAATAATATTGTAGTTATTTTTGTTCATTACCTCCAATACAACAGCTAGTAGTTAACTACCATTTAAAATAATAATATTATATTATTTGTGTGCAATGTAAGATTTCAAAGAAACCAGTTATTGCGTATCAGGTATGACATCGAATATAGAAACCCTTTTGAAGTAAAAATAATATTTAATTCACAAAATATTAATAAAAAAAATAATTTATTATTTCTATATTTACACAGGATGTTACATTAGATCTCAAAAACTACAAAGTAGACACTTGTACTCAGTATCTATTTTTTTCATAAAATAAAAATTATTAAAATAAAACAATAATTCTATTCTTGATATAAATCCTCTTGAGTTCTTCCATTTTCTTACCCTACCTTATACCCTGTGAAAAATATTTCAAAAACATGGGATGAACATAAAAATATTAGTAAGTGTTATAAAATAAAGAAAGAAATAATTATTTCATCAATACATAGAAAACATTATCTCTTTAATATACCATATGAAATCATAAGATTTATGAATAACACATAGAAATAATAATTCATAAGTGTAACTTGTAGCATCCATATCGAACATACATTTTTTCTTTCACAACTACATAGGGAGTTACATTTGGAACACCCATCACAGTATATTCACAAAATCTCTTAGGAGAAACATTAACGTTTACCTACGTCACATTATCCAATGCACTGGAGAGCTATATCGGGCTCACCAGCCCTAGGTTTATCACGGAACCACCCATATACATAAACAATTACCATGAACTATAACATAATCACAACACATTTACAAGAATAAAAAAAGATAACAGTTCTATATTGCACTCACAATATATCATTTAAATATACTGACATAATCAATGCTTTATCAAACCATTTTCAAAACCCTTTAAAAATTTAATAAAGTGATTTTTGAATAAAAGTGTCTCATACCAATTTAAATATTTTGAAAGATATTTTAATTTCAAAAAATTCATGTCCATATAAATAAATTTTTAAAACTAATTGTAAAACATAGACATTAATGAGAAAGAATAAGAAGAATTAATCTTTAAAACATTTAAAATTATATTTTAGTTAAAGAGTTCCTTACCAAATGAATGATTTTTGAATATAAATAAATGAGGAATAACATTAATAAAAGATTAAAATATCATGAGAATATAGAGATTCATGATATAATATTTCAAAGGGGAGTATATACACCATATTAAATTGAATTGGTGTATAACAACAAATAAGTCTTAATGGAATGTAAATTGAGGCAAAGTCTCATACAAAGATTATACCATTAGATTAAGGACACATAAATGACATAATTATGTGTGAAAAATATACATACACTCAATATAAGTGAATATTAAGTGTAAAACAATCAAATTTAATTCACACATATTCATAGAACAACATTATCAAGAAGTAGAATTTTAACCCAATGAATGGAAATTGGGTTAAGGAGTTCCCTTACAAAACATCGACAGCTTAACGACATCACATAAAAATTCCGAAAATGAGTTGATGAGAGAGAAAATGGTCAATAATCACATGGACATAAAATGTACAACAATAAGGATATATAAGAAAATATCCCAACATTTGAAAATTTAAATTTAAAGATATAACATAAGAGATGTCTTTGACTAAAAGAGAAGGGTGAAAGGTTCCCTTACCGATTTGGTAACTTATGAGACATACACAACATGAAAGAAAGATCATACAATTAAGATGTAAATACCAATAAATTAAGGTATATTACAAAATTAATTCAATAATTATCAGTACATACACCACACAAAAGGAAATAGTGCAAAATATAGCATGATATCATGGGAATAAAAAGGGAGATGAAAATCCCTTTCCTCGTGTCTGACATGACTCATATGTTCTGTGTTCCTCCTGGATAACAAACTTAAGTTAATTTATACGTACATAAAAGCATTTTTCATGTTTATTATTCTTTTTATATCACTTTTTACCTTGATATAACTATTATTTAATTATTTGAGTACATATGAGAAATTTTGTCGATGTTTAGAACTTTAGTCCAAAATGAACTTGTTATAATTACTAATTGTCCTTTAGGTCAAAATTTCATTATCTCCAAAATGATATAAATTATTTAGATATCATATATCTTCAGTGTATATGTATTTATAATATTCCATATTATTTGGATTTAAGAAATGAAGCACACCGTTCATGGAGACGGTAAGCCGTACGTACGCATTAACGATACTTTCATTTCTATTTTATATTTAAGGGAATGAAAACATAATAATAAATAAGTATATTATAATTAAATTATAATATCTATGTTATGTAATGTAACTAGCTCCATTCTTTATATCTTCCATATATGGTATAAACGAGTCATATCAATTTTAGGGGGCGGTAGTCCGCACTTCCTCAAAGGAAATTATCATATTTACCTATTATGGAAACCATAATGGTATGATATAAATGATAAATAAATAAGTATAGAGAAAATATAAATTAAATATATATCACATTTAAATATAGTTCCATCTTAATGGCCTCAATAACAGGTGGTAGGAGAAGATTGAACAATCATCATTTCGTGAGGTAGTAGTTCACCGTACACAGAAACTGTATGTTTTTTACCCATTAGATGGAGTTCTATGAAAGTGTAGTTCTAATACTTATCATATTAACAACCTATTATATTTAGGATAATGTTTTAGTTATACAATAAAGTAATAAAAATATTTTAGTGGGTTGTGGAAGTAAAATAAATGAAAATAACTTAAGAGAAGACATTACCTTTAAATCATGTTACTCCCTTTGGTTTCACCCAAAAGGATTTCTTGAAGTGTCTTCTACCTAAGGTAAGGATTCTATGAATAAGAGAAGAATTTTAAGAGATTATTTTGGAAGATATTTGACAATCCAAAGGGCTTGAGAGGATTGATTAACGAGTTAGAGGTGAGGGCCTTTTATAAGGGGGAGGAGGGACTCTTTAAGAATGTTTGAAAATATTATTTTATTATATAATGATTTTCAGTTTCTAAAGGTCCAAAACATATTAAAGTACAAGATATGATGAATATTGTTCGAAATACAATCATCCCATTTAAATTGGACAGGTTTTGGATATTGTTTTAATTTTTATAATCTTATTTATTTAAATCATTCATTAATGAGGTAAACACTGCATCGTTGTTGTGTCATAAATAATTTTATTTAATTTATGTCTTAATATTTTTTAAAAAAAATACCATGATGTAGGAATTTTTTTTAGATTTCAAATTAATATTTATAGGTGAAGAGATAACTTATATAACCTATAGTTTGAATTTATTTACTAAAAGATATATGGTTATGTCATTTTTTTCATTACATTAAAGTAATTAATATAAAGTTTCATTATCACTCTTAAGTGGCTCAATGGGGTCCCAAAATTGACCCAAGGATGCCAATGGGTGGAAATTAATCAATAAATAGTATTAGGACACATTTTAGGGTTATTTAATATTATTATAATATTATTTTTACCTTAAATTGCTTTGTCTACCTTTAACCGTGGTAAATAAAAGTCAAAAGTTACTATTCATAAAAAAATATTTTCATCCTGTTAAACTACATTTTACATACTAATAAAAAAAATGTATGTCATATTTCTGAAATTAAATTCACATAAGATGTAAAATTTCATTTAAATGAAGTCTGTTTTTTAACTACTACTCAATGTTTTCATTATTCATCAAAAATTGATGTTTTTCAAAAAAATACCGAAAATTCAGCCTAAGATATATTTGATATTCATAATTCAAAAATGAGGTCTATTTTACTAAATTCAAAAAATATAATTTGGATTAATTAATTTAAAATTAATTCCCAATGTCAAAACAAAAAGCGTGTTTTTAAGAAATAATAACTATCAAAAGATTGACAGTAGTTTATGTCCAATTTCCAAGTGAAATTACTTCCAATTACCAATATTAGATTAAATGGTAAAAATGTAATATAATTAAACTTTAAAACCAATTAAATAGATAATTTATCCATAAAATAAATTATATTAACATGAATTTTTGAATTTAAATACAATATTTTTCACTATTCATTAAAAATGAATTTGATCAGAAAAATACCAAAAATTTACCTAAAGTAAATTTTGATGTCCCGATTCTATTTAAGAATTTTATTTTTTTCAAATATAATATATAAAAGAAACAAAAACTAGATTTAAATAGGTTTCTCCACCAAAAGGTGATAAATCAACTTTTTAATGATTATTAAAGTATTTATGCTTAAAATTAGATTCATTCACATTTTAAGCCTCTGACTTTTATTGAATATATGTAAAAACATTTAGCAAACATGTATAATCATATTTTAGTTAATTCTGTTCATTTCTTCCATTACAATAGCTAAGCATTAACTACCATTTAAAATAATAATATTATATTAATATTTTTCTATATAACGCAACATTTTGTGTAACATAAGTTTTCAATTATCCTCATTGTTGTGCATCGGGTACACCATCGAATATAGAATCCACTTTATAGTAAAATTAATATTTAATTCAAAAATATTAATAAATATGAAAATTTCATATTCTTTATTTACCTGGGATGATACACCGCCCCCCTCTTTGCGAATTGCATCCTCGTAATATTATAATTTGGATCGGAAAAATCATTGAAATTCCCACATCGGAAAAAGAGGAAATAAAAATATCACATTAAAGGAAATGAATAGAGGTACAAAGGTCACCCGAAACAAAAGATACTAGGATTCTATAATAACATGGATATGGATAAGAAAACAAGCTATCAGGTTCTGATGGAGATTTATAAAAAAACATGATTATGAGAATTTTAACCACTATGAAATCACTAACTTGTTATGGGTTAAATGGTCTTTGATTCCCCAGTAAGAAAAGTTAACGGGAATGTTTTTGTTTTAAGTTAATTTTCATAATGTTGAGGTATTTATTTATGAGCTTAACAAAAAATATAATGAAACACACTTACTTGTCGTGTAGACTTTCATCCTTTAATAAATTCCAACCACAAACTCATCTATTCTCTAAACAATGAGTATTCCAGATGACTTGGTGACACCTAAAGTTCTATAATCTACTTCTATAGTATCACATAATCTACAAAAATATGATGTATATATTTTCCCTATTGTTAGACATTAACAAAAACCAAAATGTTTAGTACAATATCAGATGATCACAAAAAAGGATAATCCTTTTAAAAAATAAATATTATTCCTAATCTCCAAAATTCGACAAAAAATAACCAAATGTCAACAAAGACTATTCAATAAACAGTTGTCCATAAAATTCTTCAAAGTATAAAAAACTATGATTGAAACAAAAAACTCGGAAGGATTTAATCACATAGTCTTCTATAGTAAATCTTAACATTTATCTCCAAATAACATCAATTACTCTAAATGTATCACACTAAAGTGTAATTAACCTAATCACATATTCTCTATGATAGGTTAATCATTTCCATAAATAACCCAAATAGCCATAAAACATAGATTCATCCAAAATAAAATTTCAATCATTATTCCCGAAATGAGATCCCAGATATTTCTATTTAACTTAAGAATATAATGGTCTCCAAAAGAGAGAATGTCATCCTAAATAACCATTATCACTAAATCACAAAATCATTTTCCTATATTAAGTATATCCATTTAATAAAACATAAGTTCCTAAAATCAACTTATTCTTGATCCATAAAATAATTTAACTAAAATGAATAAGTCATAATAACTAGGGACTTCACATAGGACAGTGGCCGGCTATGAACCCTTGTTGTCCTTCAATTGTGAGTTTGATTCTTACAGTCTTTCCGGACACAATTGGTTGTCACCCTTCTTACGAGTTTTTCTTTTTATAAAACTCAAAAATAACCCTCACATATTTTTACGTCAAAGGTTTTATTATACCTATCATTTTAATCCAAACTCATTAAGATCTTAACATCTTAATGAAGACTTATATATATTTTCTTTTTCACCTCCATATGATAAAATAAAATTATTCCCAAAAGAATGAACAGCATACCTTGATCATGGTTTCCACATGGTTTCATTTTCATCTTGTTCATGTAGGTAGAAGGTCCATGCATTGTAACAATGATTTATATATCCTTCAAAATCATTTTCTTTTTTAATCCAAATACACCTTTTACAACGTGGGTCATATGGGTGTTTGTAGAAAAATTGTTTTGGAAAATAATCATGTATAACATATAATTTCAAAACATCTGATAAAACTCATCTTTTATAAAACAGTCGAACTGAACTTGAGTTGAAACTTTCAATCAATGGTCCTTTTAAAATAATATATGTATGTGCTGAAAGACTATAATTTAAAAGAAAATATAAATAAGTTGTGCAAGGGTATCCTTCTTCAACACCTTTTTCAAAATCCTAACATTCTTCAAAATCTTGTGATAAGGTAAAATATTTGAAAATTCTTTGATAATATTTACCTTTTGTGAAAATATGAGAATATTGGGAAAATAATATTTGATTAAAGACAACCCATGATACATGATTATATCAAGTTATAGTGGAGGTGTTTGATATCTCAAACAACTTCTTGCAAGTGAGTTGTATGCTACAAAATGTTTCACAATAATTTGAACATGACGTTGCAATAATTATTTCATGCATGTCATCAGGAAGAGATAAGAATGTTGTTTGAGATCCCCCTCCTTCTATTTTCAGCTGACTTTCCTCGATTTGAAAAATTTATAAAACAAGGATTTAACTTAATATGTAGACATAGTGTCTAACCATATGTCTAATAAACACTCCTAATCCCTAAAGTTTCCTAAACTGACATTTGATACCAAATATAAGGCCCCAACCATAAACATTGCATAATATTGAATTATGTTAATAATTAAAATTAAGGATCTTTTCAGGTTTAGAGTTTTATAGAATTAGGTCATAAATTTTACATTACATCTCAAAAATTACAAAGTAGTCACTTTTACGCAGTATCCAATTTTTTCATAAAATAAAAATTCATAAAAGAAAAAAATAATTATTTTCTTGATATAAATCTTCTTGAGTTATTATTTTCTCTTACCCTACCATATACCCTATGAAAAATATTTCAAATACTTGGGATGAGCATAAAAATCTCAATAAGGGTGATAAAATAAATAGGTAAAATATTATTTCATCAATACATACAAAACATATGCTCTTTAACATACCTCATGAAATCATAAGATTTATAAATAACACATAGAAATAATAAATCATAAAGGTAACTTGTAGCATCTATATCAAACATACATTGTGTCTTTAAAAACTATGTAGGGAGTTACATTTGGAATGCCCATCGCAGTATATTCCCCAAATCTCTTAGGAGAAACATTACCGTTTACCTCCTTCACATTACCCAAGGCATTGGAGAGCTATCTCGAGATCACCCACCCGAGGTTTATCACAGATCCACCTGTATACATAAAATATTACCAGGAACAAAAAAATAATCATAACACATGAAAAATAATAAAGGAAAGATAAATAACAATATATCATTTAAAAATACTCACATAATCAATGCTTTATCAAACAATTTTCAAAACCCTTTATACAATTTAATAATGTGATTTTTTAATTAAAGTGTCCCATACCAATTTGTATATTTTGAATGATATTTTAATTTCAAAACCTTCATGTTCATATAAATAAATCCTTAAAACCATAATTAAAACATGTACATTAATTGGAAAGATTTAGGAGAACAAATCCTTAAAACATTTAAAACGATATTTCAGTTGAAGAGTTCCTAACCAAATGAAAGATTCGTGAATACAAATAATTGAGGAATAAAATTAATCAAAGCTTATAATATCATGATAATAATGATATTCATGATTTAATATGTCAAAGGGAAGTATATACACCCTATAAAAGTGAATTCGTGTATAACAACAAATAAGACTCAATGGAATGTAAATCGAGGCAAAGTCTCTTACAAAGATTGTACCATTAGATTGAGGATACATCAATGAAATAATTTTGTGGGACAAATAAAAATACACCCTATATAAGTGAATATTATGTTTAAAATAATCTGAGTTTATTCACACATATTCATAGCATGACATAATCAAGAATTATAAGTTTAACCCAATGAATGGAAATTGGGTTAAAGAGTTCCCTTACAAAAATTCGACAGCATAACAGCATCACATAAAAATTCAGAAAATGAGTTGATGGGAGAGAAAAGGGTATCTCATAACATTTAAATAAAGTTTCAAACAGTAAAAATATAGATTAACATATCCCAACATTTGAAAATTTAAATTTAAAGACATAACATAAGAGATGTCTTTGACTAAAAGAGAAGGGTGAAAGGTTCCCTTACCGATTTGGTAACTTATGAAACATACACCACATGAAAGAAATATCATAAAATGAAGATTTAAATACCCATAAATTAAATTATATTACACAATGAATACAATCATGGTAAGTAAAAACACCACACAAAAGGAAATAGTGTCAAATATAGTATGAATCTCACAGGAATAAAAAGTGAGATGAAAACCCCTTACCTCGTGTTCGACTTGACTCATATGTTCCATGATATTCCTGAATAATAAAAATAGGTTAATTTCTAATTTATTAAGAACATTTTTCAATTTTATTATTCTTTTTATATCACTTATTACTGTGCTATAACAATTAGATAATTATTTTAGTTCAAATCGGACATTTTGTCGATGTTCGGAACTTTAACCAAAAAATGAACTTGTTATAATTTCAAATTGTCTATATGATCAAAAATCAATTATCTCCATAATTATATTCATGATTTATATATCATATATATCATATATATCAATTGTATATATATTTATAAAATTCCATATCATTTAGAGTGAATAAAAGAAAGGCACCGTTCATAGAGACGTTAAGTCCTACGTACGCATGAACACTACTTTCATTTCTAGTTTATATTTAAAAGAATGAAAACATAATAATAAATAGGTATATTATAATTCCAGTATAATATATATTTTATTTTATTTAATTAACTACATCCTCTATACATTCCACTTGTGGCATGAATGAGTCATATCACTTTGAGGCGGCGATATTCCACACTTCCTCAAATGAAATTATCATATTTACCCATTATGGAATCTATAAAGTTATGATATAAATGAAAAATAAAGAAGTATAGAGGAAATATAAATATACTATTTATCACATATAAATACACTTCCATATTAATGGCCACCGTAATATGTGGTAGGAGAAGATTGAACAATCATCATTTCATGAGGCAGTAGTTCGCCACCCATAGAAACAGTTTGTTTTTAACCATTAGACGAAGGTGTGTGTAAGTATAGTTGGAATACTTATCATGTAAACAAAATAGTATATTGAGGATACTGGTTTTTTTATAAGATAAATGAATAAAAATATTTTTAGTTGTTGGAGCAGTAAAATTAAAGAAAAGAACTTAAGAGAAGACGTTACCTTTAAATCGAGTAACTCCTTATTATTTGAACCAACAGGATTTCTTGAAGTGCCTTATGCCTAAGTAAGTATTATAAAAGGAAAAGAGGGATCGTGGGATATTATTTGGGAAGATTTTGGACGATCCCAGGGGCTTGAGATGTGTGATTAATGGGTTATAGGTGAGGTCTTTTTACAAGGGGGGACGGGCTCTTTAGGAAACTTTGAAAATATTATTTTATTATTTAATGATTTTTGTTTTCTAAAGGTCCAAAACATATTGATGTCGAAGATTAGATGAATTTTGTTCAAAACCAAATCATATAATAATAATTTTATAGGTTTTGGATATTTTTTTAATTTTTATAATCTTATTTATTTAAATCATTCATAAATGAGGTAAACACTACATCAGTATTGTGTCATAAATAATTTTATTTATTTTATGTCTAATAATTATAAAAAAATACCATGATGTAGGAAATATTTTATCTTTAAAATTAATATTTATAGTCAAATAGATAACTTATATACTCCCATGTAATAATTGATTTACTAAAAGATATACTTTTATGTCATTTTTGTCATTACTTTAAATTAATTATTATAAAGTGTCATTATCACTCTTATGTGGCTCTATGGGGTCCCAAAATTGACTCAAGGATACCCATGTTCGGAAATGTTTCAACCAATAGGATTAGGAAACATTTTAGGCTAATTTAATATTATTATAATATTATTTTTACCTTGAATTACCTTATTTACCTTTAACCGCAGTAAATAAAAGTCAAAAGTTACTATTCATAAAAAATTATTTTCATCTTATTGAACCACATTTTACTTAATAATAACAAAAATATATGTCATATTTTTAAAATTTAATTCAAAGAAGAGGTAAAATTTCATTTAAATGAAGAAGCCAGTTATTTAACTACTACTCAGTGTTTCACTATTCATAAAAAATTGATGTTTTTCATAAAAATACCAAAAAGTCAGCCTAAGCTATATTTGATATTCTTAATTCAAAAATGATGTCTATTTTACCAAATTCAAAACAGAGAAGTTTTATTAATTAATTTAAAATTAATTCCCATTGTCAAAATAAAAAGCGTGTTTTTAAGAAATAAAAATTATCAAAAGATTGACACTTGTTTATGTCCAATTTCAAAGTGAAATTACTTATAATGATGAATATTAGATTAAATGGTAAAAATATAATCTACTTAAAAATTAAAACCAATTAAAAAGATAATTTATCCATATAAATAAATTATATTAAAAGGTTGTTTTGAATTAAAATATAGTATTTTCCACTATTCATTAAAAAATGAATTTTATCATAAAAATACCAAAAATTTACCCAAAGTAAATTTTGATGTCCCAATTATAAATAAGAGTTTTATTTTTTCAAATATGACATATAAAAGTGAACAAAACTAGATATAAATAGGGTTCTGCATCAAAAGGTGATAAATCGACCTTTTAAAGAATATTAGAGTATTTATGCTTAAAATTAGATTAATTCTCATTTCAAGACTCTAACTTCTATTAGATAAATTTAAAAACATTTAAAAAAATGTATAATCATATTTTAGTTAGTTCTATTCATTCCCTCGATTAAAAAAGCTATACTTTAACTACTATTTAAAATAAAATTATTATATTAATATTTTTTAGTATAACTCAATGTTTTGTGCAAAGTATGTTTTCAAAGAGCCTCGTTGTTGTGTATCAGGTAGGCTATCGAACATAGAATCCCATTTAAAGTAAAGTTAATATCTAATTCACAAATATTAATAACTATGAAAATGTTATATTTTTTATTTACGTGGGATGTTACATTCATGGAGATCATTATTGTTTAAATATTGACCAATTTTTATGGTATCAAAACTTTTGAGTAATGAAAGAAGAAATTATGAATAAATAATTTCATTTTATGTATTGGTATTATTAATTTATATTAAATAAAGTTTATTTGACTAATTTTTTGTTTCTTTTTATTGATCTAATAAATTTTTAATTTATTAAATATTTTATAAATTTTTAGTGGTGTTTATTGATAATATCTTGGAATATTCTAAAATATAGGTGGACTACGAGAAACAATTGTAGAAAATTTATGAGGCTCATAGAGTTAAATAGTAATATGAGAAGGTTATAGATTATGAGATCTTGTTTCAGAAGAACACTTGCCGTGTGCATATTATCTCTAAATAAAGAATCAATGTTTCTCCTTAAAATTCATATTTTTTCAATAAATTCCCAATACCGAAAAAATTTACATACATAGTTTCATTAGTTTTTTAGGTTACTATTTTAATTTAATTAAAAATATACCTAATTAGGAAGACTTTTAACAAATATAACACAAAAATGAGTTATATTTATGTGAATAAATTAATATAAATAATGTTTTAAAATATTTTATAGAAAATTGTTTAATGCTATTATTTTGGATCTACCTGTAGGAAATGATGGATTTTATAAATAATTTTATTCATCATAGAAGGGACCTAATTGTTTCTTTATGTATAATTATAATTATATTTCTTCTGATTCAATACAATTGATGAATCCCGAACAGAACTGTCCAAATCATTATCCTGAGTAGGTATATGTAATATATGCTTTGGTAATATGAGGATGTCATCTATATTAATTATAATATGAGATATAAACATATCAAAATACTATAGAATTAAAATTTTCACTAATAAATCTTACCATTAGGAAAATATATTGGATATAACTAGTCAAGAATTATGATTTTTAATTATACTACCACTAAGAGAAGAAAAATAAGTTTGTTTATGAATTAAACAATAATGATCAAGGATTTATAGAATGAATAAGGATTTAAATGGATCTTTTATTCATGTACTTTGAAGAAATGGATTTGGTAATGAATTATTAAAGGGAAGAGTAACTATATATAAAATGTAATTATAAACCACATTATTTTTCAATGCAAAAACAAATGTGTCATGATGATGAAAATTTTCAAAAGAAAATTATCCCTATGAGTGGTTGTAAATTGGTAGAAAATGTACATGAATATGGTATTTTAAAATTTAGAAAAATGCTTTGTTTTCCATCTATAACTGAGATAAAAAAAAATATAATTATTATATGATCATGATATCTTGAATTCACTATACACATTGGTATCATCAAGATTTATATGGATATTAAAGAATATTTTTAGGATAACATAATGTGGAAAATTGATGACTTTATATCAAGATGGTTGTGTTTTCAATAGGTAATTACTGAGACACAACATCCAAAATAATTCATGACAACAATACACATTATTTTTCCAAAAAATGATAAACTATTAGGTATTACATAACTTGATTGATAATAATTCAAAGAATCAATGATGTAATATGTGTTATTATTGATCTCTTTAAAAAATATGTGCATTTTATAACTACGAGAAACTATTTACCTCTTAATATCCTTCAAAAAATCTATATTAATACAGATAGAATAATTTCTGGAATTACTTATCAAATAATTTATATCCGTGATGAATGATGTACAAAAAAATTGTAGAATATCCTTTATAATAATCTTAATATAAAGCATTATTTATGGAAACAATATCATCCTTATAGGGATTTTAGTCTTAAAGGACTATTAAAACATTTTAAATCATGTGGGATTCATGATCACTAGAGTTTTATGTTATGCGGTATCATTATATACCTTATATGGTGATTTCCTATAATAATAGATTCAATTAATATATTAAAATGGCGTTTTATGTTGAATTTTGTGGAAATTGATGTAACACTCCCTTATATTTGGATGATGATTGTGAAAGGAATATTTTAGGACCATAACATGTTAAGGATAAAATATAAAATGTTAAAACCTATTTATAATAATATTAATGTTTCTCAAAATGGGAAACATAGTTAGGTTGATACATGAAGTAATGATTTGGAGTGTTCAGTGGGACACAACATTTTCATTACATTATCTCCATGGGATGGGGTTATATGGTTTTGAAAAAAGGGAAAACTAATCCCCATGTACATAAATCCTCTTAAAATTATTTAAATAATTGTATATATGTCTTACTAATTGGAAAATACAACATTCATCTCCAAATTACATGATGTCTTCTACATTGCTATGTTGAGGAAGTATATGTTGGACCCAACATAACATATCACTTATGATGTAATTTAACTATAAAATAATCTCAAAATATTTTAAGAGACCACAAAAATTCACGAAACTAATGAGAATGTTTTGATTAATTGGATTAATCAATGTGTATAGGTACAATCGAGAAATCATAAATTGGATATTATGAAGAATAACCAACCACGTGTATTTTGAATGTAATATCCATGAATACATCAAAAATGAAAATTTTATTGGAGGAAAGAATTTAAAAACCAAAAAATATAGAATAATTAATTTTCATGTATTATTAATATTCCATAATTATATGTCATATAGTTTTGTTAATATTAGGGGGTTTTGTAGAAAAATGGAAAAAGTTATAATTCTAACCAAATTGGATATTCACGCCTAATATGAATTTATTTAAAATAATTATTTCAATATTATATAATATTTATTTTACAAAATTATCTTTTTGTTAATTCATCTTAGGGAAATTATATTACGGTTTTTTTTATTTTTATAATAAAAATTCATTTTAATGAATACTGTATGATATAGAATTTTTTCCAAAACTACCCTTTTTAGAAATATATATAGCTATTTTTTAAAAAACATATTTAAATAAATAAATATACTAAATTATATTATTAGTAATATAATTACATTATATGGAATAAATATTATAAATTTATTTTTAATATAATCATTTTATATAAACAAATATATTTTTCAGAAAAGTCATTTTGTCCTTGTTTTTGGCGTTTAATATTAAATTTAATTTATGTAATTCTAGAAATTGACTTAGATAAAATGGATTTTATAATTTTAATAATTATAATTATTATTAATTGTTATTATTATCCAATTTTTCATGATAAAGAATAGTTATTAGAGGGAAAATCATTTTCTATTGTCAATGATAAAACTAATTTCATTTGATGAAACTAATGAGAAAAGGGTTAGTAATACCTAGAAATATGTCTACTTTATATTATATGGAAATATTAACCACCTATGACATACATTATAAGTAAAAATTTCATTTTTGAACATTTTTTATTTTTTATAAATTAATATTTTTTTTAATTTCATGTGTGGCCTCTCCAAAGATTATAAATGGAAACCCTATGTTATATATACTCAACACATGAAATTATTATTGGTTTTTAAAATTATAATAAAATTACATTCTATAAATCCCTCACCAGACTACATTCCCGTTTTTTATCAAAAACCCATCTTATAAGGATTTATGTATAAACCTAAATAGAATGACTGGGGAAGATGTATAGTTCATAACCATGTTTTTTCATTTTATTTCATCTTAAACATCCTTCAAATATTCATATACAATTCAAAAATAATTATAGAATTACATTTTTATAATATTATATTATAATATAATTACGTAATAACCTATATCCATATTCAAACCCTTAAAATGGGAACAAAACCATTGTTCATGTATATGGTGGACTACTACCTCGCAAAAAAATGCAATTCGTTTTGCAGCACCACCCCTCATGATTTTGAAAACTTTTGGATTTAATATATATATATATATATATATATTATGAATGACATACTTATCATTCAGTAAAAATACTATATCACATATTTTCATACCATTCCATTCATTAAAAAATTATAACATCGTTAATGTATAAGTTTGGACCACCACTTCAACGAAGCGATGTGATTTGGTTTTCACCACCGCATCAGATGGCTAGTATATATATGTTTATTCAAATATATAATATGATATTTATGATATAATTAAAATTTTGGAAATAAAAAATACAAACCTTCATTGCATCATAATAATAGGAAACTTGAAACATCACTCATGCATACAAATAACATAACATCTCCATGATTGTAAGGTAGTTTATTTTTTACAATCATATTTATGGATTGGAATTAAAATTATAATTAATTTATAAAAAATAAATATTTCTTACTTATTATATCTATTATGGAAAAATGATCACTTTTACAACATTTAACCTACCAATTTGATTATTGACATATGAATGAAACATCATCAAAATGTCTAATGTAACACCTCATGCTTTAACGGTATGTTTCTCTTTGAATAATACGATAGCGTGCGAAGTACAAAAAAATGAGTTCAAGAACTCCACGAACTATCAAACTAGCCATATAAAAAGTGGGTATAAATAGTAATAACCAAATTTTGAATTATTTATACTCCAAATAATTTTAACATCCTTATTATGTGTTTCTTAGAAATAATATAAGAAAAATTCAATTTTTTAGATAAAAGAAGTATTTTTCAAAAAATGAAATTTAACCACCTTTTAATGGGGAACCATTTTTCAAATCCAATATTTGACACTTTTATATATTCAATTTTAGAAAATAATCTTCTTATTTAGAAGCGGGACATAAAATTTTAGTCTGGAAATTTTTTTAGTGCTTTTCTGATAACTTTCAAATTTTGATGATTAGTGAAAAATACTAAATTTTAATTGAAAAAACATTTTTAATCAAAATAATTTATATTTTTAAATTTTTTTGAAGTATAATTATATTAAATTTTTATCATTTAATCCAATTATTGTTATTGGAACTAATTTTACATCTAAATTGGAAATAAACACATATCAATCTTTTGATAGTTTATACTTCTCAAAAACCCTCTTTTTGGTTTTGACAATGTGAATATTTTTTTAAATTAATTAATAAAAATTATATGTTTTTAATTTGGTAAAATAGACATCATTTTTTAATTTGAAATATCAAAATTAGCATGGGGTGAATTTTTGATATTTTTCTGAAAAATTTAAAATTTTGATGAACAATAAAAACATTGTGTTATTGTTTAAAACATACTTTTTATTTAAATAATTATTAATTTAAATTTATTTTAGGTATAAATAGATACATAATACCTATATAACTTCAATTTAATTCATTGGAGTCTTTCTATAATAAAATTAGATGTATAAAATTCTATTGAACATTTTAACGTCTATTACCCACCTTCTAGGAACATTTTCAAATATTCATAAAACGTAATTTTACCACTTCTGTGAATTAAATTTCAAAAATACGAGAAACTTGGTTGATATAAGTATATAAAATGTTGTTCAATTGGATGAAAATAATTATTGGTGAATAATATCTTTTAAATTTTATTTACCATGGTTAAAAGTAAATTGGGTAATTAATGTTAAAAATGATATTATAATTACCCTAAAACATTTCATAATTATATTGGATAAGTATTTTTAGACCTAAATCAACCTTAGGAATAAAACACGATCCACTTTGGCTCACATGGATAATATTAGGACATTTATTATTATATTATTTAAAGAAGAGTTAAAACTGGTAAATTCAAATTTTCATGACTAAAACATTTTTAATATAGGGTTATACATAAGAAAAATTTGACTATAAATGTTCATTATAAAGTTAAAAATATTTCCTGAATTAATTTATTTTATTTATAATTTTTATACATTAAATAATAAAATTTATTTATGACACAATGATGACGCAGTAATTACCTTTTTAATGAAAGATTAGAATAATTGATATTATAAATATTAATATAATTGAAAATTGAGAATTTTGATGTATTAAAAGAATTTTTTAGGTTAACATGAAATTTTTTAGTTGATTAAGTAACTTATTTTTTATTTGATAATGTTTTTCTGAATTTCACAAAATCCAAATACTAAATAGTGTCAAAATTGACATAAAGGATTTTTTTTAAAAACTATATTAATAATTGATATAATATACCTAAAAATCAATGGTTATGACATAGGACTTAGATAAGGTTATATATATCAATACTTTACAACTTTTGGTTCTCTTGGATTTTTATATTATGTTTACTAACCATTTATTATAATAATACACGAATACATGGTAAAAGTTAAACTATTTAAGTAAGACTTAAATCTAAAAGATATGGTTAATATGGTGACCTAAAACTATTTAAAACCTATTGGTTGAGAAGTTTTAGACCCATAACCACCTTATCTAAGAAATAAATTATTTTTTATCCATTATAAACCTAATATTATTTTATAATGGAATAATATTTCATGATTTTCCTAAAGTGACCCTCACCTCTCTTATAAAAAGGTACTTCCCATTCTCTCAAAATCACACCTCCAAAGCCATTTGGATCATCCAAAACCTACTCCAATATCCTCCCAACTACCCTCAATTATACCAAGAGTCATTAAATTGATCTGAATCCGAACTATGGAGTCATTTTGATCAAATCAAAAGGAAGCGCTCGAAAAAGAGGTAATAATTTCAACACATCTTTCAAAGTTCTTTTCTTTTTCCACTTCCAATTTATTTTTCATTTCCATACCAAAATATTAAATCCAGTACCTTATACATAATGTTATGTAATTATAAATATGGTATAACCATATTCATTATTCTATCCATCCTAGGAATGAAAAAGTCACCATACGTGCGTACGTACGGCTTACCTTATCCACGTCGTGCTGTAGTTTGTTATTCAAAACGTCATAATTTTGATGTGTATAATAATGAGTATACTTGATGTAAAAAATAAATATAAAATATTAATGATTCTATATATATATATGATATACCATCCAATTATATATTATTTCACCATCAATATAATGTTATTGTCGCTCGTGCGTACGTACGGATTACCATCTCCACGTACGCAATAAGATTCATTACCCATCATAACCAGTGAAGAATAATTTTTATTTTATGATTAAAAATAATTTTTAAGATCTTAATGTAATTATTTATAAGAATCAAATACATCCTATCCATATCCAACATGACTTACGTAACAAAACATATAAAGGGAAATAAATCAGTTAACACCTGAAACAATTATACTACTGAAATATTATTAACAATGCAATATTAAAAGATCATATATGATATCATATCTATGTATGTGGTTCTTGTATAATATAATAACCATTATTTAACCGTTATATAAGAGATTAACCTACCCTTTACTATGGAAAATTACAAGGTAAGTGGTTTTCATCTCACTTTTATTACCGTGAGATTCATGCTATATTTGCCACTATTTCCTTTTGGATGGCATATGTACTGCCAATGATTGTATTATTTTTGTAATATAATTTAATTTATGGGTATTTACATCTTCATTGTATGATCATTATTTCATGGAGTGTATGATTTGTAAGTTACCAAATTGGTAATGGAACTACTAATTTCAATATCAACTCATTGCGTTTTATGCACACTTCATTGATTATTTTACTCCATGATTATCTATGAAATCACTATTTATTTATTTATGTAGTAATTTACCCTCAAATTTTTGTGTATATACTTTTGATACACATACTCACTGCATTTATAAATTATCAAGTCATTGAAATGAACCTGATAAGGGTAATATTAACTCAATTTCAATTCATTGAGTTAAATATCTAAGTCATTGGTTTTATTTTTACAAGAATATGTGTGAATGTAATCAAATTTATTTACATTTAAAATCCAATCATATTGAGTGTATTTATATTTTTCACACATAATTATGTCATTGATTTACAATTAATTTATGGATATGACTTTTATAAGGGTTTTCATCTCAATTTTCAATCCATTGAGACTTATTTGTTGTTATGCACTAATTCACTTTTATATGGTGTTTATACAATCCTTTGAAATATTATATCATGAATCCATTTATTCTCATGATATTATAATGTTTTTATTAATTTTAATTCTTCAGTCTCATTATTATCTGAGATTTTTTATGTTTTTGTTTTTACTGAGACATATTTATTATCCATGTTCACGCTTCATAAAAGAGTTTTCAAAAAGATTATTTTAAGGGAATATTTCACTAAAACAACATTATAAATGTTTTAAATATTTATTTTTCTACATAATTATCATTAATGTCCATGTTTTCAAAATGGTTTTAACGATTTGTTTATATTGACTTGAATTTTTTAAAATGTTAATTCCTTTCAAAAGTTTTGAAGTGGTATGGGACACTTTGATTCAAAAATGAATTTAAAATGTATTCATTTCTAAATTGTGTGACTTTTAAATAATTTCATTAAAAAGGTATATTTCTCTTAAAGAGTTTTCTTGTTCATTTTATAATATTTCTTCGTACCTTACTATATATTATTAATTATTGAGGTTTATTTATTATAATACAATCTTCTATATTGTATTTAATAAGGTATGATATGTTTGACTATGGATGTGATATTTTTATACCATTCATATTTTTTGGTTAAAGTATTAACATTTTATGTTCTAGTTTTAATATGAAGTTTTATGTTATGTTTCACCCTTTTCATATGAGGAATGTATTTCATGTAGTATATGACAGGTGGGCCTGTTATAACCCCTCAATGCATCAGTAGGTTTCATGAGACAAACAAGTATCTTGGAACAAGGCCCAGACAAAACCTTATTTGTAGTCTTGGCACGAGGCCTTGGTTATGTGGTTATGATTTCTGACATTATACATTCCATCATTATGAAATCAGCTATTGATATTACATGTGATTATTCAACTAGTAGAATATCCATGCGAATAACTGAATGGAACTATTTGATTTACCATTTCCATATTATGGTGAATTTTATGTTTAAAAGGCATGTGTTTAAGTCTTATACATTTTCTTGAATTTTTTTCTTATTTATGATATTTTCTGCTATATTGTCATCCTTACTAAGCATCTGAGCTCACCCCTTTCTTGTGTTTTCTTTTTCCTAGGATGTGAAGAATTATATTATGCTTGACCTGCATGGATAGGTTTTTAGATATGAGTTTGTTCAAAGGGGACACATTGTTGTTGTTTTTTTGATATAATGTAAAACTTATGTATGTATCTAGTACTCCTAAGGCTATTAAACTAACCAGACATTCCAGACATGATCTCTTGTGATCATTCCAATGTTATGTAATAACTAATTGACTCTAGGTAACTGGGGTCAGGGCGTTACAGTAGGTATAGGAGGAAGGTTAGTACAAACCTTGGAAGCTAGATTTTGAAAAACTTTGATTAGAGAATATTACCCTAAGATAGACATTGAGGATTAGTATAGAGTAACTTTCTAGAATTTTTGTAATGTTTATATTTTGTGTATTTTCCAAGAAATATATCCATGTTTTGATACGAGCAGGTAGAGGCAGCTCTGGAACAAATTTACCTTGGCGTGAAAACTCTGACAAGGAGTTTTGGACTTGACCTAGGGTATCCTGGTATATGACAATGGGCCTTGTGGCGCTCTTGGTTATGACACTCCTAGGGAACATGATTAGGATAATACATGTTTTCATTGCAAACTGATTTGAAAGATTTTAATATTAGATCAGAATAAATAACATTGATTAATCATATGGTGTTTTAGATTGAAAATAATGTGTCGTGATATTCTTTAAATGATTTTATGACTATTGTTACTCAAACTTTTCATTCTGGTTTTAGTCCATGGTTCGATTCCAAGGAAGCCATAGTTACATGGAACATGATTTACAAGGTGGGAAAAATAGTGTAAATGAGCAACGAAATAAAATGTTAATAGGTGTAAAAAATATTTCATTCATGCCAAATCAATTTTCAAAAAATATGATCAACAACATATACATTAACTAACTCCTTAACTCAACAAAGTAGAGAAAGACAGATAATGATAAGAGCTCCAATAGTGGAGACCATGGAGAAAAGAAATCTCATTTTTCATCATTCTAGAAATGTTGAAGGAGACACCTAGGAAAGTGTCTTAATGGAACAAATAAATGATTTATGTTTGGGAAAGAAGGACATAAAGTAATTAATTTTCGAGGAAAATTTAAGAGTACTATGGAAGAAAATAAAAATGATCCTAATAAACCATTTATAGTCATTTTTTGGAAATGTATGAGACCTAGGATTACCCGATTTAATGTCCTATTCTATAAGATAACCACTATGTTAAGGAAGAACCTATGTGTAAATAAATGGATGGAAAGTATTAATGCTCTTGGTTGATGTGATTAAGTTGGAATACTTTTCTCTTGATGTGTAACCCTACAGTTTGTTATGTGGAAATTCTATTTGAAGAAGAATAATATTTTCTTTTGTGGATATAGTTATAAAGAACCATAACAGCTTATACGATCCATGAATTTGAGTCAATTATAGGTTATTACTTTTTGGGAAGAAAATTAAATGTATAAGATAACATTTGTGGTTAAAATATGTTATGGTTATTTTTGAAGAATTTTTTTCTCATTTTTGGGAATGTTATAAAATTATACAGATTTTGAAAAATTATAACACATAGACCATGTGACAACCTATCTTTTTAGACAAAGATGCGGTTATCGAACCCATAACCAAATTGCGGTTGGGATTTATCGTCTACCACTAGACTACATGAAGTCCCTGGTTAGTATGACTAATTCTTTTTAGTTAAATGGTTTTATGGATCAAGAATATGTTTGTTTTGGGAAATTATTTTGTATCCTTACTATTGTAAAATGATTTGGGGATTAAGTCATAACTGTTATTTTGGAATAAATTTGCTCATTTGAGAATATTATATGCCTAAGGAAAATAGAATAATATGGGATTTTATTTGAAGAGTAATGTTGGATTTTTATTTTGGAAGAATGAATATTTTTTTCGGACTTATAGAGATTTGGGTTACTTATTAAAATTGATTATCCTATCATAGAAAATATGTGATTAGGTCAATTACCTTTAATTATGTGACTTTATGAGTAGTTTATGTTATTTGGAGATAAATTTTAAGATTTATCATGGAATACTATGTGATCAAATCCTTCCGAATTTTGCTTTTCAAACTTATTTTGGATTATTTTGAATAATTTTAAGGACAATTGTTTTTTTGAATGGTCTTTGATAAAATTTAGGTCTTATGTGTTTAATTTTAATGATTAAGAGTAGTATTTATTTCTATAAAGGATTATTCATTTTGGGGATCATTTGATACTGAACTAACCATTTGGTTTTAGTTAATTTCTAAATACAAGGGAAATATATAGTTCATATTTTTTGTATTATGTGATTCTCTATAATTAGTTTCTATCGCATCAGCTGTGACCAAGTCATCTCGAATACTTATCATTTGGATTTAAAGATGAGTTTGAGGTAGAAATTAGTTAAAGGATGGAACTTTACATATCAGGTATTATTTTTCTTATTCTATGAATTAAATAATTCTTAAAATTTAAGGAAATGATTTAAAAAAAATGTGTTATCATAATACCTTATGTTTTAATGAACTGATGATATTTTAAGTTATTATTGATTTATGGCTTTGAGACCCTCAATTTTCCAGTCACATTATTGTGATTGGTGAACTCAACCACTCCCTATAAATATTTACATTTTTCCTCCAATTATAATTTCCATCGATGTTATCCTATTCTAAATCCTAATTTGATGGTGAATTTTTTATTCCCATTTCCCTCTTATTAAGGCTAAATTTTATTAACCCTATTTCTGATGTGGGTTTTCCACAAAGTTGTCTTCTATTTTTAACCTTTTATTTTCAAAGATCAATTTCAAATTGTGAGGATGAAATTTATTGAAGGAGGTAAGAATGTAACACCCCAAGCTTCCATGGAAAGTTTCTCTTTGAATAATATGATATCATGCGAAGTACACAACACCGAGTTCAAGCACATTATGACCTATCAAACTAGCTGTTTAAAAACTGGTTATAAATATTATTAACCAAATTTTCAATTTTATATAATATATATAATTTTAACATCCATATGATGTGTTTCTTTGGCATAATATAAGAACAAATTCATTTTTTAGATAAAAGATGTTTTTTTCAAAAAATAAAATTTTACCGCATTTTAATGGGGAAAATTATTTAATTCAAATATTTGACACTTTTATTTATTAAATTTGATAAAATAAATTTCTGATTTATAATAGGGTCATAAAACATTATTTTGGATAAATTTTTTGTGCTTTTTTATTACTTTTATTTTTTGATTAATAGTGAAAAATACTAAATTTTAATTAAAAACAAATTTTTTAATCACAATAATTTATAGTCATAAATGGTTTTGAAGTATAATTAGATTATATTTTTATAATTTAATCCAATGTTGGTTATTGGAAAAATTTTACATTTAAATTGGAGATAAACATATATCAATTGTTTGATAAATTCTACTTCTCAAAAACCCACTTTTGGGTTTTGAAAATGGGAATATTTTTTTAAATTAATTTTTAAAACTTATATGTTTTCAATTTTAGTAAAATTGATATCATTTATTTATTTTGAATATAAATTTTTCTTAGGGTGAATTTTTGGTATTTTTCTGAAAACTTTTAATTTCTTATGAATAGTGAAAAACACTACGTTATTGTTTAAAACAAACATTTTATTTAAATAATTATTTATTTAAATTTATTTTAGGTCAAAATAGTTAAATAATACCTATATAAGTTCAATTTAATTCATTGGAGTCATTTTATAATAAAATTAGGTGTATAAAATTTTATTGAACCTTTTAACGTCTTTTACCCACCTTCTTGGCACATTTGCAAATGTTCATAAAACATAATTTTACCGCTTCTATGAATTGAATTTCAAAAATATGAGAGACACGGTTGACATCAGTAAGTAAAATTCGGTTCAATATGATGAAAATAAATTTTGATAAATACCATCTTTTGAATTTTATTTACTACAATTAAAAGTAAATAGGGTAATTAAAGATTAAATTATATTATAAATTCCCTAACACATATCCTAAATATATGGAATAAGTGTTTTTCGACAAAAAATAAACCTTAGGAATAAAATATTATGCTCATTTACCCACTTGGATTAGATTAGGATATTTATTATTATTTTATTTAAAGAAGGTTTAAAAGTGTTAAATTCAAATTTTCACAACTAAAACATTTTTAATATAGTGTTATACATAATCTAAATTCGACTACAAATATAAATTATAATTATAAAACTATTTCCTAAATAATTGTATTTTATTTATAATTTTTAGACATTAAATAATTAAATTTATTTATGATACAATGATGGTGCAGTAATTACCTTATTAATGAATGATTAAAATAATTAATATTACATATATTAATATATTTTTAAATTAAGACTTTTGATGTATTCCAAAAATTTTCTAAGTTAATTAGAAATTTTAGGGTTGATAAAGTAATTGTTTTTGAAGTGATAATGTTTTTATGACTTTCACAAAAACCAAATACTAAATAGTGTCAAGATTGACAAAAATGAGTTTTTAAAACAAATACTATAATATTAATTGATATAATATTTCTAAAAATACAACGTTTAGAAAAAAGACTTAGATAAGGTTAGATATATCAATAATGAACTACTTGGGTTTCACTTGTTTTTTTATAGTATGTTTATTAACCATTTATTGTAATAATACAAGAATACATGGTAAAAGTTAAACTATTTAAATAAGAGTTAAATCTAAAATATAAAGTTAATGTGGTCACCTAAACTTATCTAAAACCTATTGGTTGAGAGGTTTTCGACCCAAACCCACCTTATACTCAAAATAAATCATTTTTGAGCCATTATAAATAGAATATTATTGTATAATAAAATAATATTTCAAGCTTTTCCTAAAGTGACGTTCACCTCTCTTATAAAAGGGTACTTCCCATTCTCACAAAATCACACCCCCGAATCCATTTATATCGTCCATCCCTAGATAAATTATCCTCCAAAATACCCTCACATAAACCTATAGTCCTTACTTTGATCAGAATCCAACCTAAGGATCCCTTTTGATCAAATCAAAAGGAAGGACCTGAAGAAGAGGTAATAATTTCATCACATCTTTCAAAGTTCAATTCTTTTTCCACATCCTCTTTATTTGTTGTTTCCATAAAAAAATAATAAATCCAATAATTTGTACATACTATGATGTTAATATAAATATGGTACAACCATATTCATTATTCTATCCATCCTATGAATGAAGAAGTCACCTTAGGTGCATACGTACAACATGTTGTCTCTATGTCATGGTGTAGTTTGTTATTCAACACTTCATCATTTTGGATGGGTATAATAATGAGTATAAATGATGTAAATGATAAATATAACATGTTAATGATTCGTTATATATGATATAACATCCAATTACATACGATTTCACCATCAATAGAATGGTATTGTCGCTCATGCGTATGTACAGATTACTGTCTCCACAAACGCGATGAAATTCAATCCCCATCTTAACCATTCAAAATAATTTTCATGTTATTATTAAAAATAATGTTTAAGATATTAATATAATTCTAGATATTAATAAAATACGTCTTATCTATATCAAAAATGACTTACATAACAAAACATATAAAGGAAAAGGAATCAGTTAACACCTGAAACAATGATACTACTGAAATATTTTTAACAAATCAATATTAGAAGATAATATTAGTTATCATATTTATATATGTGGTTCTTTTATAATTTATTAACAATTATTTCACCATTATATAGGAGGTTAACATACCTTGTAGTAAGTAAAATTACAAGGTAAGGGGTTTTTATCTCACTTTTATTCCAATGAGATTCATGCTATATTTTCCACTATTTCCTTTTGTGTGGAAAACATACTGACATTGATTATATTCATTGTGTAATATACTTTAATTTATTGGAATTTACATCTTAATTGTATTAACCTTCTGTCATGGAGTGTATGCTTCGTATGTTACCAAATTAGTAAGAGAACTTCTAATTTCAATTTCAACTCATTGGGTTTTATGCACACTTAATTGATTATTTTACTCCAAGATTATTTGTGAAATCGCTATTTATTTATTTCTGTAGTAGTTTACACTCCCCTTTGTGTGGATATACTCTTGATTCACATAATCACTCCATTTATAAATTCTCAAGTCATTGATATGAACCTGATAATGGTAATATTAACTCAAGTTGCATTCATTGAGTTAAACATCCAAGTCATTGGTTTTGTTTTTACAAGAATTTTTGTGAATGTAATCTAATTGATTTGTACTAAATATCTAATCATATTGAGTGTATTTATTTTTTTCACACATAATCATGTCATTTATTTATCCATAATTTAAGGATACGGTCTTTATAAGGGTTTTCATCTCTATTTACATTTCTTTGAGACTTATTTGTTGTTATGCACCAATTCACATTTATATGGTGTATATACTGTCCTTTGACAAATTATATCATTAATCCCATTATTTTCATGATATTATAATATTAGTAATAATTTTATTTCTTTAATATGATTATTATCAGAGATCATTTATGTTTACATTTTTATAGGGACATATTTATTATCCATGTCTGTGTTTCATAAAAGAGTTTTCAAAATGATTATTTTAAGGGACTATTTAACTAAAACATCATTTTAAATGTTTTAAATAATTATTCTTCTAAATCATTATCATAAATATCCATATTTTCAAAATGGTTTTAAGGATTTATTTATATTGACATGAATATTTTAAAATTTTAATTCCTTTCAAATGTTTCAAAGTGGTATGAGACACTTTATTCAAAAATGTCTTTTAAATGTATTCATTTTAGAATTATGTGACTTGTAAATAATTTCATAAAAAAGGTATATTTCTCTCAAAGAGTTTTACTGATCGTTTTCAACAATGTGAACATATTTTACTTGATATTATTCATGATTGAGGTTTATTTATTACAATTCAATCTTTTATATTGTATTGAATGAGTTATAATAAGTGTGACTATGGATGTGATATTTTTATACCATTCATAATTTATAGTTAAAGTATTAACATTTCATAAGCTAGTTTCAATACGAATATTTATGTTATGTTTCACCCTTTTCATATGATGAATGCATTGAATGCAGTAAGTGATGGATGGGGCCCACTATAGCCCCTCGATGCATCGGTAGGTCTCATGAGACAAACATGTGACTTGGCACAAGGACATAAAAAAAATATTATTTATATTCTTGGAAGGATACCTGGATATGTGGTTATGATGTCCGACATTATGCATTCCATCATTATAAAATTATCCATTGATATTACATGTGATTATTCAATTAGTAGAATATCCATGTGAAAAAGTAAATGGAAATATTTGATTTATCTTTTTCATATTATGTTGATGTTTATTTTTAAAAGGCTTTTTTAGTCTTATACATTAAATTAAATATTTATTCTTATTTATGATAGTTCCCTCTATATTGTTATCCTTACTAAGCATCTGAGCTCACCACTTTCTTGTGTTTCGTTTTTTCCAGGATGTGAAGAAGTATATTATGCTTGACCTGTAAGGATAAGTTAATGGATATGAGTGTGTTCAAAGGTGAAACATTGTCATTGTTTTTTTTGAAATGTAAATCTTATGTATGTATCTAGTACTTCCAATGCTAGTAAACTAATTTTTCTTTTGAGACTTGATCTCTTGTGATCATGCCAATGTCTTGTAATAATGCATTGGCTCTAGGTAACTGGGGTCTAGGCATTACATCCAACGTGAACATAATTGGATTAGTAATTAAATGTGATAATATAATAAAATAAATAAATGGAACATTAAACTTGATGAATTATCTTAAAAAAGTAAATATTTATCATATGTTTATTATTTTGGATGATAAATTATATATATGATTAGTTAGTGTTGAGTTGAGGTTTTATGAACACAATTCTCATTCATTCTGTAATATATTTTATTCATTAAATATTTTATTCCAAGATTATGTGTGAAATTAAAATTGGTTGTTTAATTATTTTTACAACAAATAAATTTTTTTAGAATTAATGTTTCGTAATATAATCCATTAATTGTTTAATATCACTCAAATGATTTGATCTATGTATGTAATTTATGTATAAATTCTACACCATTGATACATTATTGTAATTATATACTTATTTATATTTATGTAGTTTATATACTAGTTCATTGAGATATATAAAATGAATATAAATTTAATAACAATAAATAAATATTCCAATTGAATTTTACTACTCTAATTATTTATAATTTTAATGTCACTAAATAGTTATGAATTTTTTTATAGAATCATTTTTAGGATTGTTCTTATGTTCATTAATGCAATTTTATAATTTCTCCTTAAAAAACATATTTTTTACCTCTTGAAAATTAATGGGTTTGTATATTTTCTTATAAAATTTCATATTTTAAGTTCTTTAATCACTTAAGGAAACATTTAAAATAGAATCCAATCCTATTTCCTTTTTTAATCGGATATTTTGTCATCCATTTTCAAATTGAATATTTATTTTTATAATTTCCATTTCTATAAATTAAATGATAAATTATGGAAATTTTATGGGATCCAATAATTTTTCGATTATTTTGAATGAATCATTCATATTTTTAACAAAAATAAAAATTTTCAATATATTTATTGAATGTAAAAAAAGGAATATTTTTCATTTTTACATATACAACATCAACAGAATATCAAACTTTCATATATGTTTTGGGAACTTATTCTTCTTGTAAAACATTTCAATGATTTTACAAATAAATATATTTTATGAAAAATAATTTTTAAATTTTCTGTCACATTTTATTTTATACATTATATAACTTTATTTTACAAAAAGATCCACTAATATGATGGTCACCTCTCATTTCTATATTAATTTTTTGTTTGTTATGTTTAACTAGAAGAATTCAAATTATTGTAATATATATTCATTACACTTTTCATTTCTATTAAATATTCATTGTTATTTTTTCATACATATACTCATTTCTTAAAAATATATATCATTTATTTGAATACTAATTTACAATTAATGTTATATAATTGACTATTAAAAACCAAGATAATTCTATATTACTTTCTCAATAAATATATTTTTTGACAGGGAAAGTTCTTTATGAAATGATTTAACTGTTCAAACTATGATGAATGCATTGTATATACAATTTATGGTGTGGCTCAGTTTTAGATAGAAACAGGACTAATTGAAAGGTTTTTTGTGAAAAACCAATTAGTTTTCATTTTTAAATTGTTTTTTAGTTTATTCCAACCAATAGTATAAACTCTCATGGTTTATGACCTTGACTATTGATATTTCATGATGTATGAGATCATGGAAAACAATGGTATGAATTTCCATCTATTAGAATTTAGTTATTAGTGTCCATGATATTATAACAATTCATATTATAAAAGAATTATTCTTTTAACATGTTAATAATTAAATAAAATGTTTTTAGTCATTTTTGTTTACTATATCAATTATATCTTATTGATTAATGTTATACCATTTTATACATAACCCGTACTATGTATCTGAGATCACCGATAATTTTCCCCAACTTACAGGGAATGGTATTATGAGAAACATCATGGATGAAGGAATGTATTTAGGGTATATATTTTATATATCTAATGTAATATGTGAAGCACTTTTGTATCTAGTTATTAGAGATAACTGAACTAATTGGTCCTTTGAGATAAGATCCTTTTTGTCTTAAAATAATTTAAAAACGTATACATTGAATCTAGGTTACTATAGAAGGGGTCATTAAACTATAATACAGAATATTAGTTTATTATTGATTATGTATTGTTTTTATCTTTTTTAATATATTTAAGAGGAAATTACAATGTTTTTATGATGGTATCATCTAATTGATCATTATTTATTAGTGGCCACTAATGTTTTGGGATGTGCAATGGTAATTGAACACATTGAGTATGATATTGAGTTTCCATTATTTGATGACCATAATGGAGTGTAATAGGATATGAGAAAATGTTGAGGATAATTTATATAATATTTCATATTGTAAAATTGAATTCCCTCATGAGATAGAAAATTTGATTTTTGTGTTTGGTGGACAAGAATGTTTATAATATAGACTTCTAAAACGATAATTTTTATATTTTTTAAGTTAATGATTCATATTGATTTCCCATACATGAGGTTAGAGTTGGTACCTAGCATGAAATACTTATTTTTATAATACATTACACATTGCTCATTGTGGATGAGCTAATTTTTAGGTGGTTGGTCTTATTGTTAGTCATGTCATCAATGGAGCATAATCTATATTGGGATTATTGTCACCTTGGATTTGTATAACATAAGAGTCTTTGATTAAGATAGGTTGAGGGGGTAATAATCATACCTATAAATGAGACTTGTGATGTGATTATATACAGGATTAAGGGAAGATTATGTGTTTATAAACAATGGATAATGACATGTGATGTATTTATCTATTTTTCTATCTATACATGATAATTAATTGTAATACGTGTCGTTATACTAGATTTAGACACTCTGTATAATTTGGATACTTTATGACCTGGAAAAATTAATAATTCTAAACATAATTTTTTAAATTATAAGTATGGTGTAACTTTGTACCTGGGAACACATGTTTCATGGATATCACTCTAGATCACATGGTAATTTACATTTCAGTAATGCATTACAAGATCCCATTATTTACAAAAAGTTATAAATAAAAAAATTCTAATTTTTTATTTTTTTTTAAATTATTGGTGGTCCATTCCATGATGTACAATGAATAAGAAAATAATTTTTCAATGTATAAATTTGTTATCTAATAATTCTTTATATTTTATATAATATGAATTTTTATGGTTACTAACATGGTATTTCGTTTTATGTTTCCACAGTGAAAGTGATATGAGTTTTCCAAAATTATTATGAAAGATATCTAATAGTATTTTTGGATATTATTTCTTATTTTATTATATGTTTTATAATAAAATGTGGACAATACTAATGTATTATTTTTTTAGTGAAATATGGTGATTGGTAGGGACATTGTATAATTAATTTAACCAATATTGTGTATTTTATATGTATCATACAATAAAATATGCCATATGTCTTCATTTATGAGATATGTGTTTTTAAGTGATATATATTGCCTTATTATGGGTATATAAAAATTCATGATGTAGATATATCATTGAACATTCAAACGAATCATTTGTTATGGTATTCAAATATCAAAAATACATATCACAATTATTATAGAATGACTAATAATATTCAACAAATCATTTTACTAAATATCACTAGATAAGGTATTGGAATGTTATGTTATAATTTTCAGAAATATTATATAGAATGGGTATCATAAAACCATCTCAAAATATTTAAATGACGTGATGATAGGTTAAAAGATCCAAAAAACATGAGTTCTAATCCTACATTATATAAAATATGATAAAATGCATAGATGTTTTAGGAGTTTTCTCAATACTGATTCCTATGAAAATGATATTCATGTTATCTAAAAATTATAAAAATATCTATTCTATTATTTTATTTTCTCATAGAGATACTAGATGATCATTAAAGAATGATTGATACCACACATATATTTTTTTGATTATCATCTATGTATATAGCTGAGAAAGGGTCTTTTTTATTCCATAGGGAACATCATAAATTTTTTATGAAGCTAAATGGATAAAAAATAGTTAGCAAAATGTATACAGGTTCATAATTATACAGTACATATGGTTTTAGATTATTTTCATTGTAGTTATGGAGTATTGTACTTTTTTGTCTTATTTTACTTCAAAATGATTTATTTCATTCATCTAAATACATAAATGGATGCAGAAAAGTCCACCAAATTAATCTATAAGATTATAAATAAAATTAAATATGTCAATATTGATATTTATTTTATAAAATAGGATATATAAGATAGGTATTATACAGAACACCCAAATGGATTTCGGATTTTTGATTGCGATAATTTGATTCACCAAAAAATTAAAGCATGTTTTGGGATACGTGAATAACTATGAGAAGTTTATTCTAGGAAATCTCAATTCCAAAAAAATGGATTCAAATAATGGGGATTTAATTTTAATATAAATTTAATGTAATAAAACAAAATGATGGTGTTTTCTTTGAATGATCATCGAACTGATCATTATCAACTAGCATTAGACACATTACCACATCACCTCTTATACCCCTCCCGCAACCCATTATGGTTTTCACTAGTGTTAATGGTGACATATTTTATTAAGGGAACATTGTATACTTGATATTCAAAAATTTAATAACAGTTTAATAACATGAATTTCCTAAGAGGCCATAAAATTAGAGTATAATATATGATGCAAAAGTGGTAAGTTATCCGTAAATAATATGAAAAACTATTCATTAAAAAGTTATTTTTTAGAATTAACAATTCATACATTAATGAACATGTCACCACATTATCATTTATATTGATGGAATATATGTAAAAAAGAATAAAAAATAAGAGATACAACACTATATACCTAAATCCATGAACCAAAACAGTACCCATAACATTTTCAAGCTACTATAACTTTTTAATTATGTTATGGACCATTCACTTACAAATATGCCAACAAATACTATTTTTAAACCATTATATATAGTAATAAAATTATTTTATGAGTTAGATGTGTTAAAAGATGACATATATAACACCAATCATTCCATCATATGGTTGGATACTTTCTTTAATAGTGTAATCATATCTAAATCAATATATGATAAAATAAATGTACAATTTTTAAAATATCACATTTTGGAATGTATTCAAATTTCATAGTTGTGATAGATACTCTCATTTACCCTATAAGATTTATATTCCCATTTCATAGATAGAAATATATTCACATTTCATAGTTAATCATCTTCAATAAGAGTTTGGGAATATTAAAAACATAGTATGATATGTTAATCATTCTCTTGAATAATATATAACATGGATATAGTATGTTTTTATTTAGTTAATTAATATACCTAACCATATATAGTAAATATAGTATTAGGGTGGTGGTATGATAAACATATAAATAATTGATATAATAATATGTTGGTAGTGCACCAATCCCAGTTATTCATAGTAATATCACATGTTAGCGATGATCCCGACCTATACATGCTTCAACCGATAACAGGTTAGTAATTAACCCAATGAACATATGATCAAAAGGGTCATATTTTATAAATTCACCCAACATGGTTATACACAATTAGATATTAGGTTAGTAGTGTTCCAAAACACCAAATATATGTATCATACCCACCTCTATATAATATATTTTAAATAATGTTTCCCACCAATAATACATTCCAATATAATAATATTAATCATGTTTTTAGTTTACTAAACCTTTCCACTATTCTAAACACATATCACCACATATAAATGTAAAATAATATAAATAACACCAATAACTCCTATAATATCAATGATAATATCCCAGGTGGAATAAATTTTAATTCATTTTTATGGAACGATTATCTTAGACCCAACCCATTACCTTCAATATTGTATAACATAAAATGTTTCTAAGACCTAAATAATTTATCCAAATTTAGTAATCATCATAGTATTGGTCTACCTTTTCTTTTAAATAAATTACTCTACTACTCTATAGGTTACCATTAGCTATTTTTAAATACCACCCATATTATGGAGGTCTCAAATTATTATTATTCAAAATATAACCGATCATGAGGTGAATATGGTAATGAACATCTCAAATATATCATATTATCTATCCCCAATAGCTATATAATCACTAGGTTGTTATCTAATCAAGTTATACAATGATCTTCTTTATCCCAAGATCATATTCTTCTAATAAATTACCCTCATGATTTTTCTTATACCCTATTCTAGGTTACTAGTCATGATCTACATAACTCATATATGATTTCATTAGTCTTCATAATATTTCCCCCCAAAACTAGATAATTATTATCCATGTATTATTTCAAATAACCATAAATTTCCTTAAATATTAATTAAATCTCTCACCCAACTCCATTAACCCTTATTTTATTTTCTTGTATTCAAATTATAGAGTATACCAAAAAATTGTAAAAGAAAAAAAATAATGTGAGTCTTTGTGGGGGATCCAAAAAATGTCCTAATATGTCACATCTTTTTTTGACATCTCCCTAAGTCCAATCAACTATTACTCATGTTACATATAAATTATTAACTATTATGTCCTATAATAAGTAAAATTAATTAACATATAAAAATGAAAATAATATAGACCACCTAATTTATCATGTGGGGTTACTCCATATGAATGATGCAATATCTTCCCATCCAGGACTGATTGGTCCTCATTATATTCCATGTACTATTATATCAATAAAATTATTATTTAATAAATTATGAACAAGTAAATGGTTATAATAATAATGAATATCCATCAAATATATTTCTAATAAATCTTGAAATAGACACAAAATAATCATAATCTCATTAAAAAAATGAAAATAAGAATTTTTTATAATTATTAATCACCAATGAGTGAAATCCATGTCATTAAAAATATAATTGACAATTAATTTGATGTTAAATAAATAGATACATTATATAATACTTCATGTGACTTTTATTCAATAATGGTATTTTAAATATATCAAATTCATCCTATCATATCTTTATATATATTATTCATGAAAAATCGATATCACTTATGATATATTCCAATATGCTTATATAAAATATGGATCAAATTTCTATATTATAACAACCAGAATTCATAGGATATAATGGAATAATGAATGAAAAATAATAATATAAGATTCATCACCTCAGTATTTGATAAATAATACAAAATAAACAAAATATCATCATGTTACCATTGGAGTTAATAGGTAACGGTTGGGATTTCAATCCCTTCATTCGTATATTCAGTGTATAAATCCCAAAATTGTATTAAAATGAGCCCATTGAAAAATATAAATATATTCTTATGTAATATGGGGGTTGAGAATGTCTTCCCAGACTCTGGTTGACAACACCAGTGTTTGGGTGTTCTGCTGAAACATGGTTTCCCTTATTCCCAACACAAAATTCATTATGGTGATCCTACTATTTAATATGTGTCCACAAGAACATATGTGTCATATCATTAGGATTATAGGTTTTCCTCTTATCTAATATTGAATATGGGGAAACAAAACCATGATAACTATTCTTCTAAAGGATTTCTTAATAATACCAAATGATATGGAAGCACACTTTATAATCTAATGATATAAAAATATACATTTATATTCTGTAAACATGTTCCTTGAAATTTATTAAGAATATTAAACAAGTTAAATTTAAAAAACTAGTCCAATATTTTTAGTGATATATACTCCAATTAATTTTTAGTTTACCATTGATGAATATGAGTTTTGTATCACAAAGGGCCACCAAAAAAACATTTGAAATTGATGTATTCAATAAGTGATATGCTATATGATTTTTTTCTTTGTAGTATTGTGTCACATTCATGTGTATCCATTTAGTACTATAGTGGAATTTTAACCAAAAATAATCTATCCGCAATGGGACATTAACATCTCAAGACCTCATGGTCTCCAATATAAACAAACATGTACAAGTTTAGTTTACATCTAATTAAAGCATTTCACTATAATGTCTCCACTATAACAACTCACATCCTTTTTAATATTATTATAATTTATCTAAAAAAATTAGTTGATCTATATGATTAAACACATGGTCTTTATCTCGAGAATCCAATTGTCTACATAGATTCCATAACCAACAATAAATTCTATGTATCCTCCAGATACCACGTGCTTTTATCCATTATTCACAATGTCGATTTTTTAAATTAAGCATCTAAAAATAATATACCAAAAAAAATAAAGTATGTTAAAATAAATGATCAGTTAATAATCTATCATAGCTACCTTGTCTAAAAACGTTATTGGGTAATGCACTGAAGTTCCATCATAAAATATTTTTCCTTATGATGATTTACTAGTCTATATGATATACTCATTAATTTTAATTGTATAAGTCATAATAAAATATTTAATATTCTCAGTTTACAATAGTCAAACATTCACTAAGATTAACTCAGACTAATAAAAAAAATTACTACATATGGAATATTATTGTCTAGTTTGAAATATTTTTTCAATCATAAAATGACCAGATATTTTTTGAAAACATTTATAATGATTTAAAAGTAAAAATATTCTCAATGCACATATTCTAATTTAGACTAAATTTATATGTGTTCAATTACAAAAACAAGATAACATCACATAAACATTATAGTTTGATATCTTGATATAATACACCATTCATACTCCAATAACCATATATAATTTCATCTATGTGGTGATGATAAATTTACATCAAAATTATTCTTTTTCAATATACACATCATTATAATATTATACAACAATACTTAAAATATTATGATCGTATTACCCAATTAAAATTTACAGAGTGGTCCATTAAATAATATTTCTTATATCCCCAATAAATTATACCTATAATTGTTGGTTTCAATTAGCTCTTGGAAATAATTACACCAAAGATGTTATCATAAAAAGAAAAATAACCATCCCATAAGTGATAATCAATGGTTTCATGATACTATTAAACAGAATCCTATCATTCTATGATATTAGTGATGATCAATATTTGTAAAACGAATTTACCATTTTATGTACCTCAAAATAAACACCCTTAAATACAATTATGTGACTAATTTTTTATTCCATAAAAAACCACACACTATCATGTTGGGTGGTTTATAATTTCACTAGATCCAAATATTATTCTCTTCTAATCCATTCATTATTATTTAATAATATTGTTGTGTTTTTAAACCTACTAGAATTCTGAATATTACAATACAAATATCAACTACATTCTAATTTCATAATATCTTTTACAGAATAATCTATATAAGATTATAACCACCACAAAAATATGATATTTAATAACACTTGGTCAATGTATAACTTCACTATAGTGATATCATTTCATGCACTGCTCATCTTGTTATCAACCGGTTCTCACTTATCTATTCACATTGATCATTACTTGATTGACTGAAAATGAATATAATATATAATGATTCATCAATGACTTCAATTAATAATATATTTTGAAAATATTATTATGAGTCGATTAACCCTTTTTTTGTGTTTTTATAATTTTTGAAGATCTCATTTTTCATGGAGAGTTTGGGTTGTTATATTGGTTAAAAAATATATTTTATAGTCTTCAAAAAAATAACTGCTTAATCAAGATGTAATAGATATATATTTAAATAAAATAGAGTTTTGTAATACTAGTGATTGATTTAATATTGTATTTTGGTTTAAGAGGATCTCAATGTGGTTGGGTGAAATATATTATTTTCAATATCCATATACTAGATTGCTAAATAGCCATTGTATATCACATAACTAATTCTGTAAGATAGGTTAATCACCTAACTGATCCTCCAAAATAAGAATATATACATATATAATTTTAATCCACATTACCAAATGTACCACATAGAAATATTTAATAGATTAATCAGTTGTGTAGGTATTTTTTGGTTATATTATTATTAATGATATTCCATTGTAAGTAAATGACTTAGTGGATTTTTGTATATAAATAACTTCACGAAGACATTTTTGTGATGTTGATGAAACCTTATATATAATAATTTTGGTTTTATCATGTATTTGAATTAATCAAGTTTCCAAATTGAGGGACGTATACATTTTATGCGATGTAGCCATTCGGTGTGACATAGTCATCTACTAAGACGTAGATGAAGTGATCAATGAATCCACGTATGGGATTCACCTAGAAATTTAGATAACCACATAAGAGTTTGTATCCTTATTTACAAAATAATTTTTCCATAATATAAATTCTGAGAAATAGATATTCAATATGGTATATATGGATGAGTCCATGAACAAAGAAATCTTGGATGTTCTTGAAAAATTGAGTTTCAATGAACTATAATGTTATTAAAAAAATAATATTGTGTGAATGATGATATAAACACCATGCAGTTTAAAAAAATTAATTTATATTTAATATTAATTATAAATAATTAAATTTTATAGAGTTTTTATAATATTATGAATTTTTTCAATAAAATGGAACAATTATTTATTTCCTATAGAATTTAATTTTCATGCATTATATAGTGTAATTTAATATTATTATTTTGAAACACTATATTTTAAATTTCAAAAAATTATGATGTTTTTTTAAATCATAGTTTTAAAATTATATTAGGATTATTATTGGTGTTTTAATGATTTTTTTTACATTAATAAATACTAAAATGTGTATATGTTTTTTTGATGTGTTTTTTTGTTTCAAGAATTGAAAAAGATGCATTATATTTTAAAAAAATTAATGTTAAATTTATTTAATTATATTATTTAATATTAAGTTAATGTATTTTTAATTGTAATAATAATTGAAATGGGTATGATAAATCTTATACACTAAAATAATTTTTTTTAAATAATTCTCACCATATTTTCTCATGTATGATTTTAAATTAAATTCTTCAACTTAGATGAATTGAATTTGATCTAGAATATTTAATATTTTAATTAATAATAATTAATGATATATAATAATTTCAACTAAATTTTTTATTATAATGAATACTTGAAATTTTAAAAGTAGGTTATCAGATTTTATATTAAAACAGATTTTCCCAATGGTTAATATAATGAAATAATAGTTAAAATGACATAAAATAACATATAATTTACTTTTTTTCCATATATCTACATATATCAAATAATATTCATAAATTTCCCATTCAGATTCCATTTTTATTGTCTAATACATTAATATATGTTTCTATTTCTAAATATAAATAGGTTATCCTCTCACCTACATATAAAAGTACACTCACTCTCCACTACACTCGAGAAGCCAAAGGCTTCTGGTGGTGAAAAACCAAATAAAAATCTCTTCTATAAATCCACAAACGTGACATAAATTCTTATATTTGATCAAAATACCATCCTAGTTATAATTTATGTATAAACCTTTATAGGATGTCCTAATATATCGTATAGTTCATAACAATGCCTTTTTGTTTTATTTTTTCAACCACATCCTTAAAAACATATTGAACCCTAATTAAAACCCATGAAAAATATATTTAAATGTAAATAAATATTATTATGTTAATTTATATACCTATATTTTTTCTTAATGACAAAAGGTTAAAATCAAGAGATATGCATATGTACAAGGGTCAATAACCTCACAAATAGATATAAATATTCTTCCATCGCCACCTCTAATAGTTAGTTATAATGATAAATTTAATATGTATGTATATATATTGTATTCATGACATATTTACCATTATATAGAATTTTTATATCATATATTTTATCACCATTTTATTCATCAAATGATTAAAAATTTGTTCATGTATATATGGTGACTACCACCTCTTCAAAAATATGGGATTCGTTTTTACCACCATATCATAGGGTTGGTATATATGATATTATTTAAATAAAAATAATAATATTTATGATATAATTAACTTGTGTTAAAAAATATCACTTAGTCACTTCCCATAATTATCATTGAATATGGAAACATTAATCACGGATATATACAACCTATCATCTTCATGATGGAAACATAATTTGTTTTTCATAAAAATAATTATTTTGTCATTTAAAAGTATAATTGATGAATAAAAAATGATAATTATGACCTGATTATTCAATATTATATGGACCATATACCACTAATATAATTATTATCCCATAAACATCATTTGAGATATATGAATCTAATGTCATCAAAATGTCCAATGTGAACATAATTTATTGAGTAATTAAATATAACATGGTAATATAATATAAAAATAAATATGAACATGATAGCTGTTACTACACTAGAAAAAAATAATATAATTTTTTTATTTTGGAAGATGATGAAATAATGTATCATGTTAAACATGAATTTAGTGGCTTTCATAATATACATTTCCATTCATTGGGAAGACTTCTACTTAATTTACGTTGTCAGTTAAGGATTTTTTTTGAAATAACCTATTATATTGTTATGATTTATTAATATTTTAATTATTGATTTACATTTCCTAAAAATAAAAAATTCATTAGTTATTCTCACTTCAATGATATGATCATGGTAAGGTTTTTCGTCTCAATTTTCCCTAGGTTGTGAAATATTTGGTATCATGTACCTATTGAATATTATGTGGTGTATATATTTCCCATTTTTAGTATTTTACACAAATATAAATTTAATTATGATGATTAATATTCAAATTTCGGAATACACATTCATGGTATTAGAATTTTAAATTTTGCAATATGTTAAAAATATATATTATAATCAAATTTTTAGGATTTCACTTATTTATATTTTATGGAATATTATAATTTATCCTTCTTAAACTACATCACTTTTATAGTACACAATATATTTATGAGTTTTCTATATTTTCTTCCAATTTTTCCTCACTTTGTAACATTAACTAGCAATGAAAATTTAAAATAAAAAATGGATTTATTTTATTATGTATATATTTTCATCTATGTCTATATTATATTAAAAAAAATTCAAAATTACTTTCCATTCATATAATTATTTATTAATATCATATTATGTTTCATTTGATATTTTTAAATGGTTTTATAAGAAAATTTTCAAATGTTATCATGAAAGGGTAATTTATATCATTATTTATAAAAATTATAACTAAATTTTTTCTTTTAAACATATATGATGATAAATGTCATTCCCATTTCCATAATAGTTTTACATTATTTTTATTCATCTATATTTATTAAATAATTGATGAAATAAAATAATTTTATAAAATTATAATTGATTTTTTGCATTTAATCTCTTACAGTATTTAAAGTAATTGAATTTATAACAAAATATACCTATATGATCATCACCTCTAACATCTTGGTTTCGTTTTTAGTTGTTATATTTCTCATAAAAGATTCAATTTTTTTATTATCATTAATTGGAAAATACATTTATCTTATATATCCATATTATTTTTCCCTGGATATGGGGTTTTCTTGAATGATATATCATTTATATATATGGATTTTTAGAATCAATGTTATCTAATTAACTATTGAAAACCATGATAAATCTATATTTCTTCTAAAAAAATATATTTATAAATAAGTAATGTTTTCAATTGAATTTTTTATTAAATATAATATGAATACATTACAGATGATATGATGTGTGGGACCCTATTTTAAATATGACATCAATCTATTGATATGTGTCAACAAAAAAGGGTTTTTTGGACTTATTAATTTTTTTTGTGTTTTCTAAAACAAGATTAAATTATAGTGGCATAATGCCTTGATGGTAGACATATCATGATATTTTAGACCATGATGATCAATAGTACACATTTACTTTATTGTGAATTAATTTTTATATCCATGACATTATATCATTTGATAATGTCCATAGAATAATTTCATCATTGTGGTATTGATTAAATGGATGTGTTTTAAGTTATTTACCTAGATATACTGATTCTGGATCATTTATTCATGATAGAATCTTTTTTATATTTTTCATATGAGGAATATGAGAATACCCATAATTTTTCTATTTTCCAAAGGATATGAATTAGGTTATTATGAATAATAATATAGATGAATGAATTTCATTATTCTATATATTTTATATTTCCAATATAATATATGAATAATGTTTGTATTGGGGATATTGATAATACTAAACTGATTAGTCCATAAAGATGATATCCTATATAACATATGCTAATATAAAAAAATAAACTATGTCTAGGTTATTGGATTTTGGGTTGTTATAGTTATTATTGGAGAGAATTTTTTCAAAACCATGGTAACTATATATTTAATAAACATGACATAAATTAAATGTAGGATTATCAATTAAATAATTTGAGATCATTTGCTATTATTAATATTGTATTTTATGGATCAAAATTCCTAATGAAAATTAGATAACATAGTGTATACCATTATTCTTTGACAAAAATTTGTGGAAGAAAGGGGATTGACATCTTCAGATAACATGTAGACTTATATATTGAGTGGTCCAATACAAGTTGAATTGGAATTAAATAAATCATTTCCATACTAGTTAATCTTATTGTGTTTATAATGAATAACCATTCAATAATAATGAACTTTAAATTTTATATTCATTAAGAAATACTTCCCATAAGAACTATCGGTTTAAAAGAAGATGAATTTCCTTTCCTTAAAAACGAATGTAGTATAATGTGTGGAAAAGTATGAGGATAATTTATATAATTACCCAGTCATGCATTGGACTTTATATGTTATCTAGAATTTCAGATTGATTGATTTGTTGATTGTCATATAGTGAGTATATGGCAGAACTAGTTTCTCAAAAAATTTCATTATATAGTGTTATACTATTAAGTTCCATTAAGACAGAAAAGGAATTTTTCAGATCATATAATTTCATGTAAAATGAAAAAATTATTACGTTTTTTAATCGCCATGAAAAATTTAACAGTTAAATGAATAATATGATAATGAAGAAATTTCCATGATTTAAAAATTCCAGAAAAAAAACATCACAATGATTACATGAAGCAGATTTGACGTATTTAAATTTGTAGAGACAAGGATCAATTGTCTAATAAAATTATGGAAAATTAATGGAAAACTAATATCTAATAATTAATATATAATGAAATATGGAATTATTTGTAATGTACTAAAATTGGATCCACTAAAATAGTTCCCTGAGCCATCTAGGGACATACGCACAAGTGTGCCTCCCCATAAACAAAAGGGTTATGACTATTAAACATTGTCTATAGGTGGATCCACAAGGATAATATACCATTATGACCAAAGTATAAAATTTTTATATAAAATAATTTATTAGAGTAAGTGGATGAATAATTGATCAGTGGGAATAATTTAATGAAAACCACACATGAATATGATATACTGTACCATTTTAGAGACGAAAATATAGTAGTACAAAAATATTACATAATTATTTGATTTATAGTAACGTAGTCGATCTCAATGTGAATCCTCAACTCCAGCTTATTTTTGTGCTCCTAATCTCCCATATACATTAAAACACCATAAATGAACAATAATAAAGTCTAATATATAACATGATTATACACATATGAGTTCTCTCTGGGTACTAATTTTTTTATTAAATAGAAAGAGAGATAAACTTAGTAGGAAACCAAAATCAATGTTTAATGGAATCTAATTGGTGATTGTAGAATAGAAAAAATTCACATGTATAATAATAAATTATGAAATAATAAAGTTAAATAATTCGGGATCGAGTTCTAGACGCACACCTGCCAGAAAATACATACTTTAGCCTAAGCCAAAAGACCTCTGAATTTGGATCATCATATATAAATATATATATATATAGGTATATATATGAGTATATATATATATATATATATATATATATATTCACAATATACATATTTTCATATAAATCCATTCTATATAGATATGTAGTATTATCCAGGATATAGGGTGTACTCTGGAATCTTTTCACAATCCTAATAATAATGATATCATATAGAAGTATCACTGGTTAAATAATACTTTCCCCTTTTAACTATCATAATTCATAATTGATATTATTCTTGAGTATCATAATTCATATGGGAAGCCATACAAAAGTGTAAAAATTCATAAGGGATGCAATTTCTAAGTATCATTTATAATGAAGAGAAGGCTCATCCCAAAATCCTAATCATGGGGGAATGGAGCAACATGTTCATCATATCATTTGATGTGAAATTTCATGTCAAACATCCTTGACCGTGGTGGTTTAAATCACAATATATAGAATCCTAACCAAGGTACCTCTATAATAATCTTATATAAGGTAGTCTCACTATTTCTATGATCTCTTGGCAATGGTATTATGTAATGTGGATCCCAATATCTCTTAAGGTGTAGTGAACTATAATTTTCATTATTTATTTAATAATATAACAACATAGACGAGAAAACACATCCCCTTATCAATTAAAAACATACAATTAGGCCAATATGTTCAAAAATTAAGTCTATGGGAAGCACTCATTACATAAAAAATTTCAATTATCTCTATAGAATGGTTCATTTATCCTTATAGGAAACAAAACACCTCAAAATTGAATTTATAATAAAATAGGGGAAATAGATAAATCCATATCATTATCAAATTTACTATGAAATTATACATTTCATTTATTATAAAATGACGTCTATGAGAAACATCCACACCATAATAAAAATGATTAAGATACATATGATAAAATATATTCCAATTAAGTTCCATTAATAATATTAAATAATTTATAATGTCAAGCATAAAGTAAGTTGTCATGGGATAATAGTTTAATCAAATTCATTTGATTTATTTAGTAACTTATAAACATGCCAGGACAATTAAATATATCACCCATTGTGAGGTTTCATTTATGTTCATCAACCTCCATCCATGTAATGTGGTTTCTATTGGAATCAAGGTCATGGACTGAATAATTAAATTTTATGAAATTAATAATTTAAAATAAATGCATGGAAATTATGGTGTGTAGCACAATTAAAGATTTTATTGTAAAATAGGATTTAAGTGAATGAATCTTTACCATCTATCTAATACTTAGGATTTCTTACTCTCCAATTATCGAACATTGATTCGGGTCGGTTTGAGATATGTTGATAAAATAAAAAAATCCCATTATAATTCAAACACATGTGATGGAGCATCAATCAAAAACATAAAAGGATACCTCTCCATGTGTTCCCCTGAGTATTTTTTTTCAAACATCCCGTATGTCTATAGTACCTCAGGTGCATGGTCACATAAAATATACCCCTTAACAAAAAGGGTCTACATAGTTTTTCCCACCTAATTGTTATTAAACATTACCCAACTATTCACCTCAAGAGTATTATATTGAAGAGGTGTTTTCTATTCTTGATGCATCTAAAATAAATATAAAAATATGAGAAATTTATTGGGCCTTTGACCCCATATAAAAATAACACTTTTATATAGTTTAATTCTCATATTTTCATTCTCAATCTTGTATTAAAATCTTACCTATCCACTAAAAAAATTAAAATTACTTTTAAATTTCAACTTTAAAATCATACGAGACTCTAGAATTTCCAAAAAATAAAACTAATCCCCTCTAAGATACCTTAGGGAAGAAAAAATCATCACTCAACCTAATTGGAAAACAAAATTTCTACTAAAATGAATAATTTTTTTAAAGAAAATTCAAAAATACTTGTAATAATGTCATTTAAATTTATGGTACATAAGACATTAATTATTGATCAAAAGAATTTATTCAAAAATGACATTGTGATGGTTCTTACCCGAGTCGGTCTAATATAAGACATACTGTAACACCCCGAGATTTTATGTAAAATATTTTTTAATTTCATTAATGTCTTGTGCTACACCAAGATTACCTTGCGCTATACGCAACACCGTATTAGCTTGGAGTATACGCAACACTATTCTTGGATCGTGTTACACACAATTTTGTTAATAGTTATTCTACGCAACATTGAGTATATATATATATATATATATTCAATGTATAAATGTAATATGTTTGGATTCTGTTATACGAAACAACGAAGGATTCTTGTGCAACACGCAACCCTGACTTGGCTTGCATTACACGCAATCGCGACCTTCCTCAATAGTGTGTGTTGTACGCAATACTGGGTATTACTAAACAACGATATATTATTATAATATTGTTATGAACTAGCCGTTATGAATAGTGTTAACCAAATTTCGAATTTTATAACATTATTTTTCATCTTACACATTTCTAGAACATGGTATAAGAACAAAATAAATTGTTCGGGTAAAATAAGTATTTTTCAAAAAATGCAGTTTTGCCGCCTTTTGATGGCACACCCACTTTAAATCTAGTTTTTTACATGTTAATAACTTCAATTTGACAAAATAAAATTCTTCTTTTGGATCAGGATATAAAAATTTACATTAGATAAAGTTTTTATATTTTTCCGATAACTTTCATATTTTAATGAATAGTAAAAACACGCTATATTTTATTTAAAAACAGCTTTTTTTCACTGTAATATATTATGTGGTTAAATTATAATATTGAATGGTTTTAATGTATAAATAGAATAAATTTTTACCATTTAATATAATGTATTTCATTAGCATTTATTTTACCTTGAATTCGTAGGTTAAATCAATTCAATCTTTTGCAATGTTTTAAAGAAAAACCTGTTTTCTTTCGACAACGGGATTAATTTTAATTTAATTTCTGCAAATTATGTGTATTGAATTTGTAAAAATGGATTCCATATTTGGAATCAGTGGATCTAAATTATGTTAATAAGATACTTTTTATTTTTTGGAATTATGAATAGTAACTATGGTAAATTTTATTTACCATAGTTAAAGGTAAATCGGGTAATTAAGGGTAAATATAATATTTTAAATTTACCCTAACAAATGTCAAAATCCTATTGGATTACTAAAAGTCGACCCATATCACCTAAGTGTCGGATTAGATTCATTTAATTAAATTGTTTCAATGAAAATAATTTAATTATTATTAAAACCAAAGAATGTGACAACATGTCACTTTCTTAAATCTTATAAGTATAATAATTTTAATCTAGTGATAAAATTCATGAAACATCGAAAATAAATAGTATCCAGAAAGATAATAAAATTATCTACATCATAGAAATTTATTTAGAATTTTTAGGGATTAACTAATTATCATTTATTATGACACAAAGATGATGCAGTAATTGTCTTATTAATGAAATATTGACATAATTGATGTTATAAATGTCCAAATAATTTTAATCTGAGACTTTTTATGACCTAAATTAATTTTAGAGGTTAATATGACATGTTATTGTTGATATAAGTAACTGGTTTTGAACTTATCATTCTGTTATGAATTTCATAAAAATCATGTACCAAATAGTGTCAAAATTGACATAAATTAGTTTTTAAAAAAAAATATTATATTATTAATTGTTGTTTAATTCATAAAAATCTATGTTTCAGCCAAATGACTTAGATAAGAATATATATATTAATACTAAACAACTTGGGGTTCGTTTGGCTTATTATAGTAAGTTTATTAACCATATAGTGTAAGAAAACAAAAAGACACGGTAAAAGTTAAATTATTTAACTTAGAGTTATATCTAATTGATAAGGTTAAACTAATAACCTAAACTTGTATAAATCATATTGTATGAGAGGATTTCGACCCATCCCCAATTTATCTTCGAAATAAGACCCTTTTGAACCATTATAAACCGAATTTGACCTTAATATAAAATAATATTTTGAGATTTTCCTAAGGTTCCCCTCTCCTCCCTTATAAAAGGGCACCTCCTCCCTCTCCTCACACCAATTTGAGAATTCAAGCTCGTCAAAACCCTGACAAAATATCTTTTCCACTTCCCTAGTATCATCCTAGAGGTCCTGGTCTTCTTCAAAGACCATCCTTATTTCTTTAAGTGGAGGTTAAGTGAAGGCGCGTCAAAAAGAGGTAATATCCATTACCGATCGTTTTCAATTTCTTTCTTCTTCAACTTCTTCTTATTTAGTTTTTTCATGACAAAGTAATAACATCATTATTTCTTATATACTGATATGTTATTATAAATATGAAACAACTCTAATTAACCTTCTATCCGTCCTACGGAAAAAGGAAATCACCACGCGTGTGTACGTACGGAACACTGTCTCCACGACGCGATGAGATTCATTATCCATGTTAACCATTCCAGAATGATTATAAAGTATATATAATGAATAATAATGAAATATATGACATGGTAAATCTACTGGATTTATGTATATATATATATATGTATGTCATCTACTTACTTCCATTCAAGAAAATATGGAAAGTAAAACAGCGTTCATGCGTACGTACGGACTACCGTCTCCATGAACGGTGTGTTTCATTTCATTTATCTGTATATTATATATATATATATATACTGAATATATATGATATATAAATCATGTTTTATATTCTGGAAGTAAGTAAATCATGATATAAGTAATAATAATGTCAAGAACAACAAGTCCAAACACCTATGATAAATGAAACGATTTTACCCAAAACGCTTCTTTAACATGGAATTTACAAAAGAACGGGTAATATAAAGTCATAAGTGAACCATATATGATATCATAATAATGATTATTATTCTGTAATAAGTTAATAACATTATATAAATCATTATATAGGAGGTTCGGATACGTACAAAGCATATCGGACATAAGGTAAGGGAAATATCACAATCTCATTTTTATTCGAGATTGTTTATACTTTAGTATTTACTGGGGTGTATTTTATCATCCACATCCATGTTTCCTCAATATGTAATATTATTTCCATTCACCTACAATTTTTTAAATCCTATTTTACCCTTCGGTGAGTTTTTAGTAAAAGATATGAAGGGAATCTTTTGTCGTTTTTCATACGAGGTACTTTTTTTACTTTTCCGACAAAAGTACGAGAAGAATGTTTTTTTTAACTTATATGACATGAATGGATTTTTAAAACATTTTTTCCAAGAAGCATCCTTTACAAGTTTTCAAGTTTATTTTTAATCAACTTCTTTTAGTTTAAAGTTGTATGACCTGTTAAGAAAGGAAAAAATGTTTTTGAAGAAGAAAGGATATTTTCATCAAGAATGGAGTTCAAGTGTTTTATCAAAATTATTTTCCATCTAAAATAATAAAGGGTTATGTTTTTATCCCTATTATTACATTTATTTGATTATGTTGTGATGGAATTATTTTTATGAATTCCTTTATCTTATATGAATTTTTTTATGATGTCACGATGTTTAAGATTCCCATTTTTATTACATGGGTTATGTAATGATGTATGATTTATGATTTTGTGGCACACATAAGAATGGTATCAATATGAGATGGGTGGGACCTATATCTACCTCCAATGCATTGGGTAAAGATTTTATATCTCATGAGATAGACATGGCTGGAATGGTAGGTTATACCGGTTCAGTGAAACAGGGCTGAAACGTGGGTGACTCGGTTCAGAAAGGGACTTTGTCCACTAAGATAGTCTTGGAAATGAGTCTTGACTAACAAGAAATGATTCTCTATGATTATGTGTGTATGCCACAAAGTTTCATTTTTTAAGTTATGATTATTGGGATTTCATTTCACTACTATGATTTATCCCATGTTATGAAATTATTCTCTCTTTTACAGGTTAAGATTTCCAAAATGTTATGTTCCTATGAATATGATGTGATTGATATTTCTTTTGTTTACCCTTACTGAGCATTTGAGCTCACCCTTTTGTGTTTTCTCTTCCCCAGGATATAATGAAAGGTTTTAGGTAAAAAAAGGAAGATCTTTATGGGAGATTTTGAAGATCTTTCACCACGATTAGAAGATTATATTCTGAGTTTCCAAAGATACTAAACTATTACGGTCCTTGTGTGTGTGTTTTTGTTATGTACTAAGTATTCCGCAAAAGTAATGTAATGCATATGTACGTTAAGCTTCGGGTCTCTACAGTTGGTATCAGAGGAAAGGTTTAGTCAACCTTTGGAAACTAGGATGTGAGAACGTTAGTGAGATCCCTAGAGATATTTCTAAGGTATTCCTAGGGATGTCCCTAAGGATAAGTATACATATAGGATATAGTCCTAGAACTACGTTAACGATCTAAGAATTTAACCGAAGATGTTAGATATTAAGGGTACTCCCCCTTTACTATGTTGTTTTCTCTAGCATGATTTTTGCCTCTCACAAGATTCTTTTTGTGTTTTAGTTAATGGAGGGAACCAGAAGGAATTCGGTTAACATTGAATCCAATGGACAAATTGGTGACTATGATCAACAAAATTGTGTAATTCCTAGAGAAAAATATATTGTGATTATGCCGAATCAGTCATCGCGATATATGATTAACAAGGTGAAATTTAGTGGTATGCCTAATTCATCAAAGAAGAGGAAGATAAACTATTATTCATGTTCGCATGTTGAGAAGCATAAAGAAAGGAAGATTAAGATTTCTAAAGAAGGGAAGAAGAACCTTGAAGAATACCTCAAATAGAGGGACCGATGTTATCTATGTGGAGAAAAGGGTCATAGAGTGACAGACTGTTATGGAGTTCAATGTCTTATTTGCGGAGAACATGGGCATTACCCAACTCAATGCCCTGACCTAAAAAGTTACTTCTAAATCAAGGAAGCACTTATTCCAGGACAATCATTGAAGTGGATGGACTGAAGTGTTTATGTATTGGTATTCAAGAATAATGTTGTTGAGGTACTTTTATGGTGTATTTAAATATTTATGTATTGGTCTATTGTGGTTTTCAATAATTTTAAGGTACCGGTAACCATGAAAAGTGATTCAAATATTTTGGAAAGTAGATGATATGCGCACAATGAAGGGATAAGGAGAAAATGAAATGTTTGACAGTATTCATGAGCTCATGATTGATATAAGGACTAAGTGATATCATGGTTTGAGTATATAGAATTTTGAGGATTTTGGTATGTGGAAAGAGTCAACTTTTAACAGCACTCATCTTTTCAAAAAGGTTCAATGGGTATTCAAGAGAGTACATGATTAAGGCCTTTGAATGTTTGGAATGTGACCAACAAGATATATCTTATGATATATGGGGATCAACGATGGTATTAAATCTCTGAGAGTGGACTGTAGTATTATTGATAAGCCTAAAGATTGGGATGGATTATGTTGGACATAAGTTAGTATTTTTTGTTTTTCTATATTATTGATGGGATGTTATAGTATTATAGTTTTAGAAAGAGGACAACCTGCAAGACGGGCGACAGCCCATCGCGTCGGACAAGGCCGTGGGAATCGAACCCACAACCGAAGTGCGACTGGCCTTTATCGCCTACCACTGGCCTACAGGAAGTCCCTGGTTAGTATAAACTAGTTTTATTTTATTAAGCGGTATGATATATGAAGTATAAGTTCATTTTTGGAACCATATACGATTAATCTAACCATAAGATGGACTTATAACTTTTTCTAACCTTTTGTTTGAAAGAGATGGAATGACCCATCATTCTATCACATGATCTGCTAACACATCACGAATAACAAATTCAACTTCATTTCTTTAAGGGATGAAGTGGAAATTGTTCAATTCACGAACAATAGTGATATTGTACCAAAATCATGCAAGTATTTATTTTAATTCATCAACTTTAAGGAAACGATATTGAAAACCAAAAATGTTGTCCTAGTGCTCTTATATCTGATGAATCAGATGGTACCTTAGATAACCACAAATCAATAGCTTTGTGATTGTTGGATTTTTCATAGCCGTGTTCTCTACGACTCTCCATCAGAACTTGATGGTTAGATTTTTCTTCCATATCCATATTTTCACCTATGTTCTCCTACGTGGAAACCCCGTGATGAGTTAATTTGGGTAATCGTTACATTTCATACTTTAGTTTTTAAAAGCCATATTTTGGTATTCCTTTTTACAATGTGGGTTTCTATTAAACAAACTTTCGAGTAGTAAACCATTTATAACCCCGACGAATTTCGAGGGCAAAATTCATTTTAAGGGGGGTAGAATGTTACACCCCGAGATTTTATGAAAAATATTATTTTAATTTCATTAATATCTTGTGCTACACCAAGATTACCTTGCGCTATACGCAACACTGTATTAGCTTGTAGTATACGCAACACTATTCTTGGATCGTGTTACACAAAATTTTGTTAATAGTTATTCTACACAACATTGAGTATATATATATATATATATATTCAATGTATAAATGAAATATGGTTGGATTCTGTTATACGAAACAAAGAAGGATTCTTGTGCAACACGCAACCCTGACTTGGCTTGCATTACACGCAATCACGACCTTCCTCGATAGTGTGTGTTGTACGCAATACTGGGTTTTACTAAACACCGATATATTGTTATAATATTGTTATGAACTAGCCATTATGAATAGTGTTAACTAAATTTTGAATTTTATAACATTATTATTCATCTTACACATTTCTAGAACATGGTATAAGAACAAAATAAATTTTTTGGGTAAAATAAGTATTTTTCAAAAAATGCAGTTTTGCCGCCTTTTGATGGCGCACCCACATTAAATCTAGTTTTTGACATGTTTATAAGTTCAATTTGAAAAAATATAATTCTTCTTTTGAATCAGGATATAAAAATTTACATTAGATAATGTTTTTATATTTTTCCGATAACTTTCATATTTTAATGAATAGTAAAAACACGCTATATTTTAATTAAAAACAGCTTTTTTTCATTGTAATATCTTATGTGGTTAAATTATAATATTTAATGGTTTTAAAGTATAAATAGAATATATTTTTACCATTTAATATAATGTATGTCATTAGCATTGATTTTACCTTGAATTCGTAGGTTAAATCAATTCAATCTTTTGCAATGTTTTAAAGAAAACCCTGTTTTCTTTCGACAACGAGATTAATTTTAATTTAATTTCTGAAACTTTTGTGTATTGAATTTGAAAAAATGGATTCCATATTTGGAATCAGTGTATCCAAATTATGTTAATATGATACTTTTTATTTTTGGGAATTATGAATAGTAACTACGGTAAATTTTATTTACCATAGTTAAAGGTAAATCAGGTAATTAAGGGTAAATATAATATTTTAAAATTACCCTAAAAAATGTCAAAATCCGATTGGATGATGAAAATTCGACCCATATCACCTAAGGATCGGATTATATTCATTTAATTAAATTGTTTCAATGACAATAATTTAATTATTATTAAAACCAAAGAATGTGACAACATGTCACTTTCTTAAATCTTATAAGTATAATAATTTTAATCTAGTGATAAACTTCATGAAACATCGAAAATAAATAGTCTCCAGAAAGATAATACAATTATCTACATCATAGGAATTTATTTAGAATTTTTATGGATTAAATAATTATCATTTATTATGACACAAAGATGATGCAGTTATTGTCTTATTAATGAAATATTGACATAATTGATGTTATAAATGCCCAAATAAACGTAATTTGAGACTTTTTATGACTTACATTAATTTTTAGGTTAATATGACATGTTATTGTTGATATAAGTAACTGGGTTTGAAATTATAATTCTGTTATGAATTTCAAAAAAATCATGTACCAAATAGTGTCAAAATTGACATAAATTAGTTTTTAAAACAAATATTATATTATTAATTATTATTTAATTCATAAAAATATAAGGCTCAGCCAAATTACTTAGATAAGAATAGATATATTAATAATAAACAACTTGTGTTTCTTTTGTTTGGTTATGGTAAGTTTATTATCCATATAGTGTAAGAAAACAAAAATACACGGTAAAAGTTAAATTATTTAACGTAGAGTTAAATCTAATTGATAAGGATAAAATAATAACCTAAACTTGTCTAAATCCTATTGGATGAGAGGATTTAGACCCATCCCCACTTTATCTTCTAAATAAGACCCTTTGGAACCATTATAAACCGAATTTGACCTTAATATAAAATAATATTTTTAGATTTTCCTAAGGTGCCCCTCTCCTTCCTTATAAAAGGGAACCTCCTCCCTCTCCTCCTCACACCAATTTGAGAATTCAAGCTCGAAAAAACCCTACCAAAATCTCTTCTACACATCCCTAGTATCATCCTAGTGGTCCTGGTCTTCTTCAAAGACCATCTTTATTTATTTAAGTGGAGGTTAAGTGAAGGCGCGTCAAAAAAAGGTAATATCCATTACCGATCTTTTTCAATTTCATTCTTCTTCAACTTCTTCTTCTTTAGTTGTTTCGTGATAAAGTAATAACATAAGTATTTATTATATAATGATATGTTATTATAAATATGAAACAACTCTAATTAACCTTCTATCCATCCTACGGAAAAAGGAAATCACCCCGCGTGCGTACGTACGGAATACCGTCTCCACGACGCGATGAGATTCATTATCCATGTTAACCATTCCAGAATGATTATAAAGTATATATAACGAATAATAATGAAATATATGACATGGTAAATCTACTGGATTTATGTATATATATATTTATGTCATCTACTTACTTCCATTCAAGAGAATAAGGAAAGTAAAACAGCGTTCATGCGTACGTACGGACTACCGTCTCCATGAACAGTGTGTTTCATTTCATTTATCTATCTATTATATATATATACTGGATATATATGATATATAAAACATGTTTTATATTTTTGAAGTAAGTAAATCATGATATAAGTAATAATAATGTCAAGAACAACAAGTCCAAACACCTATGATAAATGAAACGATTTTACCCAAAACGCTTCTTTAACATGGAATTTACAAAATAACGGGTAATATAAAGTCATAACTGAACCATATATGATATCATAACAATGAGTATGATTCTTCAATAAGTTAATTACATTATTTAAATCATTATACAGGAGGTTCGGATACGTACAAAGCATATCATACATAAGGTAAGGGAAATATCACAATCTCATTTTTATCTGAGATTGTTTATACTTTAGTATTTATTGGGGTGTATTTTATCATCCACATCCATGTTTCCTAAATATGTAATATTATTTTCATTCACCTACAATTGTTTAAATCCTATTTTACCCTTCGGTGAGTTTTTAGTAAAAGATATGAAAGGAATCTTTTGTCATTTTTCATACGAGGTACTTTTTTGACTTTTCCGACAAAAGTACAAGAAGAATGTTTTTTTAACTTATATGACATGAATGGATTTTTAAAACATTATTTCCAAGAAGCATCCTTTAAAAGTTTTCAAGTTTATTTTTAATCAACTTCTTTTATTTTAAAGTTTTATGACCTGTTAAGAAAGGAAAAAAAAAATTTGATGAAGAAAGGATATTTTCCTCAAGAATGGAGTTCAAGTGTTTTATCAAAATTATTTTCCATCTAAAATAATAAAGGGTTCTATTTTTATCCCTATTATTACATTGATTTGATTATGTTGTGATGGAATTATTTTTATGAATTCCTTTATCTTATATGAATTGTTTTATGATGTCACGATGTTTAAGATTCCGATTTTTTTTACATGGGTTATGTAATGATGTATGATTTATGATTTTGTGGCACACATAAGAATGGTATCATTATGAGATGCATGGGACCTATATCTCCCACCAATGCATTGGGTAAAGATTTTATATCTCATGATATAGACATGGCTGGAATGGTAGGTTATACCGGTTCAGTGAAACAGGACTGAAACGAGGGTGACTCGGTTCAGAAAGTGACTTTGTCCACTAAGATAGTCTTGGCAATGAGTCCTGACTAACAAGAAATGATTCTCTATTATTATGTGTGTATGCCACAAAGTTTCATGTTTTAAGTTATGATTATTGGGATTTCATTTCACTACTATGATTTATCCCATGTTATGAAATTATGCTCTCTTTTACAAGTTAAGATTTCCAAAATGTTATGTTCTTATGAATATGATGTGATTGATATTTCTTTTGTTTACCCTTACTGAGCATTTGAGCTCACCCTTTTATGTTTTCTCTTCCCCAAGATATAAAGAAAGGTTTTAGGTAAAAAATGTAAGATCTTTATGGGAGATTTTGAAGATCTTTCACCATGATTAGAAGATTATATTCCGAGTTTCCAAAGACACTAAACTACTACGGTCCTTGTGTGTGTGTTTTTGTTATGTACTAAGTATTCCGCAAAAAGTAATGTAATGTATATGTACTTTAATCTTCGGGTCTCTACACATACTCAAATAATTTTATATTTAATCAAAAAAAATTATGGTCCTCCTAGAAATATTCGTGGTCTTGAATGGCCAATTTTTATGTACGATATCAATAACACCATAATTTAAAATTCAATAATCTGGTTAAAATTATAATGATTAATTTTGATCTATTTTTAAACGTGATAGACAGTGTGATTGACAAATTAAATTATTTTTCATTTTCAATCCATAAAATTTCATAGCTGATATTTTCACAACACTTGCCTCATTGTGATGATTTTCTTTAAGTGGTACCTTATCAAAAACATTTAATCAAAATGGATAAAATCATTTCAAGGAACTATCACCTAACTATATATGAACTGGATTGACATTGGAAGCTATGACATCAATTACATAATTATACAACAATTATTCCCAATAATACCATTTAAATTTATAACACTCTCACTATACCACGTAACCACTATCTAGGTACATATCAGACCTAAAATTTTCATTTATGTCACTATGATACAACATGAACATAGTTGTATACCCAATCCATTTCCCATGGATCATTATATTTTTAACACATCAACTAAAATCGGTTGTATGTTACGGGAAACCTCGATATCAATGAATGGATTCCAATGAGAATATCAAATGTAGTAACATTATATATTATTAAAACTGATATAATTTCAGATATATGAATATTTCATGTTTCAAGAGCAATGACTGAGACCAAAATCGGTATCCTTCCTAATGATCAGGTCAAATAAATAGCTAGTGTCGATGAGTCTATTAAAGTCCTCTTATATCAAAATAAATTTATTAATCATGATAGATCATGCGTCAATGATTATCCATGATTCCAAAGGTTAACAACCATAAAGTATTTTAATATAGAAAAAAGGAATTAAATTTATTTATTTATTTTATGTATAAAAAATTGTCTCATAGTGTACCCCGCATGATGTCAGGATATGGGGAATGGTCCTCCAAAAGGTGAGGCTATACTAAGAGGTTATAAATTATTTCTAAAGAAATCCTATAAATTCACTTCATATCATAGATTATGTTCCAAACATTGTTTTTAACAAAATATGTCCATTTAGATGCAACAAGAATAATTAAACCACCATTTTCCAAATTATTTCAATATATTATGGATGTACCTAATGATGTGTCTTCACTACCTGACCATGATGTCATTACCATTATAGAAATCCTATAAAAATTAATGATATACAAGTAAATCCCAACCCAACTAAATGTGCCTAAAATGTTGTGTATATAACTAACCATTTTTGTCATCATGTTTTAGTAGAAGCACCGAAATGTATCTAAGGTCTTAAATTATATTGATTTATCATGAACCATGAGCCAAAATCTAGTGTCCAGATATAATAAAAACCGATAATTATATTTTATATTGACTTCGTCATCATAAACATGATTTTCCAAAAATGTAGAATCCTAAGATATTAGATGAAGTTCACACCATATCCAAAAGTCGATTTATTAATCTCTCTCCATCAACATGGTATGACATGAAAAAAAATTGGCATGACTCTCCATGACCAACGAGTTTCATGGAAATAATTTATCGAGAAAAAGAACTCATCCCATGGATCATGAAATGTAAACCAATGAACACATATTACATATGTTCCAATATTTGTTTTACTTAACACTAAAATGAAAAGGAGAGGAAAAATAGCCACATAAATGCATGATAGATTGAATTTAATCTTGGATTATGCAAGAATCTCTCATGAACCACACTCATTCATTTAATTAGAATGATACATAGAAAACTAAATTATACTAATAGATATTTTTAAAACACTGTATCAATTTTTATATTCATACACTAGCACTAGGTTAACTCAAACTCCTATATACATCTAAGTAACACTACTCTAATGATAACATGAGAAAATTGTGTAATTCCAAAATGATTTAATGATTTCCATCAAACCCATTTGCATTATTGAATATTATTTACAATTCGACACGTACCATTTGTATGAAATTTAAATTTTCAATGGCCTATATGATGTCTGATAAAATCTATTTAGACCAAATTCATATTACCAGATGTGAATGTTAAATGGGATGACGAACATAGAATTCATCCAGCATTAATGAAGAATTAGTTTCACACAACCTAAAAAGTGTATGACCATGACTATCAAATGTCAAACAATCTCATCCTAAGAATTAAATTATTTTCATATACAATGAAAGGTTCAACATATCGAATGACCTCCTATCATACCTATTGTTTTCCATGCATTTAGAATTATATGTCATTCTAAATAGCATAGGGATTCCACTTACCTATATTGTAACACAAATAAAATTCCACAGAGACCTATTTTTTATGATACACCACTAGAAATGGATAGAACTCTCCTTGAGGAATCAAATATAAAAAATTTTCATGTTGTTAAGGGGTTAGTAGGCTTAATGGACTGACATCTAGAATAACATATTGAAAATTTTAAAGATATCTTTGGGTAATTTCTATATTCCCATTCAAGGAACATTGAGTAAATAATTTAAACAAATCTTACACTTGGCTCGAAACTATTGAAACCACATGATGGTTTCATTTAAACTAGTACATTAATTCATTTTGATATTTAAACACATAAAATAATTAGTTTAGGAACATCAAGAATGATTTATGAAGGAAAACTATAATTTTTACTTTATCAGGCTAATGCCATAGTGAAAAATATTAAATTTACACAAATAATCCTTTCATATATTATTTATTTATCTGAAATACTATCAAATAGTGAGAAAAAGTCTAATAAAATAATTTTAATTTATTCTATTTATTTATAATGGTCCCCCAATATAGATTAGTTATAGAAAATGTCAATTCCATGTTGTAGGAAAAAACACATTTTAGGTTGTAATTGTAATTTTAATTACCAAACCACGTAATAATAATTCTCATATGTATATATGTGTATATTATAAATATAAAGGAATGGGTTTAAGAATATTCCACCATAAATTTATACATAAAACCATATAGGTTTCTATGGATACTTTAAATTACTATACCATATAGAATTAGAATAACCATATAGCGATAAGTATTTTGTATTTATAATAATACGTTGTCCTTATGGGGGTTTTCTATTTCATTTTTTGATTTTTAAAACCACTTGATTAGTATATTTATTAGGAAACATTCCCCAACAAACCAGCTCGTGTCTAGTTGTTCATTTTGGAATCTATTCATATAAGTAATTGTACCAAAATTATATAGATACATGCATTCATAATGGAAACCAATATCTATAATAATTTCATTTAAACACATACCATAGTTTAGTTAAGTACATTACCATTACCAAATTATAATGATACATTCCCATATAATATGAAATTGGTGAGTATGTATCTAGAACTAGGTTTTTATCATATATTTATGAAAAAAAGTTCATTTATGATGTTCTGACTATATGGGTTACCCTTACCAATTTATAATATCCCATACTCTTTTTGAATTTTATTTGGACCATATTATATAAAAACTAAAAAAATTTCAACCCATGCATCTAATGGACCATGTCTCATGCATTTCTTGATTGGTTAGTTATAGTGGAACCATTAATCTAGATGGAAAAAAATTAGGTTGATATACACAATTTAATAACCAATCATATTAAAAAATCATAAAATGTATTTCTATCACATAGAACAAGTAAATACATTCATAAAAATATGAATCATTAAACGAATTGTTTATGTGTAATCATGCTAAAAATCACTTAGAAAAGTAAAAATATATTCATGATACTAAATTAAATAAGTCACATCTAAGATGTATTGGGAATTCATTGCAATGAATCCTACCTAAAATTTCATAATCATGTCATTGAAATATTTATGTGGATATAAGGAATAATATAACATAACATATCTTCCATATCGGGCCAATGGAAATTACAATAAATATCAAAAACAAATAAGCCTAAAAATGTATTTCAGTCACCTATGGAGAAATAATAATAATATTTAAAAAAATATACCTCAACAAAAGTCTCATACGTATCCACTTTTTAATTTTCCCCATGTGTGATTTGATAACTCCTAGAAAATACTATTTAGCAAGAACTAACACATTCATATAATCAATTTTTCTAGAAAAAAATATTAATATAAATGACAAGGGGACCTGATACCACTTTGTGACATTTCGACATTAGAGGCACTAAAAATTTCCCGGATATGTTTGGTCACATGGCCTCATGCATGACTCATCACATTCTAGAGTTTTTTTACTTGCTGTGAGGTTCAATAGGTGTTTTCATGGGTATAATTTACCAACTAGATTAGAGTAGTAAAATATTTTTTAAAATAGAGTAAAATTAGTAATAGATGAATAATATATCATTAAGAGGGAATAATAATAAACTAATTAATAGCCAAACATGAATATGATATATTGTACCATGAAATAATCATCTAGAATGTAGTACCTAAACAACACGTAATGAAAAGAATAAGATACTCAATGTCTATATATAAAATAATCCATAAAAATTTCACAATCTAGTAATCTTAAGTTCCCATATCCATGAATAGAAATACAAATGGACAAATACAAGAAAGATAAATTCAAAACTTGATCTTGCAACAATGAGGTCTGTTCGGGTACCAAATAGAGGTCTGAAAAGTGTGTGAGATAAACTCAATAGGACATCACCAATGGATTATAAAAAAATACAATCCATGAATTCATATTTCAAAAGTGAACATGGATAATAATATTATAGTGAATGAGTAAATATAAACTAATCAGGCTTAGGTTATACAATGAATCAAAACTGATAATACCTTCTACATCCTAATCCATAATACCTCTTAATATGTGTCATTAGATATATATATATAACTATTGGTATATGTATTTCTGTATACATATTTAAGGAGTCATAAATATATATATTTATGTATTGTATACATAGTGACATATATATATAGCTATATAGTTCTATTCATGTCCTAATGTGTACTCTAGAGACCATGGACAATCATAACCATAATTATAACATATTTATGTCTCACAACTTATATATAGAACCCCCTACCCAAGTATAATCTGAATGGCCAAAAGGCCTAAATGTTTATTTTTATTATAGATAATCCCCCTTTTAAGGGTTGAATAGGAACCCATACATGATACATAGGACTAAGGCACATGGCCCGACATGACCCATACTACATGACCCGAAGGCCTAGAGGCATACCCTGCCCATAAGGTGTGTCATTATTGATTATAAAAATTCAAAAGGTTTGTCATTATAGTGGATAAAAAATCATAAGTTACACCAATATTGAGTATCGTGTATAATAAAGATATGAGTCATTCCAAACATATCAATCAAGGGGTCATGGGACATCATGTCCAACAACCAAAGTTATGTGAAATGCCACATCCAATATCCATGACCAAGAGGTTTTGAAATTCCATGTCCACAACCCCAGAAAAGGTCCCTTCGTAATAATATAGTATAAGGTAATCTAATATGCCACCTAAGTCCATAACTAAGTTATTCTCTAAAGAGGAACCTAACATCCCTCATGGTGTAGTGTACCTTAATTTTTATAATTTAGATAATAATATTACAATGACCATGTGATCAAAAATTAAAATATAAATTAAAATATACAATTTGGTTAATCTGTGTATAAAAAATAAAAAGGAAATGGAAGGCACACATTCTATATAAAAATTCAATTATTCATAAAAAATCATGGCATTATCATTTGGTAAAATAGTTTACCTCAAAGGAATCTTTATTATAAAATATGGTCAAGAGTTATAATCCATATCATTTTTAATTTAACTATTTAATTATAAATTCATTTTATAACTATATTATGTCCATGAGTAAAACTCATACCATAAAATAATTCATCAGGGTACATTCCATTAAAGAAATTTCAATTCAATTATATTAATAACATTGGATAACATGTATTATCAATAACAAAGTATGTTTTCATTAACCAATAGGATTATTTAATAATTCATTGAATTTTTTAATTTATAAAAGTATACAATCATAAAAATATCTCACCCAAGGTTTGGTTTGATTTGATTTCACCAACCTTCCATCATGTAAAGGTATTTCTAAGTGAATCTGGATCGTGGAATAAATAATTCTAATTAAATCATGTAATAATTTATGAGAATCTTTCGCAATGTCCTTTATAAGACACAATGAAATATATTATAATAATCTATAAATTAAGGAAAGGAAACTTGACCAACTACCTCATAAATAAAAAGATTCACTCATCCATTATTGATATTTTATCCAACCCAGTTATACATCAATTGATTAAATATACAAACACTCATTCTCTTCTAACACATCTAAATGCCAAGGAATAAGACACTAGAATAAAGATACATCTCCATCCCTCAAGGAGATTAAGATGTAGCTTTTAATGTTAGGGTTTCTAAGCATGGAGAGGAAATTAAAAGGCGAATAATATTTAATAAATGGAATGGATGAAATCTAATTACACCCTCCAAATGAGGTTCAAGGCTTTTTTGCATGATTTGGCTAAACCTTGCACCAAACATACACAACCAGTGCCTAAGTGATGCTCTATGTGTGGAACATACATATGGTTTGAAAACTTATATTCACCAAGTTTCCTCCCCTCAATAATTTTATAATTAAATCACACATGGTTGTGAATCCACAAGAACATGGGCAAACAAAACATTCCCCTTAACAAATTGAGGTCACATGATTTACCCCTATGCCTAATACTAGAGATTCACCAATTGTGCACCTTGTTATGTTTCTATGAAAATTTTGTGTTTTATTCCCAATGATTCCAAAACACACATGAATATCTAAGAAACCTCTCAATACAAAAATACTATCTAAAACAATAAATTAATGTGGTTAAACATTCATATAAACATTTTGAGACATGGAATAAAATTTCTACCATGAACATAATAAAAATTTCAAATTCCATATAAATTTCCACTATAAGAAAAAACAATTCTAAACATTATTAAAAAAATGTACCATGAATTTGAGGATTATTCAAAAAAATCTTATGGGATAATTCCATGATTATTAAATCACTACATCTATAGATTAATTTCTTATAGATGTAGTGACAAGTACACAAATCATAACCACAAATTTCGATTTTGTGTTTTTTAATTTTGTATCATCACAACCTTATATATTATCTATTTTATATAATAATATTTTATATTTCCCAAAAACATAATGTATGGAGTTTTTAGTAAAAAAATCTTAGTTTAATTATCAATAAAATATGGTTATTTCATTCACTTACCATTATAAAACATTGACATTCCATATTTTTATTCACTTCCCAATATTATTTTTATTCCATGGTATGTATTGTCTTTGAATATATGATGAAAAAAATATTGTAAATATATGTGATGTATGATGTATGATGAAAATGTGGAATTACATATCTTTAGAGGAGATACATCATCCTCACAGTCGTGTGTAGATACATCCCTAGTAACACATGTGAGTGAGATTATTTAAGAAGAGTAGAAGGCTCAAAATATGTTTGTAAAAACTAATCATCAAATTGAAAATGTAAATTTTTATTATGAATACATAAATGTATTCCTTGATTAATGTAATATAAATAAACTATAGTATTATGTTGAGTTTTTATTGATTTCATCCCTATTGTAGGACATATATTGAATTAACATTATAGAATGGAAGTTGTGGAATTACCGAATTAAAAAAACCCAGTGGAGATGTTTGGTAAGTGATTTATATAACCTATTATTTCATATTGGGGAACCCCTATTCATTATGTTACGATGTATGATATATCTATGTGGATATTAATTGAATATAAGAAAAATAATTCTATTATGATAAAGAAAATGTTTAATCTACCTTGATTTGATCATATATTTGATCTAATTAATGGTGATAAATATATTCCATTGATTGGACATTTTTTGGGGTATCATAAATTGAGAATAAAGGAGGAATATATTCCTAAAATTTCATTTTATACAGGGCAATCACATTAAAAATTATCTATAATTACCATTATATTGAGTCATAATATCTATTTTATTATTGATCTAATGATATGATTATTCTATGAGTATCATGATAATTTTCATGTCGTATTTATTGTTGATATCTTGGAATATTCTAAAATATATGAGGATAACGGGATGGAAATTCAGATCATTCATTAGACTATTAGATGAAAATATTTATATCAGTAATGTATCATGTATTAATTCTATTATTAATAGGATACATTTTTATCCATATTGTATCCAATGAAGGAATATCTATTATTCTAGAAAACTAAAAGGTAGTTAATGAGTCCCTTACACCATCTAAGATAACTTAGTGGTATTGTTTTATTGGATTGGTACCTTATTCTAGGTTCATTTCAAAAAAAAAATAGATTGGTTAATGAATTAACTGAGTTTACATGTCAAGGGGTTATGCTCACATGAATAATGAAATGTAAAGAATATTGTGATGAATTTAAAGGGATATTGGTAAATGCACTAATTTTGAATGTACTATTAGGAAATGATGGATTTGTTTTAATAGTGATGAATCTCATATGATAAAATGAGTTTTCTTTATAAAGTGATATATAATTATAACACATGATTCATTAAATTTGAATAATACTAAAAATCATTTTATAACTCATTATCTTGAATTAGAATCCATAATTTTACATTCCAAATATGATGATTATAGATTTATGGAGAAATATATGAGATGTACATAGATAATAAGTTTTTTAAGTAAATCTATTCATAGAATGAGATTAACAAGAGGAAAATATTGTTGGTTGAGATAATCATGCATTATGATTCTTAATATGATACCCCCAATTGGAAGAAAATATGGTACCAGTTGCACTGAGTAGGAATGATTATGTTTTTTTAGAAAATTTGGGAATAGATTAGAATCCTATGTTCATGGACTTCATAGAATTACAACTGTGAATTATTAAGGAAGTTAAATCATCACACAATTTTAAAATTATTTATAAACCATATTTATTAGAAAACATAAAAATTTTCAATCCATACAATTATAATATTTTTTGAAAACGAAAAATGTGAATGGTAGAAATTTGTTGACATCATATATGAAGGAAAATATTTTAATTATTAAATGGTAATAATTCTGTCATTAATTCTAGAGATATAAATATAATTATTTTATGATTATCATCCCTCATATTTCTATATACACATATTTAGAACCAAGATGTACCTATATTTAATGGAATGGTTTTTGTGGGATAACATGATGATTGAAATTACTGATTATATATCAATATACATTGTTTTTAAAGGGGTTAAAACTGAGAAAGATTATCCTAGAGGAGTAAAAAAATATCTACCAATTCGAATTTGAAATGGGATGAAATTACTATGGATATTATTTCTTTATTAGAAATGACTCATAGGAATAATGATTCAATATGGGTTATTGTTGATCCACATTCCATATATGAACATTTAGTTGATAAAAGTAAAGGAATATCCCTCTAAAAAACCTTTTAGATCTATATATTTATTTTTTAAAACATTACAACACAACTCATTCATTTGTGTCTAGTTTTTTTCCACATGATACGTCCAAATTCTCAAAATCTCATTAGAGAGCTCCTGATATCGAGCATCATTTTAGGACCACCTATAAACCTCAAACTGATGGTTAGTATAAAAGTAATATTCAAACATTATAATCCATCTTTAGGTAATTCCCAATTTATATTCATCTAATGTGGTATTATTATTTACCATTTTTATAGTTTTCATATTACTATATTTTCCATTCAATAATTAAAACGGAATTATATATGGAATTATATTCATGAATTTGTCACAATGTAACATATTGGGATGATGTTGGTGAAAGGAATAGTGTGGGCCTAATACTTTTTATCAGACAATGATAAAGGAATATACTATTCATATTCATAATAAATTTTCTTAAATAAGGAAATGTGTTATCTCGACTATCGAAGGAATTATTTTTAATTTTAATTAGGAGACCATGTTTTCTTAAATGTATCCCTATATAAATGATTTATAGGGATTGGTAAGAAGGGAAGATTTAACCCCTTGTACATTATACAATTTGAAATTATGGAATAAATTAGGGATATGGATTACCAATTAGTAATGCCACCAAGTCTATCTAAATAACATGATTTGTTCATATATCTCTGTTATGTAAGTAATTTCAAACCAAATGAATGTTCTCAAATATAAATAAATAGAGCAATAAAATGATGTATCACATAGTAAGAGACTATATATCCTCTAGAAAATAGAGTGAAAGTTATGATGAATTGGATGAATCAACTAGAAAAGGTAACATAGAGAAATAGTAAAATGGAGGAAGAAACATGGAAACCTGAGTATGTCATGAAGATGAACAACCCTTAATTGTTTATAATTTAAAAGAAAATAACATTTCAAATACATGATTATTTTTAAAGGGAATAATTTAAGAACTCAGGTTGTTTTAGAATAAATCATTTTCATGTATTATTAATATTCATTAGTTATATTTTACAAACTCTACTAATATTTTTAAAATATGTAGTGAAAATGAATAAATGTTTATTTGTAACAAAATTCGATTTTCATTCCAGGTAGTTTTTTATTTAAAATCAATATTCCAAAATAATAGTTTTCTAGTTTATAAATTTGAACATAAATTTTTAATTTTTTGTGTGAAAAGTATCTTATGGTAGATTTTTTGGACTCTTATGAAAATATTTATTTTTCTAATGAATAGTGACAAAATAAAGATTCTTATTGAAAACTATATTTTCATTTCAATTATTTAAAATGTTAAATAATGTTAAAAAAATTTAGACAATGAAAAATTATTCAAAAATAAACTTATTTATACTCTTATGGACTTTGAAATAAATTTTATACTTGATTTTCTATATTAAAAAAAATTACAATTATATTAAAAAATATTAGAAAAAAAATTATTCATTGGAATTTTTTGGTTTTATTATAAATTAAATTCTACCATATATATTAACTGATTTTGAAAAAATGGATTTCATATTTTTAATTAGAATAACTTCTATTTTTTATGTATTTAAGTTAAATTTTTTTCATACTCAATTGTTAAAACAGTAAAAATATATTACCATAATTATTGTTTCAACCAGTTTTATGGTGGTTAAACAAATTACATAAGGATTAAATTAACCCAAGACATGTATTATTAAAAAATTTATATACATATTTCAACCCTATTTCATATAAAAATATGAAATATTCTATTTTGGATCCATTTTTTTGTATGTAATAAATTAATATATTTTATTGTTTTTAAAATTAGATGTGTATAATATCCACAACCTATATAAGGACACCCCACACTACTATAATCCACACTTTAAGAGACTTATCTATTAGAAAAATACCTACCCAGATCTCTTTTATACTTCTCTACCCACATTAATGAGAAACTTTTTTTTTCATAAAACACTCACATGAAGGGATTTTGTATAATCCTAATGATTTTTTTTAAGAATTGGTATAGTTCTTAACCAAGTTTCTTATATTTTTTTCTCAAAAAAAATTAAAATTTTTTAAACAATGGTGATGTAATGAAAAAATTATTTTCCATATAATAAAATGATATTAGTTTAATGGAATTACATATCAATTTCCCCTTATATAAAATTTGAGACAAAATTGTTTTTCTTTTGTATAACTCACTACAACCTCGTGAATCGATGTTATTCATTTTTTTTCAATAACTCACATAGTTCGTTATAATGATTGATTTATTAAATATATGTATATATATATAATATTTATGAAATATTTATCATTTTTAAATGTAATATATCATATATTTTATTAATTTCCATTCTTTAAAAAATTATAACATCGTTCATGGGTATGTGGGGACTACAGCCTATAAAAATAGATCAAATTATTTTGTCACTACAAGAAAATATTGATATTATATATATGATTATTTAATGGGATAATTTGGTATTTATGATATCATTTTAATTATACTATTATATAATAATACTTACTTTATTTCACTATAATTTTTGAGAAATTGAAATGTTACTAATGTTTATGTATGTTTTAACATATAAAATAATATAATGTTGATCATTTTTAATATCCATAATTATTGATATTTTTTAAAAAAATAAATGATATATGAAAAATGGAAATTATTCCAAAAAAATTTATATATATGACCTAATTATGAACAATTTTCCCATAGTCAACCTACCAAAGTCATTATATATATGAACTAAATATAGTCAAAACGTGTGACATATACTTAATTTATTATGAAATTAAATATAAAATGATAATAAGTAATATTAAATTAATAATAAATATGAAATTTTTTCATAAAAATATAACTAATGAAAAGGTTATTGATCAATATGATATGGAATGTATGTAATGATCTAGGCCTGGGGTAACAGGGTTTTTAAAATCTATTTTCATTTATTGGGTTATACTTCTACTCCATTTTCCATGTTATTCCATGGTTATGTATAACATTAACATTTATTGTATTTTATTATATTTCCACTTGTTTTTTGGATTTAAATTTTCCACACATTATTAGTTAATTTATTAATTTGGGCATGAATTATATGCTATTGGTAAAAGATTTCATCTCAATTTTAACTCCTTTGAGATATGTTTTTAATTATTCAACCATTTGAATTTATGAGGTTAACATAATGCCCCTTTTAAAAATTTTAAATGAATATAAAAAAATTTATAATGATTAATGGTTGAATTAATGATTACTCTCTCAAGGGGTTAGAATTTAAATGTTACCAACTAAATAATAATTTATTTTACAATCCTATTTTTGTGGATTTCTCTTATTTTTATTTTACAGAATCATTTAAACTATCTTTTTAAAAATCCATATATGTCATTATCCACTAGATAACAAATATTTTTCTATATTATTGAGAAAATTCTGATCTAATGTATACTTGATTTGTGAAATTAAATTTTTAAATAAAAATATAATCTAATTTCCTTTTTTCATTAGGTATAGTTTTTCATTAATGTCCATATTTTAAACAATGGCTTCATATATGTCGTTTTTACTACAAAAATGTGTTATTAAGATCTTTTTATGATGTACTTAAATTTTTACATTATAATAATGTAATATTTATAATAATTTATTTAATGTATTATTACCAGTATTAATTATTCATATTTAAAGGGAATGATTTATTTTTAATGTGTATGGTATTAATGGACTTTCTTTTGCCAATAGACGCTATACTCTATTTATCTTATTCAACAAGGTTTAAGTCAATTAACAATTAAAAGTTTTTAAAAAAAGACATTATAAATTAATCAATGTTAATTTATTCTTTTCAATAAATGGAATTATATTTCTATAAATAAATTAATATGATATTCACCTCTCATATCTAGATTAATTTGGTGGTCAATAACTATATATTGAAATAATAATATTTTTATGATCATTATTCATTAGAAATTATATTTCACATAAATTTTCATATTCATTTCATCATTAATATGATTATTTCATAACCCATATATCATTTCTATATATGGGTTCTTACTATGAAAATAACATATTTGAATCATTTATACATTGATAATTAAATATAATTTACCTAATATATATATATATATATATTGGTAAGGTTTATGTTTTTTTATTTCAATTAATAATTTATTATACAAGGAATGCATTGGAAATTCATTGATAGTTGTGGTGAAATTATAGATAGACACTTGATACATTGATATATATCATAAGAAAAAAAGTCATATATCTTTATTAAAATGGGTTATTGAGGTTTACTAGATCATTATTTAATATGGCATAGAGAATGTCTTAGGTGGAAATGATTTTATAATTTTTTTTATCATGATGTCCAATAGAATTCATTTCATTCATTTATAATACAATTTTTATTATTATTGGGATGATTGTATTTGAAATTTTTGATGGAATCATTTATCTCAAAAATGATTAATTAATAGTATTTTTGTTGTTATATTCCTTTATATATTGATTTTGGATTCATTATTAATTGATTTTTTATAAAGTGTGTAACTTTAACAAAGCATTTAATCTCTCACATTATTTTTAATTTTTCCCACTATATAAATAATGATATTATTATTAATATCAAGGATGAAATAATTTTATATTCTAAGTATTTCATATTTCCAATGTAATTTGGGAAGCAAGTTTGTATCTGATTCATTAACAATTGTATTCCAATTATCTATTCATAATGATATCCTATGTCTCTTATACAAACATAATAAATTAAGAATTATCTATAGATTACCATTATTAGTGTTGTAACAATTGAGATCGTGATATTCGTTTATCATAGTTTGAATGAAGACCTTAGTATATTAGTAAAATAAATAATGGAATAGAAATTTATAAATGTATTCATAACCCAAAAAATTAAATCAGTAGAATCGATGAGTTTTGAAAATAAATATTTATTGGTATTTTAGTGTTAGAAAATTATAAGTATTATGTAACAATTTGAGTATAGATTTTTTTGTGAAATATGGTAAGAAGATAATTTTTTTGAAGCTATGTTATGACACTCTATGGAAAACATATGATAATTTATGATTCTTTTAGACATTCAATTTTATTTTAGGAATAATTTTGCAATGAAATACATTTTTGAATAGTATTTGATTCTTTTTTCTTTATTGGGAAGGCTCATAGATGTGGATAAGTATGTTTTATTATTGACTAACCTTCTTTATATAAATATTCATCATCTGATATTCATTTTTATTGTATAAAAATGTATGAAGTGATGATTTTTATAACTCTTGTAATGTGTTTTTTGGTTCTATACTAATTAATGTAATTTAAATTGTAATGTGAATATACTGGAATGAATAGTTGTGTGGGTGGGTAACTAGAAATGATAAGGGCTTGGAATACACATTGGATATGAAACTTACAAAAATATAATATTTTTGGTTAATTTGTATCCCAATAATAATGTGATACTAAGATATATCTATTTTGAGTGGATAAAACTCTAGTAATATAAAGATGTTTATATATATGGAAAATAAATTAAAAAAGAAACCTAATTGATTCACCACCCAATTCTTAGTGATGAAAAATGTTCCTTCCATGCACTTTTATTGGTAACAAATAGAATCTAACTCAATCGGATCAAATATATTCTCCATTTATAATGGATAATATTAATTCATTCAACTATAGTGGAATAAAATATTTTATAGAATAAATTATAATATATTCAATATTAATTGGTTTCCATATCTATAATCCCTTGGACTAGATTTTTATGATGTGACTAAAGTGGTATTTCCACTATTTATAAATGATCGTCAGATGGAATTTGGTGTAAATATTAATATATACTTCGATGAAAATGTAAAAAATATTTTCTATTTTCATTTTAAGAGAAATTATGCACTATTTCTGTGAGGCTAAAAATTGGCAATGACATTTGGAAAATGACAGAGAGAAGTCATGAAAAATTTGTGAATTAAATGAAAAATATATATAGGAGATAATTTTATGACATAAAATTAGAAGTGTATGAATGTGTTTATGTTTAAATTACTCAAGATAATTATTTTTTGGGTAGTACATGAGGCTCTAGTGAAAAACATCAGTATTCCACAATTGTGATAAAATTGATATGAAATTATCTGAACATATAAGATCACAAAATTTTATAATTGAATATAGAGAAGATATTGAAAATAATGTTCTTCATAAAATTATCAATTAATTTAAAATGATAAATCATCCAACATTCAAAAAAATTATAGATGTAATTTTTTTAAATCGAAAATAAATCAGAAAACATATAATGGTGGTGATGTAACATAATAAAGTTATTCTAAGAATGAAGATTACTTGACCCCCTCCCTCCAAATATGCCCCTCCTAAGCTTAAAATGATGGAAGAGGGGTAATGAACCCTGAGTTCCACGTCTAGTAGTCCCTCGGGCGGCTACTAGCACCAAAGGTACAAAGGTCTCACAATATGGGTAGCATTTCCTCTTTAAGGAAATCAAGATCGAGAGATAAGATGGCCCATCCCAAAATAACTACAACACACACACATAAATATATATATATTAAAATAAAAAAATACCACATGCATGTTCAAAACAAAACTACTACAAATATAATAAAACTCAAGAGTAGGTACCCAAAACAAAGATAAGTAGTGACACAACAACTTTCCCAATGTCTGACCTTGTATAGTCCTACACGATCCATGTAATCATCCTAGAAACCAGAATTTTTTTATATACATAGGTTGAAAATAACAGTATACTCAATAGAAAAAACAAATGTCTTATGTGGACAAGTGAGAGAATCATACTAATTCTCCTATGAAAAAACAATAGAACCAACAACACCTAACAAGTCAAACTAACCATCCCCACCTACCAAGGCACACACACCAAATAAAGAAAGTCATGTAATGTAATATTTTATGTTCATTGATGATAGGGTACCCCACACCACTTTACCACTAATTAGCATCTCTCTCACCTTAATGGAAAAATTCATGATGCACCCACCTCTTCAGAAAGTATCATGTCACAACTCACCCATAGAGACTGGGTCCTCAGAGCTTGTCTCTTCACCTAGGAAAACGAAGCTCATCACATCCATCTCACACACACCTGGGGCCCATAAACACATCTTTCACACAGATACATGGGTCACATACCACATCACATCCCACTTGAAGAAACCTCAGCCACAAATCACACATCAACTTTAAGGCTCATGTGAAACCACAAGACACCTCATCCCAAAGATACTAGGGGAAACACTACATGCATGTACACACTCAGGCCACACATCCAAAACCTTCTCAAATAATCTTGGGCTATCACTTCGTTAAAGAGGGAGCATGGAAAAGAGGGTGTCCATCCATCCATCCTCTGACTGGAATGTTCGGAAAAAAAACACTCCCCCGTGAAATATGGGGTGTTTGACACATGGTTCTCAACTATAGTGGGGTGTGTAGGGAAAAACAAGGTAATACAAGTATATACCTATAGGTTCCAAACACTCATCCCAACCTATGGGTTTTAGAACAATCAACCACCACATAACAATACCATTTTTGATGCCACCTCTAAATTCATTTATCAACATTAATAGCCATCACTTCCAACGTTGATTAACAAAAGAAACTTCACAACAAGATAAAAAACCAACTCATATACTCATCCAATTCAATTAAAAATTATCATTCTTATTTAACTATTAACTTATTCATTCCATTACTATATGGGAATATACAATATATATAACACAAGGCACACCACAGAAGACACATAGAGGGAAAATAGCCATCGAAAGATAACCCACTTCATATTTCCAGTCCATTTAACACCCATAACACACATCAGTACTAAGACATGTGGAAAATATTTATACATGCTACTCATAGAGAGACTTAGAGTGAATTACCCATACCAACCACTTCCATCATCATTCTTCAAATTAATTCCTCTAAATACATCATGTCAACATGGAAAACCCCCAACTCATTACCACACCCAGAAACACCTTTCATCAAAACCACAGTATGCCCAACACTTCCAGCACCACAACATATTATAACCCAATTACAGCTCCACTGTATAACAATTCCAATCCCTTCCACAAAAAACAATCTCTCTACCTGAGATTCAATTACACCTTCTGAACCACCCCACAAAAGATAACAGTTCTCACAATTGTACCACAACACAAACTAGAAAACCATATCCATATTTAACATGTAATTTGTACACTAATTCCACTTATCAACTTTTGGGGTTATTTTAGAAAAACATTTGTTCTTATGGTATCCATATATTGTCCTAGTGTATGTTGTTAAAAATATTCATATATAATTATATACATTTATTCGATAGAAGACCCAAAAAAGCATTCACAATCCATCATAGTTGTGAAAATTAAGACCACCAATGACCATGATTTTCAGTATGCATATAGAAAGTACAGATCAAAATATCATCAAATAAAAAATCCTAACATAAGTCATATTCCCCATATAACTGCATGATACAAAATTGGAAGATAGATGAATGAATCCCTACCATGAATAATAGATGGCCAAAACCTCCTTATTGCACCAAAATGGGGGTTGCACAAGTAGTAGAATGATCCTCTAGGAAAAATGTGATCCAAGGACTACATCACAATGTACGAATCACTAGGGATGAAAGGAAAGGGTACACCAAAACAAAACAAGAGTTCATAAGAAAGATAAAATCTCGAATTTAGAAAGACCCAATCCAAAATCAGTGGGGAACTAGTTTATAAAATCCATTATGAGAATATCATGACCGAGACCACGTGATTTGAAAGTCAAAGGAATCTTGAGGGTTTTAGAAGATTTATATGATTTGATACTTTTCCAAAAAATGATTAAATTTTTAATTAATCTCATTTTTCATAAATAAAATTTTAAGGGTGAGAAACTACAAAAACTGGGGAAGAATAGAATTTTGAAAAACTGTTTGAAATGACTCATCGATGGATGAGTCACTATTGGGTGAGATACCAGTGGATGAGTCACCATCTGATGAATCACTGGTCGATGAGCCACCATTGGGTGACTCACTGGTGGATGAGTCACCAGTGGGGGAGTCACCATTGGGTGGCCCATCATTGGATGAGTCACCATTAGACAACTCACCCTTGGTGACCTTCTATCACAACCTACTGTCAGTGGATCACTGTTACGATTCACCAGTGAGAGTCACCCTTGTGACTCATTTGTTCTAAATAAATGTTCATAAATAACTATCGCAACCCAACATTAGGTGAGCTACCATAGGAAAACTAGATTTTTGGAAATCTCTTGAAATGAGTCACTTTGACCTCACAAAACACCTGAAACACAATATTTTCACATACTAATGGACTAGAGAGATTTGTTCCATTACATTAGATACCTCTCAAACAATTCACATCCTCGAGAATCCAAAACCAAAACCAAATGAAAATTAAGGTCCAGAAAAACCATCGACAATATTAATCTCAACGATCCATATATACATATAAACACCAAATGCAACCAAACACATCAATGGTCAATGAAAAACCACCCTAAGTTGTTAGAAAGATGGGTTTGGAACCTCCTCATCCAAGAACACCTATCCCAAAATTGACCAACCAAAAAACCACAAAACCCACCTAAAAATAACAATGACCACCCTATATGTACGCATGAACTAGGGAATTTTATCCTACATGTAAATATAATATACGCTATGGGTGGCACAGACTCACCCGCATGGGATTAATCTCATATCAATTAATGCATATCAATTAGAAATCAGGTCCTCTCCATTTCACATGACCATACTTTATCACACATCACAGAACAAGGAAACACATCTCATAATATTAAATGTTCAAACATTACATCACCAAGAAAAATTGAACATATAAATGCTTAAAACAACTCTTGGTACTGGGTCCAAATCTATGCTTCCTACTCCCAATTACACTCCTCCAGGCCACCATGCCTTCATAACAGACGAACCAATGAAGTGTTTTGTCCACGTAGATCCTTATCCCGATGATCCTAGATCGTTATTGGACAGTCCAAAAACTTCGCATCATGTTCGATATACAACTCCACCAGTCAGTGACATGGGAATCATCCTGAAGATACTGATAGAGTTGAGATACAAGAAGGACATTGTGGATTATCTCCTATTATGGTGGCAATTCCAACTAGTATTCCACCTCACCAACTAACTCACAAAACATATAAGGGACCAACAAACTAGGAATAATTCTTTCTCAATTTTACAAACCATCACTGCCCATGTTGAGGGGAGATCATAAAGAACATGTGGTCCCCAACCTCAAATTCTAATGGCCCCCTCTTGTGATTATCATACAACATATTTCAGTCCTACGCTGCTTTCACCCTCTCACAAACAAGTTGAACCTTCTATATCGTGCTTTGAACTACCACAGTGCCATAAATAGATCTCTCCCCAACATCTATCCATCACAACAGATAATGAAACAGTCTTTTGTACAATGATTCAAATGGATCCATGCCATTTGAATCGTGATATCTATTATTATAATAAAACTCTTCCAAGGGATAGTGTCATACCAAATATCATCCAAGGTCAAAGATACTTGACTGAAACATATATTCCAATGTATGGATAGTCTATTCTGTCTGCCCATCTGTTTGATTGTTGAAGTTAGTGATGAGGCATAACTGAGTACCGAATGTTTTTTGAAATCCCCTCCAGACATGAATGGTAAAACATGTATCCTAATATGAGACAATGGATCTCGGAACCCTATGCATCTCCACCACTTCATCTACATACATATTTTCCAAGGTATCCATTGCGCCTGACTCGTTTATCCTTAAGAAGTGAGACTATTTCTTCAACCATTCCACTACTACTAAGAAAACATCATAGCCTCCCTGATCCCTAGGCAACCCTATGAATAAATCCATCAAGATTTCATCCCACTTCCACTCAGGGAAATCAAAGGGATGTAAAAAACCACCGGGAACACGGTACTCATATTTCACCTACTATCACACTAATCACTTCTCCAGAAACTATTCCACATCCCATTTATTCTCAAGCCACTAAAAGCACATCTTCAATCCCTATTACATCTTATAAAATCCAGGTTATACCTCCAAGGTTGAGATATCGGACTCATGGAGGAATTCATCATGCATCTCTCTCGAAAAAAATAACTTTATATGGAATAACATCTACATCCATATATCCTCTAACCATACCTTGGGAGCATCACCATAGCTAACATGATCACACCTCACCTCTAACTCGGAGCCACCCCCAATAACATTTCTCCACCTAATTTACCAATTAATATTGCACTTTTATCTAAAAAATATCCTCTACCACTTCCCATTTCTACATATTGGTGTAAGGATGATAAATCATCCATAACATCCCATGTGTTCGTTGATTCCAAAACAATATCATTCTATGGATTTATGCTCAAGGAATATACCACAATATTCCCCTTTCCTGAGGTGTTAGAGATCTTAAAATCATATTCTTGAAGAAATTTAATCCACCCCCACTGTCATAAGTTTATATCACACTAGGAAAATAAGTAACTTGGACTCTTTTGATCTGTGAAGACCATAAATCACTCCACAATGAGGTAATATATCCACAAATTCATCACAAACATAACCAATGGTATATCTATATCATTGGTCGCATGATTATGTTTGCATGGAAACACCTCTCATGACCCAAAAGATAACACTGATCCCATCTTCATCATGATTTATCCCAATACTAGACATGAAGAACCACAGAACACCTCGAACATTACCCATTATTGTGGAAACTAGAGAATAATAGTACTAACCAACTTTCACTTAAGATATCTGAACTCTTCCTTGAACTGCTCACTCCACACAAAAGCTTATTATTTCCTATCCAGAGTTTTCAATGGAGCTACAACTTGAGAGAAATCGGGTACAAATCACTTGTAATATCCTTAGAGACTGAGAAAACTAGGAAACTATTTAACATTCGTTGGTGCTACCCAAGAATCATTTGAATCAACCTTCGATGGTTCCACAACTATACCCTATTGAGACACCACATGCCCAAAGAAATTCAACTCTCTTGTTTAGAACATGCACTTGGATAGATTTCCTAAGAGTTGGTGGTGTCTAAGGACTTGTAAAATAGTCTTGAGATGCTTAGTATGATCATCATATAACTTTGAGTAGGTCATGACGCCATCGATGAATATTATGATGAACCGTTCCAAGAACTCAAAAAAGATGAAATTCGTAAGTCCCAGGAAAATGGATGGTGTGTTCGTAATAATGAACGAAAAGACTACAAACATGAAGTGTGAATACCTACATCTAAAATCAGTCTTCAAGATATCAAACTTCTTCACCCCAAATCCATGATATTGAGACCATAGATCGATCTTAGAAAACCAACACTACCCTCTATGTGGGTTGAAATGATCATCTATCATGAGAAGAGGGTAACAGTTCTTTATTATAACTTGATTTAGTCTCTTGAAGTCTACACACAACCTCTAACCACCATAAACAATTCTAGAGAACCAAATTGGGGAACCCCACATAGACACACTAGTCTAGATTAATCTCTTCTACATCATATCATCTATCTGGATCCTCAACTCCCATAACTCTGAAGGTTTCATCAGATAAGGAGCCATCAAAATTGTTGAGGCACTGGGCTACAGGTTTATCCCAAACATAACTTCACATTGAGTGGTAGAGTCACAAAATCTTCATGAAAAACCTACATGAACTCCCCCACAACCATGGTAAATCAATGTCCAATACTTCCACTAATAGCTCATTCAACAAGGAATGAATGGGATCCATACACCAACTTCCCACCTGTCTTCTCTGCTCACCAACAAAAGCCACACACTGACCATGCATATCTAAAAACATGAATATCCTCTATAATAAATAAATAATGTATTGAATAGAATAAAAAAAAGTTGATACTATGAATAAAATTGAAAGGTTCATTTGTATTAAGAAATATCCCCACATGAATAATTTGATCCCATCTTCAGTCTACATCCCCAACACACATCAAATAAGCTAGTCTAAACTCTGACTAGAGTACTCAACACTAGGAGAATGGAAATCCTCTCTATGTCTAGTCCTAGGGAATAGGATAAATGGGTGAAAAAATGGTGTGAAAGGCTCCCAAATCAAACAAGGAATAATAATGTGTACTAAACAAGTGGATCATACCTATAATGATCTCTATACTAGCTGGAATGGATACCTATGAAGCATGTAACTAAGCACTACCAAATCCTCTACACCTCTACTGATGCTCACCTATATGACCATGATTGGTTTGATATCCCTATTGAACACCCTGAAGTCAGACTCTACATTCTCCTTCCCCCCGTGGTGGAGCATAAGACTTTTTTTTGGCTGTAGTTGAAAAGGACTACCTAGAAACTACTGATGTGGCTGGCATGAAACCTATCCACCTCCACCATACTGAGCTCAAGAACCCACTAGGAACTATATATAAATATTCCTAGGAACACTATAGATGATAAAAATTGATCACAATCCCATAATAAAGGAATGTGGACTATAATGCTGAAATGGAAACTACTGAGGTTGAATCCCCACCAATCGAAACCTCAAAGGCCCTGGTGCCTGAGACCTAATATCGGCAACCCTACCTCTTGAAGAACCTTGTTAAATACCACCTCAATGTAAACCTCATCACTATTTCATCCTATCAATCAATTCCTCCTTCTAATAGATCTCCATGTATGTCGACAATGTAAAGGGGGTGACAAAATACTGCATTTAAATACGATTTCCCTCTTCTATGCATCTCGCACAAGAGTCATCATCTGGAAGGAGATTCGATGAAAAAATAAGGAGATCCATGAACATAACCCCCAATTTGCATACATACATACTCCCCTATTAGAGGGAGAGTAACTACTTTTCTGCTCATCCTTGATGGTCAATGAAAGGAATTATACTCGGAACTCCTCAAAATCGACCCACAAAATGTCTATTGAAATAGTTGGTGCCCTAGACCAAACTACTCAGTGATTTTGATTACCATATTTTGTATGTAGTTAGCTATACATGATGACATACTAACATTATAGTGTATAATTTTCTGCATCCACTATTGAAATGGTAATGTCCATAGATTAATTGTCATGTCGGGAGGTTATAGATGTTCCTATACTGTAATGAGAACCTAGAGACACTATGACATTAATCTTAAATATATGTTATATGTTCTAGTTAAATCTTACTGATTAGAAATAGTAGATGTTTTACTATCAGGTGTGGGGGACTTATAAGCATTGAGACTTCTTCTCATGATTTTCACACATGGTGATCACAAGTAGTGAGATCATGAGAACTGACATTCCAATAGAAACACCACATGATTCGGGTTTTATTGGATGTTCCAATCTAAGATCATGTGTAATGGTATCCTGACTTGAGATCATTACCAATGTATGTCATTTGATTGAATACTTTGATGCACGATTAAAACCATGTCAATGAAGTCATGGAGAGGTAGTTTGCGTGGTGTGCATCGTTGGTGGCATGAAATTGGTTGAATGGTCAAGAAAGGTTTTTTTTTCTTCCAGTTTATAGAAGTAATATATCAAAGGCCATGTATATATTTATGGAAGTACCTTTATAAGACCATTATGATGGCAGTTGAGGTTAAATCCATCCAGTTACATCAAAAAATCAAGAAAAGTGCGATGAAATGAGCATGCATCCTACATTATGAGATATTACATGCAAAGAGATTATATTACGCAGTACGTCGTTGTAGGATGGTGGTATCTACTGTGACAATCCATATCTCTTTTGGGGCCATGATGGGTTGCTACATCCCTCTCTTTTCTTGTGAATACTATTCACATGTGTCGAGATAAGGTCCTAGAGGGTCAAGCACAATAGCGTATTCAAAAATCATTCCTATTCAGTTAAATAGAAGTTTTGGACATGATGGGCCCCACCTTTGGGGTCTTGGATATTTCCAAGGAAAAAATATCACCAATGCAATAAATAAATTCATATTATTTGAGTCTAGAATAATGAGTATTGAATTTATTTATTAAATGTATTTACCAATTTTAAGTAATTAAAATAAAAAAATATTAATTATGGAATATTAAATTATTAAAGGTTCAATTTATATTTATGGGAATGGTGATTCATGTTTCGGACTCAATTATTATAACATAATATATATTAATATATTATAAATAAATGATAATAATACTTTTGACTCAGTTTAGTAGTTATAAAATATCATTGATAGTTCGTTAAGTATTTGGGACCGGCGAGGTTGTACCAGGTATTTTAATTAAGCACAATAAATAGAAGAGGAGGGGCTTTTCCATGAAATATTCATGGCAATTCTATCTCTTCTCATCTCTCCCATGATCTAGAGAGAGTCTATAGATCCATGGATCACGGAACAAGCAGTCTCTTAGGCATCACTTTTGAAGTGATGTGGTGATCGTTTGTGCATCAAAGGCATCATTGAAATTCCATTCTAGCATAAGGATTACAATGAGAGACACTCCTGCAAATTTCTTGAAGCACGTGTGGATGATCAAAAGGAGTTCGGTGTCAGATAATTCAAGTAGTTATTGAAAACGATGAGTAGATGTTGTGTGTGGGTTTGTAATTAAACTAGGCATTTTTACTATTTATTTGTGTGCTTAAAACTCTAGATACGTAGTCCTCAGTTAAATTGAGCTTCTTTACACTGACATCGACAAGTTTACGTCGATCGTCAGTGGAAAAATTTTAAAATCCCACCTGCTTGGGGCATCTGCTATATGCCCGGTTCCAACAAGTGGTGTCCAAGGTACACGTGTATATTTTTAGGAAAATAACTTAAATTTTTGTAAAATATAATGAAGGGAGTCGATACAGTCCCAACGCCATAGAACATGTATTAATCTGACCTCGGATGACCATTATGCAGTCATTTGATGTTTTAGTTTGGATTTAACAACAGTAAATACATGAGGTTTAAGATCTATGAACCTCAATTTAATTCTCTAAAAGCCTTGTTAATGCTTGAAAATGGGTTTTCGGTGATTTTTCATAACAATTATTATTATAATAAATTTATTATAATAATATTTTTTGTATTATAATAATAATTTCATTATTATAATATTATAATATTATAATTATTTTTGCAAAGTCTATATATTAAGTTTAATAAATTTTTAAAGAAATGGGAGATGACCCAAATTTTTGGGTCAAAGTCAAAAAAAAAAATAAGGTAAGCGTGGAAGACCTGCAAAGCATGTATTGACAAAAAAAGGGGTGCAAATGGGGGGGGGGATGGGAAAGAAAGACTAAAAAACATTGGTTTTTTGGGGGGCTGAGCGGCCTGGCGAGGCACCAATTCGGCAAGTGGGAGGAAGTGGGGGGGCTGCTCGTCCCCCCAAAAAACCATTGTTTTTTAGTCTTTCTTTCCCAGCCCCCCCCCCCCCAGCTAGAACCACATCCCACACCCACCTCTCCCGCGGAGACGAACCCAGTGAACCACCCCGGCCAGAAAAAAGTACACTAGCATCGCACCCATCAGGCGTTGCCGGCTCCACGTACACCCCGCACACCCTGGCCTCCCTCTTCCCACATAGGAATTGACCACTCCTCCTCAGGGATACTAGACACACCAGGTCACACCCAGCTGCTCGTTTCAGTGGCAACCCGCACTAGAGGAAGTTGTACCCAGCCGCACACACCATATCACCCCGTACGACGGACCTTTGCACCACCCAGCCCTGGGTACCTCTCCCCTTCCGGTCACAAACAGCCCTGCTAGGCTGTCTCCCTTAACCTTGATTTATCCTCAAGGGTATCCTCCGGCCAACCTTACCCCACAGGTACCCTCCGACGACCTCTCGCCTCAATCGCGAACGCGCCTCTTCTATCCCGGTAGGCCGCCCAGAAGATCATCGCTCAAACCGGGCTGAAACCTACCGAAGTGGCCTATGTTGTCTCCTTTGTTAGGATCTACCACACATTCCAAGTATGGGAAGTCTTATCACATTCCATAATCCCGATGTAACTATCTGTACAGCACAGGTATTCCCCAAAATAGGTCCAGGTTGGTTGTCCCAGCTGGGGACTGGATTGAGCCGACCCGATCAGCCACTAATGCCTCTGCATGAGGTTGGAACAGCCCAGATTGGGCCTACATAGGTTACCCTAAACCTCGCAATCCCTTCCCAGGGTTTATGGGGCTCAAGTATTTTTTATTTTAATAATAGTTAATTAAATTCATTAGTTTTATTTTGATTCCGAATCAAATTAATTAAATATTATCTTTGGTTAATAATTATTGAGGCATAATAAATTTAATTTGGAGTTAAATTAAATTAATTAAATTAATTATTTTTTAGTTTTAAAATTAAATTAATTAATCAGGACCAAATGATGAAATTTGTTTAATTAAAATTATAGTGAAATTTTAATTCAATAAATAATTCCCTCAGCATTTATTTTAATTAAAGTTTACATTTATTCTACATTTAGTTTACATGCACGAGTTTAATTCGTATATTGATCAGGAGCTTGAGATAGTACAATGTTTTTTTGGTGAAATTTTATATAATTATTTATTCATTTATTTCATGTCAGTATGTAATAATTAGTTTAATTTAATAAAAGGTGATATGTGTGTCATCTCAAGTGGTGTTATATGTATAATTTCATGCGCGCCGATTCTTAGAGATGTATATTTATACCCCCAGACCCCTTCGTTTGCATGCGGGTGCTGTTGTGTAATGACGAGACAAGGTGTGACATACATCGAACCATGTGATGGCGATGCACCAGACATTAGTTGGATGCATTCGATGAGTAGACCATTATATTCAATTTTCAAGCCTCACAACTAAAGGTATTGTCCCTAGGATCCTTTTTGGTCCGTTATTCACTCAATGGATCGACCATTAGAATCAGCTCATGATCAGGTGTTTATTTTGTTTTTCATGGTTTATTATTTTGTGCATATTCAGTTTATTGTGTGATCATATAGTATAATAATAAACAAGCATTCAAGATAAAATGAACATGTGATGCAATGAAATTTCTTTTTCTTGCATGGTCAGTTGTGAGTGCGATCACATAGTACATGCTTATCAAAATATATAATGATTTCTTTCATCACATTAAAAACAATAAAACCCTTAAAGACAAATTAATTCATAACATCCTTCCATCAGTCAAATTTGGAAAAAAAACTGGATGTTTGAGGCGTCGGTCATGCTATAGTTGAGGGTGACTCTTACTACCGAGGAGTCCTTATATGAATGATGGGTTGAATTAATTAAAATTTCTGCAAATAAATGGTCATAGATAACTTATTGTAATTTTATATGTAAGCATTGGGTCAATCAAGTTCTAATTTTAAGAAGCTTAGACTTCACTCAACATATCGTGGATTTGCAAGTTAAACTGCCCGGCCAGGAAACATCCCACCAAGAACCCTCTAAGTAGTGGTGTAGACATAACTTGTAGACTTTGAAGAGTTGTTCTGATATCCTTGCCACTAGAATACTCAAGCGATAGAGTATTCAGATTCTAGCATATACGATTCGTGGAATCCGATAAAATAGTGGGAGACATTAAATGATTTAATTAATTAATCAAAATGTCTAAACTGGTATCCACATAAAAATCACTTATCTTCAAAAATTAATTTTTTGTAGAAAAAATAAAATTTATACCACAAGTTTAAAACAGTGATATTATGATGGAAAAAGTAAATGTCGTCATTGACATGAATATCCATGAATAATACAGGTCCGTGTGCATAGTACTATGATATAGGAAACTCAAGGTGCCTATGTGCCCAACACTGATAAACTACCTCAAGAAGCGAGTGTGAAACTTCTTACAAGAGACTAATGTACAAATAATTTTATGGATATATCATTATGCATCCATCAATGCCCAGTGTCAGTTGCGATCGCTACACCAGGTCATAAATGATATAACCTAAAACCTCATCTCCAAGATGTTTGCAAGTAGGAAGAAAATAAATGATATAAATAAGGAAAATTTTACACCGGCATGTTTAAATTGAATGATTGATCATGATCTTTAAATGGATCCCTTTCTCATATCATTTTCACCCCATTAAACAAGTTTCCTTTTAAGTTACAAAATGAACAAGAATTGAGTAAACGCTTCATTGCCTATCCAGGTAAGGTTCTCTAAGATAATAATAATATCAAAGATAATTACATCATTAATTATTATAGTGAATAAATGGTAACACAATGAAAAAAGGCCAAAAGGAAAGTAATTCCAATGTCACATTGCAATGTCCTTCAATTAATGAGGTATTAACAAAGGTTATTTGTATTGTATTTTATAAAATAATATGATGGATGTTTAAAATAAATAAATGGATTTAAAAGAGAAAGATTCCGCTTCTACATCAAGAATATTCATCAATATAATTTTTCCTTTTACTAATTGTGTATTTAATACTATATTATTTTTACATGTGTGTATGTAAATACAATAACCAAGTAAGTATAGAAAAATTACTAGAAGTTAGGTGTATTCATCATGTGGCTGCGAAAGGGTGATACCTAGGTTAGTGGTGAGAAGTACAAGACTTCTTAATTTCCATGTGAACTATTTTTATAGAAATATTATTGAGTATAATCACAAATGTTAATCTCATGTTTCCTTGGATAAAAGGAGACATTCTTTCATGTATAGGAATGACTATTGTTTTTGGTAAACTCGAACACTAGTTTAGAAATACATGAATCATATGCATTTAGTGATGAATATAAATGTAGTAATTATACCATGTTGTGACATGTTAATTATTTTTCAAGTAATACTAAAAGTGGGCATCATGAATATACCAAGTATGGTATTTAGGCTCGACACAACTAAATACTTTTGGTATTATCGACATCTTTATTTTGGAAAAAGGAGCCTTTAGAAATAAAGGTATGTCACAAAGCTTTGGGATAAAGTTCAACAAGTAATAATGAACTATTACAAGTATAAGATAGAGTTATATATAGTTCATAAGATTCCTTTATGTAATTAAGGAATATTAAAGTGAAATATATTCATGGTCAAGAGATATAAGTTGCATTGGGTTGGGATACTGAAGAATATCTCGACCATGCATTCATCAATCATTATAATGTTTCATGGAGTAATTCTTAAATGCACATTACCTTTCAAAATCACGACATTGATGTTAATGAGGAGGATTGATGATGAAGTCTTACATATCAATATTGATCAACAAACATGTATTGTGGAACAATTCCTAAACTCATATGTTATACATAAAAAATTTTAATGTTAGTAATATCAAGGTTGCATCTACTAGAAACATCCATTATATTTCATGAAATGCTTTGAAAATAATGATGATATCCCCCAAAAATATGCCAAATATAATGAAAGATATATATCATATGATTCATAGTATGATGTAAATCTATTATGTCATAAGGACATGTATTTGGATGCAAATATTGTGTCCGGATACAAACAAACTTTCAAAAAGATAAACACATTGTGCATATAAGGTTCTTATCCTAACGATTTCTTAGGATATGATGTAAACCCATAAGATATAAAAGTTATAGTCAAGTGATAGACTACATTATATAAGAGGGTTCACATCTCTATTAGAGATAGTGGGATCTATATTGACTTTTTTTTATTCAATGCTCTAGACGCACAAATAGTTGGCATAGGAACTAGTTCTACAAGCGCATGTGAAACATAGTATGTTCTAGAGACACATACTGTGTAAGAAGAATAAAACCATTGTGATTGTATTATATTCACCTTGGTCGGTGATCAACTATTCAATGTGAATAAAATTTTATACAATAAAGCAATGAATGGAAATTATCTAAAATTGATTAGACCAAGTAAAATTAAATTAATGGATTCCATGTATCAAAGTGCAAAGGGGATTATTTTTTTGAATATCGCGGTTGGTATTCAAGTGAGTTTATATATGGATGGTAAAAGCGTAGTACCAATAAGGTTCAATTTTCTTCACTAGGTCTTTATGCCTAAATCCATTAGATTTTTACCTATAATAGCTAATATTTATGATCAAATTATTTAGCATTGGATGTCATGAACACCAATCATAGATGGTGTCTATATGACGCAAACAGAAAGGGATGGTCACGTCAAATAATACTAATAAAGGTTGCAAGTTATTGAAATTTGGTTTAGGATTAAACTAAGAAACATTAACATAGAATATACATTTTCAACAAAAAAAATTCATGTGTATACCAGAGGATAGCAGGAGAAAAAATATTTTCTAAGGAGAAATATGTGCGGCAACATATGGAAAACATACATTTGTATCACAGTTAGTTAAGACCAAGATGAAATTTATTCTCTGATGATTGACTTAAAGTAGAAACCTATGTTCTAGGGAACAAGATATACTAAGGTACATCTATACGTTTCTTGGTCCTAGTTAATCATACATATAGTGACATTGCATTAAAAAATACAAGTTGGAACAATTCAAGAGATGCTTTTTTTCTAGTGTCACATGGCATAATCTCTCCATGTTGACTTGTCCATGACATGGGAAGTGATAAACGTGGTGATTTGAAGTCCATATTCTTATGAAATGTATTAATCATGTATGCCATAATATGTAAAAAAATGATATTTTCAATACATACTTTATAGTAGGAAAATATTAGTTATATCCAGAAGCACTAAAAGGGATGTAGTTAGAACTATCTAATTGTACTTTTGCAAGTACAAAAGATATGTACCTAGTAGGTGGAGAATAAAGGGTACTAGTTTTCAGGGGACAGAAACTAGTCTTCCATAGATCAATGTGATCTAGTATTGTAGTTAGGATAAAGATAATGAGCTATTTAATCTCATATAATCCTGTGTTAGACCCACCTGAAAATATTGAGTATGTTTCACCTTGTGAGGTAGCTAATAAGAAGTTATCAAATGCAATGAAAGTATATTTTAATGAAAATTATGATCTTCTTACTAGCCAAGATGTCAAGCTATGACCGTAGTCAAAGGGGATATACTTGGGACACCATCTCTTGATAAATTTTACTCAAGGAGATGAGGTCACAATAGCAGAATTTTTATGTGGTGGAACCATGGCAGACCTAGTAGCTTAAGTCGTTAATTAGTAGAAACATGATGTTTCATCATGTGAGTAGCTAACATGTTTGGTTAGCAAGTTGGATCAAGTGAATGTGGGAGTGTTGAAATAGTGGGTTCCCTAGACCCAACTATTTTGTTCGTGTGATTAATATATCATGTGTATAGTTAGATATACATGATGTCATCTTACCATTATTGGGTAGAATTTTCTGCATCCACTATTGAAATGGTGATGTCCATAGAATAATTGTTGTTTCGGGAGTTTATAATAGTTTTGAGGCTATAATGAGAACCTCAAGATACAATGACATTAATCTTAAATATATGTTCTATGGTCTACATGCATCTTAATTATTTGAAATAGTATATGTTTGACAATCATGTGATAGGGGATCATAAGCATTGATACTTATTCTCATGAAGTTCGCACTTGTTGATCTCAAGTAGTGAGATATTTAGAACTGACCCTCCAATAAGAACACCACATGTTTAAGGTGTCATTTTATGTTACTATCTATGATCATGTGTAATGGTCTCCTAACATGATATAAATACCAATGTATTTTATTTGATCACCTACTTTGATGCAATAAGAAAACCATGGAAATAAAGTCGTGGAGAGGTAGTTTTTGTTGGGTGTATCATTGGTGCCATGACATTTTTTGAATGTTCAGGAAAGGATTTGTCGCTTCTGGGTTATGGAAGTAATATATCTCAGGAAATGTTGATATGGATGGATGTACCTTTATAAGACCATTTCCATGACAGTTGAGGGTAAATCTATCCAGTTACATCAACAAATAATAAAACAGAAAAAGGGTGATGACATGAGTGTGTGTCCTGATTTATGAGATATTACAGTCAAAGAGATTATATTACACAGTATGTGTTAATAGGTTTTTTGTTGCTGTTGTGACAATCCTTATCACTTCAGGGGCCATGATGGGTTGTTAGATCCCACTCTAGGTCTGTGAATACCGTTTACTTCTATTGAGATAAGGGCCTAGAGGGTCACACATAGCAGCGTATTTTAGAATCTTCCCTATTCAGTTGAATAGAAGTTTTGTACATGGTGGTCCCCACCATTGGGTTCTGGAATTTTTCTAAGGAAAAATGATCACCAATGAAATAAATAAATTCATATTATTCGAGTTTAGAATTATGAGAATTGAATTTATTTATTAAATTTATTTACAAGTTGTAAGTAAATAGATGAAAAATATTAATTGATGAATATTAAATTATTCAAGGTTCTATTAATATTTATGGGAATGATGATTCAAGTTTTGTACTCAATTAATATCACACAATATATTTTAATATATTGTAGGTAAATGATAATAATATTTTTGACTCAGTTTAGTAGTCATAAAATTTCATTGATAGAGCGTTATGTATTCGGGTACGGTGAGGCTATACCTGGTATTTCAATTAAGCGCTATAAATAGAAGTGGAGGGTCTTTTTCTAAGCACTATTCATTGCACTTCTCTCTCTTCTACTCTATCCCATGATCTAGAGAGAGGCTCTAGATCCACAGAGCATGGATCAAGCACTCTCTCATGTATCGCTAATGAAGCGATGTGGTGATCATTGGAGCGTTGAAGGAATCATCGTAATTCCACTCATGCACCTGGATTATGAAGAACGGTGCTCCCTAAGATTTCTTAAAGAATATTTGGATGATATATATGAGTTTAATGTCAAATTCTTTGAGAAGAGATTGCCAACTATGAGAAGATGTTGTGCGTGGCTTCTGAATTAAACCATGTTTTTTTACAATTTTTTTTTGTTCCTGAAACTCTTCACATGTGGTCCTCTGCTAAACCGAGGTCCTGTTCACCGATGTCGACAAGTTTACATAGATATTGTTTGGAAAAATTTTAAAATACCACTATGCACTCGTTTCCAAAAAAGTCATCCTCGTTCTTCTCCCCTAGGTGAAACTTCCACCACTAACGTGTAGCTCCCCGCATCTAGCCTATTGCTAATAAAACCAATACTCCATCAAAGCCAGTATCAAACTGAAGGGGATCTAAAGATCCTCAATACAGATCTTGGTCTCCATTTCTAAAACACTTAGCTTAGACATTCCTAAGTCCTATTTCTAGAAATCACGTAATTTTTTTTTCCACCGGTCATCCTCCTCCACTAGATCAACCCTCTTCTAAAAAATCAGATCGGCCTGCTAAGCCTCAACATCCCAAGACACACACAGACAATGATTGGGTGAAATAGCTTAAAAAGTAAACATGGAATTCCTAAGCCTATTTAGTATGGAATTTTTATTTAATGTTCATTTTAACCCATTTAAATCATTTCGTTATCCATTTAAAACTCACCAAAACAACCAAAATCAATGAAAAACATGAGTCATTATGATTCTTGTACCTTTCCTAGGGCATCTACCCTGAAAATGGTGTATCCTCACATTTTCATTCAGTAGTCTCACGGTCCTTACATCAGATCATGGGGGCCCTAAAATCCTTTTTCCTAGCTGGGATGCCCTACCCTATGTCACACACCAATATCAGCTGGCATTGTTGCCCTTCCAACCCATATGATCCTCATTGCGCCTAACTCCAAAATTCATCCTATATCTAAACAAATTCCCTATGATACCATTCTATCATGACCCCCTCCCTCCAAAGATTATCCTCCTGATCTAGTAATGAAGGAAGAGGTATAATGACCCCCCGCATACCACCTATATTAGGCCCTAGGTGGCTAATAGCACCATGTGTACAAAGCTCTCAAAATATTGAAGGCGTTATCCATTATAAGAAAAAAAAATTGTGAGATAAGATGGTCCATCCCAAAATAACATGAAGGAATGTATATATATATAAGGAAACCAAAACATCGCCAATAAATGTTCAAATTAAACTTATAGAAATACTATAAAACTCTAGAGTAGGTACCCAAAATAATGCTACGTAGAGGCATTGGAAACTATCCCAATGTATGAGCTAGTAAAGTATAGCATGGTCAACGTAATTCTTTTGGTAACCGGAAAACATTTTTATATATGTAGGGTGACCATACAAGTATACTTAGTATGAAAAAATAATGTCTATCATGCATACGTGAGAGTAGTATACTAATTATCCCATGAGAATCTAGTAGAAAAAACATTACCTAATATGATATACTAACCAACCCCACCTCACCAAGGCACTTTTACCAAATAATAAAAATCAAGTAATGTAATATAGTAAGAACCGTGATGATAGGGTACCCATCACCACATTCCTAGAGATTACCCGCTCTCACACTGTAATTGAAAACTTCATGGAACTTGTAGCTCTTCCAAATGTATCATGTTACACCCCCCCCCACACACATGGGCCACACAACTAGTCATGTCACCTGGGAAAACGAAACTCAACACATCCCTCCCACACAAACTTAGGCCTCACAACCACATCCTCCTTGCAGACACCTAGGCGACATACCACATCACATCCGACCCATAGACTCTAGGGCCTCAAAATAAACCTCATTCTTAAGACACTTGGGAAATCACAACACATATCATCCTAAAGACATATAAGAAAACAAAACTCACCCACACACACCCGAGACTCAAAACCACTACCTGCACAAAGAATCATGGGATATAATCATCTAGAAGAAGGATCAGGGAATGTAGGTGCCTAGCCATCCATCCTCCCACTAGGGTATTTGGTAAATACACCCTCCCCCATGAAAATGGGGGTATTCGTCACATAGATCTCAACTTGGTTGGGTTGTATATAGAAAACACAAGTAAATACAATTATATTCATATAGGTATCAAACACTCATCCCAACATATTGGTGTTTGAAAAAGAAACCACTCCATAAATCTTCCAACATTGCTGCCACCTCTGTAATATTTTATCAACATTAAAGAGACTCACTTACTACGAGGGTAAATAAATTCTACTTCACAACAAGGAACAAACCCAATTCATACTCCCATCCAACTCAATTAACCAATTCTAATTCTTCAATAACTATTCACTTATTCATTCCAACACTATCTGGGAAACTATCAAGTATAGAACACAGGAAGGCACACACATGATCAAGCTCCTTGGTAAATTAACCCACATCATATTTCTACCCCTTTTAACACTTTTAACACACATCGATCTCAAGACATGAGGTGACTCTTTCTGGATGCAACTCATGGAGAAAATTCTGGAGAATTACTAATACCAACCACTAAGATCATAATTATTCAAATTCATTCCACCCAATCCATACTTTAAAAAAGGAAAAACCCCAACTCATAGCCACACCCCACAACCCCTTTCATCAAAACCATGGCATACCCAACACATCCAACAACACAACATAGTACAACCCAATCATAGCCCTACTGCAAAACACTCTCCCTTAATTCCAAAATAAAAAAAATCTCTCAACATCAGATTCCAATACTCTTTCTGAACCACCCACAACACATAACAGTGCTCACAGCCACACCACCACACCAACCAAAAAAACCATATCCATATTTAAAAGTTATATGTTCTTTAATTCCACTTATTAACATTTATAGTTATCATAGAAAACAATTTGATCCTTGGGAATAAATTTATTAACTGTGTATGTGTTCTTAAAAATTCTCATATATAATTGTATACATTCGTTCAGTAGAAGTTTGACATCAAGCATTCACATGCCATCCTAGGTGTGCACATAAATATCACCAATGACCTTGATTTTTAGTAGGAATATATCCCATAAAGATCATAATATCAATATTTTAAAAGGAAAAACATGAGTAACTCTACCCCATCCCCGGATGACACCCAATTAAATGGTATGAAAAGGATTCCATTCCTCAATGAACATATGACTAGATACTCCTTATTGAGGAAAATAGGGTTGTTTAAATCCTCATAGAGAACCTTTAGTGAAAACACAATCCAAGGGCTATATCAGAACATATGAATCCCCGGTGAAGAAAGGTTAGGGATGCCCCAATAAAAAAATAAGTGAAAAAAAGGAAGAGAGGATCTCAAATTTAGAACGGCCAAATACTAAATCAATGGGGGAAACTATTATTAAAATATATTAATGGAAGATCATGACCCAGACCACATGGCCATGAAGTCAAAAGAATATTCAGGTTTTTACAAGATAGATACATTTTTAAATGGATCTAAAAACAATTAAATATGGTATTAAACTCATTTCATGTCAAATAAAACATTAAGTGGTGGAACTAGAAAAAAATGTAGAATTATTGAATTTTAACAAAATATAGAAAATAATTCATCAATGGATGAGTCACTATTAGGTGAGCTACTAGTGGATGAGTCACCATTGGGGGAATCGCCATTAGAAGAATCACTGGTGCATGATTCACCATTGGGTGACTCGCCATTATAAGATTCATCAGTGGATAAGTCATCATTGGGTAACACGCCATTGGATGAGTCACTGTTTGATGAGTCACCATTGGGTGACTCACTATTGGACAAGCCACTATCGTATAACCCGCCATTGGTGACCTATAGTTGTGACATACTATTAGTGAGTCACCATTGTGATTCACTGGTGTGTGTCACCATTATGACTCACTGGTCCTGACTCACCATCATGACTCACTATTAGACGATCTACCATTGGAAAAATGATGTTTGGAAAACTCTTGAAATGAGTCACCCTAACCTCCCAAAATACCTCAAACACTGAATTTTCACAATGTAACGGACCTGAGAGGTTCAAGAAATTATAGAATAAGAATATAAAATTGTTAATATGTTCATTTATAATAAATATTTCTATGTAAAAATCATGAACCATGTAATATTATACATAAAATGTTATAAATATAATCACCATGCATATTTTTCAATTACGTTTCTGAATAATAAAGGAGAAAATTAAAAATTAAAAATATTAAAATAATGTGGGAATGGGGTGGAGAAACAATTCTACAGAAATTTTCGATGTGCATATAAACATTATTATAAGAACAAAAAGAATAATTTTGATGAAAAAATAATAGTAAAATAATCCTATCATGGGTGGAAATTTTGATTCATTGACAGAAAAATATTTTAAATTATTATAGATGAGGTTTATAAAACAATTTATTCGTCCAATAACAATGAAGATATTTCAAAAACAAAAAATTCTAATTACATTCTCTATTATTAAAATGAGAAATTTAATCAAAAAAATATCAAAATAATGAGAGGAAAAATATTTTAAATAAAAATAAGATTATCATAGATTAAAATTTTGACTACGTTAAATGGAAGACCACTCTTAAATAAAAATATAAATATTTCGTGTTGAAGGTTATAGAATTTTTGATCTTGAAAAATTACCATGGATAAAAAAAACTCTTTAAAGGATGAATAATTATAAGTTATCAAATAACAATTTCTTCATGGAGAGTTATAACTATTAATTATCAATAAGTTCTTCAAAAAAATATAATGATCTCATGAGATATTTATCAAGATATTCTAAATAAATTCAAAAAAAATATACATTTAAAAGATATTTTTAAAAAATGTTCGCACTATAAATAATGGTTTAAATATAAATGAACCACGAAAATTTGAGAAAAAAATATCTTCAAGAATACCTAAGAAAACATGACATCCCAATGGCACATATATTCTAGATCAAACATGATGTGAAACATGAATAGTTCCTTTTATTTAAAATATTAGTTAAAAATTTAATGATATCACCTTAGTTATTCAATGAAATTCATATTTTATGGTTATTTTTTATTTTTCGGTCTATTTAAACAAAATATTTATATCGGTGGTATAAAAAGTCTTTCCACTTTAGAATTCAATAAACTAGGGAAAGAATACCCATTGAGATGGAAGAATATTCTAGAAGGAAGGTTTTTGATAAGTTCACTAGTTGGATGTTCAGGAAAAATATATATATATATTATTGAATTGATCATATATGTATAAGGTGCATTCAAAATGGCCATAAAGTAGTGAAATTCATGAAAAACATAAATGGTCACTTATCTCTTATTTATAATTCCAAATTATTTCAAGTAATAGTAATTGAATGTCATGTTTTGAAGAATATTCTTCTAAATTGTGCGTGAAAAAATGGGATAAATACTTGATAGTTGGTGGTCTTCTATGATGACTGATCGTTCTAAAATTATGAAGTCCAATTAGAAAATATAAATAGGTGATGTAACATATTCCAATGAATGTTCCCTGACAATCATATGTAATGGAACAAATCTAGTTGAGAATAATAATTTTATTTCTAAAAATGATCTTTATGCTGAATGGAAAAATATATGTTGACCGTTATCCAACAATGTGATAATGATCACGAGGTATACATTATGAAAAAAATAAGCATAAAAAAATCACATGTAATGGATAAATTATTTCTCAAAAAAGTATAAATAATGTAAATTTTTTCGTTATTATAGATTTATTCAATATTTGGTTCATGAGTAATAATTATGAGAAGATTTTATGAAATTGAACACTATATAATAATTTATAAAAAAATAATGAGATATATTTTCAAGAATGGAGTGTTATGAGATTTACAAAAGCTAAAATTAGATCAATATTATTAGATGTGTAACTATCTATATGGGATGGTTATCTCGGAAAACTCAAAATAATATGGATTTTACTTCCATAAGACTATTTTAATTAGTCCAAATTGTTCATTATTAGACTATAGGAAAGATATCTACCTGATGAGACATTTTCTTCATTAATTTCTTATATAAAATTAATTTTTTGACCTATTTTATTTTATTCATGTTCATGTATGATGATGGTTGAATGTTACAAATGTGTATAAGGATAGATGTAAAAGATAAAAGTTTTTATTTCATATATATGAGACATATCAATGGGAATTATTAGAAATTTTTCTTGTTTTAGTGTTTTCTAAGAAACAATATAATCATGTATTCATATAGTGTGCCTTATACAAAAAAAATCATGATTATTTTGATGAGTAGAAAAATAAGGGGAACTGCAAAAATGGTAAGAATAATTCTTGTGGAGAATAATGTTTCCAAATATGACTTTAGAGAATCAATTTTCACAGCAGTTCAAATTAAAAATATATATATTGAGACATGATAAACATGATATACGATATGAAATGTGGTTCCAATATAATCTTATAATAAAATATTTCAATGTATTTATATTTTCATGTTATATTAAAATATAACTATGATATTAGGGAATGTTTGAAAAATGATTCATGATGATATCATATAGGGTAAAATAAAATAAAAATTTAAACATATTTGGGAAACTTTTATTGTATAAAATTCTAGAGAGTTTAGGTTATAATATTAATGAAAATATGTCATTTTCATTCCCTACACAATCATCTTTTGAGTTTCCCATACAAGAAATATGAATTATCTCTAGATTTTTTTTTGGAAAAAGTTGTTAAAATCATATCATAAATAGTTAATTCTAATTTAATTTTTTGTGTAATGAATTATAAGGTTATGGGGTTAATAAAAATTAGTTTCCTGTGTTAAAGAGATATTCAGAAACAAAAAATATCAATTAAAATCAGAATACAGCTATTCAGACCTAGAGGAAGTAAAGTGATTAGATAAAATAGATCTTGTATCAATAGTGCACCTAGGATGATGGATTTGGCTATCTAATATAATCAATGTGTGAAATACATGATTGAATAACATAATAAAATTTGGAATAACTTCACATTTGAACATATCCCTATACCAAAATCTAAAAATTTGATAGGTACAAAACGATTTTTAAGGAACAAAATAAATTAGGTAGGTGAAGTAATATAAAGTATTTATTTTTTTAACCAAAGGATATTCCAAAATAGAAATCATATAATTTGGATGTAATCTTTTTTTATTTTCTAGGCATGTTCAATATGAATTTTCATTGATGTGGAAGCTCATTATAATTATCGATTGTATGAAATATATATAAAATATTATTTTTTGAATGGTTGATAGGAATAAAAATTCTTCATTAGACAACTAAAAGTTCTCAATATTAAAAATATATAGAGAATGGGTATCAGATTGAAGAAAAAATTGTATGTAGTGAAACAATATCCTAGGGAATTTTAATCTATAAATACTGATTTTTTTGGAATATATTGGTCATCTAAAGGAAATACTAATTGAAATATTTCTATGAAAAATGATTCACAGAAAAAATATTTTCATTATATAGGTGGAAAATATAATTATTTCTTGTAAAAATAGATTCTTCTATAGGGATTTCATTGTTAAGAATCAAAAGTATCTTGGGAATCCAATATTGGTGGAACAAAACAATTTTATGGTCAAATTAATTGAGTATAACTAATAATATATCATTATATCATAATAAAGTGTCGGTATTAAATTATTTCAAATATTTTTAATAGATTATTTAAAATTAGTATCTGTGCATATATTAGTGGGAACAATGTTGAGTAAATATTAGAAGGGAAACATGGATGATCATAAGGAATTAAAATGTATGATTAAAAGCCTATTGTATCTCACATAATCTGTAGGAGACATTTTGTTATGCAATTATATATTTGGAATGGTATTAAAGTTATATGAATGAGTAACAGAATTGTGCAATTAAAATAGTTATAAGATTCAAAAAATCCATTTTTAAGTATTTATTTCTCTATATTTTATGTGATGATCTATAAATTCTTGGTCCAACTGATGTTCATTGTTATAGTGACATTATTTTTCAATGATCCAAATTAATTGGTGTGATCATTGTTGGTGATGGAAATGTTAGTTGGTAAATATATAAGTATAATTTATTGACCCTGAGTATAGAAGAATCAGAGTGCATGGAATTTTCGAATCAAATGATTTATTTTTAATTGACATAATTTTAGATAAATAAAATTTATTAGATGGTTCTAATAGACTGTATAAGTTTATTTTTTCGTACCGAAGAGCTATTTTTCTTTTATAAATTATTACTTTAAACCCTTAGTATAAAAATATTGACATTAAAAATAATTTAATCAAGGATATTGTGATTCAACTGATATGAAAATTTTAAATATTGAATCAAAATAATATATTGTAGAAATTTATTAAAATGATATTCAATGTGGGAGGTTTTTTGAGTTAAATCTAATAATTAATGTGAAACCTTAAACACACACTTGGTATTTTTTTTCTTGGATATTTATCACAACCCTTTGGGTAATATTTACAATATGTGAGAAAATGTATTTAATTTTGATAGTGTTAGTTTCATATGAATTGTAGTTTGAGTCACTAGACCAAAACAATTGTATCAAGGGATAGAAATATATCAATAACACTTAAATATACTATAGTGTCATGCTTGGTTAAACCTTAATGATATTTTTTATGATATGAATATTTTTTTGTTGAGGCATGGTATGTTATGGGGTTTTAGATAATTTTACTCCAATTAATGGGATATATTGAAGAACCCCTTGTATTTATGGCTCCATTTGAGAAAACATGAGGATCCCATGTATCATAGGGAGTTTGGGTTATTATATTTGTTGAAAACCATCATTTAAGGTTATCAAAAATTATATTAGTTCTTGATCTAACTTTTATGGATATAAATCATCAATGGTAATTATGGGATATTTATTCCCAATGAAATATGAAATTTGATGTTGGAGAAATGTTATTATAGTAAACTTATCAATTAAAAAATGTTATCATAGTTAAAATTATGGGATATTTATTCCCATGTAATATTTTCTCCTTCAATATTATGAATCAATTAGGGACAATATCTTATCACTTCGTGATTTCACTAATCCACTCTCATCTCTATGATGTATTCCATGTATCTATCATGAGTATATACATATATAATCCTTCACATATAATAATAAAGAGGTTTAAAAACTATATAATGACCATTTAATTAATAAAAAATAGTTGAAATCATGGATCATGTATAAAATTAACTATATAACATGACTCAAAATATTTTTAGTGTTTTTTAGTGGAATTAGGCATTAGAAGATTCTACATGGGAACATGAGGATGTGGTGAAACATATTTTTCCTATTGTTTCATTATCTAATTTATGTAAATGGGAAAGAGATATTAATTTGAAAGGATATAATTTAATAACTCAATAATTTATATACATTTTAAATGATATAATGTTTATGTATTTGATAGGTTTCTTCATATGAAACATCATGTCTAAATGAACTATGATATAATATAGCTTTATGACTTATCTATCAGATATTCATGGAACAATTGATTTAAAAACATTATGAAAACTAATTATAATGTCTTCATAACTAAAATTTATTTATAAAATCATAATAAATTAATAATAAATTTAATTTAATTCATTTTAAGCTTCAATAATATGTTTTCTTCAAAAATGGGTTTTATTTTAATTTATGTGTATATATTAAAAAAACGTTTTCAGACTATATACTTTTATTAATAAAAAATATATATAATTTTTACTTAATAATATCAAAATTATATTAATTTGAATCATTGATATTTTTCTCAAATGGTTAATATTTCAGTGAATAGTAATAATATGAATTTTATAGATAACCCTATTTACCATTCAGGAATTTATAAAATAATATTTTTATTGAATTTATGTAAAAATTTAATTATTTATTTTTGATAAAACATAATCCAATCAATATCATTCGGATAAACATTATGCATAATTTTAGTTAAAAGAAATTCATATACTTAAAAATGTTATTTTCTAAAAAACTATTTTTCGATTGGTTTTTCAAATTCATTTTAAAATATATTTATTCTACATTTAAAATTTTAATTTGAAAAAATAGATTCCATATTTGATCTCATATTTTTAAAATTTTTTAATGATGACACACTTATTTTTGTATAAAATTACTAGTAAAAATAATAAAATGTTACTTTAGCATGGTTAAGGATAATACAAAATTACTTCGGGATAAAATAATAGATAAATGTGAGAGTTCCATATAATCCACTAAAACTAATATTGGATGAAAATATTTTAGAACTATATTATATAATCTTGAATAGTAGTCATTTTTATTATTTATGACTATCGTGAACATGATCTGGTCAGCCCAACCCCTCACACGAACTGGTTCGAAATAATACATCAAGCACAGCTCCTCATGCCTCATCCACTACCATTCATGAGGGTCTAAAATGATACAATTAAGAGACTATGATACTTGAAAAGATTGATGTAATGGGATAATGAAACATCCCACAATGTCTAGCCACCATGATGATTCCTACAAGTCCCACCCTCATGTATCCAGACCTAGACCTTGAAAACCAGAACTAATGATCTCATCTAGGAAGATATTTGATCTTTTTTCTAAGAATATATTCATATAACCTCAATAAAACTCACATAGAATCCGAATTCCATGGTTTTAAATTGGTGGACACCTTCACATGAGCCTCAAAACACACAACCTTACCCCCAAATGACTCTAGAACCACATCCTCCAAGGAATCCTCCCAAAAAAAATAAAATAGTACACACAAAATATGGATGGAATCTAAATGAAAATAGGATTACTCCATTTCAATATATATATATAAAGACACTCATAATTGACTACTCATAATTACAATTCTAGCTTCAATGCATAAAGTCACCCAATTTCCCTTTCTCGAAAAAACACATGTCATGTACTTCCATGTACATATCATGTACTCTAAATGTAGCACCTGGTAATATGATTCCATAGGTAAAAAAGAACAAATGGGGTATGGTTTTGTTCTACTACAAATCTATGTGCTGCTCACAAGGGGTGTCTTACTAAGTAAATAGACACATGTCAATGACTTACTACATTGAGTGTACCCAGAGTACACGTCATGTACATCACTAACTTTTCCTGCCCATATACACAACCATGTGGCTAGGTACATGTCCAAATACTACTAATTTTTTACATAATGTAGATTTAGTGTTTTTAAATTACACAAATTGTTCTTTTAAAAACATCATCTTACCTAAACATAAAGAACACATGGAAAGTGTTCATCTGCCACACAATGTGTTATTGGTATTTCTCAAATAGTATTCCCTTTGAATGACCTAAAACATACTGATTCGCCCAAAAAACACCATATAAACACTCTATGGTTAGCTAACAACAAAAAATAAAAAAAAATAAAAAAAATAATCTATTATGATTTAATGATAAAGAATTAAAAATGGCCTACCTTTCAGAAATAACTACAAAATAATCTATCTAATGTTCATGGAGTGTTTTAGAGTACACAAAATGTACATCTAAAAAAATCATCTCCCCCAAAAAGGAAGAATAAACAAAATGTGTCCATTAACCACAAAATGTGTTATCATGATTTCATTAATATTAATCCCTATGAATGCCCAAAGTTTTCCAAATTCATAGGAATCCCACCATAAAATCACTATATGGATGACCAGTATCCAAAAAATAAAAAAAACATAAAATAACTAATCTACCATTATTTAGTAGAAAAATAAAAAATTCCATCCTTTAGGAAACAAATGTTGATTCATTGATCTATATTTTATTCTACAGCACCTACATGACGATCCTATGTGACCTTGGCTCTAGTGTGGCACATGTTTCTCTTTCACATACTCTTAAACTAATCCCATATCCTGATTCAATATCTTGTAAAATGGAATCCCCTTGGGGGAATACATGACACACCTAGTGAGGAGATTATAAATAATAATAAAAGGAGAAAAAATAATAAAATAAAATTAAAAATCAAAGAAAGAGTGAGAGGAAAATTGGGACCTGCCCAGACCGAGAACCCAATTTGATTTTATGCCCTGTATATGAAAAAACCCCTATTCCAAACTCAATGGAATATTCAAAAATAATATTTAATTCCCTAAACAAATTTTATCACTGAAATAACATGCCTAATCAATGATATATAATAAATTAAATATTCATTTAAATTGGAATGCTTAATAATTCTCCCAAACTTCAATCCTTTGATGAAATCCCGATTTCAGGACAAACAGTGTGGTCATAATTATTATATGAGATATTTAGAAAAGATAAATTATCATTTTACCCTAAAAACAATCCCATAAATAAAAAATTAAAATATCCTTATGTCTCTAAACTATAATGGTGTGGTTCCTAAAAATCTCCCAACCATAATCTTTTCTCTCCCATGAGAATACGAGGTTTCTAACCAATGACTACAAATCACCCAAAACCACATCACTTCAAACACTACCATGACCATCAACTAACTGGTCTTATATCACCAAAAACACCTCCAATACAAGGGATATTCAACCACAACTCATATGATTCTCCCAACCATATTTGTATCCTTATTATCAATAATAAACCATTAAATAAACTCTAAAACCCACCATCCTTCAAATATCATAACGAATCGAAATATGTGGACAAACTAATCACACCAGAGTGTCAACATAAAACACCAACCACCATACATTCCTATCCAATGAGTAACTACAAAACCATGCTCAACAAAACCCTTAAATAAGTCCCCAAATATAAAGATATTATATGGTATACTCCCCCACCATAATACTTCTTCATGAGTGAAACAACTCCTAGTGATCTCAATGGACCAACAGATAATGCACCTGAAGAACGAGAACATTCCATCCAAGAGGGATTTCTCCAAAAAAAATCTTCACATACAACCACTATCATACTTCTAGAATAATGATCCATGAAAGAACCTCTGAAAGACTCTAACACTCAAATGATCCTTGACCTATGATATGAGGCTGAAGTTCCTAAACCCAATTACCATGATCCTCCAGAAGTCCATTCCCAATAAACTTGTTTACCATCGATGCTCCCTCTATGAAACAAAAACAAAATCTAGCCCATGACAAGAAGCACAAAAAAGACCACACCCACACGGGAATCAATCCAAACCCACAATTTTCAGACCACACCATTACCATGCTACCCATGGAACTAAAAAAAATATAATAGGGAAAGGAATCAAACCGAACCTACACTCTCAACCAGCCACAAAAACCTAAATCTAATCACAAAACCAAGTGAACTCCCAAAAATCCATGAATATATCCCAATACAACAACAACCTCGCCGCAAAACATCTCAGGGTCACCAAATCCCTGGGGGAACTTGACTTTGATCCAAACATCACATTGGAATCCATTCCATCATTGATCCAACTAACACCAATATAAGCATCTCATCCCAAATCCCAAAAAAAAAACTAGAAGTGTTTCATGCATACCTCAATGAATGGAATTAATCTCCCCCACCTGGTGTCACAAAACTAATGGATCCACATGAACTATCAGCAGAATAAAGGCACCTACACTTTTGAGTAGAATTTTACAACACATCCATAACAAAAAAACTATGTAAAAAATTTCTAATTCATAAAAAATAAACCTATATTATATATAAAAAACACGCTGATAGGAATATGCATCAGTTATTCATTAAATGATTATTGAACTAACTCCATTTCTTATTAGGATAGGGGAAAACAACTCATAAATTATAAATTCTACAAAAACAAGTTCATCAATCGATGTAAATGTTATAGAAACATAATACTATAAACCAAGAAAAAAAAATTCCATAACATTTGTACCCATGAATTACTATTATAAGAGTGTTTCATGGGGAACTTGTCTAGAACTCATCAAATAATATTAAACATTAATATATTTTCTATCTACTAACTTATAAAAATGTATGACAATGAAAAAAGAACCCACTAATACTATTTTTTTCAAAAACTAGCTTGTGTTGATTGAACATGTCACCTGACCTGGCTCACAACAGGTCCATAAGAGCATCACTTTATAATCCATAGGCTATCGACAAGGAGTGATGGAATAAAAACATACATTTAGGATATTATTCCATCATATCAAAGTGTAGTGATAGAATAAAAAACTAATAATATTCATATACATGAGCATCATATTGCACTTAAACAAATAAATTACTCAAATAACTATAAGAATTGAAATGGTACATACCGAATCATTGACTAAGCATGTTGAAACTGGTCTCCCACTAGTAAAACCAAATACATCATAGGTATAAGACAAAATAAGCACACAAGTATCTACTATGATATAAATTCAAAAAAAATACCTAGTCTCTATAATGGCTGGACTACTCCATTAAAATCCTCATACTCCACAAGAGAATATCTATAAAAACATGAAACACTTTGCCTACAATCTATCAAATTAACCATGATAAAAATAAAATCTGATATATTTTATACATGTACATAGTGGTGTAGGTTCATGGTGTTATATTTGGATCTCAGTATCCCACCCAAAATGAAGGTCATCACATCTTCTATCATAACATGTGGATGAAACATGAATCATGTGGAGTCAATATGAATGTATATACCAAAATAACTGATAAATAATATGAAAAATAAATTAAAATGGAATGAAAAATGAAATAGAAATCCAAATGTTCTAGACTACCCCATTCAGGTAAAAGTAGCATCACTCTGGCCCCATCCGCAATAATTAAATAATAGGTTCTACACAAATACAGCACTAATAGCATCTGTATGATCAAGAAATAACTCAAAAGTACAATGAAAATAGATGAACACATTCTTGAAACTTGTATCTCATCCTATGTGTCAAAGTACTAAATCACATCTAGAATGAACTATGAATCCAAGGATATAATCGTATTTAGTGCTAGGGACTACCTATAGACCATGGGGTGTACTACCATTACCAAATGTCTTGAAGTACATGATTAGTGAAAAAACCTACTAGGGGATCACCAAGTTACAAAATAAGGAACCAAACCTGTAAACCTATACCTGATAGTGTCTTAGCCTACATAGTCTACTAAACCTAGATATGAAATCCATGCAATGTTGTTTTCTATAACAACCCAACTCTTAATTTCACACTAATACATGATTTATTAGATAATATTACAACTAATTAAACATAGAAGAACAATAATTATTGTGTATTTTGGAATTAAGACCATTTTATTAAAAAATTAAACAATGAATACATCATATTGATTTAAAACCTCCATATCATGTTCATATTATTCCTTCTCACTTACAACGTCATGGTTACTATGGGAACATACATAAGAAATGGATGAGATATAAATCCCAATAAGGGTATGATCATGGAATAACATGGAGAAAATAATACATTTTAAACAATAGTAATATCAATGGGAAATATGAGTGAGGTTCATAAACACGAAAAATGTGGCATGATATAAATTAATAACCTAATGAAAACATAAGAAATGTGGAAACAACTTAAAATAGTGCATCGTAAACATAAGTCATATTCTAACTACCAATACATGATGATGGAAAATTTCCCATAATAGAATCTGGTTTCCACTCTATCCCAATATTATGTAAAATGGGACTAATCATTACCAAGTATATTAGAATGTTATACAATATTAGGTGCACCTTTTACTTTCATTTCATTCTCATGACTACGTGTGCAACGTTGATCATACAACATGGATTCATTTGTAGTCATATATTATTCCTCGATCAATGGGGTTTGAATGAATACATGTATATCCTAAAATATGATGTATAATTTCATAAAGGTAAACACCATAGATAAGAATATGGTATTGTTATTCACTATAAATTTGATTGGTATGGAAAATTATAGTGAATTTTTTACACAATAAAAGTATTACATAAAAATTCATAAAATGGTTTGATGAGAGTGAAAGAGTCCATCCATCATTTTAACATCAAATAGACAGTGATGGGGATATATAAAAACATATCTAAACATTAATAATTTTAAATAAAAGTCATAATATAAGGATGAATCTTGAAAAAAGGGAGAAAGAAATGACCCTTAACTATTAGAGTGTGATCCAAAATACATGGAAGGGGATTATTGAGATCTTGGGGAACCTTGGGATGAATATACAGATGTAAGGGTAGTGTAAGGATGTTTTCCATGGATATTTAGTAAATAGAAATGGGTTCATGGGTGGCCTTATATAGGAAATGATTAAGAATTTATTTATTATTTCACAATCATAGGTTTTGGACTCAATATAAAAAAATAACCAAAACCAAAAAATAATCTAATGTTTTTTCCCATGGTTTCTTATAAGGGGAGAAGTTTTCATTATTTTATAACGCCTAGGGTATAAGGTAATAAAATAATACCCTTGATGATGTGGAAGTAATGAAAAATCTTAAATAAATGATTTTAAACCCCTAAAATATAGTAATGGTTTTGGATAATTGATAAAGGCCTTATAAAATAAACCAAATAAACATTAAATGAAATTATTTTAAAGGGAAACATATATTTATTCATGGATAACCATTACAGTATTTATTCCATCGTTTTTGGGTTGTTATATTTCATAATATAGGCATAGTATTAAAATGATATTTAATTATTAATCACAAATTTGACTATCTCATAAAATTATATAAAATTAACCATTGTATTATTTTGATGTTATTATCCCAAAAAAATATTTATTTTACCCAAATATTTTATAATTATGTTAATTTTTACTTTCAAAATAAAAATCAACATTTATTGTGAAATTCAGGTTTTTTTACAATAACAGTTATGGAACCCTTATAAAAATTATATTTGACTTCAAAAAAATTATTTTATAAATTATATTTAAGGAAAATTATTTAATAATAATATTTTAATTAAATTATTATTTATTTCAAAAAACCTTTAATTCATAAAAATAAACATCATTGTAGAAATTGAATACAATTTATGCTTTATTATATACAAATAAATATCATTTATAAAGTATTGGTAAGAAGAAAATATGGAAATTATTCTATTGAAAATAAAATATATGAATTTATATATTTTTCCTTGATAAATATTCATAATAAACTAGACATCTCAATAATGGTAAGGTGAACAATGGTAAGAATATCGTGACGTGGTACGACATACATGGTTTTGGTCATGATCTTAATGATCTTGAACCTATATCATAAATGGTTTCTCTCATGCTTAAGTTCTTTGATCTCATCCTAGGATTGGTCATGGAAAAATCCCAGTGATTCTTTCTCCTTTAGTAGCTCAGAAAAATTGTTTCCATAGGGTATGATCCTACTGGTTAAGGCCATCACTTCCTTTTTCTTTGTCAATTGGACTTGTCAAAACACTATATATATATATATATTAATCATGTAATCCTAATTTAACAACAATATTATCAAATGTAGTGATTCATAATGGTCTTTTTAATCTTACTGGATATAATGAATCCAAATAATTCATGTTTTTTCAATATAAATAATAATAAAATAAGACATTAAATTTAAATAGAGAATTTTATTTATTAATTTTTGGTTCATTACAATATTCCACACTTCAAGAATATTTACCTAGAAATTTTCATTTCCCACACTAAAAAAGATGATGGTATTTATATTTTATCACCTCCTATGGTTCCCAGATCACTTATTAAATGTTTTTGTTTCTCCACAACACTTTAAAAAGATTTATTGTCTTATTTCTTGGAAATTTTCCTTTACGATCTACGGTCTTGAATAGACGATCCTTATAGAAAAGGTCATTATCCAATAGTACCACATATAGATTTAGTACATTTTAGGGTTCTAGTATGTACTTAATCAAGAGGGATACAAGGAATACATCAAGTACTTGAGATAGGTAATGTTGGAGTGCTAGTTTATATGCTACTACTCTGGTGTGATCAATGATCTCAACTGGCATGATATATCTTGAAATAACTGTTCTCGTCTTCCCAAATATCAGGTATTCTTCCATGGATATATGTAGAGTAATACCATGTTTTCAACGTCAAAATCTTGTTCTCTTTGATGACTATTAATATCGCTATTTTGGTGACTCTGAGAATCCTCGATGAGATGTTGAATGGTCTTGAACATTTCTAGATTTTCATCAACCATTTCAGGACCCAGCTATTTGTGTTCCTCAAATTCATCCTAACATGATTGTGTGGTCTACATCTTCTTATAATGGACTACATAGGTATCCAGTTGAATGTTTGAGTGAAATTTTTTATTGTATGAGTACTTGACTAGATGAATATGTTGATCCAATCCTCATTTGAAGTCAATTGATCATGTTATAAAAATTTTCGAAAGTGTATGGATATTCCACTCAGATTTTTTCATCAGTTTGAGGGTGATAATACATGATAAATATCCACTATGTACTTAGAGCATGTTAGATACTCTTCATAACAAAGAGGTAAATCTTGTATCTCTATGAAATAAGATCGATAGTGGTGTTCTGTGCAACCTCACTACATATTTAATGTATATCATTGAAATTTGATCATGTGATAAGTCCGATCGAATTGAAATGATGTGATAAGTCTTTGTATGATGGTGAACGTCTCAACCTGACCCAAGATGGGGCTCATGCCTCAAGTACCCGAAGCATTCCACTATAGGCTCGGGGGTGGTGACAAGCGATGAAGGTATGACTAAACTTGAAGATCACTTTTCCTATGTACCTAAATTCACACACACAACCAACCCAATGAAAAAGTATATAGGTAAACGAATAAAATATGCAACACTGCAATAAAAAAACAAAACATGCATGGACCTATAGATAGTATGATGTACGGTAGTGTAAATAGAAAATAAAAGGGGACAAATACAAAACCAATAAGAAATTTTTCTCAACCTAAAAAAACTAGAAAATGGTAAATAGATAAGATATCACAACTCCTGTATCCCAAGATACAACCACCGTATGTATTCCAAGCAGCCAGTACCTCTAATCCCCTCTAATGTCATGGTCAAACTTTGTATTATCTACAAAATACATGATATGTGTTAGGATGTCCATTCTTGGGTGAGTATATACATACCTAGTAGAACTATATGAAAGGGATGAAGTGAGATAATTAAGAGATAATACTAATGAGGAAAGAAGTATATATAACCCGGTACATCAAAAGTGAGCAACTCAACCAAAAAAGAGAGTGAATGTAACCTCATCTAAACATAAGGAACTTGAAATAGTGAGACTATGAAATACTCGTTGATTATTCACTACCTATAAAGAGAGAGGAGACACATCCAACCGCAAGAAGCTAGACATAGAAAGCATGTGGTATACCCCACACATCTTGAAATTTCTATGAAGGATAGTAGAAAAACAAACATATGGGTACCAAATAAGGATATATATATATATGTGTGTGTGTGTGTGTGTGTGTGCCCAGTCAAAGAATACCAGATGAGAGATTAAGGGGATCTCCATATCGCAGCTCTTCCCATGGAGAAGAGAATCCAACAATTCTAAAGGAAGACTATCAATGATTACCAGTATCCCAATCATTTTCCTTGAACACATAGATCTAAGGAACTCAGTCACCTCACCTCGATACTATCTTCTTTCGGGGCACGAAATCACCCTCATGATTTTTGGTCGCATCACCAGGATGTATCTCATTGGGGAAATAGTTCTTCTTTCTCATGATTCTAAGAATACATCTAATCATGTCTCATCATTGTTCCACATAATCGATACCCACAATATCTAATACTCATTGGGGTAACTGTAGATCCCAACTCTACTAGAGGGTAAACACTCAAAAATAATTCATCAGGGGAACTCCACTGCCCTGACCTAGTTGAGGGTCAATGCTAAGTATTATCATCAATGGAGCTCCACTAACCATCACTACTAGAGGGTAAATTCCTAGAACATTCAGGAACTCCACTTCCTAGTCAAAATTTAGGTTATCATGGAAATAAAATCAAGGAATGACACTACTGAACACAGCTAGAGGGTAAGACCAATACTGTCTTCTATGAAATCTACTAACCAACCCTACTAGAGGGTTACACCCTAGATACTCTGGTGATTCTAAATGACTTCTGTCATCATAAGGTGTCATCTTAGCTTGTTCCCAACATGAAAAATTTCACATTATATCTTGAAATCTAATTCTAAGGGCACCAACACATTATATTCTGAAAACCACTCAGGATAGGATACTCATAGTCCAAAATCCATGTTCAAACAAAGGAGATATGTATGTATGAATATCTCTTAGAATAGATCAAGGGAAACATGGAATTTGATGGGACCCACATGGTGTGTGTTTCGTCTCCACAACTCGTATATCTCCTTGGTTAGCACATGGATCCACCCCATGTACGAAATCATGTCACATATGTGGACTACACACCATGTCATGTCTATCTAGTACAAGGGTCATGTCATATGGAAGTGTTTGTATACTTGGACGTTGTGTTTATGTATTTTAGAACACTTTGTGTGTCTATATATGTGGTCCATAACATGGCTCGCATGAATTTTAATGAGGTAAACATTGAGTCAAGGGATATACAATTCATTCCATCCTTATCTATTCCCAAAACCCTAGCGCCACCATAGAGGGAGGCTACACACTGTGTGTTCTTCATTATACACAACATGTAGATGGGATTTATGATGAAACATCATATCCGATGTATGTGGTTAAATATAGACCAATCCTTCGATTTCATCCATATATATGGATGAAATTAGTGGATCTGATGTAGAAAGATTAATTTCTTACCTTTTGTGGTAGGAATCCTGATCCAAATTCATATCAGTGTGATATTGTATGCACCTCTCGCACCACACATTCTAAGATTCTTCATTCTTAGATTACATTAACTCAAATCACTGAAAAGATCACACATTCCTCGAAAACATCATATATCTATAATTAAATCCCATACCCATTCCCATTATGTTGATCTTACATCAAATCGAGGGCATGATCGAAAGTGGTTCCACCCAACAATATCAACCCAGGAATGGAGGGTTTCCAATAGCGAAGAACATTAACAACAGGGAAAAACAACACCAAGAACAAATTTCTTAACTATTGTTTCCAAGTTTTCTTGGTCAACATTCGTAAATTTATAATTCAAATTAAATATAGTTGATTAGAAAAGGAAATAATCCAATATCAATATATTATAACATTAAACGAAGGGCGATAATCTATGAAAAATATTCAATGATGTTAAATGTGCCACTAATGAGGGAGGGGGCCTAAAATCCAACACCAAATATTTTTATATCGTTCCTTGAATAAACACCATGTTCCAAACACAGATATGATCTCGTATATCTTATCTAGTCAACCATTTATGAGTTATCCTATTTTGTATAATTAACAATATGGATGCAATCTAAAATATATTTAATATTTTTATGAAATTAGTTCCAGGCATACTGGGCCTCAAAATCAGATTCCATCATATCTCATAGCACTGAAAATATATTTTGAAATATTTCAACATCCTAAATGAAAAAAACCAACTCTCAACATCATTTCCTTTTTCAAGCTTCTCTTCTCGGAAAATCACAACAAGGAAAACATATCATGATTTTGATCCTCATTATAGATCTCTCGCTATCATGAACTCTCTTTCACATTTATGTGATGCCACAACATTCGAACCAAATAGATGTTCTATCCAAAAAATCCCACTCCTGCAGTACTCAATCACCATTGGTTTCTCTTCAAATGTGGTTCTATCCTCAATTTCCATCTCACCCTAGTCGATGATGTGTGTAGTTTCATGCACCTATATCCTCAGTTGCAATATTTTGAAGACTTCATGAAATCTCCCTAGATGTGGGGGTAGAAGAAAGGTTCTAGTAAGCCTCTCCAACCCTTTACATGATCTCGAACATCCCAATGAACCTAGGGGATATCATGCCTCCTTAGCTGAACCTCTACATGCCTCACCATGGGTATACTGTAAAACATACATGGTCACCCTACTCAAACACCAAGGGTCTAGGATGATGATATGATTATGAATTTTTTCTACTCTAGGTCATTCTCATCTACTCGTGGATGACCTTCATTTCTCCGTTATCGCATTCCCAAACTCTGGGACCACATGAGATGACTCTCTAATCTCTATCTAGAATAATGTTGACCAAGTTTTTCTCCCTTAGAGGTCCTAAAAAGGTTCCATACTAATGTTACAGTGGCATCTATGTTGTATAAAAACTCTACCAAAGGCAGGCCATCTCCCCAACTCCAGCCGACGTCCAACTTGAAATCCCTCAACATATCCTCCATCACCTGGTTAGTCTTCATGGTCTACCCATATATCTAGGGTTGAAAGGTTGTACTCATCAGCACCATGGTCCAAAATGACTCCCACAGTAATCTTCACAATCATGACATAAACAACGCATCACGTTTGGAGATAATTGTCATAAGTACACTATAAAGGATAACAATATATAGTACTTAAAAATGCCACAAACTATCCATCAAACACTACTGCCTGATGGATTGGAATTGGTATGACTTCATGATTCATTCAAATATTACCCAGATAGAATTATGTATCTTTATTGCGCATGGAATCCCTTTGATGGATTTGATGGATATGTCAACTCACTTCCACTTTGAGATCTCAAGGGGTTGTAAAAACTGTATCGGAACATGGTGCTCAGCCTTTACCAACTAAAAGGTGAGGCACCATGAGAAAAACTCAACTACCCTTTGTCTTGTTCAAGAACACAAAAAATATATTCTATAGATATTTTTAAATATACTAGATAATAGGATTTAAATCTAGGGGAGATGTTTGGAACTCCCTCATCCCCTTCTCCCTCATTGTGACTGTAACCATTGTTCTCCCCTAGGACATGACAACATGTTTCCCTCCTTCATAATATCTAAATTATGCATTTCATGTAGACTAATGGTTATGAAATAAAATGATGTCTTTGTATCCAAGTAGGGACTCCTTCACACGCTCGAGGAGTGATGGATTAAACACCATTGGCTAAGGAAATTTTGTACCATCATGCTCCACCAAGTTCAGCTTCAAGGAAGCTAACTTCTCGGAATCATCCAGAACTAATATATCCTTGGAATTAATTCTAATGGAATCTACTAAGATGTTTACTTTACCTGGTGTATAGGAAATATTAATGTCATAGCCCTGCAATAACTCTAACCAGAGTTGCTATCTCAGGTTTAGGTCTCTCTGAGTGAAGATGTACATGAGACTCCGGTGGTCTGAGTAAACCACAAAGCACTCTCCCAACAAATAATGTCTCTACATACTAAGGGTGAAGACTACTACTTATAACTCCATTTCATGAGTCACATAGTTATTCTCATGGGGTCTCAACTACCTTGGCCCATTTGTAAAAACTACATGATTTGGCATCAGCTTGCAACCATACCAAGATCTTGAATCATTTCAATACACATCAAACTCAATGCCTTCCTCTAGTAGTCTTAACACTGGAAAACTTTTTATCCTATTCCTCAACTCAAAAAAAGACCTATGGAACTCTTCGGACTATTTAAATCATTTTACCTTTTATTTTAGGGTGTTCAAAGGGGCTGTGATTTTTTGAGAAGCCTCTCATAAAACCCATGAGTACCCTGCCAAGCCCATAAATCTATACACCTCTGATACATTCCTGGGTGGTTCCCAAGAAAAATCTTCCATACTATTTTATTGATTAACAACTAAATTATATTCGTAAAGGTAATTTCTCTATAAGTGAACCCCTTGTATCTAAAACTAGAACTTCAAGAGACTTCTATAATGCTGGTGCTCTTGTAGTATTTCAAGAACCATCCTCAAGTGCTTTGTATGCTCCGCCTTAGTTGAAGATTTTATGAGTATATCATCGATGAATAAAACAAAAAATTGGTCCAATTATGGCTGGAAGACTTGGATTATCAAATCCATAATGGATTTGGGGGATTTTTTCACTCCAAAGGGAATCACTAGGAAATCATATTGTCTATAGCGACATCAGAAATCCAACATTGGAATATCAGCCCCATGATCCATCAACTACTGGTATTTTGACCTATGATTTATCATGTAGAGCCATCTCGGACCTTGAAATTGATCATAAGGTCATCAAACCTATGAAAGTGGTAATTTTTCTTTAATTTGCATGGCTTAGGAGATGATAACCTATGAAAAGCCGTAAGCTCCCACCCTCTTTTTCAAAAAACAATACTGGAGTTGCCTAGAGGGACACAGTGCATCAAGTGAAACCATTATCAAAATGGTCATTTAACTATAATATTAACGTTGGTTGTTCATTTGTTTCAATCCAGTATTCTTCATAAGATATCAGGGTAGTCCCTGGTTGCATGTCATTGAAAAACTCCATCTCTCGCCTCGAAACTATTCCCAGAATGTCCTTAGAGAGTTCATCCATTTAAGCCTCCACAAATGAATAATACCAGATTCTTGAATAATATATTATTTAAAGGATCATATTCACCAACTGGTGGGTGATATGATAATAATTATTACTCACTGCATACACGTTTCCCATCATGAGATTTATCTCATCAGAAAAGGTTAATACCATCCCATTAGCATAAAGGCATCCAACTTGAATGTGGTGACATCCAATCTGGGCTCATACCATGTAAATCCAATACATACCCACGATAATTCCATATAGTTCCACCATGACCATTAATATGTCTAACGTGATCCACTCTCCTCCAAGATTTAACTGACACTACAGGAAGATGAAAAATATTAAAGAAGTTTTCCATGTAGTAACCTAAAGAAGAAGCTGATGTGGTAGAATCACTATTAGGATCTCAAGCTGTCACACCAGAAGATGATAGATAATTTATTGATTGTAAAATATTTTTACTAATACTAAGGAAAGTATATAATAAACAAAAATCATACCTCGAATCATCTCATGCATTGCTGGATCATATACATCTAAATCATGTTGCTTCCCATATCCCCGACTGATGTCTCCCTGAGCATGACTTAGGCATCCTGGTGGTGATGGTGGAAGGATCTCATTATTCCTCACTCCACCTAAAACTCCCCATGATCCTATTCTAGCTCTTCCTCCATATATTCCCTCTGCTAGAAACATTTGTGTCACTAGTTCTCGCTAAAGTACCCCGACATTGGTGGGGATGCACAAGGGTACTAAAATGGCATGTATCTCCCAACATAATCCCTTCTCAAAATTATGTGACTAGAAGTAGCCGTCATGAAACATTTGGATACATTTCCACATGAGTTCTATAATCCTAGAAGAAAACTCATCCATTCTCTCCCATCAATGCTGGAATTCAAGAAGCTACTAGATCAGAACTAAGTATATGTGGGAGGTGTATTACTCCTCATTTAAGAAATATGGAAAATAATACCATGAGATTTTCATGTCATCGTGCATCTATGTAACCAAGATACACCCATTCCAAGATTCTATGTAGATAAGAATAGATTCCAAAGCCACTATTTGATCCATCAATGTGAAAATAAGCCTCAAAATATAGACCACTAACTCTAGAAAATCCTATACTTTCAGAGGATGTGGCTCTCCATGGAACCTAATAATCTCTGATGGTGGAACTCATTGAGTTTTCTCAACCTACAGAAATCCTCATACTGCTCTGATAGAATAATATATTCCCCAACAGTTCGATTTACGGCTATTTATTGACGTGGATAAAGGGGATCACAAGATGGAACCTAAACTAAGGCCTCAACACTCATAGGGTAATCATCCAGAAATAGAGATGAAATCCTGGCTATCTATTGTCGCAGAGGTATCCTAAAAATTTTCATGGAGGAATATGGTTAGATAAGTATATATATATATATATCAACAACATTGGGGATCTTTTTCAAGAAGAAAATTCAAAGTCTCAATGACGCATGTACCATTGATTCATGCAACAAATATCCTAGCATGACGAGTCAACAAGCAGGTAGTTAGAGTCCTGGTGAAAGGATACATCGACCACCATACATCACTGGACACCCTATAAAGAGATACACACTTGACACACATTGACACTATTTCCCTAAACCCAACTAACCCTCTTAAAGGGAAATGTTTGAACAATGTCACAAGGATTTAACTTTCTCTAATAACAGTCTTTCACGACATAACCCATGTTAGGACTCAAGACGCAACTACCCCAAGCCCACCTCTATAATCCATAGAGTGATGACAAGTACAAAAGGCATTACTAATCTTGAGGAGGCCATTTCCACATACCTATATTCACACACACAACCAAATAAATGAAACATTTCATAGGTTAAAGAATAAAATAAGCACCATAGTAATAAATAAACCAAACATGCATGGACCTCTAATAGTATTATTTAAGGTATGGAAAATTGAAATGAAAGGGGAAAAAGATATATTCACAACCAAATATGTGTCTCAAACTAATAGAAAACTTGAAAAAAGTAAAAAAAATTAGATACCATATCCTTTATCGCAAGATATGACCACCGTACACAGTCTAAGAAATCATTTCCTCTAGGCCCCTTTGAAGTCATAAGAGACCTATCTATCTCCTAAAAAATACATGAAACATGTGGAAAAATCCCATGCATGAGTATATCTACAAACAATATAATTCCCTGAAAGGTGTGAAGTGGGAATAGTAAGACATACAACTAAAGAGGAATGTTGTAAATAGTCCAAGATATAGTAAAATAGTACTGATCAACCCAAGAAGAGGGTGAAATTGAACTCATAAAAACACATGAATCTCAAAAAGGTGAGAAGATGAACATCTCATTGAGTCTTCACTACATATAGCTGGAGAATATACCCATCCCGCCATGAGAAGATAAACATGGAATAAACGTGGAATAACCTATGCATCTTTGCATCTCCAAGAATGATATTAACTAAACCAAAGGAGTGGGTACCAAAGAATGATATATATATATATATAATTATTCAAATATATCCAAATGAGATAGTCAGGGGATCCCTATCTCCCAACTCAGCCTAAGAATAAGAGTATCCAATAGTTCTAAATAAATCCCATCAACAATTCTCAGTATCCCACTTGTCTTCCATGAACACATAGGTATATGGAACTCAATCACCTCACATTGATATTATCCACTTTGGGTGGCACTGACTCACCCTAATTGTTTTAGGTCATGTCACCATGATGAGACTCATTGGGGAATGTGTTCATCTTCCTCACCAGTCTAAGGATACATCAAACAATGTCTCATATTTGCACCATATAGTCAAGATCCACAATCTCTGGTAGTATTTGGTGGAACTCCACTACCTATATATAATGGAGGGTATACACCCAAAATTTTTCATCATGGGAACTCCACTACCCAACCAAGATAGTGGGAAAATTCCTAGTGATGTCATTGAGAGATATCTACTACCCATCCCCAATGGAGGAGAAAATATAAGAAATTCAAGGAACTCCACTGCCCAGTCCTACTGAAGGGTAACTCGTAAATATCATAAAATAATGTCAACACCCATACCACTTATACGGTATTCCAAGTACTGTATTGGTGGAATGCCACTACCCTACCCTTCAGGAGGGTTACTCCTGGTATTCTCTAGTAGTTCACTATGATAGATGCCATCCTCGGATATATTCTTAATGTGTTTCAAATTTGGAATATAACACATCATATCTCAACAACTTCTTGTTAGGGAAAAATCACGTTCAACCAGAAAAACAATCAAGATAGGGTACTCATGAGATAAAATCCATTTTCAAACAAAGGACATAAAAAGGTTTAAAGATTGATTAGAAGATATCTATGGGAACATGATGTGTGAGGTGACCCACATGGCATGTGGTCTCTCTCCAATGCCTCATCATGTCCCTGGACATCACACAACTCCACCCCATATAGGAGAACATGATGTTTAGGTAGACTACACGTAGTGTTTGTTCTAACTGGAACCAGGGTTTTGTCCTGTGGTTGTGTCCATATACTCAGACCCCGTGTCTATGTCCCTTGGTAAAATGTGTGAGGATGGTCATGAGAAACATCACTAGACTCAATCAAATGGTAAGGGGGTATATGGAATGTGACGGGTCAAACATGATGTTATATATTAACTTTTCCTCAAACCCAAGCATCATCATTGAGGGAGGATACATGTTGTGTGTTCTTCATACTAAATGGAGCATAGTCAGGGCTTCTATAGAAAATTTAGATTCAGTTTCCATGGTTAAATCATGTCAAATCCTTTGATTTTGGACCTTTACCTATTTCAAATCCATAGATCTAATTCTGGTCAATGTATTTGGACCATTTGGTGGTTGGAAACTTAATCTGATTTCAAATTCATGTGAAGTCGTACGCACCTATCGCACCATGCATGCCCAGATTCTTAGGCCTTCGATTAATTTCCATAGAATCAATTAAAAGGACAACCAGTTGTCACAAACATCACATATTTAAACATAAATCATCATTCAATTTTTGTTATGTTGATACACATTGAATCTGGTGGCCCGATCGTGCTCGGTGTTGCCTAACAATATCGAACCAGGAACTGTAGGGTTCCAATGGAAACAAACTCGAAGAATGGAGGAAAAAAGACACCAAGAACAAATGTTTTGATGATATTTGGCTAAGAATTCATGGAAAAAGATCAGGAATGTGCAATTCAGATTAGAAATAGATGACTAGAAAAGGAATTAGTCCAATTTCAAAACATTTTCACATGAAAAGTGGGTCATAAATAGAATAAAATTAATCAATCCACATAAACGTAGTGCTAAAAAGTAAGGGGTCCGAACGTCCCATACTTAGTCTTTTTATGACGTTCTAAGGGTAAACACCATGTTCTGGATACAACCATGGTTTTATATTTCTAATCTGATCAACCATTTCATAGTTATCAAATTTTTTTTAATTACTCATTAATTGTCTATAAAATATATTTAATATTTTTTAAAAAATTAATTTTGGTCACACTGGGCCTCAGAATCACATTATGTCACAATACGTAGCTATAGTGATATATATAGAAATATTTAAATGTCCTACAAGAAAAATAACATGGTATATATATTCCACCACAACCCTTATAACATTATTTCATCAGGATGTCTTCGAAAGACCAATAACATAGTCCATGTTGGTGTTTTTCCATTTTCATGTGGTGGTGGTTTCATCATCACTTATATTCTTTTCTTCCATCACTTGTTGACATAAAACACATAATGAAGTAAATTCCATGATATACATCTTCATATTGTCCCATCAATTGTGATCTCAGAGATATTGAGAAATCTTTGTGAATCCTTTGGAGATGGAGAATGTTGATCTATGTACAACATCTAATAACTCATTTTTTAACTCAAGATTTTATATCACACATCCTCATGACCCAAATACCAAAAATCTTTCTTCATTAACATTGTGATTTGAGTATTTACCTTTCTATATATAATCTATATTATTTTGAATTCAAAAATAATCTCTTTGATTATATTTTACCGTCTCTATAAAGGAAAATTGAAAAATAATTTCTGAAAGGATTTGTGATGTTTCTTCCTTTATGATTCCCATGTCTATCCTTTTCAAATATATCAATATCGGTTCCTTATCAATTATCATTGATGATATAATTTCTAAATCCTTTCTTCTTAGAGAATATTCTACCTCGTTTTCTTTCCAATGATAGTGGTGAAATAATCATTCACAGTCCTTGATCATCTCTAACTATCTTCATTGGTGAATATTGATGTCTTTTAGTGTGAATATATACTTAAGGCTTTTCTGATCGGTATATATTTTGAAATTCTAACCCAATAGATAATTCCTATATATTATGTATTCAAATATCACTACATCCAACTCCAAATCATGTATTGGGTAGTTGTATTCCTGACCTTTCAACTAGCTTGGATCATATGCTATCACTTTTTCATTATTCATTAACACACTACCCAATACCTTCTTCAAAGCATCGTTGAATATCATGACAACTTATGTACTTGTGGTTAGTGTGGGTACATGTACAGTAATAAGTATCCTTATCAACTCCTTGATACCCTAATCACATTAAATATAAAAAACAAATGACTTCATTCCCTTTTATCTAGGTTATAAGGTTTGAAAATCTGGATAAATTTATCTGAATTCGATGATATTACCTAGCTAATCTAAGGAATCTATGGATATTTGTCACATATTTTTTCCCCATCCATCCTTCAATTACTTTTATTTTTGAATGGTCCATAGATATTATATTTCTTGTGATGATAATTCCATGAATAATTATTCCGTCAAATATAAATCACATTTATGTACTTTTTTAATGCTTCTCATTTCGGAAGGTCTTCTTCACTGAGCTCAGATGCTCGTTATGCCCCTCCACTATTTTGGGGTATATTAGAATGTAATCTATAAATAATACAAATTTTTTTCAAGGTTACACATAAATACTATATTCATAAATTTCATTACTATTGTTACAAAATTAGTTACTCTAAATTTTATTACTATGAAATCATAGTGCCCATACCGTGTATGAAAAGTAGTCTTGGGGATAACCTCTTCTTCACCCTAACATGGTAATATCATGGACGTAGATCAACCTCAGAGAGTTATTATGCTTCATATATTTGATATAAAAAGTCATAAATTCATGGAAGAGTATAACTATTATTTATCATGATCTTCTTGAGCTATCAATAAAAAATTCAAAGGAGAATTGACCCATACTTCTTCTTGGTGAAGAGGACCGGGGCACCCCATGGTGAGGAACTTGGGAGTATGAACTAATTTTCAAGATTATCCCATATTTTTTTCATTATATCATCATGTTCCACAACTTCTATTCTATTTTATTTTTGGGATAATGGTAATACCCTAGGTTTATGATCAATTTAAAATTCATCTTCCTAGATTAGAGGAAGACCGGAAAACTCCTCAAGAAACAAATTAATGTATTCCCTAACAATGGGAACGTCTTAAATGTTGATAGTTTCCTTGTAATCATAATTTTGAGATAGATAATCTTTATCATATGAAAATAATATAAATTCTTATGATATTGGTTCTAGATGAGAATCACTCCCCTCCCTGCATTTGTATATAATTAGTGGGGGTCGATCCATGATATAGAGAGTGATTTCCTTGTAATGGAAATTTTTTTTGGATCTATATATGGAAATAAAATTCAAAGACATAATTTCATTATATTTCACAAAAGGGAGTATAAAAATGTTTCCTATAAAGATCATCAAGTAAATTTTGACAGGGAGGAGTTATATACATGGTTGGCAATAATATTCCCATTTCTCATTTCCACTAATACATCTACTTCCTTGATTTTTTGTGGTGTTTGTATAGTTATACTAAACATTATTCTTATTAAGGAATTTGTAGAACAAAAATTGAAATGTATTTTCCTTATTTTGTAATGAATAACTTGTGTACCTATCACCACTTCTTTATCAGGATCCACCATAGCAGTTGTGATCGAGGTAATATGCTCCCTCTTATTTCCTTGTAGGTTGTTGGTTGTCTTTGAAAACCCATGTCTTAGTGAGTTATATTGAAAAGTTCTCTAGTTCCTTGTCATTAATTAAATGAACAATGAGCTGAGGTTTTACTAGATAGGTCATTTCCTTTTTCTCACTTGTGGGTTTATCCTAATGAAAATCACTATCTGGGTGCCCTACCTTCCTATACATAAAGAATATCATCATCACCCTTATAAATTTATCGAGGTGCTTATTTTTTCACCATTGATAGCTCATATGTTGAAATTTCAGGGAACCATTAGATTTATCCATCAAACCAACACAATTAAACTCCACTTTCCAATTCATATCCTTGTGATACCCTTAATATTTTCCTATATCCATCTCATCTTTAAGGTCACATGATGCCATTTAATCCATGATATGAACGTCTCAGATCCCTAATGGTTTTAATATAGTAGTTATTTCTATATCAAAGTAGATTTCAACATTGAATTCATGTTTAGAGATAAATATGGAAGTGTATCATGATAATATTATGAATTTTTCTCATACAAACTGATAGACTCTTCTTCTTTTTTATTTGATCAAAATGAAATCACATTACATTATATGTCATAGAGTGAGAGGATAATATTTAATGGAAAATATTTTACAGAATACCTTCAATTCTATTTATTGGATCTATTACACTAGAATCATATTCCTGATCAATGTCCACCAGTTTTTTGATTCTCACTCCATATGATAATTAGCTAGTGGAACCTTATCTTCCTCAGAAAATTGAATTATAGATATGGTATTCTCAATGGAATTGATCCACTATTCTACAATTAATGGATTATATTATCCATTGAAATTTGGGGGACTTTGTCACATAAATCTCCTAGATGATTCTTGGTCATGATTAGTGGGTTTTGGGTGTTCCTTTTGATCTAGGATTTTATTAATAACCTAATTCTTTTGAGAGAGTATCATCAAAATTTTTGTAATTATCACTCCCATCAGGTTTGGCATCTCATTTGGGAGTTCATCACATTTCCCATTGAATTTATTGTTAATCTGATTTCTCCTATTTCTATCCATTATAAAGAATAGAGAGAAAATTAGAGACGATTATTGTTGAACTATTAAACACATAAAAGGGAATCTTATTGCATTAATGAGATAAATTTTAAATTACATTTATTTCCTAACTTATTAATTTATAAGAATCTATATATGTTATCCATGAAATATTTCCTAAAATATATTTTTATAAGTTATTTATATCATTAAAAATGGTTCTTAATGAGCTTATGAATTTACTAAATCACATCTCATATATATTTCAATTGAGGTGTGCTGCAAGGCATATTTTCATGAACCAGTTCTTAGTTGAGTCTATCATAACTCAGTATTTTAGGGTTTCACAACTATGTGCAGTTCTTCCATAGCCATATCCAAATATAGTTTCCATAATGGGATATATTTTCTTGATAAACCACTAAATCTATACTTATAGATTCTTATTGATTTATTCTTATACTTAGACTTATCAATATGTCTTTCACTCTAGTTTCCTATTCCTAATTATAAAAATTAGAAAACTATTCCATTGAAACCAACTATAACAACCCTTCTATTTATTTCACATTAAGACATGATTGATTACACAATAGGTAACATAATAAAATCAAGAATATTGATAAGTCATGTTTCATTGGGAGTTAGTTACATTACATATAATCTTAAAACAATTAATTAATCCACTTTATAAAAATCCTCCTTAATATGGTCATAATATTTATTCTTGCTTAGAAATTAATGGGATAACGAGGATATATAAATAAGAATAGGGTGATGGATAATGAACAGTATAGTAATAAACAAGTAATAACATGAATAAAATAATACATGTTAGTAAATTGGAATATCAATGGGATATAAACGGAGTTAGAATCATAAACATGTACAATTATGCAGGATAGATCATGTTAACTAAATGGAAAGATGAGAAATGTTGCAACAATATAAAACATGGCATAATAACCATAAATTAAGGATATATACCAAGAAAACATGATGGAAAAGGTCCCATGAAGGAATCAAGTTTACACCCTATTCCACCATGATGTCTCATGAGACAAAACATTACCCAATGCATTGGAGCACTATATATCTTTGTGTGCATCCATCACTTTCCTTTCATTCTCAGGTATATGTTTTCCACCTAGATCATACAACATGGATTCATTTAGAATAATATTTTATTCCATGATCAAGGAGTGTTGAATAAATTCAATTACATCCCCATTCAAAGATGTACATGTACATAATGGACAACTCCTTGATATAAATAGGGTATGCCTATTTAATACACATTTTTTGGCATGGAAAATTGATGTGAAATTTCGAAATCATTACAATGTTACTTAAAATTTCATAAGATGGATTTATGAGAGAGAAAAGTGTCAATCATAATTCCAGAATCAAACGGATAGTAATAGTGACATGTAAAAACATATCCCAACATTATGAATTTTAATTAGAAGGCATAAGATAATGAAGAATCTTGAAAAAATGAGTGAATTAAAGGATCCCTTCGCTTCAGTGTGTGACTCCAAATGCTATGGAGGGGATTATTGAGAGCATGGGGGAACCTTGGGAGGATTCAAGATAGGGTATTTCATATTTTTAATGTTCTAAATTTTTTTAGTTAATATAAAATGGATATTTGGTGGGTTTATAAAGTAATTGAGTGTGAATATTTTTATTATTTCTCAAACATAGGGTTTGGACTCTATATAAAATAAAAACAAAAACCTCAATTCTTTCCATGGGTTATACCATAGGATTCTTCAAGAGGGGATTAGTTTTCATTATTTTATACGTAAAAGGTCTAAAATTAATAAAATAATACCTTTCAATATGCGTATGTGACTTAATCTCTTTAAGAAATTATTATAAAACCTTAAAATATATTAATGGGTTTTGAGGATTCTAAAAGGCTTTATAAAATTAAACAAATAATTTTATAAATACATTATTTTGAATGAAAACATATATTTCTTCTTTTATAGACATTATAATATTTATTTAATAACATTTGGGTCATTATGATGTCATAATACACATTGTTTATTTTTACGATAATTAATTTTACCTGAAAATTCAACTATCTCATAAAAATATGAAAAAATCACTATTAGATAATTTTACATTCTGATTCCTAAAATAATGTTTATTTTAACTAAATAATTTTATAAATGTGGTAATTTCACTTTTAAAATAAGAATCAATATTTATTAAGAAATGTTTGTCTTTTTTTATTATAATAGTTTTCAAATCCTCATAAAAATTACATTTGAATTCATAAAAATTATAATAGATTTTTTATTTAATCTAAATTATTTAATTATAATATTTTATTAAAATATTATTTATTTAAAAAAACTTTAATTCATAAAAATGAATGTCTTAATTGAAATTTAATACTAAATAAAAATATAATTTTTTTAACGTATAAAAATTAAAATCATTTATAATGTAATGATATGAAGAAAATTCGAACAATATTATTTTCAAAATAAAATATAAATATTATTATTATTGTATTTGTATATATCTATTTAATATACTAGTAATTTCTCTATGGTTAAAGTGTGAAATAGTGGTACTTTTATGGGGTTGTTCAGTGAACATGTTTTGGGTTATGATATCAATGGGCTTGAACTTTTCCTGTAAACGGTTTCAATCATGCTTAAGTTATCGGATATCAACATGGGATTGATTAGGTGAAAATCCCAGTTATTCTATCTCATTAAGATGCTTTGATAAATGGGCTTCATAGTGTATGATCCTACTAGTTTAGGCCATCACTTCCTTTGTCCGAGCGAATTAGAAAAATATATTTATAATAATCATGTGGTCATTGTTCAATGGCTATATTATAAATGATAATTATTCTTAATAGTCTTTTAAATCTAAATGGATATAACAAAACCAAATAATTTCATGTTTTTTCAATGTCAATAATATATAATAATACATTAGATAAAAAAACTACTCATTTATTTTTAAATATTTTGTTTATGAAATTTTCACTCATCTAGATTTCTATTTTCTCTCTATCTTTACCTCACAACAAGAAATAGACCAACAAGTATATTAAAGAAATATAATCAGCCTCAGTCCCTACACACACTCTAATAATATCTCAAATGTATTTTCTTTGATAAAATTTGAACAAGAATAACCTAAAACCTACATGGCATAGCTTAAACACTAGGGTTAGTTGACTCTCATACCATCTAACCAAAACCACTGAAATGAACATTGTCCATCTCACAGAATAATAAAACACAGGGTAGAAACCATGGTTATATATGACCTCTAAACAACATGACACCCTAAAAAGGGTCTCCTTCATAATCCATAGCTTAGTAAGGGAATCATACATGGGTATCCTCTAGTATAAGAAAATAATGGGATAATATAAATCAAAAGGACTATGTATGGACACCTATATCAAACATACCTAACACCATTCTAGAGGGGAAACCTCAAGAAACACCTCCCTCGAAAGGGAATTACTCATAATAGGCCCATCACAAAAATCTAAAACGCTTCCCAAGATCATCCCACTAATCCAGACATCCCACAATGTTGAACCACATCAAAGTATCTTATTGTTCCCAACAGTAGGATAGAAGACCTATATATCAAAAAACCATACTAATGATCTCATAAAAGAAGAAACTTGATCTTATCTCTCATAGTATGTCTAAATAACCTAATAAAAACTCACATAGAATCCTAATGAAAAGGTAATAAATAAGGTAATGAGTAGAAATGGTCTAAAAAACTCACATCAAAACCCATATATGGATTCTAGAACCACGAACTCAAATGAATCGTCTCTCAAAAATTAATAGTCGATAACACCATCCAAACATCCTCTAAATGTAACGGATTCCATCACTATGATATACATGGAAAACACTAATAATGTATTACTCATAAGTCATATTCTTACTTTGGGACAAAAATTGCCCCCAAAAACATTTCCTATAAATGTACTTGATATGTACTTTTGAGTACATAGTGTGTACCCTCAAAGCTTCACTAGATTGTATAATTCTACATGGCCAGAGAAGACATGGGGTCTTTCCATGTAATAGAAATCACACAGGTCATAAATGTTGATGGTCATAGACTAATAAATGTTCATTTAAGCCTCACATAGGGTGTGTTCCAATGTACATGGACACATGGACATGTCCTACTACAGGAGGAGTACCAAGAGTACATTGTGTGTACTTCCACAGTTCAGCCTACCCATGTACACGACCAAATCGACATGTAATCTAATAATTAGTACCAAATGGTTTTTTCATAAATTAAATGGTGTTTAATAATAAAACATTTTCATATGAAAATATGATTAATAAAATGCTTTGGTTCATCTACCACACACTATGTGATTAGTATTTTATGAATAAAAATCCCTCCGAACACCCCAAAATTTCATGATTCTCTTGAAAACCGCCAAACTAATCCCCTGATGGTTCCCAAAAACCCAAAACAAATATTAAAACAAAAAAATATCTAATTCATAAAAATTAGAAAATACCTACCATCAGGTGAAAACCGTTGAAGCATCAATCTGATCCATGTTCTGCAGCACCTATATGATGATCTAGAGTGACTAGAGCTCCGTTGCGGTGCCTCCATCCCCCTATCTCCCTCTTCTCCCACATCCCCTCCCTCTTCCCTATCTCAATTTGTGGAATACTTAAATGTGGTGTTGATCACATAACACACTAGGGGAGGAGAATAGAAAAATGTAGAAAAATGATAAAATAAATAAAATTTAATTTAAAACAAAAACAAAAAATAAGAGAGAGAAGAAATAGGATCCCTAACCAGACCATTCACCCGACTTGAGGTTATTCCTTTAATAGTAAAAACCACCAATTATAGACTCAAAAATGAATTTTAAATTACAATATAATTATCAGAAATTAATATTTTATAGAACAAAAATGCATTAATAAATACTATTTAATTAAATAAATATCCATCCAATTTTTAAACTACTTGAAATTCCACAAATATCTTATCCTAGTGTAAACATCCTATTCTGGGACCAATGATGACGTCAGAAACATTATATGAAATCTTATAATATGTAAAGTTACCATTTCCCTCTAAAAATACACCTGATAGAATAAATTAAAATTTACATTGTTTTTCATAAACCACCATGATTTTTTTTGATAATGACAATATTATATTTTAATTATGGAAAAATTATAAGTATGTTAGATCCCTCCTGTATAAATGGAAACCACTCATATCACTCCTTTACCCTAATATGACAATCCCCTATCATCCAATTGGATCCTAATATAGTTCTAAACATCTCGATAGAAAATTATATGTGATACACATCATAAAATACTATTCCATATTCCATTTCAAAGGGATCTAAATGAGGTATACCAAATTTATGGTAATCACTCATCCATAACAATTATTATTTATTATGTATTCTACATACCCTAAATATATAGTATTACTAATATATTATTAATTTCATTATCGTCAATATATAAAAAAAATTATTATTTTTTTAATACAAAATTGCACTCTCTTTTCCAAAAAAAAATTAGACATGAATGTACCGTTTGATATCATGTGTAAATTGCAATATCAATGTTGCAATAGAAATAAATTTCCATAATCATAATTAATGGATTATTATTGTAATTTATTTAATTCATACATAAGATATTAATGATATACTTATGGTTATTTAATGATAATAAATTTTGTCAATTTTTTCGGTCAGAATAGCCCGAAGGCCTTCATTGTTTTATTATTTTTGATAATATACCTTTCAAGGGGTGAGGTGGAACACCTACAAGGTGTGAAGGCTTAGATACAGTTACATATCCCATAGGTCTTAGAGGGAATCACCTAGACAAGACAACTTGAAACTGCTCATCCCCAACATATGTCAAAATATCTACACTCCACCTTTGTTGGGTTGGTCAGCTAGTTATTCTATGAAAGGATTAACAGGCTTGGTGTTGGTGGCCAAGTCATACCCTCTTGTTCTTCAAATTACAGTTAGCTCTGCTCTAGTGAATGCGCCTGCCCTTATCCTTATCTAATGCCTTGTCCCTTGTAGTCTAACTGGTACATCTGCATCATCTGGCCCTAAGACCTTGGGGTGGCCCTAAGGACTTAATGTGGCCCTAAGTACTTTAGAAACAACGATCTTGAAGGCCTTGAGTGGCCCAAAAGCCTTTCAGGACCAAAGTACTGAAAAGGTGGCCCAGAGGCCCAGATGGATGAATAGTTCCAACTACAAGAGTACCAAATAGTACCTGCTACAGTACTTTCTATGGTACCTGTTATTAATATACATGATATTTATATAACAATTAAGAATATAAATAATATGTAACCATGATAAATATATTTTTATATGTTCTTATAACCCAAAACATTCATGAAAATAAAAACTTTATCACCATGAAACATATATTTCAAGAAGGAGATATGTATAATTGGTTGTTGAAATATTTTAAGTCAAGCATATTTGTTATTATATGTATGTAAATGCTTCTATTATATATGAAATAAATAATTAGAATTTATTATAGTTGTTTTTATTGTGATTACAAAACAAGTTGAACTTGTGGTGTGGTGTTTTTATTAGAATATCATGGTCTACTAATATTTTTTATATGTAATATTCTATTGATGAAATTTAATGATTTGAATATAAAAAATATCTTGATATTTGTTTATATATGACTATTCTAGATAATATATGTTTTCTATTCATTTTCCTATATTTATTTCCTAAGGTAATCGATATAATTATTTGTTGAAAATTAGAATTAAATTTTCTCTATGGTTGAATTTTATTTTCAAAATGATACATTATTTAAAAAAATATAATGATAATTTTTTCAATTCCTAAATGATTTTAATGAATTTTTTCGATCTAATATTTTATATAAAATTTATTAAAGGAATCTCATTTTCATTTTAATATTATTGATATTTTAATTCATACTAAAAATGTGAATTGAATCACTATTTTTTCATGTGCAACATGAATAGAATTTCCCATCATCATGAAAAATCAATGCATTTAAACTTCCATTAAAAATTTCAATGGTAATTTTCAATAAAAATTCACATTATGTTATGAATTATTTATGTTATAAATATATTAATTTAAAATGAAAATGGTATTTTTACTATTACATGTTCATTATTATCTTTAAAAAGAATTGTCATATATGATGGCACCATTTGTTGTTACTTATGTTTCACTAGGGATATTGTAGTAAGAATTATTTTCATTCACTATATGTATTATAATTATAAAGGAGAACCATTGATTATTTTTTTCTTTTAATTGGGTTTGGTTTGGTTGAAGTTTTTCATGATCACTTGGATTTTATATAAATGAATTCTCAATATGTGATAGGTGGGCCTGGATTTATATATCACTCAATTAAATTGAGTAAATATTAATGATTTATGGGTAAAAAATATACACAAATGGTTATCCAAATCCCAAAACAGGGTACATTGGAGATTATCTCAATGAAAAAATATGGTACATGAGAGGTTATCTCAAGTCGAAGTTGGTATATTGGTAGTTAAACCAAACCTAAGATATATTGAATTTCTTAGTGTGTATCATTGTCATAAGATTTATTGGATTATGATTACTCAACACTTTATTCAACTATTTTATGATATGAAATTGTTTTAATGTTATTTTATAAATGAAAATGTTATTTGGATCCTTTATATATCATTTATTATTATTTTCCTTGATTTAAGACATAACAATTGATGATCTACAATTTAATAATTATGGTTTTCAATTATTATTTTTATCTTAACATACCATTATTACCATGTAATTTTTAAATGATCGTTGATATCTACTATAATTAAACTTACGGGGAAATATATCTCATCATATTTTATTTATCATTTTCTCTATGTTATGAATAATATTTTTTAGTTTGATATAAAAAAAAGGGTGCTACTTGGGATGAACTAAGTGGTAGCTAATATAGATCATTTATATATAGGATGTTTTTTATCCAACATTCCAATGATAATAAACAATTACTATTATTTATTATATAAAAATGTTATATATTTAATAATCATCTAAAAAATTTCATATTTATGTATGAAATTTTTAGGTCCCTATAATAATTGTGTCAAGGCACCCTATCGTGATATCGAAAAGGGAATGTGAGTTTCATGCATGTTTAGTGAAAAATGCTATAATTCTTATGAATTTAAAGGAATGAAATAAATTTTTTTGATAAATTATTTAATAGTATGTATAAGAGACATTATGTCAACTAGAACCAAAATCCTCAATTTAATTTACCCTTTAAAACCCAATTTGAGAAAGGTTAAGATTGTGTGATTACAAAAGATAAAGTTGATGTTCTTAAAGATGTGGTGGTCGGTAAATTTTTTATATCCTCGATGCTAGATATTTTTTTATTTGAATTTTGAACCTTTCAATATTATTTAACTTCCATGTGTACGAAAAAATTATTCAGTTCTATATAACCATAAAAATATAGTTATTAATTAAAACAATGACTGTACATATTATTTAAAAATAATGTGTCAATTAGTTCTAAATATGATTCATTGGTGTATCCAATTTTCATATATGGATATTAAAAACCATCTTGAATTTCACATGATCCTTGGTATGTATTGAATTTCATAGTATTTTTCACAAAAAAAATCATGAAAAATAAATTTTGATTCCTAGGGTTTTTTTGTTATCTATTATCCTTAGATGGAAAACAAAATCATCTGAATCATGTCCAAAACCTCACGTAGTAACTCTATATTCTAAAATTATGGAAATAGAGGAATATCAAGAAAGTAATATGAAGAAGGAGGTAATCAAAATAATATAGGATATAAACTTATCACAAAAATTCAATGTTGTTCTTTCATAAGAATTACCTAGTCATCCACTAGAGAGTGAAGTTGGGTTCTCTATTAAACTCATTCCAAATACATGTAATGTATCTGAAATTACAAAAATAATGAAACTAGTATATTTGGGGGATTTTATGAAATAATTATAGGATTATTTTGATAAATTATTTATCTGTCTTGTGTTCCACCACATACATCGCATGATTTATTTATAAAAAAGAAGGATAACTCAATGATATCTTCCATTGATTATAGGGAGATAAAATACATTAATACAATGAATAATAATCATTTAAAAAAAATTAATAACTTATTTTATGAAATTAAAGATATCTTATTTTTAAAAATGTCAGTCTTTTCTCAAGTTATTATCATCAAAAGATGAAAAATTATGATATATTAAATACATCATTTCAAAAAAAGGTATGGGAATTATGTGTTTTTTTTAATGTCTTTTTGTATTGGCTACTTAACTTTCTTCATTATATATATGAGGAATATAATATTTAAGTATTTCCTTAAATATTTTTTTTGGGTTTTCATTTTATATTTCTTATTATACTATTTCAGCTAAAAATTTAATTGGATTAGTTAAAAATTATTCTTAAGATTGTTATAAAAAATAATTTTTCAGAAATATAGTAAATTTAGTGTTTCAATTAATGAAGTTTCATTTCTTATCAATATGTTTTCTATATATGTAATAGTTCATGATTATTAAAATATAAATATATTAAAATAATATTCCACACCAAAAAAATATAATTTTGATCCAATGTTTTATGGGTTTAGTGGGTTACTATCACCATTTTAATCGTGATTTTTTATGGTTGGTTTCCTATTGTGAAAGTTAAAATTTAAAGGGTTTAAATACAGATGGTCAATTGTATATGATCATGATGATAAATAGTTGAATTAGGGAATTATTATTGCACCCATATTAAATTTTCCTTTAGGTAAGTATATATTCATAATATATGGTGATATGATAATGAAAGGTCATGAATGTGTCCCTGTGTAGAATGAAATGGGGATTTCCTCTATATTAATTTAATTGAATACCACTGAGCTGAACTGTCCACCTCACGTGATTCATATGGAAACCATAATCTTTTTTTTTTGAAAATATGGGGACACTACCTCTATGGATAAGTATTTTATATATAGTCGGATGATAAGAGTATGAATTATATCTTATCTCGGAATGAGATCAACATGATGAAAATATGATTGTTGAACCTAATTAGGGACCATGATTTCTTAAAACCCTACCCAACTTGGTATAAATAAATTGTGGATGAATAATTGATTAAGAAGGACCATTGAGATCTAATAATGAAGAAGAATAAAAATTTTCTCATATACATAGATCTATGATTGATTGATATTAATATTTTTAGGCATTGTGAACCATCATTCCTTTTATATGATGTTTAAAACCCATAATTACTAGAATAAATAGAGAAGTACCAGAGATATTATGGGGACCTTTAGGGGATGATTAAATAATTAAATTATGGAAATTTTATATAATTAATCTACTATGATGATGTGATAATGTTTTGAAATAGTTAATGTGCTCCATTCACACTATATTTGGGGAGGAAACTTCTAAATGAGGAAAATATATAAATTTAGCTATACACACTCATTGCACATAGATGTATATGGATTTAAGATAATATGTCTAGTGGGATTTTATAAAGAGAAAAATTATAAATAATGTGTCTATGTGCTTAGTATTCTAGAAGGTAAATATGAAAAGGAAACATATTAATTGATTCATGGAACATGTAAATATACCAATATAGAGGGGTCATAATATTATAATGGACTTTCATAGTAGTGTCCTAAAGACTCCAAGGAATAACAATCCTTTATGTGTCATCATTGATCATCATGCTATTTATTTTCATTTCATAGTGCTAAGTGAAGATAGATCCCCTAAGTTACTTTCCCAACTCAATATCGATTAATTTATCAGCCTTATGGGGAACCTCAATCAATTGTATCTGCTTGTGCACATCTATTCCCTTTGATATTTTGGAAGATTCATCATGTTACACCGGATACTAAGACACATTTTTGACCTCCCTATATTACCTATTTTGATGGGATGTCTATAAGTGCATTCCAAAAAAAGGAATTCATGATGAGATAATGTTTTACTAAATTCCAAGGTTTTTGGTATCAATATCTACCTTTGGTGGAATTTACCTACAATAATATATTCCATTTGAGAATTATGATGGCTCCATTCAATGCATTTTATATGAGGATATTTCATACAAAAATAAATTGGGATGATATTGGAGAAAAAAAGTAGGTTTTACTAGACCATGTAGAGTACCTTACTATGAAATTATTTTCTATTTAAAAAAATATTAATGAATCCCATAGTAGATAGTAGTTTATTTAAAAGTATAAAAAACAAGAATTTCATATTTTGGATAATGTTTTCGTCATGGATTAACAATTTATGGGAGTTATATGATTCGGTAAAAAGGGAATTTAATCACTAGGTACATTATGCATATTACATCACATTACACACATTATGTTATTTATCATCTCTCTTAGTTTCCCTTTTTTGGGTGACTTTTGGGAATACAATTATTGAGATCCTTTTATAGGGAAAATGACGTAATGTTTGGGGATGTATTTGTTTGGAATAATAGAGTCCAGTTAAATGTAAAAATATTATTAGGATAATTCATTTTGGATTCTTGGATTTTAGGTGGGTTTTTGATGTGTTTCTAAAAAATTTGTGTGATGAATGACTTTGTGTCATTAATGGGTTACATGATATGAATCTATTTCTAGGCTTCTGTTGTAAACTGTTTTAGGGTGTGAAATGTTTAAACATCATCATACTAGTTCACATTATGAAATTTTAGAATAGTTCGTTTTATTTTAGGTGATTTTTGTTTAGAGAAGATGGTTTTCATGGATTTCACATTATGAACATGGGATTCATGTAGTATAATTTTCATGGACTATCGGTTTTTATGTAATGCACAACTAATATTATTTTTATTTAGTTTAATCCTTTTATCTCAATACCGAAGAGCTATCCTTGCTGATTTCAATGATTAATTATCTTTATAGATCATTTCATTCATTAATTGATCTTTATTGTGGTTTCACATCATCTATCCGAGTAAGTGATATTTCTGCTTCTTTATTACAAGTAGTCACAACAACACCGTTCTGATACATTTTTACTTCTCTTGGTATATCCATTTTTATTCACTTTCACTTTTGAATATATATTGTGTGAGATTCCTCATGAGGATAACATTTTTTTTGTTTTTATGTGGAATGTTATTTACTTTAGGTATATGCTTTTTATTCTCCACAAACATATTTTCTATTTGAATTGATTTTGGGATGTAAGGATTGATTATAGGGCCTCTATTTTATTCTCTTCATTATTCCATGTTTTTTTATCCCATTTTGGGAATTTGTTACTCATTTTTGTGGTATGTTGATATAAATCTAACCTATTTTGGATGGACTATATTGCTATTGTTTTATAAATTTTATAATACTGAACTGGCATGATTGAATTTTTTGTGTTGAAAAGGGAATTGAGAAAAGATATTATTCGCCTTATTTTTTTAAAAAAAAAGTTATTTTCATTGAATTGTGAAATATATTTATGAAATGTTTTTTAGAGAACGGTTATTATGAATTGTTTTTTGAAATTGTAGCATAACATAATTCATGTGCTACTTAAGTGGATGGTGTAGCAATAGTTTGTGTTTTTTGATACTATCGGTGGGTTCACACATGGGGAGTTCTTTTTCTCCCAATGCCCATTATTCTAGTGACATGATATATATATATATTGGAAGGTTCACTTAATATGGTGTCTCATTGATTTATAGAGTCGATTCATATGTATAAAGACTTGGTGTGTGATATTGTATATGTTTTGTCATGAGTTTTCTAGCTAGAATTGCATGCTATGATCCTTTTCTGAATGTTAAAAATGCTTTGGTTTGGGCTAATTTGGATAAGATATGATATGTGATACATGATTATCTCTGGGAGAATGGATATAAGTAAAATTAATTGAAACTTTTTTACCTATATTATTTTTAAATGATAAAAAATAGGAAATGTTAACATTATTTTGATATTAAAACTATTTAAATGATTATCATTACTTTTTTAATGTTAAAAAAAAGTTGGATTTTGTACAAAGACATGAAATGGAATACCTAGGAAGTTACCTATATAGACTTCTTAGAAAACACCCTGATAACACTTTGGAACTAAATATACCTTGGTATGTATTTCAATATAGGTAAATACAAGATTTCATAGACAAGTAGTGAATTTTATTTTCATTGTCTCTGGGTAACTGGTAGTTTGATGTTGGGAGTTTTCTCAAGATTTTACTAGGATCAGTTTTTTTAGTTTTATCCCTATTGTGGTGTTGGATATGATTCGTTTTTATTATTTATCTATTTCTGTATTGTATCACTTTTCTTGATCACTTTTTGATATGAAATATATATATCTTGATTACTCATCCATTATTTCTCCCCATCATGTAAATATTTAGCTATTCTATACCAGTTGCTTCAAGATCATAGAAATCCTTCTGGTTGGTTATTATTGATTCCTAGGTTCTAGCCTCCGGCCTTTAAGGTTCAATAATTCCCTTCAATATGTGAAATTCTAGGTTGGTTATAGTTTTGAGAGGGTTAAAAGGTTTGGTTCATCATAGTTTGTGTCAAATCCATGTTGTTATCAATTTTGGGATGTCTGATAATTGGAGAGTGTATTTTCATAACATGATAGGAAGGTTTTAGTGAGTTACTGGACATCAGTTATCATGGTGAGACTCATATTACCATGACATGCTGAGATTATTGTCTCATATTCAATGTTTTTTTATCATAATCTCATATTTTTTATTCTGGTTTTCTATTTTGAACTAATTAAATATAAATTTACGATCATTTAATAAATTTCATTGTGAATAAATATACCTCTAAGACCATATCATTGAGTTAATTAATAGATTTTTTGGATTCTACAAAAGGAAATATTCCACTTACTGAGGTAATTGTGCGGGAAACTAAATCTCTATACTAAAATGTACCACAAGTCCAAAACATAATTGATAAGTTATATACAGTAGCTTTTGGGTAGAGTGATCATTCAAAGGAGAAACTATATGATAATTTATTGTCCTTTATGGTTACTAATTAACATATAGAGGTGGATGATAGGTTGGAAATGACTTACCAAGTTTTTGACTTCCTTGACACACCTAAGAATATCATGGGGATGTTTAGAGGATTCAAAATTGAGGGTCCCAATAATTGATGGTTGGATTCCCTAGTGAAGTAAATTATTACAGAGATCATATGAGTTTTTTCTAATATATTTATTGATACCAATGAAATTTTATCCATTTTTGGTTTCACCTATATTGTTCAGGAATTTAAAAATGTTTTCCCAAATTAATTTTTAAATATTACTCATGAGAAGGAGGTAGAGTTTATGATTGATCTTGTTTAAAGTATGCAGTTGATTTTGATACCATGTTATCATATTGAACTAGTGGATAACATAGATCACATGAATCAATTTTATAATCTGAGGGTGAAGTATTTTTTTTCCGACTGTTTTTCCATGGGAAACCCCTATGGACTTTCCCAATAATGGAAAATAGTTCACTCTTGTTATGTGTGGATTATAAGAATTTTAATAATGTAATAGTTAATAATTATTTTCAATTTTCTGATGTGGATTATTTATTTTAACATTTATTGTGGGAATAATGGTTTTCAAAGATGTATATTTAGTCGAGCTATCAAATGCTCTATGTTTTATAATATGATATAACGAATATGACATTCAGAAGAAGGTATAACAATTAAGAATATATTTTAATTCAATTATTTATAATTAATTATCCTATATTCTTCATTTAATTAGTAAACCAAATAATCAATGAGTATCTAAATATTTTTATGATAGTTTTCGTGGTTGATTTTTTTTAATCGAGATATCATTTAAAACATGATAACCGTTTCAATTTGGTTCTTGGAATCTTGAAGATTCACCATTTTTATGGAAATCAATCAGAATAAAATTTTTGGATAAATTATGTGATATTCATGTGACATTTTATTTATTATCATGGATAATATTTTATCCTAATAACGATAAAGATATGTTTCCATGGGATGATCCACAGAACGACATTTAGTTTTGGAGCATCCATGGTCTTCCTAGATACTAATGAAAATTTTTCATTTATTTCTCAAATTTGTTGTCACTGTTGACTTCTCTTACCAGGAAAAGAATGAAATTAATATGTGATGAAAATTTTTAGTCTTATTTTGAAGATATGAAATTAATTCTTACATCATCTCCAATTCTGACAGTACCTTTTCCCAGTAAGGTGTATGTGGTTTTTTTATGATGCTTTTGGTGCTGGTTTTTATGCGTAATTATAAATGATGATCATGTAGTGGTTTTAATATCATTTAATATTTTAATTCATGAAAATAAATACCCCTATAAATATATTGAACTTTCCAAGGTTATGAATGAGCTTAAATATCATAAGCACTAATTTGTTTTGGATATGTTCATGTTCTTTTAAAAATAATGATTTTGAGTTAAAATGTTTAGCAGAAAGGATTAAATATCATAATAATGTAGTGGTTGGAATACCTTTAAAAATTTGACATCAAAAATTACCACACCACAAATAATGAAAATGTTATTTTATATTCTCTTAAAAGGAAATTACTATCACTAGTTGATCTGGATTCAGAGGAGTGAGACCTTTTGGGAAACATCGATCAGTTTCACCTAGATACTTAGGAGAATGTTTCAATAATAATTATTACTAGTGTTCTATTTTCATTATCTCTCATTGAGTCTATATAGTAGGTTGAAATGTATGATTATTAATTATGTGGCATCTGAGTGAACATATATGTTGTTGAGACTGTTTTTGGTAGATCTCTCTCTTCAAATCATTTTATAAAATTTGGGGATTGGTTATTCATATCAAAAACTATTAGAATATTATTATATTTTCACTATCATAGTACTCTATATTCCATTGGTTTGAGAACTAATAAATTGTATTATGACATGAGAAATATGTTTTCGTGTCTTGGTAGGAAGCAAGATATTTCAGATTATCTAGAATGATGTTTTATCTTCCAATAGATAAAGGTGGATCATCTGAAACATTATATTTTTCTTCATCCTATTACAATTATAGTTTTTAAATGAGATGTGGTGTTCATGTAATTTATTATGGATTACCATGGACTCTGTAAGGTATTGTTTTTATCTATGTAGTAATTCATTAGATAATAAAGTCATATCACATCATTCGGATCATAGAAGCTAGTAATGTTAAAGACCTAGGTAATCTGTATGTGTAGGAGGTTATTGGGTCGCATGAGGTTCCTGGTAAATTTTTTTTAGACACAGATCCATGGCTTCCCTCATGGTTTTTGAAGAGTCATAATGAGTTTATGGGGAAATAGGTATCGTTTTGTATATCATACTATCTATAGGCACACAAACAAACTAAGGGTTCTATTCTGATCCTATATGATATTATATTTTCCTATGTCTTTGATTTTTGTGGATCAATTTATTGGAATAATGGACTATTTTGTTTTTATTATAACAATATTTATCAATAATTTATGATAATTAATCCTTTCAAGGATTAATATGGCCACTCATGCAGATCACTAATTTATTGGGAATAATGGGAAAGGCCTATCTTGTTGGTACAAGTCTCACTCAAGATAAATCATAGAGGATTGATGATATATGTTGGAATATAGTTACATCTCATTTTTGGAAGAAATTATATGTGGTTTATGGGAATATTCCTTTGCATTTTTTTTGGTGACGACGTTTTATTGATTGTTACACCTTAGTTGGGTCACTATCAGCTTGGAAAACATATAAAGATTTATCTATGATCTTTTGGACCATTTTAGGTCACTAAGAATATTCGTAATATTGAATATTAGTTTTCATTTCATATATAGTTGATATGTATTCATGATTTTTTCCACATATCTCATCTTAATAAGTAATAACCAAATCCCTCCCACATTCTATGTTAGGTATATATTAAGTTGGATAAAAAATTTCAAATGTAGGGAAACCGTTATAGGGCATTGAATCTAAGGTAAAATTATTTCATGGGATCTCAATTCTATTGTTTTGTGTGTTATGGATTCGTGGATCATATTATGATGAGACTTGGGGGCATGAATATTTGATGGAGTAGTGGGATCACCTCTATTTAAAAAACATTAATTAATATATCTACTTGAAGATGGAAATTTTTATGTTGGGGTATTTGAAACATCCTATTACACAATTTTGGTACATTCGCATCTCTTTTTTCATTTGAATAATTGTTTAGATCTGTATTGGGACTTCCAAGGATGGAGAGAGATTAAATGGGAAAATGAGATAATGTTTTGGATTTATATTTGTTGAAATTAATGGAGTATGGGTATGTGTGTAAATTTTTAGGAGAATTTTCTTTGTGGTTTGGGTTGACTGGGGGACTTTTTTAGGTGTTTACATTGAATTTATCTTCTAGGTAGTTTCACATCAGGAAATTATTAGAATATGAAAATATGATTCCAGGATGATGTCGTGAACTATTTCAGAGAGTGAAATTATGACAAATCATGATACTGGTTTACATCATGAAAAGTATGATTGATGTTTTTTAAATGAGGTGAAATAATTTATTTTTGATAATATTTATTTCATGGATATCATTTCCTGAACATGGGATTTATTTATTTTAATATTCACAGAATTAAATTTTTTATGTGAAGAACATATGACTTTATTTTCCTTCAGCCTAAAACTTCTCTCCTGAGTCCATTTATCACTCCTATAAGTATTTTAAATCTCCTCATTGTATAGATCATTTTAATTAGAAATTGGTCTTTATTGTCAATATGACATGTCTCACTAGGTATGTGATATTTTTACTTCTTCATTGATGTTGGTTGCAGTAGTGACAATCCACTATAATCTAAGATATATTTTTCTTTTCTTTTCTCTTCTATTTATCCTTTATAGATCCATTATGTGATCTTCCATTAGAGGATATCCTTTGTGTTTGTAGTTATTTATTAAGAGAGTTTTTTAAGGTTTGTGTTGTGTATATTCTCTTCAAACTAATTTTCCTTTTAAATTGATTTATATATGTATATTTTGAATATATGGCCTCTTTTATTGTATATGAATCCATTTGTTTTGATGGGTCTCATTATAGGCATGTGAGACGTGATAATGAAGTTGTATGTTCTATATATAGGATGTGTCAGATGAACTGTATTTCTTAGGTCTTGTAATTTTTTTTGTAAATTATCCTCCATGGTTTAATTTTTTCTGTTGAAATGGGTTTTTACATAAATATGGTTTTCTAATTACTTTGGTAGAAGATAAGTAATTTCGAAATCATTTTCAAATAGATTTAGGAAATGGTTTTCATGAAATGGTTTCAATAAATTAGCACATGTAAGTAAATGGGTAATTATATATGAGGTGTATTAATAGGAGTCAGCCATTGGTACTATAGGGGGTTCACTCGTGGGGTGTTCCACTACATCCCAAAAAAACTATATTATAGACTTGATAGACCTATTCGGATCATCACATAAAGGGGTTTTCTTATACTCTCTAGATTCAATGCATATGTATTGATACATGGTTCATGTGACATTGTTTTATTGTGTATGAGTATCCTATCAAGTCCCTACTATTTTGGTATTTAGCATGATGTCGCATGTGTTTTTTTGGATTTATTTGGGATATAAATGATATATGATAAATGGTTTTCTTTGAATTTTCTCATATATGTGAATTTTATTGAAGATTTTTTACCTATATTATTTGGCAATGCTCATAAAACTGAATTATTTTACAATTATTTTAATATATTAAAAGTTTATTTGATTATAATTCTTTTCTTTAATTAAATTTCATCATTTTGGGGATTTTTTTACAGATACTTGGTATGTAAATCCATTGTGGGATCCTGTTAAACTTTCTTATATCACACCCTATGAACCCCTTTGTTGGAGTGTAAAATATATTATATATTTTGATGTTGGTAAAGGAAAAAATCACAATGAGGTTGTTTGATTTATATCTATTGTGTCTTCATAGATAGTTATGAAATGCTGGGAGTTTTCCCTTTCTATAACATGAATAATATATTTTGGATCATGGTATCCTTTTCTATTGTAATTTTATCATCAATATTTTTTGATAAATTGTACTTGTTTCACTTCTTTATTCCCATTATTAATATAAAATATATTTATTTTTAATATTCCATAGTTTTATCTCATCAAGTATGTCAATATATATATATATATATATGTGTGTAATTTTCATTACATTAGTTTTGGTGAAATAATTCCCTTAAGATATTATTTATTCTCATGTTCAAGTCTCTATTCAATGATTATTTGTCATTCCCATCAGTTTTATTGCAGTTTGGGTTGGTTACTAGTTTGAGATAGTATCTCTTCAGGTTTTTCATCGTTTGGAATATGACCTTGTTTGTGATCATTTGTTGGATGTTGGTAGATTATAGGGAGGATTCTGGGGGAATTTAGAGGTAGGTTGCGATGAGTTCCTAACCAGATCAAGTGGTGAAGAGACTCAAGTTACAATGGGATATTGGGATGTGTTTCCCTATTTATATTTTTTTTATCTTAACCTCAATTTTTTATTATAGATTTCTTTTTTTAATTGAGATTATCTTATTATTTGAATCTTTCCCCTATTTCAATTTATAGTGGTATGAATCAGATTCATCTTCAATGGTATCACATGAGGGTGTAATTGAATATCAACAATGGAATACACCTTTATATTAGAATCATACCGAGGATATAATATAGGAAGTTCAAGATATAGACCAAAATTGTTCTAAAATTCTATATCACAATTGTTATGGTATACCTGGTAGATTAAGTGGATATAGGGTGACCACTATATTTCCTATGAAATATTCCACCATCCATTAAAGGTAAGAACAAACCTCATGATGTGGAGTATTGGATGGATATTATTGATTAGATAATTTTATTTCTATATACCCATGATAATATCAAGTTGAAGTATGAAACATTAATTCCTGACATTCCCTATAAGTAATAGTGGTATTCCATAGTGTAGACATGTCTCACCAAGAACTCAAGAGATTGATTTCTATTATAACAATGGTCCATGTTGACGTTTCATCCTTTATTGATCATTCCACTATTTTTTGTTATTTTTCTTATATTATCAAGATGATATATTTAGTCTTCCTATAGAGAGGGAGGTGGAGTTTATGACTTATCTGGTGTAAGGTATGAATATGATTTTGATACCCTCATATCATTTGGAACCATAATAATGGAGTGATCCCATGATTCTCCTGGTTGATATGATGGAGATATGTTTTTTACCCTATTATTCTTCTTAGTTTTCCCCTTTCTCTCCTTTCCATGAAGGTATATGGTTTTCATAGATTGGGTGTGGAAATGGATATTTAATTTTTTAATAGTTAAGAATATGTATCATATACCCCATATTTATGATTTTTTTGTACAATTAATATGGGAGTGTGGTTTAAATATATTGATAGTTGGTCATGGTATCATCATCTCAGAGTTCTAGATTCTAATTTAATGAAGATGACATTCAAGAGAAGGCATGTCCATTATAAATATCTGATAATTCAATTGGATTAGACAATAACTAATATATTTTCTTATCTTTAGTGACCTAGATATTCCATGAGTATCTCAACACTTTTCAACTAGTGTTCCTGGATGATATTTTTGTTTATTCATGATCTGAGAATAATCCTCATCACCATCTGAGTTTGGTTCTATAAATATTGGGGAGTCACTATTTTTATAGAATGATTTTGAAATAAAAAATATAGATCCATGAATTCATGTTAATGGGACATGTTATTTCTAATCAAGGATTATCTGTTGATACTCTAAAGGTAATGTTTATTTTTTTCATGGGAAGAGAAATAGAAAATCATTGAGTTTTAGATCTTCCTTGGTATTTTTAGATAATACTAATAATTTTTCAAGGATTTATGGAAGTTGGCATCATTGATGACTTCTCGTACCAAGAAATGGGTGAAATTCCTAAGGTATTAAATGTGTAATTATTCTTTCAATGATATAACACGACATCAGACAGAATATTGTAGTCTTATCATCCCTGAGACCAGTATACAATACATGGTTTTCTAGGAATCTTATTATGTTTTATTTGGTTTCATTCTTATAAAGGATGATCATGTTGTCATTAATGGATCTTAGTATCTCCAAAAAACATTATAATAATTACCATGTTCATTATTTTATTTTATTTTGTAGTTATTCATGAGTTTAAATAATGGAGACCCTTTCCTTTGTGTGAGAGGTTAATGATCATTTTTTACCCTTAGGATCTGAGCTATATCTTTTCTCATAATGAAATGAATATTCAATTGAATTGGTGGTTGGAATATATTGAGATTCTTAACATCGACATCGACTACACATAGAAGAAGTGTAATGTCATAGAAGATTATCCCAATGTGAATATACCGTAAAAAGTTTTTATAAAATGGATAGAGGATTGAATCATAGGGTAATCTTCACTCAATTTTAATGGTATGATCAAGAGGATGTTTCGGGATTGGTTTTTGAACAATTTTTAGTAATCATCATATATTCTTGAGTCTATTCTATGTTTTAAGCAGAAAGATGATGAATGCATTTGAATTTGAGAGACACTATACAGTGGGTAGAATGTTTCGATTTTGTATCTCTTATTGTACAGTATTCTCTATTTTGGGAATATTTACACCTTCCATCATCTATGATGATATTTTTTTGATTTTATAGTTTGTGATATACCATTCATATGATCACTAATAATATGTATTATTACAAGATATGGATATTCTTGTGGGTGGGTATGAAATGTGAAATTATAAATTAGGTTTCCCACTGTTACACCTCCTAGTATATAATGTCAAATCATCTCAAACCTTCTTGTTTTCTCTATCCTCTTATAGTGATGGTTTAGAAATGGGGTGAGGTATCCATGTACATTTTTTTACATTACTATATACACCCTAAGATATTAATTTCATTTGGGTGGTGGTTGATCTAGGGAAAAGGACATCTCACTTTATTATGATTAAGGAAACCACTAAATTTGAAGAACTGGGTAAGTTGTATACGAAGGACGTTGTGAGGTTATAGGGGTCGATTATTACATTGTTTTATACATGGAAATTAGGATTACATAACTATAATTTAAGATTATATATTAGGTCATGGGGATATAGGTCAGGTTGAGTACATCATACCATCCAAAATCATAAGCTCAAAAGGTGCATTCTATTCAGATCCTTGGGGATATTCTATTTTCCTACATCAGGAATTTTTGTGGGTCATGGGGTAGATAATTGGGGATGATTTTTTTACCATATTAATATTCATAAGTTTGTTTATTATAATCACTCAATTTGAGTATTTTTTTGCTCACCCAGTGAAGTGTCCACTTTTATGGGAGGAGTTAAAAAAGGGTTATCTTATAGGAACAAATGTCGTTCATGATACATTAATGAGGATTTTTGACTTATGGTGTTGATTATATTGATCCTTTCTATATTAATTGTGTGATACTCCTCCATATGATGACCTTTGTTTGGTTTTGGTGCTACATGATTGTTTGTTGAGGTACACGTTCCCAGCCAATTTTCTTATTAATTTTATTCTATAAAGTAATAATTCACTCTAGCACCTATGTTGTTGTCTTTTTATTCTTCCATGTTGGTGGATCTTATTGTGGGAATGTGTGCTCCTATTTTTAGTTAGGTTGTTCAATCTCTATCCTATTTTGGAGAAATGTGATTCTATGTTTTTATAAATTATTTTATAAATGAACTGGAATGATTGAATTGTGGGTATGGATTTTATTTTACAAAAGATTATTTTCCCATTGTTTTGGTAAAAAAATTATTTTTCAAATCATTTTGAAATGGTTTTATGAAAGGTTTTTCAAATAATTGTTTTAATGAAGTAGTTTGGAAAATTTATCTCATGGGATGTTTTGGGTACTTAGGTGGAAGGTTTATTAATAGGAAGTGTCCATTGATATTATTTGGGGGGATCACACATGGGGTGTTCCAATGAACCTTCATAACATTATTCTAGGTACATGATAGAACTTTTGGGATGTCCACCTTCTTTGGTGTTTCTTTACACTATATATTTGATGAATAATTCTATACACTTGATGTGCATTATGCTATTTGTTTAGTTACAAGTTTCCAACATTTCTATAGTTGTTGTGATCTATGGAATTATGTTACAAATTATTTTTTTTGGAAAAATTAGGATATGATATGATATTTCATACATTTATTTATTTTATTGATTTATTTTTTATTAAATTCATTGAAACACATTTATGTATATTATTTTAAAATATGGGAATGAGGAAATGTTTTACATTTATTTTGATATAAATATTTCTTTACATAATATCATGCCTTGTTTTCTTTAATGATGAGAATTATTTGGATTGGTTTATGGAGAATTTATAAGAAACACCTAGGTGAGACCCTATATAGAAATTTTTTCTCACACACTAAGCACCACTTCAGTATTTCCTAGACCATGTTATGTATTTTTATAAAGGTAATGGAAAGTGAATTTACTTAGGCATTGAGGATTCAGTTAGTCATGTTATTTTAGGTGGTGGAAATTTTTTTGGACTTTTTCCATGCTATCACATGCAATAGATGTTTCGATTTTACCTTCCCCATGTTGTTGGATTTGTATCACGGAGATTTTATTGGTTAATTTTTTTTGTATATCTAATTTGGTTACCTTTTTTATATAAAAAGAATTTATTATTTACTCTTCTACTATTTCTTCCCATAATGAATGTTTATATATGTTTGTGTGTGTGTACTATTATATGCTTCATTTTTGGTGAAATTATTCCCTCATATGTGGGTGCTCTTGTTTTATCACTTCGTGTCCCTCCTCACTCTATTGTACCTCGTCAATTGGCGTGCTCAAGACCTGATCTAACTCTAGGGTAAGTAAGACTGTCAGTCATTTTATTTTCCATATGTACTATGTAGTAGGGATTGATCATTCCCCCCCGTCTATCACTATACTTCTTGGGATGTCTCCTCAGTTGTCGATTTCATCTCTGAGTACTACATTCTTGTATATGTTTCCATACGTTGAACATTAAACTCCAAGAATGTAGGATGATTGGTTATCAAATACTACCTTTTTCTAAAAATATTTGACCTATCATATGAATCATGAGAGGAATCACTCACCATCTCCTCATATCTCCTCTCCCCATTATCATGTTTCTTTAAGTATCCCACCTCTTCCTACTTTCTATAGTTAAGGTGTATTATTGAATTCTCAAGAGGACTCATACTCCCTCACCCCCTCCTTTTTAAAGTGTAATATTCACTACATTCCAAACTAAACACATCTTGGCTCTCTCCTTTACATAGACTAAATGATCTATTTCACCTATGACCAAATATTGGAACAACATGGTCTATTGATTTATCTGATCCAGTGGAGTTCCTATGGCTTGGGAGCTCATGTCAAATGGGATTTTTTATCTTCAAAATGGCGGAGTCTTAATTTTTCTATAGTAATTGTGCATGAACCTAATGAAACCTCTTCTAAAATTGTATTAAATTCTCATAATGTATGCACAAAGAAAATCATGCATAATGAGACAAAAAATAATCATGTGTGCCTTTTATAGATCCATGATATCATTATAGATAGGGTCTGTAAATCACATCAATTAATATATTATGATATTAGACTAAGCTATTTCAGTTACTTATTTACATTCATTTATAACCAAATGTGAAGAGCATACTGGGGATATGTTTTTTAGGGTCTTGGATTCCATTATTCCACGGGATGCTACATGATTTTTGGGGGTTGACTTTAATGAAATCATGGATGTTTCTGAGAATAAAGGCATAGGGATATATTTCAAAAAAATGAATATTTACTTTTCCTCCAACACATCCATTAATGGACTCTTGGATATGGGTTTCACATGTCATAAATACATGATTTCAACAACAAAAAGGAAACAAGGAACATTTTGTGTCGTATTCATAACTAATTCTCTAATTGGTAGTCTTTCTAATTATTTTTATGTGCAAGAGTTAGTCACCTAGTTTGATCCTTATCAGACCACTATCCACTATGAGATAGATTAGTTCCTGATCATAATTTCAATAGTTGTTTCCTTTTCCCCAAAAGGTGGGACAATGACCCTGAGAACCATTATATTGTGATCTTTTATTAGAATAAATACATTCTTGGAAACTCATTAGATATGGTTCATAATAATATCAGGATCCTAAATAGTAATCCATGGGAATGGATTGAAACTAACCCATTCGGATCTCTCAGTATTGACTCCATCATAACTAAGATCGACAAAATAGAAATTATTCCAGAGGAAAACTAGAATAATTACTTATTTTGTGATATTTATTACTATAAAAGTATTTATGATGAAATCCATAGTTACAAGGATACTATTGTTTTTTATAATTCTAAATAATCATGGTTGTGAGAGAGTGATAAAAACAATAAATATTTCCAAGACTTACGTAAGTAAAGAAAGTGGGGGACATGTCCAAAAATTATTAGTAATAATGGATTATTTATCAATGATCTGGTAGAAATGGGAGGTATGGATGTTGATTATTTTTTTTCCCATCTAGAAGATCCAAAACAATTTTTGAATAATAGTAGTTGTATCAGTAAATTAGATATTTTATAATCTATTGAGAATGTGTTTTTTGAATCTATTAAACATCTCCTTGAGAAATTTCTATATGAATGAGATATTTGGGAGGATATTCATTCAAAAAACCAAGACAAAACTCTAGGACTGGTTGGGTTTTCAAGATTTATTTATATGGTTTCATGGGATCTGGTTAAGAGGTAATATGTTGGTATGATACAAGGATTATTTCAAGGTAGTGGTCTTACCCATGTGGCATGTACATTCACTCAAATTCTTATTCATAAGGCCAATATTTCATCCTCTCTCAATCACTATAAGCCTATCATAGCATGTAATGTCCCCTATAAAATCCACTCATGTGTATTAAATAAGAGTTTATTGGCATATCATCATGGATGGGTCTCAGAGGAGGAGCATGGATTTATCAAAGGAATATCCACACATTAAGCTATCAATATAACTTAAGAAATTAAATTGGATATTGAAAAAAAATACAAGGATGATATTATATAATAGAACTTGAAATGAATAAGCCATATGATAAATCAAAATTTAGTTTTATTGTAAAACTGACGGATATCGTGGGATTCTTTTAATGGGTTAATGATATGTTTTTCTAGTGATATATCACTGCTTTTATGGAAATATCAGTTATTTGAAGAAATTAGTTTTCATTAATTCTATCTCGGGGATGATTCAAAGGGATCCATTGTCTCCAATTTTGTTCAATGTGGCTCAAGATTATCTGGTAGATCTCTTAAAGTATTGATTCTTAGTGGCTCAATTATATATTTTCATTGCAGATATAATTTTATCACTTTTTCTACTCTCCCCTTCATAAAAAATATCATCGTTTTCATTAATGGTTACATAAGATCCAATAGAGGATTAAATGGTATTACATAGGACTCTAGAAAATAGAGTGGGAAGAGAATAAAATAATTGAAAATAATAATGTCTATATCAAGGTCATGGATGATCTATAGGGGAATTAAAATTGATGTCTCCCTTGGAATTCACTGAAGACATTTCTTAATGGAACACCATGGTGCCCCAGTCTCACCGAGAAGGCTGTGTACTCACCATTTTGAGGGAATGGTGGACAAGTATACTCTCTGTATTAGTGAATGGAAAAATTGATACATATCATTCAGTGGTCAGGTCACTCTTTTAAACTCCATCCTAGCCTCTATTACAATGAACATTATAGTTGTTCTAAAGGTCTCTGATGCAGTTGTGTGGATGATTGAGAAGTTTATATCGTCCATTATTTGGGATTCATATGGTGAATGTAGATTTCAACAGTCCCCTAAGGACATATTAGCTATACCAATTAAGGTTATAAGTATCTATATTAATGGTTTAGAGGAGTTAATGAATATCCTATATGATAAGTTACTTTGGAAAGACATAGAGGAACATTCTATTTGGGGAATCTTTATTATGGGTATGTATGCGATGGAAAATGATTACCAAAAGGGTTTAGCAACATTCATTTCTAAAATGATGATAGGTCACATTATTGAGATACAAAGCAACTCTATGTGTATCATTTTTCATGGGGAGATCAAATTTTGGGTCTTTAACCAGGTGGTAGGGAACCATTGTATTCCTAGATTTCCTAAATCTGATATATTGTTTTTTAGACCAGTAGATATCCAAATTTTAACCATGATATTTTGAATCCTCATAAGAATTATATTTTCAATAATATCTAGATTCCCTTATACCATTAAAAGATCATCATCCCTAGTCCTTCCACTAGTATTTTCAAATCCAATGATTATCATAACATCCTCTATAATAATATTTTCCCTGGGGAAGGGTGGGATACTTATGGTTTGGGGAGATTTGGGTAAATTTAATATCCTCATTGGGTATATAAGTAATTGTTCCATCTCTATGGGAAAAGATATCAATAGAAAATAAATCTTTCATGAATCTAGATGTTGGTGTTGTTGGATCCCCATGTAATGAATGAAGGATCACCTCTTTTTAGAATTTTAATCGAAAAGGATTATATGGTGTAGTTTCAGTGGTATCATAAGTCCCCAATTTACCAAACAATTATATGGTTTTATTCATCATTTAATACTATAGCTTATGGGAAATAATAATATGAAATATAAGTCAAGAATCATGTTGTTATCTTCTGGTTTTTTGGACTATTTTTTGCATGAAGAACTCTACACGTTTGGGAAGTGTGCAGATCTCAATGTTGGCCATGCTGGTTCAGTTTTATTTCCTCATCATAAACACGTATCATATCATGATATATTAGGATATCTCCACCTATATAAGGTATATCATGAGTGGTATAATGGATGATACACCAGAACATTTATATATGGTCCGGGTTCATAGGGTGTGTATGAAGCCTCCTACTCATGGCCTAAATATCAATTTCAATGGTTCCTAATACAATGGCATGAAGAGGGGTTGAGGTGTTGTTTGTTACCTAATGAGTTGGTTGGTTATGGAATTCATTAGTTTTTAATACAATGGAGGAAAATCTCTCAAGGAATATGTTAATTCTATGCGTAATGGGATTTACATTGTTCAATCCCCAACATTTCCCTTGTAGAAATCTAAATGGACTCCTCCATTATCTTTAATTGTTTCTATGGTAATGGATTCAGCCCTTGGTGCATATATTTTCTAATCCATAAATGAAAAATATTTTTTTCATGAAAAAAACTATATATATCATACATGTAATGAGGGTAACAATGTTTTGGACTTCCTAGAATCCATAGGCAACTAGGGGAATCATTGTATGATTTTTTCTATATTGGGGACTCTTTTGGTTGAGTGTGCTAATATGGTTCAAGAAGACTCACTTGTCTTGAATTTATTTTAACCATCATGATTTTGATATGTGTTTATTTTTTAATAAATGACCATTATTGATTAATTGGAGAACTTATTAAAAATATGATAAAAACCATCATTGTTAATTAATTATTTTAAAATAATCATTCTAAGGGGAACTTCTTTTATAAATATTATGTAATATTTTAATAAAAATTACATCCTCTATTACATAAATTATAGGACTAATTTATCATATTAATAAACACTAATGAATTTAATTATGATTCAGGTATAATGAAATTATAAAAGAGTCTCATAATAATTTATTAAATCATGGTATGTTATTGTTTGGGTATGTTTAACAGCATACATGAACAATACATTAAATTTATATCATGAATGACCATAATATTATATGTTAATGTATAATGCAATATAAATTTCAAAATTATTATTTTATATTAATTATAGAGATTTTATATCAATATTTAATTGATCAAATAAGAAAACACCATTCGATCATAAAGAATCAACGAAATATGATTATTTTTATTTCATCTTCAATGATAAAGAATAAAACACTCATGTTTATAATTTAAAAAAAAAACACAAATATGATTTTTATTGACATATTAATTAATAAAATATTTCAAATAATGAATACTTGTAATTTAATTTTTAATGTAATATAAATTATCAAAACTATAAACACCGCATCTATAAAATCTGTAAAATTCTTATAGAGATGTACTATTTATAATGAATATAAGTTAAAATGTTTAATTTTAGAGTCAATTATAAAATATTTTTTATTTTTATGTTTTTGATACATAATGTTACAATACATTCATTGATGTTGGGATAAGAGGTATGGATTTTCTATCTCAAATTCCACTCTATTTGGCATGTTTTGTATTATTCACCTAATTTCCATTATGTGATATATATAATAGTAATTTGAGATTTTATATCATTAAATGATAAAATTAATGGTATTTTATGATCATGTTTAATATGACAATTTTAAGTGGTACTGACTGAATGAATACCTTATCCATAAGTTGGGTTTTTTCATCTCAATTTTCACTCTTTTTGGATTCGTGTTACTTTCACCACCATTTTCCTTTAGTGTGTTTCATACATTTATAGTGTGGAATTTAAAAATTATTTATCATGATATTTATCCTATTTTCATTTCTATATTTTAATCCCACATTTATATTTTTTTCAGATTTTCCAAAATCACTATAAATGCTATCTTTTCTATAGAGGAATAACCATAATGATATTTTGGTAATTTCAAAGTGTCCATTTTTTCATAAAAAATACAAAAATATATATATACTAGAATTTTAATATATACTTTTCATAGTTGAACCTAAGGTATTTCAACCAAAAGAGGTTGGTTGATAATTGAATCAATCATCACCTTGATGCACAATGAGTGGTCTTACGATTAAAAACATGGATAAAAAATATTGGGAAATATTATTGCAAACCACTCCATTTACACATATTATTACAATATTTTAATAATAATTAACCAAGAAATACAAAACAAGGTAAAAACTTTTAGTTTCTTTGGATGACTAGGTACATAATTAGAAAACATGAAACTATAATTAAACATTATTTTATTAATCTCATAATTAGATCCAAACACTCATTGTGAACCTATAATTGTATTAGATAACCTAGGGAATATAAAAAATAATTGAATGAACTACATTTTTAGTAGGGGAATAAACATGGTGTTAAAGTTTTATACATGATTTATAAGGTATATCATAAAAATATTAAAGGCATGGATCATGAATAAAAATATTTAAGCATAACATATATGAAATGGAATAATATGATCATGGAAATATTGGAATGTGTAATAAATATATAAAATGACATAAACATGAGTCAAATATATCTTAAAAAACAAAATCATGTAGTAAACTGAGTCCCACCATGGATTAAGATTTTTCCCTAATCCCAAACATGACATCTCATGAGGATAAAAATTACCCAATGGATTATATAAATATCTGGGAAAACCCATCATATAATTTTTCATTAATATGTTTTCCATAGGAAAAATAAAAGAATAGGGAATAAACATAATGGTTACACATTTAAAGAAATGGATTTTTTAATCAAGTCATATAGAATAACGAAAATGTGTATCATAATGGTATACTTGAATGAAATAATTTAAATCATTCTTGGACATTCATATCATATCAGTAAAAATATATCATCAATTAATAGTTTAAACTGAAGGTAAAACATGAAAGTAAGTGGTTGGGTAACTTTAGAAATGAGCCACTTTTTTCAGTTTAAGGGAAATGTATAATGTATTTAAAGAGTACAAAAGAATATATTTTTTTAAAACCCATAAATGAATTAAAATAGTTTTTCATGATAAAATTATATATTTTAAGGAAATAATTTTTTAAAGAAATGTTCTATGAAGCGTACTTGGAAATGGGTAATAAATTGAGAAGTTCACATTAATTGGGTTACTTATCAAAGAGGAGAGTTGAGGAAAAGGATTTTCAGCGCTAACCAAATGAAATATGGAGCTTTGGATAGATCATGTTCCTTATGTGAAAATGTGTTATTATCTTTTGAAAAAATTATTTTTTAGTCAAATTAAATTATTTTATATATTTATTTATACCTTTATATAAATTTATTTTAATTATTATTATTTATGAATTTCATTTATGTTTTTTTCAATGAGTTATAAATTTTAACTCTATCACTCAGGGAGTGTTTGTTTCATGGTTTCATGGTTAGTTCGTTTTATTTAAAATTATGGAAGTAATGTTGAAATAGTAATAATTATACAAAATGTAAATTATATGGTATTAACGCACATAAATATGTTTAAATGGATTTATTTTTCCTTTTTCATGTATTGGGATAATTCTTTTGATAAAATGTAAATGAAAAATAGTAACTTTATTTTGGTGGTTTTCTATCATCATGAACTAATTTAATTTTATTTAAAAGTATGTATATATATTAAGTATTGAACATATCTATAAAAGTTACATGTGGGTCTCTGGCCAATCTAGGCTAGAATAACTCTGGGGTTGTTATAGGAGGTTCCAGGTGGTAAGTCACTTGTATGGATTCATGAGGAACAAAAGATGTCCCTTGAACATGAAAACATGATTTCATGTGGTGTATGAATTCAATTATATCATTTCCTCCTTACACAATTTAATTAATGAATCATTTATTTTCATTAATAAAAATCATCAGCAGAGTATACAAGACATTCAGATTATCAACTTGTTCCTTAAAGGATCGGTTCATAGGAGGCATCCCTAAATTTTCTGCCAATAAACATAAAGTGAGAATTCAAATCATGATTGAATTAAATCCTTGAGAGATAATACTTATTATCCTTGGTCATAGTCTCTTCATCTAAATTTTTATCCTTCATGTATTCTCTTATCGTCATATAAGTATAGTCATTATAGTGATTGAACATCCTAAAAGTCTCCATAGGTAAGGAAGAAGAATCAATTGAGGTGCTACTTGGAACTTTTCTAATATCTTCATTGATAACAGTTCGGATGAACTCAACACCAAAAATATCTAGTGGTGCAATGGAACTAGATTCAAATGAGGTGATATTTTGATCTCTCTCAAGTAGGGCATCTATAGAAGCTATAAGGGAAGACTCTATTCCATATATAATTAATTTTAGGGATTCTAACTCATTTTATAACCCTATATTCTCAATTTAATAATATTTTATATAGTTCATAATATTTGGTTGAATATAGGGGATCACCAACTCAGAAAGATATATAGAATCATATTTACTTAGATTTGTAAAAAGTGCTTCTTAACTTTTCCAAATCTAACTAAAATTAGAAACTAAAATTTCTCATAAAACATCCAAGTCTCCCTTGGTGACAAAATTAATAGAAACTAATAGAAGAACAAGATTTGCATATCTCCCTAAATAAAACCTTTCTATAAAATTAGTAAAATCAATTTTATTTATCATTTATCCTTGGATATCTTTTTCTTCTCTAATGGAAGGTTCACCACTATTTAGTAACTTTCATATAATAAACCCCATTTATCTAAAACTAATTCAATCAAACATTTTGAATTATTAGTTGGAAGCTACACCATATGATAAAAAACAATTATATATACTAATATAGAAGTTACAAAAACAAAGGTATCTACTATTCTCTATTCAATATAAGGGGAACCCCCATGTTCCCATAAATTAAAGGCTTACTATAAGTAGCCACATCACTCAACTGGTCATAAAAATAAATCCCAATAGATCATTGATCATCAAAAATATGATCTATATGATCTACTTCCATATTCTCATCAACATGAATTCAAACTTTTACAATAATTATAATCTAATCAAAAATAGAAAGATCTAACTCTATTTAATCATTAGGAATAGATGCCCAATTTTCATCAATAGATGAATCAAAAATTGAATGACTTCCATTACAAGGGTAATGTTCCCCCTAAATAGATGAATATCTATCTTTTTTAGTAAAAATATCCATCTCACCAATAAAACTGGGCCCCACTTATGATCTACAAATAGAACCACCAATAAAAGATAAAATATCTTAAGTAATATCATCATCTTATCTTCTATTTTTCTCACTAGAACCATCAGAATATTTCCATCCATCCATCATCATCATCATCATCATTTCCACTCCCTTCTTCATCAACTTCATCACCACTATCTTAATCTAATTTAGAGATACTACTGAAATAATCTTCCCCATAGACATCAATCTATTCCTCATCACTTGTTTCCCAACTATTCTCTAATGAGGAGAGTCCTAGGTTGACTAGGAGATTCATATGTGATAGAAAGTGATTTGGAAGACAAATCAATGTTGCTTCCTTCATCAAAGGAAAATTTCATTTCCTGTTATTCTCTAGATCCAACAACCACTTCTTCCTTAACAATGTCGGAATATTGAAAAATTTTATTAGGCACATGAAAATGGTAAACAAGGTATCTATCTCTATATGTATGGTCGACTGGATTAAACTCGTCATATGGTTTTTCATTATCATCTATCCATGTATTTTTCCATGGTTTCAAAATAAACATCATCCTTTTTCAATTTATCCTTGTGATGCAAAATCTACCATAGTCCATAGATGACTCTTCATCATTAAAAATAAGACCTTTTTATTTAATTATCTTAGAAAAAAATATCACATAAATCACTGAATATTATATATAGTAAGGTTTTATCATTTCCAAAATATAAAATATAGTATATCTACATAAATATATCTTGGGCCCTTTATTCATAATTCAAATGAAATACGCATCTTGATACCATGGAGTAGAAAAGTCACCCTTACATGGGAAAAACATATTTTCAATTAATATAAGAAGAAATCTGCATTCTTCATCTTACTCTGAAGAAATTTTCCTTCACAAAGTTTAATCACCTATGAAATCGACCATGGAATCTTCATAAGTAAAATTATCACCATAATCACAGATGGTTCCTTTATAATTTTTAAACACACCCTCATAATTCACTTTAAAACACTCATCCCAATGATATGAAGAAAATGAAATTCTATGACCATTGAATCAGATTCTCACCTAGTTTTCATTATTTTAATTAAATCCAAAATCCACACACTATTTGAACTTATACAAATTCATAGGATCAAAAGGTATCACATTAGAAGAGAATCAATCCATCCATCCTTGGTTTGGTATAAAATTCCACACTAATGGTCTTCTCAAAAGTATCCATTATTATTCAGCATATTTTTTTTGGAGATACTACCTATTTTTCTGGAATGCGATTTACTGGCTCAACTACACCAGCAGAACTTAGTTCCAATTTCTACTTTTTTATAGAATGTGACATTTTCGGTGAAAACACTGAAGGTCGCTTCACCCTGGACATTGAGTTTGGCTTTATTGGCTCAGCTAAAGGTTATGGGAAGGTCCAATAGTTGGGAGAGAAATATTCCACATGGATTGTGATAAAAAGTTTCAATGAACGTGTGTGCATTGAATCTAGACAATGTTCTACATAAATAATATGATATTTTTAAGGATCTTGTAAATCAAAATTGGGTATCAGGATAAATTTGAAATCAATATAAAATTTCATCTAAAAAATAAAAAATAAATTAGTCATAAATAATTGAAAGAAATGCGGTTTAAAACACTAAATTTAAAATTTGACCAATCATGAAACAATCCAATCAGTGAGAAATATAATAATAGTGAGAAATTAAATGGTGATATGTTCAACAATGAAAATCTCAATGGGTGGAATAATCAATGGTGTGAAGTTCAATGGTGATAATTTTTAATGGTGATATTTATCAATATTGAGAAGTTCAATGATGAGGCATTCACAGTATCGAGACATAACCAGTAGGGATAAATTCATAATGGTGTGATATAACCAATAGTGAGACATTCAAAATGGTGATACATACCAAATTCTTAGTCGTTCATAATGGTGAGACATTCCCAATAGTGAAACATTGAAAATGGTGACTCCCATAAAATTTAACATATCTCAAACTAATAATACCTCATTCTTATTTTATGTAATTCATTGTTTAATAATTAAAAGACTTAGTGAATATATCAACAATATAGTATTTTGTACAAATTTATTCAAGAGTGATATCACCCTTTTCAAAATAATCTCTCACTAAGTGATGTATTACATCAATATGTCTTGTTCTATATTGTGATATAGGTTTCTTGGAAATAGTTATAGCTCTTTTATTATCACTTCTTATAGTGATATGTGAGAATAGATACCCATAGTCTAGTAATGTATATTTCAATAAAAAAATTGTGCATAGAATATATCTATAAATTTATATTCAGCTACAAAATTAGATAGTGCAACATAATGTTTCTTCTTAATACTCCATGAAACTATATACATTCCCAAAAAGTGACATGTTTCATAGGTTATTTTTATTTAGAACACACATCCCCTAAAATCAGCATCCAGATAACTAACTAAAACAAATTCATTTCATATTGGGTAATACAATACGAAAATGGTATTATATATTAAGTATTTAACAATTATTTTAATAGAAACCACGTGATAATATTATGGACATACTTTAAAATGATAAAACATACACACTCTAAACATAATATAAGGTTGGATAGCAGTAATATATAGAACACTTCAAATCATACCTCTCTAACTAGTTTGATACACTAGTTTCGTAGTTTCATCAAGATCTAATTTATAGGTAGTACTCATTAAAATATTACCACTCTTAGTGATATAAAATTTAAAATATTTTAAATAATATTATTTATACTGAATTTGGTTCCCAATAATTCCCTCCTTATTTTAAAAATATTGAAATCCAAGAATGATTTTTAGTCCATCCATTAAACTTTTTCCAAATTCATTTCATATCATTTTGGAAAAACCTATACATAAGGTATTTTTGGAAGATCCGAAAATAATATCATCAACATTGATTTATTCAACAAAAAAACTTTTAAAATTAATTTTAAAAAAAGTGTAGGATCAACTATAAATTTTGGTGAAACTTTTGAATTAAGAAAAGTGATCATCCTATCATACCAATCTCTAGGAGCTTATTTAAAACCATTAGATTCTATAGTTAATTTTAAAACTTAATTTGGATAATGGGAATTTTAAAAACTAGGGTGTTGATCAATGAAAACATCCTCAACAATAAACCCATTTAGTAATTGAATCATAATATACATATGATAATCTCTCGAATATAGATGATCTTTATTAAAAAAATTATTATAATGGATTCATATATTTCTAGTGGTTAAAAGGTGAATTCATATTCTATTCATTCTTCTTGATTATATTCATGTACAACTAGTATATCCTTGTTTCTAACTATAATTCCTCGTTCACATATATTCTTTATAAACACCCATTTAGTGTCTGTAGTTAAGGTGTCCTTTTGTCTATCAAATTTCTTTCATACTTTTTTTCCATCAAATTGATTTAATTCTACTTTAATATACATTACATAGAATTCATCATTAATTGTGTCATTTATGTTCTTCTGTTCAATCTAGGGTAGAAAAACATGATGTTCAAAATGATTTATTAGAATTTATCTAGTCTATGTACTTCTATCTAGGTCTCCAACTGTAAAATAACATTTATGGTAAATAAGTTTCATCATATCCCTAGAGAATGTAGGCCTGATTAATTCATGTTATTCTATAGGTACAGGTTTGGGAAGTATTGAGAATTCCACAAAATTGGATGATTTTTCTAAAAGTTTGACAACAGAATCAGTATTTCTAGAATTTAGGTTCAGAGCTGATAAATCATCCTCAATGTTTTTTAAGATGTATTCAAATCATATGGATCTATCTCATCAATTTTGATATGAACAGATTCTTCCACTGTCCTGGTCAATTTGTTCAAAAATATATAGGATTTTTTTTTAATAAACTCGGAAAATTACTTATTCCATCCTAGAGAAATTTTTTTCAATCAATCCGTTATGTTAGGAATATAGTATTTGCATCCAGTAACTCTAAAGTGGTTAACAATATTATTATGATTATTAAAAATTTCAAAAGATTTATTTTCAAGATATTTCTAATTAAAAATATATTGATTATGTAACATGTTGTATTTATGTCCTCTTCCCAAAATTTAGACATGTCTGTCATATTTATTTATCATTGTCTGGGCTATCTATTTAAGAGTTCTATAACTTCTTTCTAAAACTACATTCTACTAAGGGGTCCTTGGATCATAGAAGATATGACTATATAAATTTTGTGAGAAATCATATTCAATTTCGGGATTTTTAAACTCAGATCCATGGTGACTTTCTAGGGTCTTGTTTCTAAGTCAAAATAAATTTTCAATGGATCTAGAAAACATTTTAAAATAATAACATACTTCACATTTTGGTTCGGGAAAGAACACCGACTTATACCTAGAAAATTCATCTACTTGTATAAATACATAGTGCTTCCCATTTATACTAGGAAACCTATATGATCCAAATAAATCCACATGAACAAACTCAAGATTTTGAGAAGTTCATAAATATTTATTTTATTTAATATAAATCTTTTGATGTTTCCCATTTTGATAAGATTTATGGACCTTATTGTTCAGTAACTATATTTTAGATATATCCATGGCCAATAATTTTATAGTAATCTTCATATGGGAGTGAATATTATGATGTCCTTTTATCCTATTCCAAAGACTTGATTCTTTTTTAAATTCAGTCAATAAGAAAAAAAAATTATATTTTAAAGAATTAATATAAACAAAATAAACATTTTATTTCCTTAAACAATACAAAAATAAAACACCATTTGAATCAAAAACATTACATTGAATATTCTCAACTTTTACTTGAAAAAAATGATCACTTATTTGTGATATACTAAGAATTTTATGCTTCAATCCATCGAAAAATAGTACATTGGAAATTAAAATAGCATGGATGTTACCAATTTGGCCAATGCTACTACTTTTCCCATTAGCATTGTCACTAACGGTGACATGATCACCATCAACCTTTATTAGGTGCTGGAAACATGATTTGTCTCTATACATATGCCTTGAGCATCCATTGTCCACATACAATGGACATTTATTGGTGGTCTTTATGAAGTTTTCCTATAGAAAAAATATCATACGAAAATGATTTATGTTCCTATATTTCCATGGGTCAAACATTGTTTTTAATCAGAGATTCAGTAACCTGTATTTGTTTAATAGGTCACTTATAACCATATTTCAAGATTTTTGAAAAAAAATGATTTTTTGTTGATAAAAATAATTAATCATAGCACTATTGTAAATATTTTTTGGTAAAAAATTTCCCTTGACTATTATTCTTTATCAATGTCAGTATCCTATAACTTTAACATACATTAGAGTAAATATTTTTCCTAGAATCTATTTAAGTGTTTCTCTACCATTGGATAACCAGTGTAATTCAGTCTTCAGTTGTTTTTTAGACATTGTTTTTCACTATTATCCTATAACAACTTAGTATTCTTCTCTTGTTAAATAATTACACCAGATTTAGTATCTAATGATAACTAATTTTTTATCTTCAGAATATTATACTTATCATTAAGTTCATTAAAAGTGTCTTCTATAATTTTTCAATATTCAAACATATCCTCTTAATAAATTTCATCATAATTATGTTCAATATCCTAATTATTATCAGTAATCATATGAAAAACATTAGAAACAGCATGGACCTCATAGATATTCATCATGAATCACATATTGTCACTCTCAAAATATTGTTTAGGAGTAGAGTCAAAAGAAAACGAGTTATTCTCAGAGGCACTCCATTTCAATTTCCAAGATTTCTTAATAATTTGTAAATTATGATCATATATCTATTTTTATTTTATTTTTGGATAGCCTTACTTGAAAATTCCTTTTCATTTTAATTCATAATAGTTAGTTTCAATATCATCCTTATTCCAATCCTTTTTAATTTTAATTTAATATAATAATTTACTTTATAATAAAACATTCTGAAAAATTTATTCCATCAAAAAAAATTCTTAAATATTATATATACATGTTCCATCTCCACATTAATATCCTGAGGTGACTCATTATCACTTGATCAATCGGTTGGGAACTTTTCCTTTTACTTTGTTTTCAATTTGGATGCCTTAAACCAGAATGCTACTCACTTTATTTTTGGATCATTATCATCCTCTCAGTTAAATTTAAATTATTCTTAATATATCATCAATTTTTCAATCATATCCCTGACTAGTAGTTTTCTAATTTCACGTGAATCTCTAATTTAAATAGAGTTACCTCTATAACTTACTAGAAGAAATTGTAGCATTCACATAATTTGGTATTTATTAGATATTGGATTTTCCCAATGATCTCATATTATTAAAAATATAATTAAACCTATGATATATATCTGAAATTAATTAATTATTATTTATTATAAAAATTTCATACATAATAGTATATATATTTATTATTTCCTCCTTAATAGTAGTTTTTCCCACATGTCAAATGGCTAGTGTATCCAAAAATTTAAAGGAATTTTTACAAGAAGAATTTCTATTAAAATTACCATCTCTAAAAGAATGGTAATGGGAAATCATATATTTAAAATTATTTTTTAAACTATTTTTTGTAACTTCATCCTAATTTACTGTACTAGTTTCAAGCAATTCATTTTTATCAACTATGGCAGACCAAATTTCAAAACTGATACTCTCTATATGAAATTTCATTTTGATCTTCCACTGAGTATTATTATTTATATTGAAGAAATGAGTTTTATTGGTAATAGAACCTTCTTTTATATTATCCATTTAATTAATTTAATTTAGAACAAATAGAAATTAAACATCTTTAATGAAAATCTAAAATCCTAGATGAAATGTTTTGAAAAACTCTGATACCAAAGATAACTCCTTTGATACCAATTGATGGTCTAAGTGAGTATATCAAGATGGGGTTAATTTATTAACAAATATATATTTCTATTTATAATGGATTAAAATAAAATCCCCCAATTTAAATAAAACATCACATTCTACCAAAATATTAGTTTGAATTATGTTTTAATATTATATAATATTTATAAAAATATTTATTAGTTCTTGTATAAAATAATATACAATGGTATTTTATAATTTAAAATATATTTCAATAATCAAAATCATATATGAACGCTAATTAATATAAACTATCAAAGTAGTGGTTTTTAATGTAGTGAAAAACAAATTTGATATTAAAGTACACAAAATAAAAGAAAACAAGACAAAAAACATAGTTGAATTTGAATAAAAGAGGTTCATTCCCCGAATGATACATAGTCTTATCCACTTGGACATCACCAACTACAATGATGTTTATATAAAATAAACATTTTATCCACAACATGGATCATGTTTTACAATAGTATATCAACTATCCATACCACATAGGGCCTCTTTTATAGTTCTAATTGGATAACAAATAAAACGGGTCACTCCCAAAAATCTACAACATCACATGAGAAAAAGTGTAAAATGGGTTTACAATATGTCTATGTATATTAAAGTCTAAATTAAGAGACATTGTAGGAAAAAATAAAACAGAGTATTCAAAACTACTCATAATGTAAATATAAATAAACATATTAAGAAAATAAAAGATGAAAAGGAATAGTGTTTCTTGTTCTATTATGTTTTCATCTTGTGACTCTTGAAAATAGTTTTAACTGAGTCTCAAGTCGTAGTTTAAGAAGCTGTAACAAAATGAAGTATTCTAGACTCTTTATTCTATAAATTAGCATGGAATTGGAAGAATATTGCGCTTCAGCTTCATTATAAAAGTGATATATTATGTAGAAAGCATGCACCTAAAGTTCATTCAATGAGGTGTATCTCACATCACATGTATAGGTTTAACTCTTCATTCATCAATTCATAGTTCTACGTGAGGGACTGTACTTAATATTTTTAATAATAGCTACAATAGGTTGAATCCATTGGATCCTATGCTCCTCATACTACAAATTCACACACTAAATTTAAAACATCTCTATCAAAAAATTAAGGAACCATTATTAGCATATATTTGAGAATAAAATTTGATAAACTATTCATTAGGTAAATGTAATTAAAAATAAACATAAACACCTAAAGTGTGCCTTTTGTGGGGTGAAACTTCAGTTGGAGAATCCTTGGTAGGGTGAAACTTCTACTAGTGTCTAAGTCTGGTGGCGTGATATTGGAATGGTTTATATTGATATGGAGGTGATTTGGGGTATAGTGATATGTCAGGATGGTGGTAGGTTGCTTCAGTTGTGACACCACTACCACTGTGAGCCATTCTGACACATAGCCAAGATTTCATTCTGTTAGTGATAAAAATTTGGCAATGATAATTTTCTATACTTTTTTGATATTTTTCTTAGTAGAGACTCACCTTTGATGGTGTCACAAGGAAACGTTGAGATATTTTTGTGATGAGATATCCATTATGGTGAGCCATTATCAAATAGTGGATCATACCTAAGAAAATTTCACCAGTATGAATCATACTATAAAATGGAAACATAAAACCTAGGACTCAGTAATTATAACAATTATCATTATTTTATGATCATTAAAACAAATACATCAACATATTGGTCATGAAATATTTATGTATTTGTTCCACTATTTCTCCTAGAAATAAAACATAGCCTCACTATCAAAATCAACATAAACCTTTGATATTAATGATTATATTTTGTTAAAAATATATATATCTCAAGAAACTTCACTATTCCATTAATAGTATCACAAGATGATATTTGAATTTATATTTTTATTTTAATTGAATGGATAAATATATCAAATAGTTCATTATTTTTTAGACACTCTAGATATTCATCTCTAGGAAAAAAATTATATTTAACATTAAAATTATAATTTTAAATTATAATAATAAATTTATTAACTATAATCTATATAATTGAAGTATTAATTTGATAGAAAAAATATTCATAGTCAACACCAACAATTATTCATAGTGTAATCTGTTAAATATTCTTTATGGATCCAACTAGATGTCTTACCATATAAAGAAAAACAAAAAGACCTCTTTACTCTTCCATCCAACAGTGTTAGAAAACAACGTTATATTATGATAAAATATCATTATTATATTAACCTATTAAAATATGATATAGAAATATATCAAGATCCAAACAAAGAGCGCTACTAATATAGTATCTATTAGAAAAATTGAAAAGATTTTATTTAAAAATAAGGTTTTTACCAAAAAAGATGATATGTAATGATATGATTGGGTGGCATGATTTTAGATAAAATATAAACATCACATTTTAATCCAACGTAATTATAATTTTTGGGGGTGATCATATATTTCAATAAAATAAAATAAAATCATAGTAAAAAATGATTCCATGCATCATAATAAGGATATATGTAGTCAAACTGAAATATGATGAATCAAATAAGGATGATGGATCTTCATTATAATATGAAATTTGAATATTTGAATTGATAGAAAAAAAACCCTGAGTATTGATTAAAAAATTAAATTCCCCTTCAAGGTTTTCAGTTGACCATAGAAATTACAATGATGAAACCCTTGACACTTAAACCAATATTGATGGAGGTTCATAACTAAAATTGTGGAATTCAACTTCCACACACAAAAAAATAACAATAATGAAACCAATCTAATGATATCTTTGTCTTATCAACAGAAACATTATCTTATTATCCTTCATGTATTTCATTCAACCAAATCAAATAATTTTTCCATCTAAAGAACTAAATTCTTTGACCACAAAGGATTAGAAAAACTAACTTCATACTAAAATAAAATTCAATATGTAATATTAGGTTGAAAATTTACAATAAGAAAGAAAGAGAAAATTTAATATAAAACCTCACCAAATTATTCTTTATGAATAATCACTTTCATAAAAAGTGTAATGAAAGTCACTATTTAAAGTATGTTGTTGTAAGCATAAAAATGGTTGAAAATACATTTTCTCTACAGTGTAATGTATTTCCATTACTTGAAGTCTGAGGATCTATTTATAAATATATATTTTTACAATCATCAAACATGATATTAGGAGTTCATAAATTTAATTTTCAGTGGAATCTGATGCATTATTACATAAATTGATGAATGTAATTTTTATTCATCATCTCAAAAATTAAACATTGAATTTTATCACAATGAACCATTATCTATATAATTATAATAAATGAAATAAATGTCAAGAGATAGTTAATTAAAAATAATTTAATGATTCATAATATAAAATTCAAGATAAGGAATAACAAAAACCATTAATAATAGGATTGATTAAAAAACGATGAAATTTATTATCAATTTACCAAACCAATGTTATATATATTTATTAACATATTAATTTGGATAAGATTCATAGACAATATAAATAGATCCAAAATCTAGGGAAACCAATTTAAAATAAAAATTATTGCTAGAATTAATTGACCTGTTTTTCAAATTAGAGGGAAAAAGTCAATAATTTCATCATCATAATAAATGTAGAGCTTATCACTTTCCTAAATATACTTTTATATTTCATTTTTAATTTGAAATGATTAATTGATTAACATGTTTTTATTGATGTTAATTATTGAAGGAGTGATTATATTTATAATTTTTATAGGTCACAAACCATGATGGGATATTTATTCAGATCAAAAATCAAAACAAGATTTGTAATTAATTAATATTGGTACATCATTGTAACGACCCAATGTCTTATCAATAGAAATCCCTAATTATAATTATTCCTTATAGTATAATTACATTAGGAAGAACAATGACATATCATGATACAAAATATAATTTTATCACTAAACATAATTTTTCCACTTCTATGTTTTGAATTTTAAAAATCTAACATACACGGTTGCGATCAGTAAGATGTTTAGAGTCAAATAGAATAAACATATTTTTTGGTGAATAGTAACCTACCCTTATGAATAGTAACCTACCATAATGAAAAGTAATATGACCCTTATGAATAGTAAATCGTCCAAAATAATAGTATCTTTACCCGTGAATGGTTAAACAAAATTTAGGCATATTATAAGTGACAATTTGACAATAGTAAAAAAATATTGTTTTTTCATAAGTCATAATTAATTAATTATAATTAATTAGAAGAATATTTATTTTCCTAAAATCTTTTCATAAATTAACAATTATGTTTCTTCTGGTTTCAAAAAAAATGTATAAGGCCTTATGTAATTTTTGAAAGCATTATGAAATCAGTTTAAATTTTAAAACTGTATTTTTCAAGTAAATTATGATTTTATGTAAAAATTAAATTAATCATATTTATATTTTTTTTTGAAAAATGGACCTCATTTTTGTATTCTACATGTCAGAAAATGGTTATTGTATTTTTGGTATTTTTCAGAAACACTTGAATTTTTGGTGAATAGTAAAATACATTAATTTACCGTATAAATAAATTATAATTTAAACCCACTATTCCAGACATCACAAGTGGTGTAGGCACCCAAATCTCAAACTTAAATTACCTATTTAATATTATTGGTCATGTAATAATAACTATTTATTATCTTTATGGAAATTTATAAACAAATGATTAAAATATTAAGAAAACCACTCTCCCCTCCACTATAAATACCACCTTTCACACCCTCATTTCCTCACACATATGAAGTATCAAGACTTTTCAAAACTCTACCCAAGAATTTTCCCAAGACTCTATCCCACATCCAAGAGCTTCTAGTATCATCAAAATAACAATTCTAGGTTTCTGAAGAAGGATCTTGAGAGGAGGATTCAAGAGGTAATTTCCCTCTCTCTCTCTCTCTTTTCCTTTAATTTCCTTTCAATTTCAAGTTCTTTTCTTAATATATCCCCACCTATCTTTATACACATGGTATGTTAACTCTATTATCTAACATATACTGGAATTGTTTGATACTAATGGGACAATATATCATCCAACCCGTTCTCCTCTTCTTTTTATTTTAGAAAAGAAAACGTTGTTTGTGGGGTGTTAATTTTTCACCTTCATGAACGACATGTTTTCTTTTTTCCTTTAACACCTTCAAGTATGGTCATGAAACAATTTTTATTATTGAAACATATTATGTTATATGTATTATATCCTATTTCATGTTCTGTAACAAACTTATGTACATATTACTATGTGATTAAATAAAACAAGTTCGTTATGATTGAAAAATCGCCCGAATTAACCCAAACGATCATCATTAAATTTCAACTAAAGATTCATTCACATGATATATAATATAATTCATTCTAAGATAATTTAAAATACTTTAAATTCATTAATAACATTTAATATTAGTTCTTTATGTTTACACATGTTCTACATGAGCTTCCATTTATGAATACAATGATCCGTTCAAGAAAACCATAAAAACAAACATTCCTGAACAATGGATTTAAAACTGATAACTCGTCAAAAGGCCCATAAAATAACCTAATGAAACCAAAAGGAACAATATTAATGTACTCATGGTTCTGTAATTTTTAATTAATGATTCTAATGAGGTTATACAGGACTTTAAAGTGAAGAAATCATTCAGATACAAGGTAAGGGGAAATTCTCGAACCCAACTTTCTTTCTTTGGGTTCTCCCTATTTCAATCTACTTTTGGTATGGTAAATCCTTAAAAATATTTTTTTCATAATTATATTACCTTTTTTATGAAATAAATTTTTTCCACTAGAGTTTATTCCAAAAAAATGTTTTCTAGAAGAACCCTTCTTTCAAAAACACACCTTTTATTTCTCACTCAAGGTCAATGGTTATTATATCAAGTCTTTTATTCCCACTTTCTTTTAGGAACCCAATGTTTGTGAATGTGTTCTTATGATATGAAAAAAATTTATTTACACATGTTATTTATGATCATTTTTTATATATGTTCTATGTGGCAGGCATGATAATGATAATTTAATGATGCGACGGGTGTGCCCGGAATTATATATTGCAATATGAAAGTTTGAATGTGACGGGTGCACCCGGAATTATATACCTCTCCAATGCATTGGGTAAAGTGATTAATCTCATGAGTTAATGTGAAATTATGTGTGAACAAGATTCTATCTTTCTTCAAAAGTATGTGTGGTAGTTAACCACTAAGACATGATGTTTCATTTTTATGCAATTCCACATTTCAAGTCTTTTACTAAAGTTTCCTCTCATGATTTTGATGATGATGTTATGATTTTTCTCACCCCTTGATATATTTTTCTTATATATCCTCTTAATGGGATTTTATCTCACCCCTTTTTTATATATACCCTCTGGTGACTACATGTACTAAGGAGAGGTCAAGTGCTAATAAGAATCTAGAGAAGAATGAATTAAATAATTGAATATGTTTGATGTTGTAAATGTTATGTATGGTCCTAGTTTTTCCAAGGCACTAATCCTTTGGATCATCTATGTGTAATAATATTATGTTTTTTATCTTCATAATGATGTAATATTGATGTACGAAAAGTCATGGTCACTATAGTTGGTATTAGAGGAAATCTCTTGTTAATATGGGAATTATTATTAGTAAACCCTAGATAAACCCACTAGTATGAGACTAAGTACAAATATGAACACAATAATAATTACATATAGATCCCATAAGTTATTATTTTAGTAAAAAATTTACAAATTAATAAGTTATTAATTCATGACTTGTTGACTTATGTTTTGTTCTAACCTTTTCCTTTTTAGAGAATGGTGGAAACCAGGAGAAACCAGGCCAACAACTCATGCGAGGGCCAATGCAATGATTTCCCGAACGATATCCCCAATTATTTGAGAGGTGGAATTCAAAACTTCTTAGTGAGGCTTACCCAAATACCTCAGGTTATGAACAATAACCAAAATAATGGGTAACATCCTCCTTCACATAAGAGGGAAAAAATGGTTGTCGAGTTTTTTCGAAGCATTGACGGTAGACGTTTACTGGATCTTCTGGTCAACTAGTTTCGAAACAGTGGGTAAACTCCATGGAGAAGATCTTTTTTTTTCTTCACTATTCTGAGATGGAGAAGGTGACAATAGTCTTTTTTCTTCTAGATGTAGATTCATATAAATGGTGGGATTTGAATAAGAACACCAAGACAAGTGATGAAATTGAAGAGATGGAATGGGAAGACTTTAAGATAATGTTTCTTAATAAGTATTTCCCAATAAATCTTCACATAAATATATATAGGGAATTCATAGAGCTCAAGAAAAAGGATTTTGAATCTATAACAACATAAGAAGTGAGTATCACTAGTCTTTCAAGGTATGCTTCAGGTTTTTTATCAACAATGATATCAAAATTGATAGATTCATTAGTGAATTAAAACCACACCTTCAAAAGTCTCTTGAAATTAGAGAAATTAGGAGTAATGAAGATGATGTTTGATGTTCTCTCAAAATGGATATGGAGTTTGTAGAATGGTCTCATGGCTATGGTGATACGAAACGAAATATGGAGTTTCAAGCTGGAGGATCTAATGATAATGGTGGGAAGAAAACTCAATGAACCACATGTAAAAAATGTGTGAAGTTACATCATGGGAACTACATAAAAGGGATGGGTAAGTTCATTAAGTGTGGGGAAAAAGGTCACCATGCTCAATAGTGTCAAAAATATATGAAAAGGAAGGATATTGTAGTGTAAGAATGGAGAGAACCACCCATAGATCAATGCTATAACTGTAGGGAGCAAGGGCACTTTGAAAGCCAGTGCACTAAACCTCAAGTCATTGAGGTTAATCAATGTCGGAAGGCACCAAATCCAAAAGAACTAGGGAAGGATTATTCCATCACTACTATGGAAGTTGAGAAAGATAATGAAGTCTCACAAGGTACACTTCCTATTCACTCAATAATGGAAAAATTCTTATTTGATTCTAGTTCTATGCATTCCTTTATATCTTACAAGTTTTCTAGAACTATAGAATCAAAGCCCCAAAACCATGTAGTAGAGATACTGGTAAAAACACCAAGTGGGGCAATCATTATATCCTAATTGTTTTAATCTTCTCCTGTTGGCGTATATCAGAAGATTTTTCTAGGGAATCTCGTAATAATTCCTTTGGTGGAATTCAATGCTATAATCGGAAGGAATTGGCTCTTGTTATATAGAGAACATATCAACTATTGGGAAAAGGAAATATCTTTTCCTATTCTGAACCATCCCATGTTCCTCTACAAATGCAATAAAGATCATGAATCTCCTTTTAAAAATCCATCAACTGTGTGGGTGTTGATTCCCTATGAAGGAGCGTACCTCACCCAAATGGTTGAGTTAAAGGAAAGTGAAAACCTTGAATAAATTCCCATAATGAAGGAATATAGTGATGTATTTCCTGAAGAGTCACCCAGGCTTCCCCTGGATCATGAGGTGGAGTTCTCCATATAACTCATCCCTAGAGCTACTCTTATCTCAATGTGTCCCTATATAATGGTTCCTATCGAACTGGAGGAGGTTAAGAATCAGCTACAAGATCATTTGGACAAAGTTTTAATACTCCATAGTGCATCACCTTGTGGTTCATCGGTGCTCTTTGTGAACAAGAAGTATGTAACAATACGGATGTGTATCGATTATCGAGAACTCAACAAGATCACAATAAAAAACAAGTATCCTCTTCCAAGGATAAATTACTTGTTTGATAAGTTAAGAGGATCTCAATACTTCTCAAAGGTGGATCTACATTATAGATATCATCAGATAAAGGTGAATAAGGAAGATATTCAAAAGACTGCATTCCGTACATGGTATGAGAACTACGAGTTTCTGGTAATGCATTTTGGAATTAAAAATTCCCCTACAATCTTCATGGATATGATGAATAGAGTCTTTAGAAATTAACTTGAAATTTTTTTGTTAGTGTTTATTGATTATATTCTCATATACTCCAACAAAAAGGAGTAGCATGAAGATCATATAATACATGTGTTGGAGAAAATGAGAAAGGATAAGTTGTACGCCATGTTCAGAAAGTTACCTTTGGATAAAAAAAGTCATGTTCTTGGGACATGTGATCACAAGTGAAGTAATTTCTCTGGATCCATCATAAAAAAAGAAATTAAGGAATGGCCTCAGCCCTCAAGTGTCTAAAAAATACATAGTTTTCTTGGATTAGCTGACTACTACCGACGTTTTGTGAAAAATTTCTCATGATTGTCAAGCCCACTAACTAAGATAAAAAGGAAAGTGGTAAAGTATGTCTATATGGAAGAATGTGATGGAAGCTTCAAGGAGTTAAGGAGAAGGATGATCACTGCACCTGTACTCACATTAACGAAAAGTGGATAAAGTTGTTTGATATACAGTGATGCTTAAATGAAAGACATGGGTTGTGTACTGATGAAAAATGATAATGTGATAGCTTACACCTCACAAAAGTTGAATATCCTTGAGAAGAACTACCCAATACATTATCTAGAGCTGGAAGAAATTATTTTTTCCATGAAAATATGGCAGTAGTACCTTTATGGTGAGAAGTGTGACATATACACCGACCAAAATAGTTTAAAGTATATATTCACACAAAATGAGCTCAACATGCATCATAAGAGATGTTTAGAGCTAATTAAGGACTACAATTACTCTATTCACTATCATCTTGGAAAGAAAAACAAGGTAGATAATGATATAAGAAGAAAAGAACGTGTTTCTCTATCCATGTTTTGGATTGAGAAAGACCCTATCTTCTTGGATATGTAAAGGATGGATTTGAAAATCATAAGGGTTAGGGATACATCGTACCTTTCCCAAATTATTATAAAACCATCAATCTAAGATATGATTAAAGAGACAAAAATTGATAATCTTTCGTTACAAAATAAGGTGAATGCAATAAAGTAAGGGAAGTTGCACGAGTTTCATATTGAAAATAATGGTGTGATTCGGTTTGGAACGTGGCTTTATGTGCCTTCATCACCCAGGATAAAGAAGGATCTATTAGACAATGCACATAGATCAACTTTCTCTATCCATACTGGTAGCACCAATATGTATCAAGATCTCTGAAAACACTTCCGGTTGGGATAACATGAATAAGGACATTGCAGAATATATCTCAAGGTCCTTGGTATGTCAGAAAGTTAAAGCAGAGTGAAAAAAGTCCAAAGGGATGATACAACCATTGCCAATACCCATGTGGAATGGGAGAATGTCACTATGTACTTTTTCATGGGTCTCCCAAAGATATCAAACTGAAATAATTCGATATGGGTTGTGGTTTAACAACTCACCAAGACTACCCATTTTATTGATATTCAGGAAGATCTCTCGCTTGAAAAACTTATAAGGATATATGTGAAGGAAGTGGTGAGACCGTATAGTGTTCCAGTCTCAATTGTCTCTGATCATGATCCAAGGTTCACAACTAAATTCTAGACAATTCTCTAACATTCTTTGAGTACTGAATTGAATTTCAGCATGACTTATCACCCCCAAACTAATGTCCAATATGAAAGGACTATTCATACACTTGAAGACATGATAAGAGCCTATTCTTTATAATTCAAAGTTGAATGGGATAAAGATCTCCCATTGGTTGAGTTCTCATACAACAATAGATTCCAATCGAGTATTCATATGGCTCCATATGAAGCATTGTATGGAAAGCGATGTAAAACTCTATCCTATTGGGATGAAGTTGGAGAAAGAAAACTACATGGACCTGATCTTGTGAAATAGATGATAGAAAAGGTTCAAGTAATCCAAAAACACATCAAAGCTTTTAATATTTGGCAAAATAGCTATGTTGACAACCATATAAGGGACTTGGAGTTCTATGTTGAAGATAAATTCTTTCTTAGAATATCACCATGGAAGATTGTCATGTGATTTGGAAGGAAAGGGAAGGTAAGACCAAGGTATAATGGTCCCTTTGAGATCCTTGATCGCATAGGATCTGTGGCCTATCATCTTTAACTTCCACCGAATATGTCTCATGTTCATGATGTGTTTCTCATATCACTCTTGAGGAAGTACATACCCGATCTATCACATATACTGAACTCAATGGTGGTACAGCTGGAAGATGATCTCTCCTATGAGGAGCCACCAATAGAGATTCTAGACAGAAGATATAAGGTTCTATGAAAAAATACCACCCACCTTGTCAAAGTGTTTTATAGGAACCATAAGTTTTAATAAGCTATGATTCTCGCTCAAATTTACCCAAGTGATGAAGGTAGAACGGTCCTTGTAGTTTAGCTTGGGTTATCGAATCCTCAGAGACCTAAGAAGAAACCTATAGACATGCACATTCTATGGAATAATTTTGGATATGAAGTGTCCAACATGGGTTGGTTTTATATGGGTTTAAATGATAAATAACATATTTAAGTGAATTCAATTTAAAATAATGAGTTGATCCTAGGTTATCGCTCAGGGTGGATTGGACGTATTTCCGTTTCAATGATTTCAATTTCCTATATTTGAGATGGGTTCATTTAAAAAGATAAAACAACAACATCAATTACTGGTTTAATTCTTAAACCCATTAATACTAATCACCTATACACTTTAAGGATCAAAGTTTTGAGCACTTCAAGGTAAGAGTTCGTATTGGCACTTGAAGTGTGTGACTTTAATTTCACCATGGACTATGAAGTTTAAAAATCATCAAATAAAAATCACAATTAAAGAAGTGATTATAAATAAATGGGGTGATAAATAACATCAAATCCATCCCCTTTCTACTCCCTTGGATCAAACCATAAGTTTTTTATCCCTCCATTTATTCTATGGTCTCAATGGAGGCAGAAAGTAGACTCATGAGGGAGGACATGGAGAAGTAAAGAAAACAAAAAAAATAAAATGATCACTCCACAGTTGTGTGAATAATTTTACAAGATTTGTTGTGAATAAATTCACACCATGAGGAAAAGGTATCAAAGTGAGATTGATAATAACAGAATAATAAGATAATAAGTACTTTTATTAAGAAACAAGGATGAATTAATACAACTTACATGTGAAAGACAAATTTGAGACAACAAAACCGCATCATAACATTACAATGAAAGAAAGCTCAAAGATCATCAAACTACTTCAACTCCACTGCCTTAAATAGGAATTTTGGGAGTCTTGGGTCGATCCTCCAACTGTATAAAAGATCCCACTTGAGTATGGTAGGGCTAGGGTGGTGGAAAGTAAGGGAGAGGAGACTTTTCCACCCTTGACCCGAGGTGGCAGCCAGCTTGCTTCCACCGAACAGACGTGCTTGGATGACCTTCTAGATAGACGAATCAGAGTGGCACATATAATAATAAAATGGATACCCAGATGTTCCCTAACCTCCTGTAAAATATGGGCCCATTTCGAGTTTTATATTTGGATATATGATCAGATTAGTGGTCTGTTTTTCTGGGCTGTAGAATCTGGCCCATAATTTTATCTATAACTTGGGACACCTAAATGGACACCATGGAGGCCGAATTAGCATTCTCTCATGGATAGTGATTTGTTGTTAAACATTTCTTCTATTATCTAACAAAATTTTGGATTCATTGAGCCTGTATGTTGGGCCCCACAGTCTCATAAGTGGGCTGGTGTCCAATCTGCCTTCTCTGGAATTGCTTCCATTCATCTCCAAATATCTCCATCATCGTTTATGAATCATCCATTGATACCTGAATTAAAAATGTTCACATTTAAGTGTAGATATAGTTTTAAAAATATCAAATTAAAATATTGATAATTACATTCCTTAGAATCATATGACTCATTGGGCCTAAATTGGTGTATATTAGGCATGAAGTGCACAAATCATGAGAATGGATGTTCATAATGAAAATGCAGTAAAATGGTATTTATGAATATTAAAGAACATGAATATTATATATATTAAAAATGAATATTAGCCTCATTTAGTGGCTAATCACACCCCCCAACTTGAGTTTTTCTAGTCCCGAGCAATATATATCTCAACGATATGAAATTCGAATTCCCTTTTCCAAAAAAATTTTAATACACAATGATCACCAGAAACCCATATACCAAAAAATCATGTAACCCATCAAAATATTTTAATACAAGATAATTTCATAAGCAGATCCCAATCCCAAGCTCATTCCTTTGTTCAAGTTCATTTCCATATTTCATCCAATATCAATTAAGTATGAGGATGTGTTGTGCATCACAATAGACATGGGGGTTCTTCTTTATTCAAGGGGGAAATGACAGAAGCGCTAGGTCGAATCACATTTCAATATTAAGATGAGTATTCAAAAAAAAATTAATAGTATTACTATTATTTTTTTCTGATTTTGTTTTTCAATTTTTCCATGGTAATTGAAATTGCACCCAAAAGAGTCCACCCCTGTAGCGAAACTTTGCCGATGACTCCCAGGCTCAAAGACCTTAGGGAACCAAGTGAAGCTCACATACTCGGCCATCATCTCGAGTTAAATCAGTAAAAAACAAATTCAAATTACCAAAAATAGAGAAAAAATTACAAACTCTGGGCCGGACAACTATGGAGTCACGATCCCCAAGTGCCGAAAGCCACGCATTAGGTCATTTCATTGATCTATGCGCAATTTTTTTTTAATTTTTTTTTTAATACTCATATTAAACTAAAATGATCACCAAACATATGATATTTATTTAGGGGACCCCATGAACTAAAAATAATACCCCACTATCCAAAGGACGTGCATTGTGATCCCTTTTTTATTTGGATGAAAATACAAATGATGAAATATCACATTGGACAGCCTTACTTTCCAAAATCTCTGCTCATGAAATTATAAAAGGATTAAAATCATAATCAGGGCATGCTAAATTATTTGATATTCAGTTTCAAAGGGTACAATGTGTATTACCATGTTCAAAGTTAAAGGAATTTTTCCTTCCATCTACATATTTTTTTTCAAATCATTCGTTTTTCTTGACACAAAAGCATTTTTTTATTTTATCTCCACCCCCAACTTAAAACAACAATGTCCCCAATGTTTAAAAAAAAGAAAATTTAGAAGGGGGTATAGTTAGAGAATGAAAATTCAAAAAGGAAATTGAAAATGAGGATCATGGAATGAAGTCACCTGGTGGTTGAAGTTTGATGTTTTTTTCCGCTCCAATTTTTTCCTTTGATATCCATGTTCCTTGCAAAGTTCCCTAGTGGAAAAAGGATAACAAAAAAAACAAAACAGTATATATATATATAACTAAAATATAAGTATATATATAAAATAAAATAAACTGATGATACATTGTCTTCTTTTTAAATTTGTAGGTAAGTTATTACTCAAGGATCACACCACGTGACATGGATGAATATGGTGCTCCCCTTTCGTACCAATCCATACTAATAATAGAAGAACAGGTAAAAAGTTTATTTTTTATTATTATTTATTATTATTATTATTATTATTTTATTATTTTTAAATATCAAAATAATTAATTAATCTTATTTGAAAAATAAATATGATTCAGAAAGATTAGAAACATGAAAACCACGGGTTGCCTCCTATGCATCGCTTTGTTTAATGTCTCTAGCTCGACATGAATACCCCTAACTTACCCAATACCAACTTTAAACATTTTAAGGACCACATGTTTCACCACTTATACTAGGTTGAGATTGATTCTATGTTTATAATTTGTTTCATTCACAAACCTATGTTCTAAAATGAGGGGTAAAATCAAAGGAATATCATAAATGGTTGATCTAGTTTCCTCTGTAGTCTTTCCTAATACATCAATGATCATTCCAACTTTTTTGTTTTCAAGAGAATAATGAATTAAAATTGAAAGGTAATGATTATAACTTATGAAGGTATTATTTATAGGGGAGGGAAGGACAATAATTTTGAGCTCATGTTGGATAGGACATTTAGACACAAGTTGATATTTTGAATCCAACACAGTTTCATTTTCCAATTTTCTCAACAAAATTGGTTCCTTTTGAATAGAATATTAGTCCACCAAATTAGAAAGATCAGTTTCAGGAATGGGTATGGACTCAAAGATTTTTATTTCTCTCAATGGTTCAATGGTTGGTGTTTTTGAAAATTCATCAATGGATTTATACTTAGGAGACACAATCCATGATGTCAAATTATCCTCTTTTGGATCCAAAAATCCAATTTTATCTTGAGTTAAATATACTTAAAAAATTCCTTGATCCTATTTATCTTCCCCAAATCCAAATGTTTTCTCTTCAGTAAATTCACAAGAGGTTTGTGGTAAACTAGACACTTCACATAAGGTTATGTAAGGGATAGTTTGTGTAGGGATGGGTTCCTCACAAGTTTTAATGCTTTGTAGTTCTAACCTCAATGATGAAACCTCAAAATTCATTTTCTCCATTTTTGAAATAGTTTTTCAAGTAATGTATGTGGATCAGGATGGATAAGGGGTTGAGACAGATGGTCTATTCCTAGAGGATAACAATGTTGTTGGAATTCTATAGAAGGATGTTCTGATTGGCCTTGTTGGGTTTGGAACTCAAAATAGGTTAGAAGGTTTTGTGGAGAATAGGAGTTAAAATTTTTTTGTCTCAATAGGCTGTTGATTATCACACCAGTATAAACTAGTATGGTCATTATACATCACACTTGGTGTGGAGTGATCAAAGTAATGAGAGGTTCCCCGTGTTTGGATTTGTTCAAAATGGATTTCCATAGGAATGAAATTGGGGATGAGATAAGAGAAGTGGGATAAAAAAAGGATGATAGTGGCTAAGATAACTTACTTAGGTCCCCGGAAACAGCGCCAAAATTTTATTCTCGCTCAAATTTACCCAAGAGATGAAGGTAGAACGGTCCTTGTAGTTTAGCTTGGGTTATCGAATCCTCAGAGACCTAAGAATAAACCTATAGACACGCCCATTCTATGGAATTTTTTTGGATATGAAGTGGCCAAAATGGGTTGATTTTATATGGGTTTAAAGGATAACTAACAGATTTATGTGAATTCGATTTAAAATAATGAGTTGATCCTAGGTTATCACTCAGGGTGGATTGGACGTATTTCCTTTTCAATGATTTCAATTTCTTATATTTGAGATGGGTTCATTTAAAAAGATAAAACAACATCATCAATTACTGGTTTAATTCCAACACCCTTTAAAACTAATCACCTATACACTTGAAGGATCAATGTTTTGAGCACTTCAAGGTAAAAGTTCATATTAGCACTTGAAGTGTGTGACTTTAATTTCAACAAGGACGATGAAGTTTAAAAATCATCAAATAAAAATCTCAATTAAAGAAGTGATTATACATTAATGGGGTGATAAATAACATCCAATCCAGCCCCTTTCTACTCCCTTTGATCAACCCATAAGTGGTTTATCCCTCCATTGATTCTATGGTTTCAATGGAAGCGTAAAGTAGACTCATGAGGGAGGACATGGAGAAGTAAAGAATACAACAAAAATAAAATGATCACTCCAACGTTGTGTGAAACATTTCACAAGATTTGGTGTGAATAAATTCACACCTTCAGGAAACGGTATCAAAGTGAGATGGAGAATAACAGAATAATAATATAAGAATAACTTTTATAAAGAAACAAGGATGAATTAATACAACTTACATGTGGAAGACAAATTTGAGACAACAAAACCACAGCATAACATTACAATGAAAGAAAGCTCAAAGATCATCAAACTACTTCACCACCACTGCCTTAAATAGGAATTTTGGGACCCTTGGGTCGAGCCTCCAACAGTATAAAATATCCCACTTGAGTATGGTAGGCCTAGGGTGGTGGAAGGTAAGGGAGAGGAGACTTTTACACCCCTGACCCGAGGTGGCAGCCAGCTTGCTTCCACTGAACAGACGCGCTTGTATGACCTTCTAGATGGATGAATCAGGGTGGGACATAGAAGAATAAAATGTATCCCCAGATGTCTCCTAACCTCCTGTCAAATTTTGGCCCATTTTGAGTTTTCTATTTGGAGATATGATCATATTAGTGGTTTCTTTTTCTGGGCCGCAGAATCTGGTCCAGAATTTTATCTCTAACTTGGACCACCTAAATGGACACCATGGAGGCCGAATTAGCAGTATATTATGAAGATTTATTTGTTCCGAAACATCGTTTCTATCATCTCACAAAATTTGGGATTAATTGGGACTATATGTTGGGCCCCACAGTCTCATAAGTGGGCTGGTGTCCAATCTGCCTTCTCTAGAATTGCTTCCATTCATCTCCAAATATCTCCATCATCGTTTATGAATCATCCATTGATCCTTGAATTAAAAATGTTCACATTTATGTGTATATATAGTTCACAAACTATAAAATTAAAATATTTATAATTACATTCCTTAGAATCAGATGACTCATTGGGCCTAAATTGGTGTATATTAGGCATGAAGTGCACAAATGATGAGAATGTATGTTCATAATGAAAATGCAATAAAATGGTATTTATGAATATTAAAGAACATGAATATTATATATATTAACAATGAATATTAGCCTCATTTAGTGGCTAATCAATCTACTTGGTAACTAGAGGAGGTGATGAAGTTGAAGTATCCACACCTATTTGTGTAAAATTAAATTTCAAGGGTGAAATTTCCTAAGGGATGAAGAATGTAACGACCCGATGTTTTGTCAATAGAAATCCCATCTTATAATCATGCCTTATATTATAATAACATTATAAATAACAATGAAATATCATGATACTAAATAATATCTGATAATTAAACATAATATTTCCAATTCTATGTGTTGAATTTAAAAAATCTAACATACATGGTTGCGATCTGTAAGATGATTAGAGTCTAATAGAAGAAACTTAATTTTTGGTGAATAGTAACATACACTTATGAATAGTAATTGTTTCCTTATGAAAATTAATATACCCTTATGAATAGTAACCTAATCTATGATTATATATATGTAGGATTTCAGAGAAAGCATGATGAATCTAGGTTTTGGAATAAGTAAACAAATGTTTTAAAAACTGTATTTTTCAAGTAAAGTATGATTTTAATTAAAAATTAAATTAAGAATATTTAGAAAAATATTTTTCAAAAATGGACTTCATTTTTGGATTCTACACGTCAAAATATGGATAGGGTGAATTTTTTGGATTTTTCTAAAATACTTGAATTTTGTGAATAGTAAAATACATTAATTTACTATATAAATACATTATAATATAAACCCACAATTACTGACATCACAAGGGATGTAATCACCCAAATATATAACTAACATGACCTCTTTAATCTTCATGTTCATGTAATCATAACTCTTTCTTATCTTGGGGGAAACTAATAAACAAAATATTAAAATATTAAGAAAATATCTCTCCCCTCCACTATAAATACAAACCTCCACACCCCCATTTCCTCACTACTATAAATATTATAGACTTGTCTAAACTCTCCCTAAGCATCTTCTATAGCCCATATCTCAATTTTAAGACCTTCTAGTATCACCATAATACCAAGTCTATATTCCTTAAGGAGGATCTCAAGAGGAGGATTCAAGATGTAATTTCCCTCTCTCTCTGTTTTCCTTTAATTTCCATTCGATTTCAAGTTCTTTTGTTAATATATCCACACCTATCCTCCTATATATTGAATGTTAAATCTAGTATCTCACATATATTTGAGTTTTATGATACTAATGGGATAATATATCATCCAACCGCTTCACCTCTTCTTTTTATTTTAGAAAAGAAAATATCGTTTGTGAGGTGTTAATTTATCACCTTCATGAATGACATATTTTCTTTTTCCTTTACCACCTTAAGATATAGTCAAGAAAAAAAATTTATGGTTGAAACATATTATATTATATGTATTATAACCTATTTCATGTTTTAGAAATAATGTATGTACATATTAATAAGTGATTAAACAAAACAAGTTTCAATATTATAAACTAACATCGTATTGATGTCTATGAAATGTTTCTTCTATTCTGAATTTTTAAATTATAGTATTGAATTGATAGTTAATAATTATATATATTTATAAGAAAAAAACACCTTATTATTAAACCATTATTTCATACAAAATTTACTAAACATAAAAAATTTATTAATTTAAATATAAATAAAAATAAAATTGATTATAGTTTATGCATATATGATAGGCTCATAAAAAATTTGACTATAAAAAATATGAAATAATTAGACTATAATGTACATGGATTCCTAAAAATATGAAATATATTAATTAATTTCATCCATTAATTAATTGCACTGATGATAATATAGGGTGAATTTATATTAAAAAATTGAAGATAATAATGATTAATAACAAACCATTACAATCCAATACATCAAAAATACTGTGTTTTTTCTAAAAAAATATAATAACATTCAATGAAATTAAACTATCATGCAAGAGATGATGATCTAAAACAGTATAATTTTTAAATCATCTCATGTTAACATATATTTATCTCTATTTTATTATTTCATTATCCCTGTATATAATGATAACCATGAAAATTAAATAATCAATTTTAGTTTCTCAATGGATTAAAACACCAATAAATTTGTAATCTTACAAAAAAATTATAAAGAGAAAAAATTATGAAATATATTCAAATATTTTTTTTATAAATATAAATGAATAATAAGAGATTAGAACTATCTAATGATTTTATCTGATTTTTAAATTTTCAATTATTAAGATGGTCTCTTGAAGAAGAATCAGAAGGTCACTAAATGGGATGGAAAAAATAATGTATCATAAGACATTAAATGACTTTTAATTTCATTGAAACACATTAAACACATTATTAGAGAAACTAATTAATTTAATCTAATATTCCAAAATTATTAATATATAAATTATTCTATATAAATTCCTTGTAAGTTTAGGGATTGTGTAAAAATTAATTTTTATACATGTTTTGTGGTCATGTTATTAGTATTAAAAAATGTTTGTACATTAGACACGTCAATGTAATTAAACTCCATTATAATTAAAACCAAATATTATTTCATCAAAAATATTATAGTTATATTAATATAGTATGTTTTTAGGTAAATTTAGTGCAAATTGATTGTTAGTATAAGTACACTGGATTGTATTTTTTATTAATAATATTCACATTAATCCATAATATATTAGTTTTACTATGAGTTATGATTTTGTATTCAGATTACATAGTCAATTAAATAAACATTGATTATATATTTTAGAAATATAAAATTAACTTCTTCTGATAGAAGAAGAAAAATATGATTTTCAGTTTTATTATCTATATAATTAAAACATATTTTTAAATCATGTTTCATTTAATCACATTTATAATGTAAAAATTTTAACAATAATTGTGATATAATTTCTTTTGACTATTTTTTGTATCAAAATATATTATAATTCAGGTAGATCATGAATCTAGGTATTATTTTTTACATACTAATAGACTAACCATTGTATGTTATGTTACAACACATACACACCATGACTTAAATTGAAATTATAAAAATCAAATCATTATATATTTTATACATATACGTTTCTATAAAATTATATTTTTTAATTGATAGTCTAAAATGAATCTCTATATGTAAATTCAAAGAATTATTTTAAAAATTCAATAGTATACGATCATTTTATTTATAGTTTTTTCAGATATTAAAATATATATTTAACAATCACATTACTTTTATAATGAAAATTATTTATTTCTAAATATATTATCTAAACATTTAATTTATGTATAAATTAGGAATAAATGATGTGATCTCAATGTAACAAACTAATAAGCATGTTATCAATATTGAAGTATTAGTAAATTACATGATTATTATCCAATTTAACATATTCACAGAAATAATTCACACATAAATAATAATTATTTATAGTTAAATAAGATTCATTATTTATATACCATTTTTCGAGTAAATTGTTTTGTTCAAAAAAAATAAATAACATACTTTTTTTTCATTTCCATGTCGAACAATAGTAATGAGTACACACAAAAATTTAATTTTATAAAACATCAAGAGAAAATAATTATTTCAAATTAAATTTATAAAAATGGATATCAGTTTTTTATTAAAAAGTTAAGATAAATCTTATATAAAGATATTTCAGAAATAGAAGAATTTTTTTAATAAATTCTATATAATATATTGGAGTTTTCTTTTTTTTATTAGCCAATTTTTTTATTTTTAATATTTTAGATCTGGGAAAACCGTATTAATATTTCAAATATGATTCTATCAATTAAATTAATATCATTCTATTTCAATAATCAATGAATATTTAAAATTATTCTTGTTGGAGTAAATTTAATTTTCCACAGTAAGGATCCATTTTTTATTATACATTTCGTGAAGAAATCCAAAAAATTTTTTTGATTTAAATGAATCTGTATGACATGTTATATCTACATTTTATGAAAAATGATCTATCTAATCATATATTTATATATTTATCAAAGAATCATTTTTTATTCTTAATCTGAGTAATAAAAATGCTATTAGGTTTAAAAAAATTAATTCTTCATGCATGTTTATGTATATTAATCCACCTATTTTGAAAGTTTTACCTCCATTTCAAATCAATAATTTATTTTTATTACACTTTTGTAACCATATAATTTATTTTATATGGATTTTTTACATAAAATATATCACCATTACATATGTTATACATGTAAAAATACTACATTTTATAATGTTAAAATGCCTCCAGGTAATAAAAACTATCCTATTAAATTTACTAGGTTATGAAATACAATTTATTATATGAAAAGAATATTTATATCATGAAACCATTATTTAATGATTATTTTGATTCATCACACCACATTTTTCATTACCTTTTATTAAATTTTTTTAATTTATAGAAATAATTTAACATATATAAAATACTAGATTAATACCTTATCCATAAAAATTGGGATAACAATGAAAAAAATAACACCAGTAAACTATTAAAAATGTTCTTGTTAATTTTTGTAATTTTTTTCATGTTAATGTGTATCCCTTGTTATTTTATGTCTCTTTTATTAAAATATTTTCAAAAAAATAATAATTATTTCTAATCATTATAAAATACATATAGTTTATTAATTGAATGTTGGATTTTAACTTCAAGATATAATATATCATCATCATTTAAAAATATTATTAAACTTACATATCTTATCAATTTTGGTGTTATTTTTCTTTATTATTAGGTTTTTTTATTTTCCTTTTCTTAATTATATATATAATTCAGTTTAATTATAAAACAAAAAATATTTGATTTTATTTTCACTGCATATGTGTTTCATATAAAATCTAAATGATACATCAATAATTTATAAAATTTAAACTCTCTATATTGGTATAAATTAAATTACACAACACTTATTTTGGATTCAATGACAAATTTCCTATGATTAAAAAAACATAAATCTATAATCTATGATATTATACAATTTTTTGAAGGATCTGTAAGCATTGATCTTTTAATGAACTTCCCTAGAGTACCATCTAAACCTGTATCTATGCCGATTCTCTTAATATCTAAAGACTATTCCTGATCTCTAGCTACTGGGGACTACATCCCAGGAACCAAGAGACAAAATTCTAAAACTATTTTCCCCTACATAAATAATAACTAGAGTACATCAACAAAAATGAAACAATATATAATGAGATGATACATAAAGGAAAATTTAATGTTTAACCAAACTATAAAAACCCATCTCATGGTGGCCCATGAGAACCAAACATGTCTCAGATCCCATACCCTCTACAAGATAAGAATGAACCCTGAAATAAAGATGATGTTAACATGATAACCCACAAAATAAACCTGGAGAGTTAAATCATAAAAAGATACAATAAGGTTTTAAGACATCAATTATAATAGGATTTTACTAAATAATATTTTATAGTGCATCATATGGTAATTCAAATTTTATAATAGGGGTAGAAAAATATAGTATATGGATATTTATTTCAAAATTAAAAAAATCCTTCAGAATCATATTGCAACAAATATAATATTAAATATAATATTAAAAAACATCAAAACCATTTATGAATCTAATAATGGAAACTTTCCACTTCATTATTTAAAAAACCAATGATATCATAATATTAAAATATTTTTACACAATATAATGATGATTAAATAATTTAAATTTAAAAAATGCACCAAATATCAATAGGTTATATAAAATTCAATACATCATAATCAATGTGTAGCATACTAATAATAACATCGAATATAAATTCTAATCAATCAAGAAAACCTTAGTGCTATGTAGTGAGAATGAAAGTGGTCATGTACCATGTATCATGTATCTGGATTTCATGGGTATGAACTAGATAAATAGTGAGCCCACAATTGTCTATCTAATTAATTAATCATGACTAATCTCTAGGAATTCATCAAATATAAATTTTACTAAAGTATACCATGTCCATTGACACCCTATTTTCTTGTCACAGATCTATATAATGAACATATAATATTTTTTATGGAACCATTAGAAATGGTGTTATTATTATAGAAAGGAAATATTATATTTAATCTCATCTAACTAACAGAATTACAATTTATTATTAATTGGGATGAGTGAGATAATAAGTTTATGAGGAGCTCAAAATGGATATTTCTCTATTTAAATATTAGGTCATTGGTCTAACATTTCAACCAATAATAGTTCACCTCTCACACCCACCCAGAACACCCTCAAGGTGAATAATACCTTTATTAAATGCCCATCAATGAGATGTACAAAAATAACGTATAAGATAATAAGGGATCATCATGAGATAATTTCATAAAAATGTTATGAATAGTTCATCAAGAATCATAAATTCCATATCAAATCCTCTAAATCAAATCAACATTCAGAAGGGTATTTATACATGATTAATTTCATATATCAACATTAAATTTCGAGCAATAAACTAATCCAATCATTTAAATTCCAAAATCTATAATTAATTTTAAAATATGAATCACAGAATAAGAGGATTGAAGTAATTTGAAAACATTGGTGAAACAAAATCATTTAAATAAAGTCATGTTTCAATAAACATTAAAACCTATTTGAATCCATTTATTTCATCAAAATATCTATAAAATTATCTTTGAAGAGAAATCATAACCAACTAGGATTTCATCCAAGTACAAACAATGAGTGGAATCGTGTTCATACAATTAAGTGCATTTCATGCTTTATTCACAATGAATAGGAGCAATGTATATTTCATGAGGTGTCTCAATGAAATTATTCATAAACCAGGTAACATAAAATAAGAAATAAATATATATGAATTATAAATATAAAAAAAATATTGTATGAAGGAACTCCAGCGAAACTAGTACCTTAATAATAAAATTATAGAACACATATTGAGGGATCCAAAATAATAAAAGAAGAAGGCCTGCATATACAAAATAAAGAAAAATAGCCTCTAACACACAGCTATAAATCACAGTGTCTAGGAAAATAAAACTCTCTAAGAGGGTATAGACAATATAATACAATAATTAATTGATTAAATTTAAAAAAAAATGGGGTTTGGGGTAGTATCATTAAAACCCCAAATTAAAACTATCATTTAATTATCCATTTTAATGAAATCATGAATTTATATGGTTTAAAACAATTTAAATTTTTATTTAAGACCTTTAAAGTGAAACATTAACTCAATAACATGATTTATAACTTTTAAAATTGAAAATATGATTTTATAGATTTTTATAGAGAATAATATATTTAAAAAGAATGTTTTTTGTTATTTTTCTCCCCAAAAGAGTGTTGTGTAAGTGTTATATGAGATTACCCTGATATATCCTATACGGTTTACTCAAGAATACAATGTTACCCTTATATAACATTTTAATCATGCTGAATAAACTTATGTAGGTCAACATACACTTATACAATATTGAGTTTACCCTGAGATAACCATTAGAAAAAAATCCCATTTTTTTAGCTTAAGTATCCTTACGAATCATTTTAAAACCAAATGAGGGTTTACACATTCACATTGTCTATTTACCTTCATGAAACACTAAAATATAAGATAGGATACCCTTACACAACATGTGTTTACCATTACAAATTATAGTCTAACATAAATAAACCATATATAAAATAGGATTACCCTTACATTGCACTAGGATTACCCTTACACAACACAAATAAGGGGGACTTACTGAAACACATTGGACAATTATCCTTTATGCATACCAATGAAACATTACTATACCCTTATGAAACTCATGAAAATATGATGTTACCATAACAAAACTACTAAACTCCACCCTACATAAAGAAGGAACACATGTACCATTACACAAACCCTATAACATATGTCTATGTAAAAATTAATTTGAAAAATATTTATTTTTTATGAAAAAAAATTATAATAAAAAAATAGGAGTAATTAATTATTATGAAAATTATGATGTTAAAATTTTCCAAACCATTGGTCTTTGTATACCCATAAATCTTCTAGTCTGAATTATAATATATAAAATACTAAAACAACTCTCACACTCAACACGTAAGGTGGATAATATATGAAATAGAGGAAGACGCATTGAAAATCAGCATCCCAATAGAACTCTAAAACAATGATATAACAATATAACTAATGTGTTCTCATATAATAAATACCATTTTTAAGACATGGAAACAATTAAAAATGAAACTTCCTGGGGAGCGTATGGAAACTAATATGTCAAATAATCTGCTAAGGTGAAAACTCCATGGTTAGTGTAATGTACATTCCTAGAATATATATATTTAAGGGTGTTATAAAAATTAATAATATCTAATTTTCATACCATTATTTATAATTTCATTTCATACTCCACAATCAACCTCTCCCCTTAACTGATATCCACAATCTATGAAATTGTCTCATTCTTAACTCCCTTAAGATAAAAATAATCAATAAAGAATTAATTAATTAATTCCCTAGAATATGATTAATAAATTTGAGGGTGAAGTAACACTTCCCACCACTCTCTATGATGCTCCTTAAATAAGTGTATGATATACATCACCTTTAGATCATTAAAAGATATAAGAGAATCAAAGATCCATCTAGATTCTTCAAGACACTTCACTACTTCAAAGGAAGTCTTATCATATGTATATAAAGTTTTTTGATAATACAACATGTTATGGATAATGTCTAGAAGAATGAAATTTTATAGCACAACCACTCGATTCAAAGTCTTGGTAGAGTTATCATATGGATAAAAAACCTTTAATTAATGAGATTGACTAATTAAATTATTATTCTAATAAAAAAACAATCTAACTTTCTTGGAAATAATTTTGGAAGACATTTCTACCCCACATAAAAACATTGGATCATCAAAATGTGTAAATACTCTAAAACAGAATACATACAATCCAAAATCATTCAAAACATTCACATACCACATTTATCAATACATCATTCATTTTCAAAGAAAAAAATATATCCCCATTTATAAATAATCACATTCCATTAAAAATGATAAATAATGATACAAATCTATCACAATTTAATATAAAATTCAATTATAAACTCATGGAAAATCATCCCTAGTTTCAAAAATATTAAAATTAATCCAAATTTTACAAATATGTTCATTTAAACCCCATTATGGGCCTAAATATTTTATTTAAAAATTCCTTTATAGTTCCACACAAGAGTCTTGAAAATCAGTTTTTTGAAATATGATTACAAAAAAATAACCTTTTGTTAATTCAAAATATATTTTAGATAACTGAAATAGTTATTTTATGTTAACATTATAGGTTTTAATCATATCTAAAACATGATGAGTGGGATTAAGGATAAACAAACATATAAGTCTTAAAATAGACCACAATCATAAATGACCAAACTATCCTCAACTATGGAAAGTGATTTTGGAAGAAAACGGAAACTATTATATGTTCATATATGAAGTGGAAGTATTTATGGAATGGTTTAATGGGATCACAAACCATGAAATAACCTCACAACAATTCTTGGATATACATACAATTCAACAAAATTTATTCATCATGGTTTACCAGACTATAAAGTCACTATTCATCTTCATTCCAAAATAAATTTCTTCCAACCCCAAACTCAGATAAAAAATCCAAAATATAATTGAGTATCATTAGGAATACAAAGATCATATATAATTAGGCAAAAAATAAATCAAAATAAAGTCTCATGTGGTAATATTACTAATTTTTTTAATCATAAATAAACCATAACTTATTTGCAGTATATAAATATTATTATATAGAAACTTAATTAATCTATAAATATCAAATAATAAATGACCTTATGTATTTATGTATGTTTAAAATGTATTTTAAATGATTTATTTAAAGTTAAATTATTTTTAGAAGGGATGGTTTAAGGGTAAGGGGATGTACAAGGCCTTGTATTAGGGTAGTATCTACTATTCCTAATATGTGTAGGGGTAAAACCCCTTTAATATGTGTTAGATAATAGTATGAATGACTTTCTTAAGGGTGCCAAATACTAATTAAGTGTAGGATAATCACTACATAACTATATTATGTATAATATAAGGTATGTTAAGGACTAGATTAGGGTATAGAGAAATGCATAATAGTAAGGTAGGTGATTCATAAGGGTACAAACCATGTAAGGGTACTTGTGTAATGGTAAACATACACTATATAAGAATACTAGGTGTTGTGTATGTGTAACCATCCATATAAGCATAATGGGTATAGATTAATTTTGTAAATGTATGACATCATTGAAGGGTTCTGTATAAGGGTACATGGATGATGGATAAGAGTTCATTCCATTTTGAAGTGGTAAAATGTTACCCTTACGTGGGGAATTCTTTATATGTTAGTACAATAGACCATTACAAGCACTCCTACATCATGTTTTGAAATTTATAACATTACATTCCTGACATTTATTCAAATAATTATTACCCAAATTATTCATAAAAAACATACAAAATAAAAATAAAAACATTAATCACATATATAATGATAATCCTTTTAGGTTTATAGTTTTTTAAAATTAGGAAAAACTCCTACATAATAAATTTACATGAATTTAAATGAGTTTTTTCCCCACATAACCTAGTATTTATTTTTCACATCAATGCCACATCAGCAACCATATGAAATCCAATATAGAAATAACTCATTAAAAATCATACATTAAAACTCAGGGAAATGGAAAAAAATAAGGACTATCATATATGGAAATTAATCATAAAGATAATATTTAAAAATTGATTTTCATCGATAAGAATAAGTGTTCATAAGAGTATGATTACATAATCAATGTGGATGAGTTAATCATCAATTAACTCATACCCATCAATAACTAAATCATAAAATATTATGTCATTATAAATGAAATATTTGGCACAATTAATAATTTTGATCCATGTGACATCAATCCAGATCATGAGTAACATTATAAACCCATAACATGTAATAAAACACTTTTTTGTTATATTGAGCATCATTATCATAAAATCATTTCAAAAATACTTTTAGTTGGAATAACCAAACAAATTAATTCTAATATAATCATTACCTAATGAATTAGATTTAAATAATGGGTCTCATGCCTTATTTTATATAAATTAGATTATCTAATTCTTCATGAGCTATTTTGGGGATCAACCCTTCTTATAAGAAATATAGGGCTCACCCAGGAGCTATAATGGTGATCAATCTTTCGTATAATATTTCTTAGGCTTAACCATTCAATATAATTCTTATATACTACAATAAGAATTAAAAAAATCATCATAAATCAATATAAAATTCTATTTTAATCCAAAATATCTCATATAAAAAAGATTAACCCATGGAAATGAAACAAATTTGATAAACATATCTTTGAATTATAATTAACTAAATGAAATGTAATTACTTCTATACCATTAATTTTTAACCCTTCATATTACAAACAAAACATGCATGAGGATAGAATCAATATTGAATATCCCCAATTTATTTTAAGTGACTATAATGGGGTTTGTTGTTGATGAATGGAAATACTATTAAAATATCATTATAAAAATTCTATATGAAAATATTCTTAATGTTTTGAAAACAATTTTTAAATCATAAAATGTTTTCAAAATCCTTTTCCTTGAAACCAATATAAGAAACATATAAAATAAGATATCAAAATTATTTAAAATAATTTTTGAAAAATAATTTTTTTTAAATCATTATCCAAAATGATCTTATAATATCATTTAAAAACATTTTTAAAACATTTTAGAAAAACTCTTTCCAATTAACACAAATTTCTGAATGAATAGAGAAAGTTATATTTTCTTAAAAATAATTGTAAACTTTTATAAGTAAAATATAGTGGGAAAGTGGTAAAATTTCTGATAAATATAATGAGGAAACATATTAGAATATAATTCATTAGAATTATAAGATTTAAATACTAGTGACTTAATCATACTCAATCTTGATAAATGATATGACTATAACAAAAGTTTGATACCACTTTGGTAACCTTTAATCATAATCACAATAAAATAATAAAATAAATTTAATGTTATAATATCATGAAAATAACTCTATTCCTTATATAACATGTTAAATTTTCATAATATACACCTTATAAAAGAAGATAGGCATATAAAATATCAAACATACCAATGAAGGAAAATTGTGATAAAAATATCTTACTGGTTGGTAACATTGAAACCATGAACCCCATGAATAATATATCATAAAATATATATTTTAATCCCAATAAAGTTTATTATATTTATTAAAAAAACATTCATGATCAGTATATACACCAAAAAACAAAAATTGGTTGTGAATATGGAATGTATCCCATACAAATAAAACTAAGATAAGAAAACCCCTTACTACATCAGTAACTTTTGAATCAAGATATCCCTAAAATAATAACTTTATTTTAATATTTTAATATCATTAAATAAACTAAATTCATTTTATAACATTTCTTAGGTCTGTATATACACCACAAAAAAGAAAAATGTTGTTCTTTTGGTATAAGTCTCATAGAAATAAAAGTGAGACAAAAAATTCTATTACCTTGTGAATGACTTGTCATGCTTGTTCTTTGTATTCCGGAATAAAAAACATAAGTTATTTAATTTATTTCATAAAATACATTTTAATTTTTAATATTAATTTTATTTTACATATTACCATGTTATATACAATTTCTAAAATAATTATGTTTACATCGAATGTTTTGACAAAAATCATCTTTGTGTCAAAAATGACTTATGTTGGTGGATTATGGTCAATGAATCTACAATTTAAACATATATAGAATATTAAACATGTTGTATTAAAAATATTTATAATTAAATTATTCTCTTGAAACCAATCATGAAATATGGATATAAAAATGGAACAAATGTTACATGCATGGAGATGGTTAGTTGTTTATATGCATGAGTGACATTCCCATTTTTCAATGATCATTATGGAAAGAAGGTAACTAAAATTTATTATCTCATAATGAAAATTTTATAGTAAATTTGATGATATTTAGTTATAAATACTTATATATTTCATTCTTGTGATGTGTTGGTGAAAAATATGGAGCAGATAGCTTTGAGGAGGTGGTAGTCCACACGTCCACAAATGACGTTATCTGATTTTTTAATGTGTGAAATGGTAATAAAAAATTGATACATTATATTTTCATAAATATAAAAATTTCATAAAAATAATTTATATTTTATTTATATAACATATTAATATTAAACCCATCTATAAAAAGTTTCATTTAATGTGTGAATGAATCACATTGTTTTGTGGAGGCAGTAGTCCATACATCCATAAACGATGTAATCGTATTCCCACAGAAGGGATGTCATGATGGTATGAGTTATATACTGTAAATAAAATAATAAAAACATTATAAATATAATATATATTATATAAAAATTGTATTTATATTGTTATTACCAACCATGAGAGGTGGTAATGGATAAATGGATGACATCTGTTTGTGAGCCGATATTATGTTATAAGAATGAATGATTATTGTATATGCATTTGAAAATGTTTGGTATCATTTATAGTTATACCAATAAATTAAAAAATAGATATATATTTAATATACTATGGTTACTATATAACACAATAAAAATATAATTAATGTAGTGGAGAAATAAATAAAACAAAAGTTCTAATTGAAGAATGTTACATCTTCTTCGAGTAACTCTTTTTGGTTTTCACCAAAGGAACTCATTTGATTTCATTCATCCAAAAGTTAAGATTCTAGTATGATAAGATGGATTTGGTATTTTATTTGGGAAGGTATTTTATTATAAAAATTTCCTGAGATGTGTGAATAAGGGAGGGAGGTGAGTGACCTTTTATAGAAGAAGAGGAGTGATATTCTTATAAATACAAAAAAAATACTATTGGGAGGTCTCCCTTACATAATTTTCCCCATATAATTAACTATTTTCGATAAAATAGGGTCTAGTTTTGAAATATTTCTAGTAAATTTATTTTTTACAAGTTTCTATGTCATTTTTCACCTTAATAAAAAAACATAACCACTAATAAAACTTGTTTTTACATTATTCATTGTAATAATATTTAATTTATTTTACAAATATGTTTATTCAAAAACAAATTTGATTATACTAGAAAATATAAATTATTATTATTATAATTATTTAATCCATTTTTACAATTTCAAATCACAAAAAATGGATGAATTTAATTTAAAAATAATCCTACAAATCGAATGAGAAATAGGGTTTTTAATAGGAAAATGTTCAAAATATTTCTAAGATTTTATATCTAAATTAAATGTAAAAATTATTAAAATGACCAATATTTCACTAATATAGCTTTTATTTATTTAATTTATCTCTAAAAAAATTTACAAATTTGTTGAACATTATAAATAATTTATATGAAATGTTAGTTTTCATTTAAAATCCTTTTTTCGATCTATTAATCAAAAAAATGAATCTTCTTTGAAAAATAGAAAAAACCCCACCCAAATCAAATTTTGAAAAAAATTAAAAATGTAAGTTTATTTTTTCAATTAAAATATTAAAATTTGTTAGAATTTTTTTTTTGAAATATGATACCTTAAAATGATGTAAAAACCTTTTAGAAAAATTCATATTTTATACTTAAAATTTGATTTATTTATATCATAATCATATCAATATTATTGGATTAATGTCATAAGATTTACCTCAATATAAAAAAATGGTATTTCATATATTTCCCTAAAAGTTATTAATTTAATTTATTACGTTAACATGCCATTGTGGGCATAAAAATATTTTTTCATAAAAACACATCCTTTATATTCAATTGGTTTTTATTTTCATTTCTAATTAATTATTCACTAACAAATAAATCTCTAAAAAAATTAAAAACATATTTTCAAAATTATTTTAATCCTATTCATTTTCCCTAATCCAATAGATAGGTGATAAATATCATGTTATATAATAATATTAATAGTATATTTTTTCCTTTAAGACTCAACATTATATGTATCACAAGTTTTAAAGGAAACAAGATGTCACGTGAAATGAAAGATAAACATGTTGTAGTATATAATGAATTATAAAATATTCATTCAATTTAAATCAATATATAAATAAATTTAAATAAATTTAAATGAATTTTAAAAAATATATTTCCAAAAATCTCGGGTTGTTACAACCGACCGCCTTAAATAAATTCATCCTAGAAAATAATTTTGTTTTCAAATGATTAATATTTCTATAATTACTTAATTTAAACCCATATAATATAGATTTTATAAAACACCTTCTAAAAAAGGAGTGTGGTAAACAAAAAGGTAACAGACAGTTACCCATAGCTATAATTCTATATAGGGAAAACATAGGTCGGAATGGAGGAATGACATAATGAATTATAGAGAGTGATTAAGTTAATTGATTGCTAAAAATTAAATGATCAATGGAGAGTTGAAGGCTACAAAAACATTAATATGTGAATATCAAGAAGGCCATCAATTGATCATAATTAAAGGTACTAGGATTCTTCTTTTGTTTCATGATCTATTTCCTAATGTTAAATTGTTTTATTACCATCTATATGAAGAGGGGAAATAGAAATATGCATATTTCATTTATAAAATTTGATAATAAAATCAATTTTCACATTTATGTAATACATTTACCCGAATTATTAGTATTCATGATGATGTTATAATTAATGATGCACTAAAATCAACTTTTAAAGACTAAATAACCATAAAAGTGACAGTCAAACTATTTTTCCTTTCTTAAAACATTAACCAAAACCATAATGGTTAGAAATTGTTAGGATAACACAAAAAATGAGTAATAGTTTGTATGATACATTAATTTTTAAAATTAATACCCAAATATGAAACAAAATTATTCAATAAATAACTATCCTAAAATTTATTCAAACATTTCTAGAATAAGTTGAAACCCAAAAATTAGAAGGATTTGACCATATATTCTTCCCTGATAAATCAACCAATATTACTCAAATAAAATCCCATATGTTTTCAAAATAAAAAAATATTAATATTTAATAATGTTTTACTTAACAGGATATTACGTAGTCTAGTGGTAGGAATAGAACCCTTATCTTCATTCAGTCATGTGTTTAAGCCCCACCACCTAGCTGGATGTGACTTGTTTCCACTTAGCATATGGGATATCCCCCATTTTATCATTAAACCTAAAAAATAAATCCTCCCAAAAAACACTTGACGTTTATACTAGGGGTTACAAATACCTCAACCCAAAAAATGACTCTAAAACACCATTTATAACCTCAAAATATGTACTACATAAAAACTCAATGGGGGGTGTCTTAAGACATGAAATATATGATTAACCATAAGCATATATTCCTATGATGGTATCCATAACTCTTATAATAATCTCATATGAATACATAACAATATCCAATGTTATATAAACCGATATTGGGTACCTATAATAATATCCCATGACCCGCACTCTCAGATCTTGTGTAGATTTCCAAAAAAATCACATTCCTAAATTTTATGTTTGTTAGACTCCTCATGTTTTAATCATGTTTTAATGATTGAAAAGCATATACATTCTATAAATCTTGTTAATCATGTTTTAATGATCACAAATTCTATACATTCTTTAAAACTTGATTTGTCTCAAATCATGTGTACAGATGCTTGGTTTCTTTATGCTATAAATAAACTTGTACAAGATCATAAGTGCTATGTTTGATTATTGAAAACTATTTTTAATTTGTGTTATAATGTATTTACTTGAAAAACGATTAAGTCTAATCCATCCTATAAATATCATTGTTTTAGTCTCTATATAAATATTTGGCTAATTTTTAGAAACCGTGAGTCTTCCACCAGTTATGTTTGTCTAGAAAATGACCAAGACACCGTGACCCAGACACCGTAACCCTAACACCATGACCAGACACCATGAACCAGACACCGTGACCAGACATCATAACCAGACACCATGACCCAGACACTGTGACCAGACACAGTGACCCAGAAACCATGACAAGACATCAAGAACCAGACACCATTTCTTGGGGACATAATATCATGGAGGCACTGTTTCCAGACAGACTGTGATGTCGTTCTTTAATCTATTTTTTCATTTTCAATTTAATTTCTAACGGTCATATTTGAGTCTTTTAAATGCACTGACATAATTAATATTTCATTTTATACATTTCACCTCATAGTATGATGTACAAGGTGCAGAATACATGCATCCTATCGGCCCCAACACATGCACTCAAAGAATAAAAAGATAAGTGTGGCCTAGAAACAAAGGGGTGCACGAGAATAAATAAGCACGATCATTCTTGATAAAAGAACCGACACATGAAACTCAACACATCTGAAAAAACATGTATCCTTCCTGAATCCAAAGAGATGAGATTCCATATATCAGAGTAAATAACATCTTCGCTTTACCAACTCCACAAAGAATGTGATCGTGATAAAGCTGAAAACCAGAGCATCAGACTTGTGATACTCTGTTTTCTCATAAGAGTACTTGATTCTGACATCTGCTTTATCCTCGAAATCCATAGCTTCATAGAATAACACTAAAATCACTTTTAACGTTATCTTATTATTTTTTCACTATTGTGTATTGTTTTTATATTTTGAGAAGTGTGTGTGTGTTTGTATAAAAACACACACTGTCTCTTGTATTAAACAAAAGGATACAAGATATCCTTCCTCTCACATCCTTTTACACTTGTTTACTCCCACAAATAAGTGTGGAATATTTCCTGTAGTAACCTATTAGTTTATACCCACAAGGAACTGTAGAAGAGGTCGTGTGACCTAGACAGTCCTATGCACTGTTTTCTACCCTGATCCATGGTCTGGATGAATTTTATTAATATAAACTACTTGGATGAAGCTGATCACCAAGTGGAGTATATTAGGTCTCAGCATGAGACTGAACCACCAGTTTTATATCTGATGTGTTGTTTAATTTTGTTTTTTATGTTTTTATATGTAATTCAAAAATCAAAAAATGTACTTTGATTGTTAATCTAGGAAATAAGTTATAATTGTTTTAACTTATTATAATATCTACAAAAGTAATGTTAATAACTGATATTAAGATTACTAAGACTTAATCAATCTTCTGTGAAGTTATATAAATAGTTAAACTTTCATAACTGTATTACTTTGATTAACTGGGATGTATTTATTTTATTGGGGAACCTTTTAAGAATAATTTTCAAAAAGATATTTTTATAGATACTCAATTCACCCCCCTCTAGCGCACTCTACTCTGACCAACATTTGTTATCAAATGAGTTTTTTATTCCTGTTAAGACTCTATTTTTTACCCTATTCAACTGTGATTTTGGTTGTACAATAAATATCTATAAATTTATTTTACATATAAATTTATAGAACTTTCAATGTATTTCTTTATTATGGATAATATACTACAAGGTTCTTCAACAAATAGACATCCATTCTTTAATGGAACCAATTATTCCCAATAGAAAATCAAAAGGAAAATGCATTTTAAATGTATTGGTTCTGAAAATATATCTTCAATTATAAATTATTATAAGATTTATGCTACTGATAGAATCACTTGGGTTGACCCAACCAATAATACCTGCAATAATAATTAAAAATCCATGAATGCTTTAAATTTCTCCTTAGGAGGTGAGAAATTTAACAGAATTTATGCATGTAAAACTGCCCATGAAATTTGGGATACTTTGTCTATTTCACATGAAGGAACTTCTAGTGTGAAATAAATGAGACTTAATACTTATACTATTAAATATGATAACTTTAAAATGAATCCTGATGAACCTATTTCTGACATGTATCTCAGGTTCAATAAAATTCTCAACACAATTATTTCTCTTAGAAGAGAAGTTACTTTCTAAGAACAAATCATGAGGATTCTCAGATGTATACCTGAAAGATGAAGAGGAACCTCTCTTTCTATTATATATTCATGTGACATCATCATGTTACCTATAAAAGAACTCATAGGGAAACTAATGATGTCTGAAGAGAAGCTTAAAGTCAAAAAGGAAGATGAGGATGAACCTAAAATAAAATAAATTACATTTAAGACCACCAACTCTAAACACAAAGAAATAAGAATATTTTATGTCTCTGTAGAAAGTTATAGTAGTGAAAAATTGTCACCTGACAGTGATGAGGAGATGACTCAATTATCTATAAGGTTTAAGAGATTTTACAAGAAGAATAAATTTTTTAGAAATCCTAACTTCAAGAGAATAAATGATCACAAAAGAAGTTGTAAGAAAGATTGGAAAATAAGTGACAAGCCTTATGAGATAGCATACTATGAATGTAAGTGAAATGGATATATAAAGGCTGAATGTCCCAAGATCAAGTACAAAAAGAAATATGAGGAAAAATATAGAAATTATACAAAGGAAATGAATGCAATGTGGAGTGCCTATGAGGAAAGTTCAAGTGACTCAGAATCTTCACATGATGAATAGGATAACAAAGCCAATATGTGTTTTATGAAGTAAAAAAACATCTGAGGTAACACTAGAATCTCTTGTACACAATTCCTATTATTCTGGAGAAGAGAGTGACTATGAAAATATGTCTAATGAAGAAATGTTTGAGTAATTTAATATTCTTGAAAAGCCATGTAATGAACTAAAAGATAAATACAAATCCTTAAAGAAACAGTATGATCTTATCGCAACTTTTAAATCTGAACATACTATAGAAAGGGAGAAAAATCTTAATTACTCAAAGAAAAAAATGAATTAAAGAAATATAACGAGCAATTGAAGAAGGATCTTGAATGTTTTAGTAATGGTAAATATACTTCGGTATAAATTCTATGTAAATAGATTTCTCCTAAATATACTACTGGTTGGCTATCAACCTTGTAAAATAATTTTTGGAAAAATTGATTTTTTTTCTATGTCTAGGACAAAGAGCTTTACTCCTAGTTCTGGAAAACATTCAGCTAGTTCAAATAATGATACACTCTCTAATGTTTAAATCTTTTCTGGACCCAATAGATTTTATTTTTCAATCACTTTACATAATGTTTATAGGAAACCATTGAGGAAGATGTGGGTTCCTAAATCACTAATCACTAATATTACTGGACCCAAACAAATATCGGTACCAAAATCAGTTTTTATTTGACTATTTTGTAGGAAATATGCTTAAAGAGCTCCTATAAATTCTTATGGTACATGGATAGTGGGTGTTCAATACACGTGAGAGGATACTATTCAAGCTTCAATAATTTAATAAAAATTGATGGTGGACATGTCTTTTTTGGAGACAATACCAAAGGAAAGATCATTGTCCTTGGCCAAATTGGTAACTCAAACTTAGTTTTAATTTCTAAATTACTTTTTATTGATGGATTTAAATATAATCTGGTTAGTATTTCAAAAATATGCGATGATGGATTTCATGTTAAATTTGAAAATGAAGCTTTCAATGTTTTCAATTTTAAAAATGAATTAGTGTTTTCTGCATTAAAAAATGAAAATGTATACTCTGTTAACTTAGATTCTATAGTCTCTCAAAATGCTTCATGTTTAAGTGTATTTCACAAAGAATCTTCGATTCGTTATAAGAGACTAGGAAACTGTAATATTCACTCTCTTATAAAGTTAACCTAAAAGTTTTTAGTTAAAGCCCTTCCCAAACATGAGTTTCCAAATAATAAAGTATGTAATCCATGTCAAAATGGAAAGAAACTAAAAATTTCTTTTAATCCAAAGATATAAGTATCAACTTCTCAACCTCTCAAACTTGTTCACATGGATTTTTTATACCATATCAAGTTTCTAGTATAAATTGGAAGAACTATTATTATGTTCTTGTAGATGACTTTTCTAGATATACTTGGAATTTCTTTTTAGACACAAAATTGAATCCTACTTAAATTTTACCAAATATACCAAAACTATAGAGAATCTTAGTGGACTATTAATTAAATCCTTAAGAATTGATCATAACCATGAGTTTGAAAATCATTATTTTTAATCTTTTTGCTCAAAAAATGTCTATAGCAATAATTTCTTTTCCCCTAGAACACCTCAATAGAATGGATTTATAGAAAGAATAGATAGAACCTTGCAAAAGATTGATAGAACCATGATTAGGGAATATTACATACCTATTTATTTTTGGGATGAAGCTGTAAATATAGCATGCTATATTATTAATAGAGTGCTGATTAGAACTATTATTAAAAAAACTCCATATGAGTTATGGAACAACAGAAAACCCAAAGTTAGCTACTTAAAAGTTTTTGGTTGAAAATTATATATCCTTAATACTGAGGATAATCATGAAAAATTTTCATCAAATAGTGATGAAGGAATATTTCTGGGATATTCAATCTCTTGTAAAGACTATAGAGTGTTTTAAAAAAATAACTAAATGTGTGGAAGAATCTATCAATGTCAAATTTAATGAAACATATCCATATGAGCCTAAGACCACTCTAGAGAACCTGGAGGATGATGTATCAAATATGGACATCAATACAAAATCGTCTAACTATCCTGTAAAGGAATCTATGAAAAATTCCAGTTCTTGTAATTCCTTACATTCAAGTCACAATGAACCTGAACCTGTTGAAGAACCTGAAATCACTGTTCCTTCTTTTTATAGAGTCGTTGTAACTCTTAAGAACCATCCTTTAGATGTAGTTGTAGGAGACTTAGATAAAGTAACTCAAACAAGAGATTCTCTTAGAAATCAGGTTGACCATCAAGTCTTCTTTTCACAACTAAAACCTAAAAACATTAATGATGATATCAATAATGAATTTTGGGTGATGTCTATGCAATAAGAGCTTAATTAGTTTGAAAGGAGCAAAGTTTGGAAATTTGTTGACAGACCCAAAGAAACATTTACCATAGGCCCTAAGTGGGTGTTTAGAAATAAGGCATATGAAGTTGGTAACATAGTTGGAAACATGGCTAGATTGGTTGCATAAGGCTATAGTCACGAAGAAGGAATTGACTATGAGGAAACCTTTGCACTAGTAGCTAAACTTGAAGCCACAAAAATTATGCTTGCTTATGTTGCACATCTGAATTTCAATCTATATCAAATGAATGTTAATAGAGAATTCCTAAATTTTTATATTGGTGTGGATTTATGTGTTGAAAAACCCACTAGTTTTAAAAATCCTCATTTTAAAAATCATGTTTTTAAACAATCAAAAGCATTATATTGTTTAAAATAAGCTCCATGATCTTTGTATGGTAGATTAAGTAATTTTATTATTTCAAAAGGTTTTACAAAAGGAATATATGATCATAACCTTTTTATAAAACTAATTTCCAATGATGTTTTATTAGCTGAAATTTATATAGATGATATTATCTTTGGATCTTCAAAAAATTCATTATGTATCAAATTTTCTAAAATGATGTAAATTGAATTTGAATTGAGTTTAATGGGTGAACTAAAATTATTTCTTGGATTTAAAATCTTTCCAAATAATGATGGTATTATTTTATATCAAGTAAAATATAATAGATATCTTCTAAAAAGTTTTGTCTTAGATAGCACTAAAAGTATTGAAACTCCAATAAGTAATACGTGTAATTTGGATCTTGATGAAGATGGAAAATCTGTTGATCAACCCACTTACAGAGAAATGATTGGAACCTAACTCTACTTAACTTCTAGTCGACCTGACATTATGTTTAGTGTTTGTATGTGTGATCATTTTCAAGAATACCCAATGAAATCTCATTTAAATGTTGTTAAGAGAATTTTCAAATACCTCAAGCATACACCCTATCTAGGACTGTTCTATCACAAAAGTAAATCATTTGAGTTAGTTAGTTACTTTGATGCTGACTTCGGTGGATGTAAGTTAAATAGAAAATGCACCTCTAGAAAATGTCACTTTTTAATCAAGTCAATAGTATCATGGTCTACTAATAAACAAAACTCTGTTTCATTATCTATAGGTGAAGCTGAGTACATAGCTACTGGTAGTTGTTGTGCACAAATTTGTGGATGAAACACACATTAATAGATTTTGGATATCAATTTAGGCATGTACCAATAAATTGTGATAATAAAAGTTCTATTAACATCTCAAAAAATCTTGTTTCACACTCTAGGACAAAACACAATGATGTAAGACATCACTTTTTGAGATAACATCATCGAAAAGGTGATATCACTTTGGAATTCATTGGAATTGAATATCATCTCGCTGATATATTCAACAAACAAATAAATTCTGAAATAATAGATTACATCATACATGAGTTGGGAATAATAAATCAGAAGTAGTAAGTGTACTATTTCACAGCTTACTATTTCACAGTTTATGGTACCACAAGTCACTATATTTATATTACTTTCTAACTCTAACAGTTCTATAGTTTTACTCTCCTAAAAGTTTTTGGTTCATGTTTACAGTCTCATAGTTACTATCTCTCAGTTAATGTCTGGAACTTACTATCTCAAACAATACGGTCGCAGAGTTTACAAGTCATATAATTATGGTCTCACCATGAAATCCAATTATGGTCTCACCATAAGATTCTGTTACGGTCTCACTATAAAAATTCTTTGTCATTTAATTTACACATTATATCCTACATCTCTATAATTAATTGTTTTATTCTTTTACTATCCCATTCTTTGGATTTTGGGGTGTTTGACATCCCTAAATGATAAAAATGAAATAAGTTTCACTCCTTTCTTCACTCAAGACTTCATCTCTCAAACCGTAATCCCTCTCTCAACCATTTTGTTTTTTTTTTCTCTCTCTCTCTCTCTCTCAAACCTTTATTGAATGCCCAGAATGAAAGGGCCATCCTCATTAACTCTTGAGAAGAACAGATCGAAGAACAAGATGAAAATGGCACAAAAGTTAGATTCCAAAGGTCCTTTGAATCCGAACCTGGCGAACAAAATAATGGTACCCGAAAAGTAAATTTTCCCCAAGTGGATGCTGTCAAGTAGGTATTTTTTATTGAAATTACTATGAGAGAAAGCGTAGTTGGATTAGTTCACAAAGGAGGATAGGCCAATATACCCGAAGCTACTTTCACAGTTTTATCAGTTCGTTCAATTTTCTTTTGATATAGAATATGGTTTTGTTTTGAGAAGCTGGATCAATGGGAAAAGATGTACCTTTTCTTCGAGGTTATGGGCTACATGCCTAATAATACCTCATGAGGGTATTTTTGAGGAGTACCACAGAGATCCTCCACCTCCAAGTGAGATCTTTGTTTTGTAAAAATCCTTGAGAAGCTTAACTAGAAATGAAACAAAGAGAAGGCCTATAGCTTTTGAGCTAGATAGGGAAACCAGAATTTTGTTTAAGTTTTTCTAGAATATAATTAACCCTAGGAAAGATTATTTTTCTACAATCAAGTATCAGGATGTATTTTTGATACATCTTATGAAGAATGGACACAAGATCAACCTATGCAAGTATGTTATTCTCTATATGTGTGAGTTGATAAAGAGAAACTCTAAGTCAACATCCTTATTCTACTCAAGGTTAGTCTCATTTATGCTTCATTCGAAAGGGTTGGTTGGATCAAATGAAAATGTCAAAAAGGGATATTAATTTTTTATTTGAAAAAATTACTGTCAAAAGAATAAAAATCAGTTGGAATCCAAGAAGAAAACCATGGGTGGAAGATAATGATAGGGTCTATGAAAAGTTAGACCTGGTTAACACTCTTCAAGATCTAAGGACATTCCAGATCCTGGTTTGGAACCATATGAAATCATTGACTACTCTTATGAGGATGAATAATAAGAGGCTATTGCATCTATAGGGAAATTTGTCCTTGATGAGGAAGATAGGGAACCAAATCCTCAAGTCTTAATTGAGAAGGAAATTCTTGTCCCTGAAGATATTGTTGATCTAGAAGAAGAACCTATCTCTAAAAAAGAATCTATTATTGTTGAAAGGGAAAAGGTTTTTCTAGAATAACATTTATAAGAAGATCTATATCTTGAGAAAGAAGTTGGTTATAAGGAACACCTAAAATAACAAGCTATTCTTGAGGTTATCCCATCTTCTGAAGAGAGAATGGATCAAGCCTTTGAATTATCCAGAAAGGAAATGGGTGAGGCTATTGGGGATGAAATCTTGGAAATAGATCAAGGATCTAAATATCATAGTCCTAAGAAATATGCACATGTTAAGGGGGAGCAGCACCCAAATTTTTAATATGTTGATATTCCTAATTCTGTTGATCCAAGATCTGTGGATACATGGTATAAATTCCCTATATATTTTGATGTGAATGATTCTTAGGTAGCGTCGGTTAAAGGTATAGATGTGTCTATTGTGTTCCAATTGAAACCAATATTTTCTCATGATGTTATAGTTGCAAAGGAACATGAGCCTATCTTAGCTCCTATAACTAAACCTTCAAAAGAACCTTCCACCTTGGTCAGTAAGGATGATTTAAAAGCATTTGGAGCTACCCTATTGGCTGGGGTTGAAAAGATCATGAATACTCAACTTCATCCTGTGACAATCTTGAGTGAAAGAGATGTTTCCCTATTTTTAGTGAAGATTATTTGAAAGATTCACCCAAAAATGCTTCATGAAAATCAAGAAGCTAGAGTTGAGAATAATTAGCTCAATGACGAAGTGAAGTCTTTTAGAGTTATGGTTGAAGCTATGTAGAGAGTGTTGAACTCAACACCAGAACCTATTTCTCATCCTGTTGAGGATGTTAGTGGTTAGATTCCACATGAAGTAGCCTCATTAATTCAACTTAACCTTACTTCCTTACCTGACAAGGTGGCTGAATGAAACATGCAAATAGTTCAAGATATGTGTGAGCTTGTTATTTTTTTAACAAGCTGATTGATGAGTATAAAGGTTGTCTCCAGAAAGTTAGGAATCAATTGAAGTCTCTGAATTTTTTTATTACATATTTTTGTGTTTAAAGACCCTGAAATTTCACGAAAAAGTTTTTCTTAAATTCTTTGGGATTTTACGAGTCCGTAGTTTCTGACGGCGCCTGATTCTGAGGCCCGGTGTGCCCAGAATCAATTTTTGAAGTTTTTTTTTGGTACATTCAGTAAACGTACATGCAGGTTATTCTATCTTTTGAACTGGTTCTCGGAATTGAAATCTGAGTGCACCGATAAACTCACAACACCAGTAATTGATTAATGGGGCCTTTACCATAGTTGTGTTTTATGCGGGTTGAGAGTTTTTTTTGGGAAATTGGAAATAGTTAAATAAAATTGTCGAACACAAATTTTATTTATCTATGGTAGCTATATCATACAAAGGAGAAGTTATTGGTGGTTCCCACACCCCCATAACCTCCCATGAGATGATATTTTTGAGGTGGGGACCACACAAAACCCTAACCTTTCATCTCCCCCTGAACTCCCCAATTAATTCCCCTTATTAAATTCTTTGAAAACCCCCCCTAATTTATTGTGATCTCTCCACCTTCCCCTCTCCCTTAAATTTTATGACAACACTTTTAATTAATGAATTCAACTACAATTAATTAATTAAAGTGGTTTGAATTTTGAATTTCATGTGTTAATAAAATAATAGCATTAACTATTATTTTATTTTGTGCACTTGTTGTGTGGAGAGATTTTTGGGAGAGTTCTTGAGAAAAGTATTCCTCTCTTCAATGAAGAACGCCTCTGACGAAGAACGGCTTTCTTCCTCGACGAAGAGCGATCTACAATTTGAAGAACGCGAAGACGCCGACGATGATACTTCTTCCTCGTCTTCTTCTTCGGAACCCCCTTCTGACGCGGGGCTTCTCCGATGACTCTTCTACCTTCCTCTTCGTTTTCAACGGACTGACGCACTAGCTCAAAAGTATAAGCATACGGCGAATGAAGACAACATCATCTTCCCCCATGATGAACGAACGCCCAACCACTGTGGCGCTCGACTTCCGCGGCACGTCGACGTGCGACGTCATTTTCAAGGTAGAAGTATTTTTTATATTTTCATATATGATATTTATACCCTTGAGTATGGGAGTTTATTTGTAGGATGATTATTTGAACCACTAACGCGGTGGGTACGGGCTAACGAACAAGTCCAGACCCACCGCCATATCGTTATTGATGCGCGGATAGCGTAGTGATGGGTGAACGAAAGGGAAACGACGTTTTGAGGCCGTCACATTGTAATGAAGGACCCGAGAAGGTCGTAGGCGCATACAAGAGCTAAAACGGACCACTAGAATGACTCTGGTGGCCTGCGAAAAGGCGTTCCGGAGACCGAAGGTGGCGCCGGCACCGGCCGGCCCCCTGGAGATAGCAGCACCTAGTGCACTGCCGGCGGGAGTCTGTCGCGTCATCGGCCGCAGTGTTGGAGCAACGGAACTCGTGCTATGCGGGTTCCCTGGAGAACAAGCGGCGCCAGCCTGTGCTGCTGTTACGCGGAACTGGGGGGTCGTGCCCCCCTGCTCAGCCGGCCTTGCCACGCCGCAGCCTGGGCCGGGCCTTCCTAGTCACGGGTTGGGCCGCACCGGCCGGACCGGGCCGCGCCCAACTGGGCCGGACCCAGACCCGGGTCAGGTCGACACGGTTCGGGCCGACCCAGGGTGGGTTGGGCTGGGTTGGACCGGGCCTAGACCCCCTTTTTGGACCATTTTAGGTCATTTTCCCCTAACTTGAGCTATGGACCTACGATCGATGCACCTTTATTTGTGTAGGATTCCTAGGATCGAGGCGGTCATTTCTGTATATTAAAATCAAGTCTTCGGTGATGTTTGAGTACGACCGGGTTGGTTCGAATCGAAACCAACTGGGTCCCCAGAGTGGAAACTCTTATAACATAAGGGTCGGACATCTGATTGATGTTCCGTCAACTACGTTGGTTTCCTTTTGATTAGACGGTTCTTTTGGAATACTCCACGTGGGATTCAGATGATATTGGATTATGGTCGGGTTGGTTTCAGCTTAAAAACCAACGAGGCTCCTGGAACGAAAATGCCAATATCTGACAGACCGGGCGTCTGATTGACGCGCCGTCTGTTGTGTTGAGAATCTTATGACGTGGTGGACCTTTGAGATACTTCCACGTGAGACTTCGTGACAATTGGAGTATCGACCAGTAGCTCATAGAGCGGGTCCTACTGGAGACGAGCATAAGGAGTGCGGAGACCGAGTAGCTATAGACATGACGACTGGTTGACCGATTCGACCCGGAGTGATTCGACAAGCCCAGTGGACAGAGCACCCATTTTGGCGGCACACCCATGGTGGATGGAGCACCTAGTTTGGCAGCAGTTCCATGGTACTCGACAGAAAGAGTACCTCTGATGGCTATTAGGGGGAGCGCCCAGTTTAGTGGAAGACCCACAGCGGAGGAGCACCCAGTTTGGTAGCAGACCCACGGTACTCGATAGGAGGAGTACCTCAGCAGTCTAAGGATAGTGAGTAGCACCTCAGAGTCACGACAGGGCCACTGTACTCAACAGAGGACCATCTCTCCAATAGTTGTGGTTTCGATAATGAAAATCCTAGTTTGAGCTGAGTCAATGACCTTTGTGTTTTCCTCATGATTAAGATGGGTTACTTGATAACTTAGGTATATGTATGGGAATATACCTAAGTAAAGGTTATCTATTGATATATTTCTTTGTGGTTATCCTTGTAGGATTTAGTGTGACCTTGAGGGTCTCAGGGTCCTTACTGAGTATCGTTATACTCACCCCTGCATGGGTTATGCCCGCACCTCGTTGTGTTGGATGAAGATGACGGACAACGCTGACCGAGGAAGAGTTTACAAGGACTATAAGGTACATGGAGGTGGTCACTCGGAGTGATGGCACATGGAGAGGACCGTTATATGCGGAGTGATGAGGAGGACATCTATATCTACCCTTCAGGTAGGAACCTAGAGGACGATCCAGGAGCTGCTTCCATCTTCTAGTTGTTTGTCTTTTCAGTTGTACTTTCTTTTAGTTTTAGCTGTACCTTTCTGTTGGGCTTGAATTTCCGACCCCTTTGTAATTTCATCACACTTGTTATACTTCTTTACTTAGTGTTTTCTTCTGCTTGTACTCGGGTTGTGTGTGTTTAAGTTTTATAAATTCAATGCCTTCCCATATTTTTGGGAGTTACACCTTTGGTGCTAGTCACCTACCCTTGGCCTATGGAAGGCGGGCTTGGGGTAGTCACGGCATGGTCCCCGAGGATGGGTTGTGAAAAATTGGTATCAGAGGACGTCGATTCTACCATAGAACTCAGGACTCTGATCATTCTTTTCTATGAAGAAATAGTGTTAAGCGTACTAAGTATGGTTTTCAATTCAGGGAGTCTAGTTTTGGTGCGGGTGTATAACGACCCATACTTTACATACATGGTTATTAAATCAGAATTGAAGCATACTTATTACAACATATAACAAAACCATGATAAAACTGTATAGGTATAGTGTCTTTAGAAATTGGGGAACATAAATAATTGGTTCATAAATCATCAACATTGTCTCCCATTTATTTCATCATATCTAGAGTTCCTTTTGGAATATCATACTTAATACCCTTATTACAGACCTGGGGAAAAGAAAGCATACAAAAGGGTGAACTCAAATGCTCAGTAAGGGTAAACAAAACAAATATCAGCCATATCATATTCATAAGAACATAACATTTTGAAAATCTTCACCTGCAAAAGAGATCATAATATCATAACATGGGACAAATCGTAGTAGTGAAATGTAATCCCAATAATCATAAATTAAAACATGATACTTTGTTTAATACACACATAATCATAGAAACTCAATTCATATTATTCAAGTCACTTTTCAAAGTCCATTATAGCGGACAAAATCAATTACTGAACCGAGTTCACTCCTCATTCCAGTCCTATATCACTGAATCAGATTAACTTTCCATTCCATCCATGTCTATCTCATGAGATATAAATCTTTACCCAATTCATTGGAGGGAGATATAGGTACCACCCATCTCATAATGAAACCATTCTTATGTGTGCCACAAAATCATTAATCATACATTATAGCATAACCCATGTAATAAAAATGGGATTCATAAACATCATGTCGTCATAACATAATCCATAAAAGGACCTCATAAAAATAATTCCATCATAAAATAATCAAATCAGTGTAATAATACAGATAGAAAGAAAACCCTATATTATCTTAGATGGAAAATAATTTTGATAAACCATTTTAACTCCATTCCTGAGGAAAATATCCTTTCTTCTTCAAAAACATTTTTCCTTTTTCTACTTGTCATATAATTTTAAACTAAAAGAAGTTAATTGAAAATAAAATTGAAAACTTGTAACGGAATCTTCATGGAAATAATATTATATGAAATTATATAAATCCATTCATGCCGTATAAGTTAAAAAATAAACATTCTTCTCGTACTTTGGCAGAAAAAGTCAAAAAATACCTCATACTAAAAACGAAAAAATATTCCTTTCATATATTTTACTAAAATTTCACCAATAGGTAAAATTGGATTCAAAAAATTGTAGGAGGATAGAAATAATATTACATATTTATGAAACATGGATGTGGATGATAAATATTCCCCAGTAAATACCGGAGTATAAACAATCTCGGATAAAAATTGAGATTGTGAGATTTTCCCTTACCTTAGGTCCGATGTGCTTTGTAAGCATCTAAACCTCCTGTATAATTATTTAAACAATGTCATTGACTTATTCCAGAATCATATTAATTGTTATGATATCATATATGGTCATATTCTTATCTTCTTATTAGTAATATTTCATTACTACTTGTTATTCGGGTGTTCATTGCTTTATGTTCTTATGCATGTTTTGTCGAATAAATTATTATTATTTTTTTAGGTTATAGATACCTCATTTACAGAATGGTATTAGTGTAATATATATCATATTTATTCATTCAATTCATCTATATAATCATTATTCAATGAAGATCATGTAGAACGAGTCCCATCACATCGTGGAGACAGTAGGCCGTACGTACGTACGAGCGATGATATCATTCCCACGATCGTGTAATTGTATTGAAGTGTATGTATACTATTTCAGAATCAATATCAATTTAAAATAATCATATATAGTTATTAGTTACACCATTATACCCATCCAAGTAAGGTGGTTGTGGAAAACAGATTACACCACGGCGTGGAGACGGTATTCCGTACGTACGCACGCGCGGTGATTTCATTTTCTGTTGGATGTATAGAAGGTGAAATATGGTTGTTTCATATTTATAATAACATATCATTATATGATTGATACTTAGGTTATTACTTCATAATGAAACAACTAAAGAATATGAAGTAGACGAAGAAATAAATTTGAAAGAATCGGTAATGGATATTACCTCTTCTTCGACACGCCTCTTTGAAACCTCCTCTTAGGGCACTTAAATTGGTCTTTGAAGAGGACCATGACCTCTAGTATGTTTTTTAGGGATGTTTAGAATGGAAATGGGTAGGGTTTGGCCGAGCATTAACGCTCAAAATTGTGTGAGGAGGAGAGGGAGGAGGTTCCCTTTTATAAGGGAGGAGAGGGGAACCTTTGGAAACCTCAAAAATATTAATTTAATAAAAATTCAAACCCCACATAAAAACATCCAAAATTACAAAAATTATAATATTAGATGAGATAGGGTTTTAATCTCATCAAACAATAAAATTTATACATGTTGGGAATTTATTTTAAACATTATCAACTTTATTTATCCTTATTTAATCTATTTAATTTTATTTTTGGTAATAATATTATAAATTTTAAATCATTATAAATAATTACTTATATGTTGTTAACTATCCATAATTGTATATTTTGTGAATTTTTCGACCATATAAATTTTAAATTATAATTTATAAATATGTTTGGGATTTTTAAACAATTTTATAATATGTTATTTTTATAAAATAACAGTAGTGTCAATTTTGCCACTATTCATTTCATTGAATTTAAATAAAATCCACACAGAAGATATGTTCTAACTAAAAGATTTAATAGATTCATAACATGTCATATTTATCTAGAATATTCTTGGAGTTCATTAGATAGTTCATATAATATTTATTTTAATATTTTTAAAACCATTTATTTGATATTTTAATCAATAAAATAATTTCAACATCACTATTATGTCATAATTAATGATAATTATTTAATCCCTAAAAATTATAAATAAATTCACATGATATAGATAATTTTATTATATTTATGGAGACTATTAATTTTTTATGTTTTATGATGTTTATCAACAAATTAAATTTATTACACTTATAATATTTAAGAGAGTGACATATTGTCACTTTCTTTAGTTTTAATAATAATTACATTATTTTCATGGTCAAAGGTCCATGAAATGAATCTAATCCGACCATTAGGTGATATGGGTCGACTTTTATTCATCAAATAGAAATAGGTCAAGTGTTAGGGTAATTTTACAATCTTATTTTTACCCTTAGTTACCTGATTTACCTTTAACTGTAGTAAATAAAAATTACCGTAGTTACTATTAATAATAAAAAAAGTAACCTATTAACATAATTTGGACCCACTGAATCCAAATATGTAATCCATTTTTAAAAATTCAAAATATAGAAGTTTCAGTAATTAATTTAATATTAATCCCGTTGTTAAGAAAATGGGTTTTAAAAGTTAAAACATTGCCAATGATTGAAATGTTTTTACCTATGAATTGAATGTAAAATTCATGATAATGACATAAATTATATTAAATGGTAATAATATATTCTATTTATACTTTAAAACCATTAAATAATATATTTTAACCATATAAATTATTTTGATGAAAAAATTTGTTTTCAATTAAAAAATTTCGTACTTTTACTATTCATCAAAATATGAAAGTTATGAAAAAAGCATAAAAAATTTATCCAATGTAAATTTTTATATCTTGATTTAAAGGAAAAAATTTATTTTGTAAAATTGAACTTATAAACTTGTCAAAAATTAGCTTTAAAATGGGTGTGCCATCAAAATGCGAAAAAACTGCATTTTTGAAAAAAATAATTCTTTTATCCGAAAAATTGATTGTTTTCTTGTATCATATTTAAAATTAATTCTAATGTTATATAAAATTCAAATTGTTGTTAATAATATTTTTAACGGATACTTTATATAATATTTTAATAACATATCGTTGTTTAGTGAAACTCGATATTGCGTACAACACACACTATCGAGGAAGGTTGCTCTTGCGTATAATGTAAGCCAAGCTAGTGTTGTGTCTAGTGAAAGATTCCTTTGATGTTTCATATAACATAAGACATAAAAAAAATATACTTCTCATATAATATCAGGGTGTTACATTCTACCCCCCTTAAAATGAATTTCTACCTCAAAATTCGTCACTTCGTAACAAACAAATGAGGATACCTCTCCCTCATCATATCCTAAAGCTCTCATGTAGCTTCTTCTAGTTGGTGGTTCCTCCATAAAACATTCACCAAGTGAGTGTTCTTGTTCCGTAGAAATTTTTCTCTAGGATCCAGAATCTCTATTTTATGTTCTTCATAAGAAAGATCTTGCTCCAGTGGTACAACTTCTGAGCTTAGTACATGTGAATGATTGGGTATGTACTTTCTCAGGAGAGATACGTGGAACACATCGTGAACTTGAGAGAGATTCGGTGGAAGCGCCAACCGGTAATCTACCTTCCCAACACGATCCAGTATTTCGAAAGGACCGATATACCTAGGGATTAGCTTTCCCTTCTTTCCAAATCTCATTACTCTCTTACAAGGAGATATTCATAAGAACACTTTATCACCCACTTCAATCTCTAGGTCTTTTCTTCGGTTGTCGGCATAACTTTTTTGTCGACTCTAAGATGCTCTTATGTGTTGTTGAATAGATCTGACCTTTTCTACCATCTCATCAACAAGATTAGTTCCTAATATCTTTATTTCCTCAAATTCATCCCCGCAAGTTGGAGTCTTGCATTTCTTTCCATAGAGAGCTTCATAAGGATCCATCTGAATACTGGAGTGAAAGATATTATTATAAGAAAACTCCACCAAAGGTAGGTGTTGATCCCAACCACCTTTGATATCCAAAGAGCAGTATCTTAACCTATATTCTAGAGTTTGAATTGCTCTCTCCGACTGGCCGTCTGTCTGAGGATGATAAGCAGTGCTGAATGTCAACTCTGTATCTAAAGTATGGTGAAGACTTCTCCAAAACTTCGAGGTAAACCTCAGAACCCGATCAGATATAATGGAAAGTGGTACTCCATGCAATCTTACCACTTCCTTTACATATATCCTGGAAAGCTGATCCAAAGAGAAATCTTCTCTAATATCAATGAAGTGTGCCAACTTCTTAAGACGATCAACTATGAACTAGATAGCATTATTGCCTTTGGATGTTTTAGGAAGTCTGGTGACAAATTCCATAGTGATGTTTTCCCATTTTCATTCAGGTATGGGTAAAGGTTGTAAAATCCCCTTAGACTTTTATCTCTCAAATTTAACTTGCTGACAAACCAAGCATCGAGAGACATATTCAACAACATCTCTTTTCATGCCATCCCACCAGAATTACTCTTTCATGTCCCTACACATCATTGTGCTTCCAGGATGAATAGAGAATGAAGAACTATGAGCCTCATCCAACATCTCCTTATTAAATTTTGTGATGGGAGGAACACAAACCCAATTCATGAACCTTATTATCCCATTAAAATAAAGGTTTAATTCAGGAACATTTCTCACCTCCTTTTGCAACTCTACATCTTCTTTTTGTGCCTCTTTAATCTTCACATGTATAGATGCTTGAGCATTCATTTGAGAAAGATAAGATTTTTCCCCTTCCATTATAATTCCAAGATCCATCCTTTGTAAATACATAAATACTGGATATTTTGTGATCCTCAACATGGATAAGCTAGCATGGTCTTCTCGACTTAATGCATCAGCGACCTTGTTTTCTTTCCCAGGGTGATAATGAATTGAGCAGTCATAGTCCTTAATCAACTCCAACCATATTCTTTGGCTCATATTCAGCTCCTTTTGTGTGAAAATATACTTTAAACTTTTATGATCAGTATAAATATCACACCATTCACCATAAAGATAATGCCTCCATATTTTTAATTCAAAGATTACAGTAGCTAACTCCAAATCACGAGTTGGGTAATTTTGCTCATGGATTTTCAACTGTCGTGAGGCATAAGCTATAACTATATCATTTTAATGAGAACACACCCCAGTACCTTCTTGGATGCATCACTGTAGATCACAAACCTTTCTCCAGTACATGGTAGTGTGAGCACAGGTGCACTAGATAACCTTCATTTTAGCACTTTAAAATTCTCTTCACACTCCTCTATCAAAACGAACTTAACTCCTTTTCAAGTCAACCTAGTGAGTGGGTTAGATAACCTTGAAAAATCATTCACAAAATGTTGATAATATCCGGCCAGACCAAGAAAACTTCAGATCTTAGTTACTATAGTTGGTCTCAACCATCTTTCAATAACCTCAATTTTTGATTGATCCACAGATATCCCCTCTTTTGAGATTATGTGACCCAAAAATAAAACTTTTTGAAGCCAAAATTCACACTTGGTAAATTTGGCATAAAGATTCACCTTTCTTAGGGTCTTTAATACAATTATAAAGTGATATTCATGTTCTTACTTTCTCTTTGAATAAACAAGAATATCATATATAAACACTACCACAAACTGATCAAGATAGTCTATAAGTCTCTATTCATTAGATCCATAAAGATAGAAGGGGAATTAGTAAGATCAAATGGCATCACTATAAATTCATAGTGTCCATAACTTGTACAGAAAGTCATATTTGGTATATCTTCCTTTTTTACCCTTAATTGATGATACCCTGAACCAAGATCAATCTTGGAAAAGTATTGAGCTCCATATAGTTGGTCAAATAAATCATCAATGCGTGGGAGAGGATATTTGTTCTTGATATTGATCCTGTTAAGTTCTTGATAATCAATGAAAAGTCTCATTGATCCATCTTTCTTCTTAAAAAAGAGAAAAGGTGCTCCCCAAGGTGACGCACTAGGTCTTATGAATACTTTATAAAGATTCTCTTGGACTTCCTTCTTCAATTCCTGCAACTCAGTTGGGGCCATTCTATATGGTGTCTTTGAAATAGGCATAGCACTCGGTATGAGTTCTACTGAAAACTCAACTTCACGATTTGGTGGAAGACCTTGAAATTCCTCTTGAAAGACATCATCAAACTCTCGTACAATTGGCATATTCTTAATCATGAGTTTCTCTCCAACCATTTGAGATAAATAACCTCCATTTATTGGAATCAAGACCCATAAGATGGAAGAAATTTACAATGGAAGGATATATTCATCCTTGCATCGATAGATGATAGTACATTTTTTGGGAATATAAAATGTGATTTCCCTTATTTGGAAATTGATATGAGATCCGTATAAATAAAGACAATCCATGCCAAGAATCACATAAAATTTTACTATAGGAAGGATCACAAGATTTGCAGGAAGCACTTTCCAAAAAACATCAATTTCAGAAGAATTGTAAACTTTTGATGGGACTGTTGTGCCATTAGGGGTTGTCACAGCTAACTCAATATCTAAATGCTGAGGTAATATGGATATACCCTTAGAAAATTCTTCAGAAATAAAAGAGTGGGTGGATCCAGAATCAAATAAAACATTCTCTAATTTAGTGTGGATGGTAAGTGTACCTTTCACCACTTCGTTATCATACTCCACATAGCTGATAGAAATTTCATGTGACTTTCCTTTGCCTTTGCCCTTAAGAGTTTGTTGACTTCGATCATCATCAACAACCCTTGGATTATAGAATTTATTGTCATAATTCCCCATTTCCTTTCACATGAAACTTTGAAGTTTAGGAGGTGCATTCTGTGTATCCCTTTCTTTGTTCTCATCATTAGACATATTCTTCCCATTATTTCGACATTCAACTGCCTGATGACCTTATTTTCCATACTTAAAACATTTACTTGTCTCTTTAAGACAATTGCTTCCATGTTTCATTCCACACTTGGAGCATAAGGGAAAAATCATCTTCTTTTTAGTGTGGTATTTAGATTTTCCTTTGAATTCCATTTTCCTCTTCTTATCAAACCCATATGATTGATGGGTTACTCCAATCTCCATATCAACCTTGAGAGAACATCGAAACATTTCCTCGTAGCTATTGAATTCCCTTATGGTTAATGCCCTTCGAAGACTTGTTTTTAAGCCACTAAAGAATCGATCAATTTTAATCTCAGGTTGGATAAAAATTCCAAAAGTGTACCTTGCAAGTCTTGTAAAATTTTCTTCATAGGCACCAATAGATTCACCATCCTTTTGATTCTATTCAAGAAACTCCTTCTCCATCTTTGTCGAAGAATAAGAGGGAAGTACTTATTGAAAAATAAGTTCTTGAACTCGCTCCATTCCATGGAATCAATTTCATCCCTTTGCCTCGTATTCTTAATAAGATTCCACCATTGATCAGCTTCACCTTCCAAAAGATATACTGCTAAGATGACTTTATCATGTTCAGAACATTGTAGAACTGAAAATATCTTTTTAGTGGTAATGATCCATTGTTCAGCCACTAATGGATCAGAAGACCCGCTGAATGAAGGTGGACGCTGCCTCATGAAAAATTCAACAGAATGTTGCTCCTTCCTTTTCTCGTTTGGAATTCCTATATGATTCATAGCTTGAGAAAGTTGTCTGAGAATGGCTACAAGATTTTTCATTCCATCTCCCATAACATTTGGTTTCTCAGGGGGAAAATAATTTCATTTCCCATCGCATACGGCATTAACACGGTTCCTTTGGGTTCCATCCATTTACTAAAACCAAGAAGCATAGTGTGAGAAACACTAATTATAACAGGAAAACCACATAATCAAGAATAAAATTTCACACTTTAGGTCTTATCATAGGTTGTTCATGGACATTTCTAAAACACTAATATTGTGTTCTATGTTTAGACATATCCTTAGAGTTCTTACTAAGGCTTTCACATCCTAGTTTCCAAAGGTTGACTATACCTTTCCTCTGATACCAACTATAATGACCCATAATTTACATACATGGTTATTACTTCAGAATTGAAGAATACTTATTGCAACATATAACAAAACCATGATAGGACCGTATAGGTATAGTGTCTTTAGAAACTGGGAAACATAAACAATTTGTTCATAGATCATCTAAATTTTCTCTCATTTATTTCATCATATCTAGAGTCCCTTTTGGAATATCCTACTTAATACCCTTCTTCCTGACCTGGGGAAAATAAAACATACAAAAGGCTGATCTCAAATGCTCAGTAAGGGTAAACAAAAGAAATATCAATCATATAATATTCATCATAACATAACATTTTGAAAATCTTAATCTGCAAAAGAGATCATAATATCATAACATGGGATAAATCATAGTAGTGAAATGTAATCCCAATAATCATAACTTAAAACATGAAACTTTGTGGCATACACACATAATCATAGAAAATAATTTTATATTAGTCAAGGCTCTTTTCTAAGACCATCATAGAGGAAAAAATCTATTACTGAACCGAGTTCACTCCTCGTTCCAGTCCTATATCACTGAACCAGATTAACTTTCCGTTCCAGCCATGTCTATCTCATGAGATATAAATTTTTACCCAATGAATTGGAAAAAGATATAGGTCCCACCCATCTCATAATGAAACCATTCTTACGTGTGCCACAAAAACATTAATCATACATCATATCATAACCCCTGTAATAAAAATGGGATTCATAAACATCATGTCGTCATAACATAATCCATAGAAGGACTTCATAAAAATAATTACATCATAATATAATCGAATAAATGTAATAATAGGGATAGAAATAGAACCCTATATTATCTTAGATGGAAAATAATTTTGATAAGTCACTTGAACTCCATTCTGGAGGAAAATGTCCTTTCTTCTTTAAATTTTTTGTCCTTTTTCAACATGTCATATAATTTTAAACTAAAAGAAGTTAATTAAAAAAAAAATTGAAAAATTGTAAAGTTAGCTTCATGGAAATAATTTTATAGAAATTATAAAAATCCGTAAATGTTTTATAAGTTAAAAAAATTATTCTCATACTTTGGCCAGAAAAGTCAAAAAGTACCTCGTACTGAAAACGACAAAATATTCCTTTCATATATTTTACTAAAAATTTACCAATAGGTAAAATTGGATTTAAAAAATTGTAGGAGGATAGAAATAATATTACATATTGACAAAACAAGGATGTGGATGATAAATATTCCCCAGTAATTACCAAAGTATAAATAATATCGGATAAAAATTGAGATTGCGAGATTTTCCGTTACCTTAGGTCTGATGTGCTTTGTAAGTATCCGACCCAACTATATAATTATTTAAACAATTTCATTGACTTATTAAAGAATCATATTCATTGTTATGATATCATATATGGTCATATTCTTATCTTCTTGTTAGTAATATTTCATTGCTACTTGTTATTCAGGTGTTCATTGCTTTCTGTTCTTATGCATGTTTTGTCAAATAAATTATTATTCTTCTTTTTATGTTATAGATACCTCATTTAATGAATTTTATTAGTGTAATATATATCATATTTATTCATTAAATTAATTTATATAATCATTATTCAATAAAGATCATGTAGAACGAGTCGTATCACATCCTGGAGATGGTAGGCCGTACGTACGCACGAGCGATGATATCGTTCCCATGATCGAGGAATTGTATTGAAGTGTATGTATACTACTTCAGAATCAATATCACTTTACAATAATCATATATAGTTATTCTTTAACCCATTATACTCATTCAAGTAAGGTGTTGGTGGAAAACAGATTACACTACGGCGTGGAGACGGTATTCCGTACGTACGCACACGCGGTGAATTCATTTTCCGTAGCATGGATAGAAGGTGAAATAGGGTTTTTTAATATTTATAATAATATATCAGTATATGAGTGATACTTATGTTATTACTTCATAATGAAACAACTAAATAATAGGAATTAGAATAAGAAATAAATTTGAATGAATCGTTAACGGATATTACCTCTTCTTCGACACGCCTCTTTGAAACCTCCACTTAGGGAACTAAAATTTGTCTTTGAAGAAGACCTAGACCTCTTGTATGTTTTTAGGGAAGTTGAGAAGGGAAATGGTCAGGGTTTGGCCGAGATTTAAGGCTCAAAACGTTGTGAGGAGGAGAGGGAGGAGGTTCCCTTTTATAAGGGATGAGAGGGGCACCTTTGGACACCTCAAAAATATTAATTTAATACAAATTCAAACCCCACCTAAAAACCTCCAAAATTACTCAAATTTAATTATTAGATGATATAGGGTTGTAATATAATCAACCAATAAAATTTATACATGTTGGGAATTTAGTTTATACATTATCAACTTGGTTTATCCTTATTTAACCTATTTAATTTTATTTGTGGTAATAATATTCTAAATATTAAATCATTATAAATAATTACTTATCTGCTGTTAATTGTCCATAATTGTATACTTTATGACAGTTTAGACCATATCAATTTTAATTTATAATTTTTAAATATTTTTGTGATTTTTAAACAATTTTATAATATGTTATTTTTATAAAATAACAATAGTGTTAATTTTGACACTATTCATTTATTTGAATTTAAATAAAATCCACACACTATATATGTTCTAAATAAAAGATTTAATAGATTAATAACACGTCATATTTATCTATAAAATTCGTGGAGTACATTAAATAGTTTATGTAATATTTATTTTAATATTTTTAAAACCATTTATTTGATATTTTAATCAATAAAATAATTTCAACACCACTATTATGTCATAATTAATGATAATTATATAATCCCTAAAAATTCTAAATAAATTCACATGATGTAGATAATTTTAATATATTTCTTTAGACTATTCATGTTTGAAGTTTTATGAAGTTTATCACTAAATTAAAATTATTACACTTATTAGATTTAAGAGAGTGACATATTGTCACTTTCTTTAGTTTTAATAATAATTACATCCTTTACATGGTAAAAGGTCCATGAAATGAATCTATTCCGACCCTTAGGTGATATGGGTCTACTTTTATTCATCCAATAGAATTTGGGAAAGTGTTAGGGTAATTTTACAATTTTATTTTTAACCTTAATTACCCGATTTACCTTTAACTGTAGTAAATAAAAATTACCGTAGTTACTATTCATAATATAAAACAATAAAAGTAACCTATTAACATAATTTGGACCCACTGAATCCAAATATGGAATCCATTTTTCATAATTCAAAACACAGAAGTTTCAGTAATTAATTTAAAATTAATCGCATTTTTTAGCAAACGAGTTTTAAAACAAAAAACATTGCCAAAGATTGAAATGTTTCTACCTATAAATTTAATGTAAAATTAATGCTAATGACATAAATTATATTAAATGGTAAAAATATATTATATTTATACTTTAAAACCATTAAATAATATATTTTAACCAAATAAATTATTTTGATGAAAAAAGTTGTTTTCAATTAAAAATTTACGTATTTTTACTATTCCTCAAAATATGAAAGTTATCAGAAAAGTATCAAAATTTTATCTAATGTAAATTTTTATATATTGATTTAAAGGAGTAATTTTATTTTGAAAAATTTAACTTATAAAAATGTCAAAAACTAGCTTTAAAATGGGTGCGCCATCAAAAGGCGGAAAACTGAATTTCTGAAAAAAATAATTCTTTTATCTGAAAAATTGATTTTTTTATCGTATCATATGTAAAATGAATTATACTGTTATATAAAATTCAAAATGTTGTTAATACTATTTATAACGGATACATTATATAATATTTTAATAACATGTCGTTGTTTACTGAAACTCGATATTGCGTACAACACACGTTATCGAGGAAGGTTGCTCTTGCGTATAACGCAAACCAAACTAGTATTGTGTGTAGTGAAAGATTCCTTTGATGTTGCATATAACATAAGAAATAAAAAAAATATAATTCTCATAAAATATTAGTGTGTTATAGGGCGGCCGACATATCCATACACCAGGTCCCTGACTTCTGATTTCCAACTCAGTGCACAAAAACACTGTTTGCATGTGTGTTTTCAAAAGTTTCCTTTAAATCAGCTCAAACCAGGTTAGCTCACCAGGTATAGTCTTTTGACCATGTCGCATCTATTCTTTCAGGATACCTCCCCGTGGACGAACAATTAGAGCTATGAGAGTTGTACGTACTGACAGCCCGTCGAGCGACGAGGCCTCAGTACAGGGCCCTCTTCCAGTTGAGGCACCAGTGGAGGCACCAACGGTACTACCACCCATCAGGCCATCGATGCGACCAGCCCTAGCAGTAGGGAGTGCATGCCATTTGAGCACGTTGCACAAGTTCCAGTGCTAGAGGCCACCCAGGTTCAGGGGAGAGACGGACCCACAAGTGGCTGAGGATTGGCTGGAGGCTGTGGTGAGAGTCTTCATGCTAGTAGGGACGCTAACAGACTTCCTGGTAATCCTTCCTGTTAGCCTCCTTCAGGAAGCAGCAGGCAGATGGTGGAGCCTGATTCTCCAGATGCATGACAAGGCGACACTTCTATGGGTAGAATTTGAGAGCCTGTTCCGAGCGGAGTTTAACCATCCACCCTTCGAGCGCTGTGGATACAGGAGCTACTTCATCTGCAGCAGGGCAGCAAGAGTGTAGCTCAGTACTCAGCGAGGTTTACCGACCTCTCGCACTACTCCACTGATATGGTACGGGACCCGTTCTCCAGGGCCCGGACCTTTGAGCAGGGGCTTAGGAGAGGGATTATAGCTTCAGTTGTTTCTCACAACATCCCGACGCAGACAGGGGTGTTGGAGTGAGCCCTCCTAGTGGAGAGTTTCTGTGCTGGGCAATCTCCAGTAGCGGAACCCACCACTAGTTGACATGCAGTAGAGTCTTCTGAAGCTAGCAGTAGACAGATGACGTAGAGGTCCAAGAGGACCAGACCCACAGGCGGTCGACCGCACGACTCAGGATCGGTTGGGCAGGGAACCCAGAGTGGAGACAGAGCCAGGCATACCAGGAACAAATAGTGTTTCTCCTGCAGCGGGCTTGGTCACATGGCACGTGACCGTCCGACCCGCCATACAGATGATTAATAGATAGATGAGGGAACTCCCAGGTAGAGGCAGAGGTTTGATCGAGGCGTACCGCAAGGAGTTGGAGACCGAGGCAGAGGAGCTGGCCGTGCAGCTGGTGGTGGACGATGCTTCGAGGGGTTTCCACCACCACCACCAGGAGGTCCACCCCAACCACAGGGAATAGGTGGACATGGGAGAGATCAACTTTAGTTAGCTAAAGCATACGACTTTGGAGCTTTGGAAATAGGTGGACAGGAGTGAAACTAGTTCCATGCATAGAGGCCTTTGTTCATGATGCTTATAACTTTGTATATGTCATTGTTTGTAGTTACATTGTGTCTTTGTACTTTGACCTACAGTAATAAAAGACACTTATCCTTGTGAAGTTTGATTTCCTTCCTTTTTCTGTGGTTAATACTAAGAGGTTACGGTTAAAACTGTTGACTTTACCTTCACTTTTGATATTTCTACTGGAGGAGACCCAGTGACCACACACTGATGATGATAGTGTGACTCAACCCTTGGAGGCGAGAGTAACGGTTGGATCTCTTGGTAGTAGCGTCAAGGCCTTACGACAGAATCCATGACATGGATTGTACTTTTCATGTCAGGATTGACTGTATTAGGAAAAGGACATGGTTCATCCAGGGGATGAGACCAGATTTCTCTTTTCAGAAAAGGGGAAATCTTAGCAACTCTTGTAGGACCAGAGATGGTGAAGGCAAAGATGGAGATGTTGCAGATCATCCAGGAACAGATGAAGACTGCTCAGAGCAGACAGAAGTCCTATTCTGATAGGAGACGAAGACCACTGGAGTTCGAGGGTGGCGACCACGTTATCTTACGGGTCTCACCTCGACGAGGTCTACACATATTTGGCCGGGGTTGAAAGTTATATCCGTGTTTCATTAGACCATTCCAGGTCCTTAGTAGAGTAGGTGAGGTGGCTTACTTCCTGGCTCTTCCACCTCAGTTGCACCAGGTGCACGACGTCTTCCACGTATCTCAGATGAGGAGATATGTGCAAGACCTGTCTCACATCATCAACCACGGGGAGCTGGACATTGATGACGGGACGACATTCACGGAGGTCCCGGTGGAGATCGGAGATCGACAGGAGCAGGTCATGCGTGGACTGTTGATTCCTCTGGTGCATATTCGCTCGCAGCATGGGAACCTGTATGAGATCACTTGGCAGCGGGAGGCTCAGATGCATGCTCAGTACCTCCTCTTCTGTTTCCCTATTATGTGGTGTAGGTTTACGGGGACGTAAATCCCTGAGGTGGGAGTAATATAAATACTCGGAAATTTCAAGGAAATTTTTTTAATAAATTCTTTGGGATTTTAAGAGTCCATTGTTTCTAACGGCGCCTAATTCAGAGGCCCGGTGTGCCCAGAATCAATTTCTGAAGTTTTGTTCAGGTACGTTCAGTAAACAAATGTGTGAGTTTTTCTATCTTTTGAACCGGTGCTCAGAATTGAAATCTGAGGACACCAATGAACTCAAAGCACCGGTAATTTCTTAATGAGACCATTACCACAGTTGCATTTTATGCGAGTTGTGAGTTTTTTTTTGGGAAATTGGAAATAGTTAAATAAAATTGTAGAACACAAATTTTATTTATCTATGGTAGTTATATCCTACAAAGGAGAATTTATTGGTGGGGATCACACCACCATAACCTCCCAGGAGAGGATATTTGTGATATGGGGCCCACACGAAACCCTAACCTTTCATCTCCCCCTAAACTCCCCAATTAATTCCCCTTATTAAATTCTTTGACAACTCCCCAAAATTTAATGTGATCTCTCCACCTTCACCTCTCCCTTAAATTTTATGACACAACTTTTAATTAATTAATTGAACTACAATTAAATAATTAAAGTGGTTTGAATTTGGAATTTCATGTGTTAATAAAATAATAGCCTTAACTATTATTTTATTTTGGGCACTTGTTGTGTGGAGAGATTTTTGGGAGAGTTCTTGGGAAAAGTATTCCTCTATTCAATGAAGAACGCCTCCGACGAAGAACGGATTTCTTCCTCGACAAAGAGCGATCTACGATTTGAAGAACGTGAAGACGCTGATGATGAAGCTTCTTCCTCGTCTTCTTCCTCGGAACCCCCTTCTGACGTGGGGCTTCTCCGATGACCTACCGTCTCCATGAACAATGCTTTTCATTTTTTATCTCCAAATGTTATGGAATAGTATAAAATGTATATGTACTGGATATATATGAAATTTTATTCATTAATACTATTATTTAAATGATTTACTTATAACTACAGGGCAATCATTTTTCAAACAAGTTCATTTTTTTACTCATGTACCAAACATCAGCCAAAACATCGGATATGAACTAACATTATTAAACAATTATTATAACATTATAATATCTTATATGAACTGAATAATAATATTTAAAGTAGGTCCTTACGCAATTATAAATTGAACAAAGTTTATTATTCAGCAATATAAAAAAATGAACAAGACAAGTCAGACTTGAGGTAAGGGAACCTACCCCTCTCTTTCTTTTTAAGTACACTCGTTTATGTCATTACTTTTAAGCTCATATTTATTATGATTGGGGTGTTATTTTATATTAATATTACTGTACTTTTAATGTTCATATGATGAGTGACCCTATTTTCTCTCATCAATCCATTTTGTAAGTTTTGATTGGCGCCGTTAGTCTGCCGAATTTCTGTAAGAGATCTAACCTCTCTCTTTCTTTTTAAGTACTCTCCTTTATGTCACTTCATTTAAGCTCATATTTTTTATGTTGGGGGATGTTATTTTATATTCCTCTTTCTGTACATTTTATGTTAATATGATGAGATACCCTATTTTATCTCATCAATCCATTTTTGGAAATTTTAAGTGGCGTCGTTAGGCTGCCGAGTTTTCGTAAGAGATTTTTCATCTCACTTTTATTCCCGTGAGATTTATGATACATTTGCCACCATTTCCTTTGAGTGGTATATGTACTTCACATTATTCTACTCTTTGTGTAATATACTTTCGTTTATGAGTATTTACATCAATGTTGTATTTTCCTTCTTTCATGGGGTGTATGTTTCGAAAGATACCCAAGTCGGTAAGGGAACTTTTCACCCTCCTCTTTTTAAATATCTTTTTTTGTTGGGTCTTTTAATTTACATATTGTAATGTTGGTATATGTTCTTATATATCCTTATTGATGTAAATTTTATGTCCAAGTGATGAGATACCATTTTTATCTCTCATCAACTCATTTTCTGATGTTTGAAGTGATGTCGTTAGGCTGTCGAATTTTTGCAAGGGAACTTCTTAACCCAATTTTGATTCTTTGGGATAAACTTTTTCTCCTTGAATATGTCATTATATTAATATGTGTGAATTACCTCTGATTGTTTTACACTTAATATCCACTTATATTTGGTGTATTCGTTAGTCACACATAATTATGTAATTGATTTATCCTTAATCCAAGGATACCGTCTTTGTAAGGGACTTCGTCTCAATCTCCTTTCATTGAGGAATATTTTGTTTTACACACAACTTTATTTTATATGGTGTATAAGCCCCTTTGACTTTTTGTTTATTCAAAAGGAATCTTTTTTATACGAAGCGTTTACTAAACGACAAAAGGGAATGTTTTTATTTGTCGTATGTATTCGGCGACAATGACTTCTCAGCCTCCGTGACCATTATTTGACTTTCGACTTCCTCTACAAGCCATAACCATTTTTTTAATGGAAAATAAATACCATGTTTTACTTTTCTTTTATTTTGGTAATGAAAATGGTTTTCATAATGTTTTTATTATATCGATGTGTTGTATTGATATCTTGTGATTGAAATGTGGAAATGTTATGTTTCCTTTATGCATGTGATACGATTATGTTATGGTTCTTGGGAATTGTTATGAAGACGGGTGGTTCCATGATAAACTAAGGGTGGGTGAGCCCAATATAGCTCTCCAATGCATTGGGTAACGTGAAGGAGTTAAACGTTAAGGTTTCTCCGAAGATATTTAGGGAATATACTGTGATGGGTATTCCAAATGTAACCAAGAGGGTTACTCCCTACATAAGAATGTTATGAATGCCCCAAGTTAAATTTATGTCTTATGATTTCTATGATTTATTCATGATTTGATGAGGTATGTTAAAGTGGTTATGTTTTATGAGTAAATTATGATTTCATACATGGACTAATGTTTTCATTTCATACTTTTATATCCCTTACTGAGCTTTTTATGCTCATCCCAAGTTTTTGAAATGTTTTTCACAGGTCAAGGGAAAGTTACATAATGTGATGATAGGGTCAAGGAAGTGTCATGAAAGAATCCATGTTTTGTTTTAAATATGTTTCCGTCGATGGGAAAAAAATGAATACTATCTTTTATGTAACCACCTTGTTTAAATGTGAAATTAAATGCATGTTTTATGATCTAATTCTATAAAACTCTAAACCTTAAAAGATCCTCAATGTGAAATCTTGTAATAACTCAAGATTAAGTAATGTTTAAGGCCTGGTCCTTATAGTTGGTATCAGAGGTCGGTTTAGACCACTTTAGGGATTAGAAGTATTTGTTAGACACATGGTTAGTCCATATATCTTTTATTTCAATTAAATCCTTGTTTTATAACTTTTTTTTCAGGTCAAGTAATGTCAGTTACGAATGTAAGGGGGAGGATATCAAAAAACATTCCTATCTCTTCCTGATGACATGCTTGCAATAATTATTGCAAAGTAATGTTCAGATGATTGTGAAACTTTTTCTAGCATACAACTCACTTGCAAGCAGTTCTTTGAGATATCAAACACCTCCACTATACCTCGTTATCATCGTGGATCATGGATTGTATTTAGGAAAATACTATTTTCACAATATTCTTATATTTTCAAGAAAGGTAAATATTATAAATGTATTTTCAAATATTTTACCTTATCACAAGAATTTGAAGCATATTATGATTTTAAAAATGGTGCTGAGGAAGGAGACCCTTGTGCAACCTATTTATATTTTCTTTTAAAATATAGTCTCTCAGTACATACTTATGGTATTTTAAAAGGACCCATAATATAATGTTTCAACTCAAATTCTGTCCGACTATTTTATAGAAATCATGTTTTATCAGATGTTTTGAAATTATATGTCATACATGATTATTTTCCAAAACCGTTTTTCTGTGAACTCCCATATGACCCATGTTGTACAAGGTGTATTTGTATGGAGGAAGAAAATGATTTTGAAGGATCTCTAAATCATTTTTGTAATGCATGTGACTTCCACCTACGTGAACAAGATGATGATAAAACCGAGTGGACGCCATGATCAAGGTATGCTATTATTCATTTTGGGAATCATTTTATTTTATGGTGGTGAAATAAGACTTCAAGAATTAAGAATTTGAGATCATAATGAATTTGGATGAAAATGAGAGGTATAAGGAAACTATTGAGGTTAAAACATTTTAGGGTTATTTTTAGAGTTTTATAAAAAGGACAACACGCAGAACGTGTGACAACCCGTTGCCTTGGACAAAGCTACGAGAATTGAACCCACAACCAAAGTGAGAATGGTATTTATCGCCTACCACTGGACTACGTGAAGTCCCTGGCAAGTATGAATTATTATGTTTAGTTGGATGATTTTATGAATTAAGAGTAAGTTGATTTTCGGTTATCTATTAAAATTATTAACCTATCACGGAGGATATGTGATTAGGTTAATTACTTTTTAATATGAGACTTTTAGAGAAACTGATGTTATTTGGAGAGAAGTGTTGATTTTTACCGTGGAAGACTATGTGACTAAATCCTTAAAATATTTGGGTTTCAATATTAGTTTGGTTTACTTTGAAGAGTTTTATGGAAAAATTGTTTATCGAATGGTCCTCGTTGAACTTTGGGTTTTCTTGGACAAATTTTGGAGAATAAGAATAGATTTTATTTTTATAAAGGGTTATCCTTTTCTGGATTATCTGATCATGTTCTAACAATTTTGGTTTTGGTAAGGGTCTAAAGTCATGGGAAATATATATTTCTCTTTTGTGGATTAGGTGATTCTCAAGGAGTTGATTATAATACTCTTAAAGTGAACAAGTCTTCCTAAATACTCATCATTTGGGGAAAGTATGAGTTTGTGTAAGAAATCTAGTAAAAGTTGAAAGTCAACATGACAAGTAAGTATGTTTCCTTAAGATCAAAAATAAATTTCTCAATGAAAATTAACTTAAAACAAAAATGTTGTCTATTAACGTTTCCTACTGGGGAATCGAATACTGTTTAACTCACCACAAGTTTGTGATTTTCTTGTGGTTAACTTTCTCCTAAACATGTTTTCTATCACTCTCCCTCAGAACATGAAACTTTGCATTTTATTCCATATCCATGTTTTCCTATATGGAATCCTAGTATGGTTTAACTCGGGTGACCTCTTTACTTCTCTTTCTTTCTTTTAAATTGATTGTTTTACTGACCCTTGTTCCGATGTGGGACTTCCAATGATGTTTCTGAGCCCAATTTTAAAATTTAGAGGACGCAATTCCCAAAAGGGGGGAAGGATATAACACCCTAGGTAAATAAAGAATATGACATTTTTATATTTATCCCTATTTGTGAATAAAATGTTAATATTAATTTAAAGGGAACACTAGTCTCGATGGCTTACCCTATACACAATAACGAGTTCCATTGAAATCTTACGTTGCACTCTAATAATAAAATAATTTTATTTTAAATGGTAGTTAACACCTAGCCGTTGTAATGACAGGAATGAACAGAACTAACTACAAAATGATTATATATGTTTTTCAAATATTTTTACTTTTTACAATAAATGTTAGAGGATTAAAAATGCGAATGAATCCAATTTTAAGCGTAAACATTCTAATATTCTTTAAAAGGTCGATTAACCGCCCTTTGATGGATAAACTCTTTTAAATCCAATTTTTGAAAATTTTATGTGATATATTTGAAAAAATAAAATTCTTCTTTAAAATTGGGACATCAAAATTTACTTTGTGTAAATTTTTGGTATTTTTACGATAAAGTTCATTATTAATGAATAAGTGAAAAATGTTGTATTTTTATTCAAAACATATTTTTAATCTCATTTATTTATATGATTAGATCATCTTTTGAATTGGTTTTAAAGTAAAATTAGAATATATTTTTACCATTTAATCCAATATTGGTCATTGGAATTAATTTTACTTTGAAATTGGACTTAAACTAATATCAATCTTTTGATATATATTGTTTCATAAAAACACGCTATTTGTTCTGACAGCGGGAATTAAATATTAAATTAATTAATGTAAATTATATGTTTTTAATTTTTTAAAATAGACATCATTTTTGAATTCGGAATATCAAATATATCTTAGGGTGAATTTTTGGTATTTTTCAGAAAAACTTCAATTTTTGATGAATAGTGAAACCACTAAGTGGTACTTAAGAAAACTGATTTTTCGTTTAAATGAAATTTTACCACCTCTGTGTTTTTAATTTTAGAAATCTGACATACATGGTTTCTATTAGGAATTAAAATTTGGTTCAATGGGATTAAAATAATTTTTTTTGGTGAATAGTAACTTTTAAGTTTTTAATCGCGATTAGAGGTAATTAGTGTAATTTAAGATAAAAATAATGAATCAATAATATTAAATGACATTGACACATGTCCTACCCTAATTTGATGTGTCATGACCAACCAATACAGTCCATGGGTCAACTTGGGGACCCCATGAAGCCACCTTGGTAGGAAAATGACATTAATAACTTTTTATTGAATGTTAAAATAAAAATGTCACAAACATGAGTTGTTTTACTAAAAAAAATTAAATGGGGTTATACAGGTCATATGTTTGACTATAAATATTAATTATAAAGATAAAAGTATTTCCTACGTCATGATATTTTTTCATAATTTTTAGAAATTAAATTAATTATATTATCTATGACACCATGATGATGTAGTGATTACCTTATTATTTAACGATTTAAATAAAATGAAACGAAAATGTAAAATCTAAGACCTAAAATTGTAAAAAACCTATTGGATGTGTGTATTTAGAACTATAATCACTTTATCCTAAAAATATATAATTGTGGGACCTTTAAAATCCGAAAATCATTTTATAATAATGTTACTTTTCAAGACTTTCCAAGAGTGCCCCTCCTCTCCTCTTATAAAAGGCCCTCACCTATACCACCTTAACCACACCTCTCAAGCCTTTGGATAGGCCAATAACTGCCCATTTTTTCTCTCCAAATCCCTATCTTACTCATAAAATACTCACTTTGGGCAGAAGTCTTTCCAAGGAAGCCTTTGAGCTCAAATCAAAAAGAGTTACCCGATTTAAAGGTAGTGTCTTCTCTTGTGTTCTTATGTTTTATTTTGCTTCTCCAACCCCCTAATCTGTTTTTATTCCTTTATTTTGTAAAAAAATAGTATCTTCAATATACTAGTACTTTTTATGAGAATTATTAGAGCTACACCAACACACACCTTCTTCTAATGGTTAAAGAGCATATTGTTTCTGTGGTTGGTGATTTTCTGCCTCACGAAACGATGATTATTCAATATTCTTTTAACACCTTTAAAGGTGGACATTATGATGTCAATGTATTTTATATATGATATATATGGTATTTATTTTTACTATATGCTTCTGTATTTTATATTTAAAACATACCTCTATTCTTTTCATGTTGTGCAAATGCGATAATTTCATATGAGGAAGTGTGGACTACCGCCCCCTCAAATGATGTGGCTCATTCATGCAATACATGGAATGTATAAAGAATGAAATTAATGAACATGTGTGACCTATATAACATATATATTATACTGGAATTATAATATATATATATATCATTTATTTTTAATTCCATTAATATGACAAAAAAATGAAAGTAGTGTTCATGCGTACGTACGACCTACCGTCTCCATGAACGGTGCTTTTCATTTTTTATCTCCAAATGTTATGTAATAGTATAAAATGAATATTTACTGGATATATATGATATTTTAATCATTAATACTATTCTGTAAATTATTTACTTATAACTACAGGGCAATCATTTTCAAACAAGTTCATTTTTTACTCTTGTACCAAACATCGGAAAATACGTTTGATATGAACTAACATTATTAAACAATTATTATAACATTATAATATGTAATATGAACTGAATAATAATATTTAAAGGAGGTCCTTAAGAAATTATAAATTGAAAAATTTTATTATTCAGTAATATAAATAAATGAACAAGACAAGTCGGACTTGAGGTAAGGGAACCTACCCCTCTCTTTCTTTTTAAGTACACTCTTTTATGTCATTCCTTTTAAGCTCATACTTTTTATGATTGGGATGTTATTTTATATTAATATTACTGTACTCTTTATGTTCACATGATGAGATACCCTATTTTCTCTCCTGAATCCATTTTTGAAGTTTTGATTGGCGCCGTTAGGCTGCCGAATTTTTGTAAAACATCCAACCTCTCTCTTTCTTTTTAAGTACTCTCCTTTATGTCACTTCTTTTAAGCTCCTATTTGTTATGTTGGGGGATGTTCTTTTATATTCCTCTTGCTGTAAATTTTATGTTAGTATCATGAGAGACCCTATTTGATCTCATCAATCTATTTTTGGAAGTTTTTAGTGGCGCTGTTAGGCTGCCGAGTTTTCGTAAGCGATTTTTCATCACACTTTTATTCCCATGAGATTTATTCTACATTTGCCACCATTTCCGTTGAGTGGAATATGTACTTCCCATTATTCTACTCTTTGTGTAATATAATTTCGTTTATGAGTATTTACATCAATGTTGTATTGTCCTTCTTTCATGGGGTGTATGTTTCGAAAGATACCCAAGTCAGTAAGGGAACTTTTCACCCTCCTCTTTTTAAAAGACTTATTTTGTTGGGTCTTTTAATTTACATATTGTAATGTTGGGATATGTTCTTCTATATCCTTATTGATTTAAATTTTATGTCCAAGTGATTAGATACCCTTTTTATCTCTCATCAACTCATTTTCTGAAGTTTGAAGTGACGTCGTTAGGCTGTCGAATTTTTGCAAGGGAACTTCTTAACCCAATTTTGATTCTTTGGGATAGACTTGTACTCCTTGAATATGTCGTTCTATGAATATGTGTGAATGACCTCTGATTGTTTTACACTTAATATCCACTTATATTTTGTGTATTCGTTTGTCACACATAATTATGTAATTGATTTGTCCTTAATCCAAGGATACCATCTTTGTAAGGGACTTCGTCTCAATCTCCTTTCATTGAGGCATATTTTGTTCTATACACAACTTTATTTTATACGGTGTATAAACCCATTTGACTTTTACATTTATTCAGAAAGAATCTTTTTTATACGAAGCGTTTACTAAACTAAAAAAGGGAATGTTTTTATTTGTCGTACGTATGCGGTGATAATGACTTCTCCGCCACCATGACCATTATTTGGGTTTCAGCTTCCTCTAAAAGCCATAACCTTTTTTAATGGAAAATAAATACCATGTTTTACTTTTCTTTTATTTTGGTATTGAAAATGGTTTTCATTATGTTTTTATTATATCAATGTGTTTTATTGATATCTTGTTATTGAAATTTTTAAATGTTATGTTTCCTTTATGAATGTGATATGATTATGTTATGGTTCTTGGGAATTGTTATGAATACGGGTGGTTTCGTGATAAACTAAGGGCAGATGAGCCCGATATAGCTCTCCAATGCATTGGGTAATGCGAAGGAGTTAAACGTTAAGGTTTCTCTGAAGAGATTTATGGAATATACTGTGATGGGTATTCCAAACGTAACCAAGAGGGTTACTCCCTACATAATAATGTTATGAATGCCTCAAGTTACCTTTATGTCTTATGATTTCTATGATTTATTCATGATTTGATGAGGTATGTTAAAGTGATTATATTTTATGAGTAATGTATGATTTCCTACATGGACTAATGTTTTCATTTCGTACTTTTATATCCCTTCCTAAGCCTTTTATGCTCATCCCATGTTTTTGAAATGTTTTTCACAGGTCAAGGGAAAGGTACATGATGTGATGATAGGGTCAAGGAAGTGTCATGAAAGAATCCATGTTTTGTTTTAAATATGTTTCTGTCGATGGGAAAAAATTAATACTATATTTTATGTAACCATTTTTTTTAAATGTGGAATGTAATGCATGTTTTATGATCTAATTCTTGAAAACTCTAAACCTGAAAAGATTCTCAATGTGTAATCTTGTAATAACTCTAGATTAAGTAATGTTTAAGGTTGGGTTCTTATAGTGTACGAGGACTGGACGGTACCCGGAGGTGGACACTAGGAGTGTCGGCACACAGAGCGGACCGTTAGATGCGGAGTGCTGGGGAAGACATTTGTACCTACCCTTTAGGTAGGAACCTGGAGGACGATCCGGGAGCTCCTTTCATCTTCCAGCTATTTCCATTTCAGTTGTAGTTGTACCTTTCTGTTGGGATTGTATTTCTGGAACCTTTTTACTTTCAACACATCTGTTATACTGCTTTACATAATGTTTGCTTCCACTTTTACTCTGGTTGTGTGTGTTTACGTTTTATAAAGGCAATTCCTTACCAGTTTTTAGGGAGTTACACCTTTGGTGCTAGTCTCCAGCCCCTGGCCTATGGAAGGCGTGGTTGGGGTAGTCATTGCACGGGCCCTGAGGATGGTTCGTGATATGGTGCCTCTGGACAATCATCTCAACCTTCCTTGAATAGTGATCTGCTCAAAATGGTTGTTAAGGAAAAACATCAGCCTGTGCTCAGTGGTTTTGCCAAAGAGTCTCTATATGTGGTTATCAGTAACACTGACAAAGTTCTTGATTTGGTGAGAATTCATTCAAGGATTTCCAATGATTCTCAAGGAGAAATTACTAATAAGGTGTACTTTTAATTCAATAGGATATTCTCTAAGCAAGATATGACAAACATTTTCAAGTACCTTGTAAAGAATCGGAAAATCCCTCCTCTCACTCAAGATTTCAAAACTCGAGTTCAAAAGCTGAAGGATTTAACTCCCTTGTTGGATAAGTTCATGGGGAACAAGGATGACTTTGAGAAAGCGATGCAGTATGGTGGTGAGATTATTGCTGACTTCATCAAGCTTTTGAGGCCTTATCTTCATGTTCAGAGCACTACTATTATGGCTCATGCAGCTACACCCATGAGACATAGATTCCCTACCTTATCATCCTATATCATTTCCTAATATTTTATGTATGTCTCTCAGGCTCTGAGTCAGATCAGACCAATTATCCTTGACCAATAATTGCCTCGGTCTTCCACTACACCTACCTTGGCCCCCTCTATTTTTAAAGGACTCCCTATACCTTCTCTGTCAGTTAGTTCATTTCCTTCTTCAGCTTATAAATCTTATCCTATGGATTCTAGTAATGTTGTTGCCAAAGGAAAAGAGAAGACAACCAATGCTGAAGAAAATTGAATACTATCTTTTGATAGGGATAATTTGTTTATTTTTGTTGAATACTATTTGTAATGACACTTTTTTCCATCTAATGCAATGTTAACTCTTCTTATCTATTATATTATTTACTTTTGTACTATTTTTTATAATCCCAAAAGGGAGAGATACATACACTCTAATTGCACACTAAGGGAGAAATACATTCACTAAGAATAGATATCTCACTCACGTGATTTTTTATCATCAAAAGGGGGAGATTGTTTGACTCCTCATGTTTTAATCTTTTTTTAATGATCACAAATCCTTTACATACTGTATGTCTTGTTAATGATGTGTTAATAATGTTTTAATGATCAAAAATTCTATACATTCTGTAAATCTTGATCTGTCTCATGTGTATAGATGGTTGGTTTCTTTAGGCTTTAAATAAACCTATCCAAGATCTTAAGTTCTTTGTTTGATTATTGTAAACTATTTATAATTTGTATTATAATGGATTTCCTTGATAAATTATTAATTCTAATCAATTCTATGAATATCATTTTTTAAGTCTGTATATATATATTTGGATAAGTCTGAGAAGTCGTGAGTCTACCACTGTTTATATTTTTCTAGCAAAGAACCCAGACACCGTGACCCAGACACCATTACCCAAACATCGTGACTAGACACCGTGACCCAGACACCATGACGAGACACCATGACTAGACACCAAGACCCGAACACCGTGACCAGACACCGTGACCGAGACATCGTGACCAGACACCATGACCAGATATCGAGAAACAAACACTATTTTATAGAGACACCATTTCCTGGAGACAAGGTTTCTAACAGACTGTGACATCGTTCTTAAATATGTTTTTTCATTTTTATTTTAATTTATAACTATCATATTTGAGTCTTTTAAATGAACTGATATAATTAATATTTCTTTGTAGACATGTCACCTGAATGTACAAGGTATTAGGTTCAGAATACATTCATCATGTTAGCCCCAACACATGCACTCAAATAATAAAAAGAGAAGTGTGGGATAGAAATAAAGGGGCACACGATAACAAAGAAGCACGAGCATTCTTGAGAAAAGAACCAACACATGAAACTCAATACATATTAAGAACACAAAAAGAATTCTAGAATCAAAATATCTGAGATACTATAGATCATAGTCAATAACATCTTCACTTTACCAACTCCATAAAGAACACGAGTCAGATCTAACTAGAAACCATAGTATCAAAATTTTGATACTCCTTTTTCTCACAGGAGGACTCGATTCTGACATTTTCTTCATCCTAGAAGTTTAGTGCTGCATAGACTAACAGTTATATCACTTCTAACCTTATCTCATCATTTTTTCACTGATGTGTATTGTTTTTTTCTTTCGAGTAGTGTGTGTGTGTGGGGGGGGGGTATAAAAACACACACTGTCTCCTATATTAAACTATAATATACAAGATATCCTTCCTCTCACATCCTTTTACACTTGTTTACTCCCACATATAATTGTGGAAGAGGTATCTGTGTGACCTATTAGTTTATACCCATAAAGAACTGTAGAAGAGGTTGTGTGACCTAGATAGTCCTATGCATTATTGTTTACCCCGATCCAGGGTGTTGATCAAGTTTATTAATATAAACTGCTTGGTGGAAGGTGATCACCAAGTGGAGTGGATTAGGTCTCTGCAGGAGACTGAACAACTTGTTTTATATCTTCTATGTTTTTTAATTTAGTTTTCTTTGTTTTATTGTATAATTCAGAAATTACTAAATTTACTTTGATATTTAATCTTGGAAAGAAGTTATAATTTTTTTCCTTATTAGAATATCTTCATAAGTAATGTTAATAATTGATATTAAGATTACTGGGACTTAATAAATCTTATGAGAAATTATTTAAATAGTCAAACTTTCATAACCATATTACTTTTATTAACTGGGCTATATTTATTTTATTAGGGAACCTTATAATAATACTTTTAAAATAGAAATTTATATAGATACTCAATTCTCCCCCCACTTAAGTACTTTACTCCAACAAATAATGCAGATAATAGTGACCAAAAATATTCTTCTAGACCTTAAAAAATTAAATGAAAAACATGGATCCCTTATAAAATGTAGGACCTTTTTTGTTTCGTGTTTTAGATAATTTTAAAAAACTTCTACATAAACAAATCACAAGACATTAAATTAAAATTTCTAAAAAATAACCCAGATATTATTTTTCTCATTAAGAAAAAATCATTATCCATATGAAATACCTTCAATAAATAACAAGTTCAACATCATTCTTTAAAACCTATGGAAAATGAATCATAAGAAAAGTGACCTTAGATGCTCAGTAAGTTTAAACATAATCATTAATAATTTATTGACATAAATAAGAATAAGCGAGCATACGGGTATGATGAAATAATCAATGTACATGAGAAAATATGAAAAGAACTCATAGCCATCAAATCCTGGATCACCAAACAAGAAAACATGGAATATGAAATAGTCATTATTACAAATAATTGGGATATAGGTGATATAAATCACTATCATGAGAAAAATTATAAACCCATAACAATAAATTAAATCTCTTTTTGGTAACATGGATAATCGTAATCCTAAAATCCATACAAAAACATATTTAATTGGAAAAATTACATGTCCAACATTCAATATAATCATTACCCAATGCATTGGAGATATATAATGGGGTTCACACTTCATATAAGGTTTATAGGTATCACCCATTGTTCATGATAAATAATGGGTTTTATCCCTTTGTATAAGCTATATTAGTCTCATTTGTGATCTATAATGGTTCCCAACCCTACGTTTAAATTGTATCAGGCTCACCTATTTCACATAATTCACATATATCATATCAAGAATAAAATACATTCCTTATAAAACAATTTTAAATCGTCTTATAAACCAAATAAATATCCATAAAATGTTATTAAACCATGGAAAATAAATGGGCTCAATAACAATTTCATTGAAATATTAAAAACCCAAGGACAAGGAACTTGTTCTATGACAATATTTTAGAAACAATCATAATCCATCCAAATATTGAATGAGGGTAACATAAATAGTGAATATCTCATATGGATGGTGTGTTAAAAAAGGTATTTTAACACTGATGAATGGAAATACCATTAAAATATCATCAAAAACATTCTCTAGGAAAGTATTATTTTCATTATGAAACTTATTTTTTAAAACATAAATCGTTTTGAAAATCATTTTATGTGAAAACAACCTTGGAAACATGTAAAGAAAGATTTTATAAAAAGTTAAAACACTATTTAAAATATAAATCATTTTTCAAATCATATTCTTTGGAAATATGTTTAAAATATAATTTAAAATAATTTTGGATATATTTTTTAAAAATAATGTTTTCAAAGAACACAGATTTCTGACTGAAGGGAGAAATGAAGTCATATTTTATTTGAAACACATCTATATAATTTTTACTAAAAAAGAGTTATAAATTGGTAAAATTATTTGAAAATATCATCAATAAACATTTTAGGTGAGAATTCATTATTTTTATAATATTTCAAAATTGGATAATTAATCATACACAAAACCAAAAAAAGATGAGATTGTAAAAAAAAGGTACGTACCAAATTAGTAACATGGAATCAAAATACCCATGTAATAATATCATAAAATGAAACATATTATATCAACAAAATATTTATATTTATGGTATAAAATGTAATTTATTTTAATATAGACAATATAAAATAATATAATAGTATAACATAACAAAAATCTCAAAAAAAGAAAATTGTGGCAAAAATCCTTTACTATTTGGTAACATTAAAAATATAAACCCCGTGAATTATATTTCATCAAAAGGATATGTAAATGAAAATAAATTTAAGTATTTAAATCATAAAAATCATTCATTTTCATTATATACACTAGAAAAATAAAATAATTGGTTAATATGGAATGTATCTTACATAAATAAATGTTAGATGAGATAAACCATTACTTCTTGAGTAACTTTGGAATCATGAGATATCTAAAATAATGACATAAATTTAAGCTTTTAATATCTTTACATAAATGAAATTAATTATATAACATTTCATAGGGTAGTATATACATTGCAAAATGGAAACAAGTGGTGAATTTGGCATTAGTATCGTATAAAAAAAGTGACACCCGAAATCCCCTTACCTTGAGTCTGACTTGTAACACTCATTCTTTATCTTAAAAAATAATAATCATTAATTAATAATTTACATTAGTTATAACCTTTTACATTTTTATTTTTACTTTTATTTCAATTATTACCATGTAATTTATAATTCCTTAATTGATTATGCATACATCGTATTTTTTTATCATATTCATCTTGTGTGTCAAAAATGACTTCAGTGGGTTGACAATGGTCAAAGTGGTTACTATTAAATGATATAAATAATAATAATATTTATATAAAAATCCTATTTACACCAAAATGTTTATTTTAAACCCAATAATGTATGTTTTTTTATGAAGAATGAACCCACATTGCAATCATGGAGATGGTGGCAATTCAAATGCATGAGTAACGTTCTGATTTTTTATTGATCATTATAGAAATAATGTAAGTAAAATTTATCATTAAAAAATAAAAATATATCATAAAATGAGTTTTATTTTATTTTACAATGTTATATATACTATTTGTTTGATTTGGTGGTGAAAAAGAAGAATCACATTGCTTTGAGGGGGTTGTAGTACACACGTTCAAAAACGACATTATCACATTTTTTCAATGTGTGAAAATGTTGGAATGAAACAAATTTATTATATTTTTATAAATATAATCACATATTTATTATAACATATATTTATTTAAATAATCCTTAATACATTCCATGTTTATTGTGGACGAATCACATCGCTCTAGGGACACTATAGTACACACATCCACAAACGATGTAATCATATTCTATGAAATTGAAAGCATGAAGGTATGTGTTATATAATAATTATTGAAGAATAAATACATTATAAATATTATAGATATCATAAAAAATATTATTTTCATCATTATTATCATCAATTATAGTGGTTAATGGAATAACGGATGACATAAGTTCACGAGATGGTAGTCCTTTGTACACACGAATGATGATTGTGTATCCCATTTTATGCAAGTGTGAATTTTTAGGGTGTAACAGTAAAACAAAAACATATTATTAAATTTAATATATTTAGTTTTTTATATAATCATTATATAAAAAAAATTAAGGGTTGTGGAAATAAATAAAATGAAACTGCTTGTTGAATAATCGTACATCTTCTTAATGCAACTCCTTTTGGTTTTCACCAATGCACTTCCATGGTTTCATTTCTACCCAATGTGATGCCTCTATAATTAATTTATGTATTTTAGGAGTTTAATTTTAATTTTAATTTATTATCAGAAATTCATAATGGTTTTTTATAAGTGTGGGGGTGGTGAGTTCCCTTATATCATTAAAGAGGAGTCATATTATTGTAAATACAAATGGTAAATGCTATAGGGAGGTATCCTCTCATTATGTGCCTCAAATAAAATAATAAATTCAAAAAAAATATAATATGGTTAATATATTCCCATTAAATGGGTTTTTTATGAGTTTATGGGTCATTTGGTGCCTTACCATTAAATTTTATCCACTATGCAAACTCATTTTTACCTTAATCATAGTAATTAATTTTAATTTTTTTGTAATATTTTGGTAAACACATTATTTTTCCTCAAAAGAAATTATAAATTATGGTGATTAAATTTTTTTTCCATTTTCCAAAATTCATCTCTTAGATATGGCAGAATATATAATTAAATTAACCCTAGATACAAAACAAGAAAGTGGTTTTTTAATATAAGGACCCAAGCTTAAACCTTACTTAATATTGAATTAAATGAATAATTAACATTGAGGATCTTTTCAGGATTAGAGTTTTAGATAATTTGGCCATAACTGTTACATTACAACTTGAATATTACAATTAGACACTGCTACTTAGTATCCTTTTTTTCATAAAATAAAAACTCTTAAAAAGAAACATGTCTAGTTCCATGTTTTAGATAGCATGAATTTTCCTTGATCCCATCCTTGACCCTATTCATCTTTAAGTCCTTTGGAAAACATTTCAAAAACTTGGGATGATCATAAAAATCATAGTAAGGGTTATAAAATAAGGAAGGAAAAAATTAGCCCGTCAATAAATACAAATCAATGAAAACATACTTTTCAATCATAACATACCTTATGAAATCATGTTGTTTATGAATAACACACACAAATCATAAATCATAAAGGTTACTTATGGCATCTATATCAATCTTACATCGTATCTATCACAGCTACATAGGAATTTCCACTTGGAATACCCATCACGGTATATTCCCAGAATCTCTTAGGTGAAACATCATGTTTACCTCCGTCATGTTACCCAATGCATTGGAGAGTTATCTCGGGCTCACCCGCCCTAGTTTTTTCACGGAACCACCCATATACATAAACAATGCCCAATAACCATAACATAATCATAACATATAACACATTATAAAAGAAATATAACATTTCCACATTCCAATATATCATATTAAGATATTCAAATAAACAATGTTTTATCAAATCATTTTCAAAACCATTTAAAAAGAGATTTTTGAATCAAAGTGCCCCATACCACTTTGAAGCTTTTAAATGAATTATCATCGTAAAACATTAATGTCCATATAAATAAATACTAAAACCCATTTTGAAAACATGGTCATTAATGAGAAATATTTAGAAGAATAAATCTTTAAAACAATATTTTAGTTAAAGAGTTTTTAACAAAAAGAGAGACGCTTGAATAAAAATAATTGAAGAATAAATTTTAATCAGAAAATTATAATATCATGATAATAAATGGATTCATGATATAATATTTCAAAGGACAGTATATACACCATATAAGAGTTAATTGGTTCATAACAACAATGAAGTCTCAATGGAAATGTAAGTTGAGAAAAAATCCCTTATAAAGATGGTATCCTTAAAATAAGGATAAATCAATCACATAATTATGTGTGAAATATATAAATACACCCAATAAAAGTTGATATTATGTGTAAAAAAATTATAGGTCCTTAACCCATATTAATAGGATTATATATTCAAGAAGAACAAGTTGAACCCGAAGAATTGAAATTGGGTTAAGAGGTTCTCTTGTAAAAATTAGACAGCCTAACGACGTCACTTTAAAATTCAGAAAATGAGTTGATGAGATAACAAAAGGAATCTCATAACTTGGATATAAATTTTACATCAATAATTATATATAAGAACATATCCCAACATAATAATATGTAAATTAAAATACATAATAAAAAGATGTCTTTTATAAAGAGGAGGGTGAATAGTTCCTTTGCCGATTTGGTAACTTACAAAACGTGCGCCACATGAAAGAAGAATCATACAATAAATATGTAAGTACACATAAATGAAATTATATTACATAAAGATTACAATAATTTGAATTACATACACCACACAAAAGTAAATAGTGGAAAATATAGCATGAATCTCACAGGAATAAAAAGTGAGACGAAACCCTTTACCACGTTGTAATCAACTGAGTCATATGAACAAAAGTTAATAACCACCAAATGAATCACAGAATACCATTAATATAATAAGAACAATGATAATATATATCAAATGTAAGTACACAATACACCACATGAAATGAATAAGTGGTGAACAATGTAAATCTCACGGAATTAAAAATGAGATAAGAAAATCCCTTACAAAAATTCGGCAGCCTAACGGTGCCACGTAAAAATTATTAAAATGAATTGATGAGAGTAATAGGGGGTCTGTCATCATATGAAAATAAAAAATAAATTATGGTGAATATAAAATAATATCCTCCAACATAAGAACATGGAGCATAAAAGAAATGACATAAAAGAGAGTACTTGAAAAGAAAGAGAGAGGCCGGATCCCTTACCTCGTGTTCGACTTGACTCGATCATTCTTTAATCTCCTGAATAATAAAATAAAGTTAATTTCTACTTGCTTAAGAACCTTTTTCAAGTTTATTATTCCTTTTTAATCAATTATTACAATGTTACATAAATTATGTAATCATTTAAGTTAATAATGTTCATTTTGTCGATATTTGATACTTGAGTCAAAAATAGACTTCTTATAATTACGTGTTGTCCATGTGGTCAATAGCCCATTATATCCAGAATTATATTCATTATTTATATATCTTATATATCATATATATTCAGTATATACATGTATTTATAATAGTACATAACATTTTTAGGTAAGAAATGAAATGCACCATTCATGGAGACGGTAAGCCGTACGTACGCATGAACGCTACTTCCATTTCTATTTCATCTTTTATGGAATTAAAACATAATGATACAAATTAGTATTATAATTATAGTATAATATGATATATAATATCATTAAATATATCCTTTATATATCCCACATAAGGAATTAACGAGTCACATCACTTTGAGGGGGCGGTAGTCCGCACTTCCTCAAATGAGATTATCATATTTACCCACAATAGAAACCATAAAGGCTTGATATAATTGGAAATTATATAAGCATAAAGAAATAATAAACATAATATATATCATATATAAATACATTTCTATCATAATGTCCACCATGAGAGGCGGTAAAATGTAATTAAACAATCATCATTTCGTGAGGCATTAGTTTTCCATCCACATAAACATTATGTTCTTCATCCATTAAATGGAGTTGTGTGTAAGATTAGTTCGAATATTTCTCATAAAAACATTCTAGTATATTGATGATACCGGTGTTGTTACAAAATAATGGAAATAAAAAGAGTTTAGGGGTTGGATAAGTAAAATAAAAGAAAACAGTTTAAGAGAAACTGTTACCTTTAATTTGGGTAACTCCCTTTGGTTTGAACCAAAATGACTTCTTGAAGTGCCTTATGCATAAGGTAAGGCTTCTAGGGGAGGATAGGGATGTAGGGAGCTTAATTGGGTAGAGTTTTGACGATCCAAAGGGCTTGAGAGGTGTAAGGAATTGGTTAAAAGTGGTCTCCTCTTATAAGGGAGAGGAGGGGCTCTTTAGGAAAGTGTAAGATTATTATTTTATAATATAATGATATTCGGTTTCTAATGGTCCAAAAATCATTAAGGTAGAATATAAGATGAATCATGGTCGAAATAAAATTATCCAATAGGAATTGGATAGGTTCTGGATAATATTTTAATCATTATAATCTAATTTATTTAAATGATTTATTAATCAGGTAAACACTGCATCATTATTGTGTCATAAATAATTTAAATTATTTGATATCTAGAAATTATAAAAAAAATACCATGATATAAAAAATATTTTTATCTTTCCAATGAATATTTATAGTCAAAAAGATAATTTATATAACCCCTTATAAAAATTAATTTACTAAAAGATATTTGCTTTTGTCATTTCTTCATTTACTTTAAGTTAATTAATCTAAATTGTCATTATCCCTCTCAATTAGCTCAATGGGGTCCCAAAATAGACCCAAATATGCCCATGGTCGTAAATGACTCAACCAATAAGGATTGGACAAGTGATAAGGTAATTTGGAATTATTATAATATTCTTTTAAACTTGAATTACCTTATTTACCTTTAATTGTGGTAAATAAAAACATAGAAGTGGCATTAATTAATTTTAAAATTATTTCCCGTTATCAAAACAAATAGCGTGTTTTTAAGAAACAATAACTATCAAAAGATTGATACTTGTTTATGTCCAATTTCAAAGTGAAATTAATTCCAATGACCAACATTAGATTAAATGGTAAATATATATTTTCATTTAACTATAAAACCAATTAAATGGATAATCTAACCATATAAATAAATTATATTAAAAGGCACTTTGGAATTAAAATACAATATTTTCCACTATTCATTAAAAAATGAACTTTATCAGAAAAATTCCAAAAATTTACACAAAGTAAATTTTGATGTCCCCATTCTAAAGAAAGATTTAATTTGGTCAATTAGAAATTATTAAAGTGACCAAAACTATATTTAAATGGGATTCACCATTAAAAGGCGGTAAATCGGCCTTTTAATGTAAATTATGCTTAAAATTAGATTTATTCACATTTTAAGCCTCTAACATTTATTGGATAAATGTAAATACATTTAACAAACATGTATAATCATATTGTAGTTAGTTTTGTTTATTCTTACCAATACAATCGCTAGGAGTTAACTACCATTTAAAATAATAATATTTTATAATTAGCGTGCAACGTAAGATTTCAAAGAAAATCGTTGTTGCGTATCAGGTACACTATCGAACATAGCATCCCCTTTAATGTAAAATTAATATTTAATTCAAAAATATTAATAAATATGAAATAGATATTATTATTTATTTACCTGGGATGTTACATCCTTCCCCCCTTTTGGAAATTGCGTCCTCACAATTTTAAAATTTGGGCTCGGAAACTTTATTGAATGTCCCATATCGAAAAAAGAGTCAGTAAAACTATCACTATAAAAGAAACAAAGAGAAGTAAAATGGTCACCTGATTTAACCCATGCTAAGGTTCCATGAAAACATGTATTTGGAGGAGAAAATAATGGGTCATTTTCTGATGGATAGTGATAGGAAACATGTTTAGGAGAAAGTTAACCACTAGAAAATCACAAACTTATGATGGATTAAACAGTCTATGATTCCCCAGTAGGAAAAGTTAACGGACAAGGTTTTTGTTTAAAGTTACTTTCTGTTGAGGAATTTATTTATGAGCTTAACCAAAAACATGAGGAAATATACTTACTTGTCATGTATACATTCATCTTTTACTAGATTTCTAATACAAACTCATATTTTCTCCAAACGATGAATATTTAGGATGAATTTTTTCACATTAAGAGCGCTATAATCAAATTTGAGAGAATCGTATAATCCAAAAAAAATGAACTATATATTTCCCATGTCTTTAGACCTTAACCAAAACCAAAATGGATTGTGCGAGATCAGATAATCCCCAAAAAGGATAATCTTTTACACAAAGAAAAACTACTCTTAATCCCCAAAATTGTCCAAGAAAACCCAATGTTCATTAAATACCATTCAATAAATAGATATCCATAAAATTATTCAAAGTAATCCAAACTTAGATTTAAACCCAAATCTTCAATGGATTTAATCACATAGTCTTCCAAGATAAATCTTAACATTTATCTCAAAATAACATCAGTTACTCTTAATGTATCATATTGAAAACTAATTAACCTTATCACATATTCTCCCTGATAGGTTAATAATTTCTATAGATAAACCAACATCCACTTATTCTTGATTCATAAGATCATCTAACTAAAAAGAATTAGTCATACAAACAGGGACTTCACGTAGTCCAGTGGTAGGTGATAAATACCAGTCGCACTTTGGGTGTGGGTTCGATTCCCACAGCTTTGTCCGACGCAACAGGTTGTCATATGGTTTGTGTGTTGTCCCTTTTCAAAAACTACATAATTTTATAACAATCCCAAAAAGAGATAAATTCATCAAAAATAACCATAACATATTTTAACCATGAAGGTTTTCTAAAAACTTTCATTTTGCATCCCAAAAATGTATTAACCTATAATTTCCTCAAATTCAAGGATCATATAAACCCAAATGGTACTTTATAACTATATCCACAAAAGAAAAGATAATTATTACTTGAATAAAATTTTTATATATCAAACTTCAGGGTTACACATACTATAATAATTCTTCTAATTTAATACCATCATCAAAAGAGCCTTAATACTTTTAAGCATTTCACCATCCTAAAATCTACCATAACTCTTGAATCCCTTATATGTTGACCTCTTAATAATTAAACATTCTCCATGATCCATTAACCATTCTTTACCAACTTTTTTTGAAATACTTATTTCCTACATACAAAAATCATGAATCATATCCTAAGATTCAATAATATCAAAACATATTTGAAGAATTAATCCATACCTTTCATTGGTCAATGGCAGTTTCTTCATCCTCAATCATAATGGGATTAGGTGTCGGTAAACCTATATTTGTACGATCCAAGTGATCTCATTCCCAAAACTTCTTCGTAGGACATGTGTTTTCATAATGATCATGCACACCACATTTAAAACATTCAATTGATCCCTCGGAAAGGACTTCTTTCCCTTTATTATAGTCAACTAGATTCTTCTTTTTTCCATGGAAGGTCCTTTATTTATGACCTTCATTTCCACATCTATAGCATCTTTCTGTCCCTTTGAAAAAATTTCCTAGGTGTTTCTTCCCACATCTTTGACACATAGGTTTTTGAACATACATACCTTTATGGTTATTACCTGAACTTATGTGGGGATTTGTTTTCCACATATACGATGCCTTATAAAAATCACCAAGGATCAAGTGGCCAATCATGAATCTAGATAGTTGGTTAAGAAAAATCACAATAGTTCTCATTGAACCTCCCATTTCATTCAATTTTCAATTCAGAAAATCATCATAGTTTTCTTCTTATAAATTGTTACTTTGATGCCTACTAGATCCAACCATTAACTAAAACCAGAAAGGTCAGTGTGATTATATCAGTAAAATAATCATATAATATCTTATAAGGAGGGTAAATACATATTCATGTTATCTTAAACTCATTAAAAATAACAACGACTATTTCTAATATGCTAACCATTATGGTTATGTCACTTATTCTTAGATAACCCCTTAACCTCTAAAGTTATCTAAAAATTCCTCTGATACAAACTATATGGACCCAAGCTTAAACCTTACTTAATATTGAATTAAATGAATAATTCATATTGAGGATATTTTCAGGTTTATAGTTTTAGAGAATCAGGCCATAACTTTTACATTACAACTTGAATGTTACAAATAGACACTACTACTTAGTATCAATTTTTTTTCATAAAATAAAAACTCTTAAAAAGAAACATGTCTAGTTCCATATTTTAGATAGCATGAATTTTCTTTGATCCCATCCTTAACCCTATTCATATTTATGTCCTGTAGAAAACATTTCAAAAACCTGGGATGATCATAAAAAGCTCTGTAAGGGTTATAAAATAAGGAAGGAAAACATTAGCCCATCAATAAATACAAATCAATGAAAACATACTTTTCAATCATAACATACCTTATGAAATCATGAGATTTATGAATAACACACACAAATCATAAATCATAAAGGTTACTTATGGAATCCATATCAAAATTACATTGTATCTATCACATCTACACAGGGAGTTACACTTGGAATACCCATCAAGCTATATTCCCTAAATCTCTTAGGAGAAAACTCACGTTTACCTCTGTCACGTTACCCAATGCATTGGAGAGCTATCTCAGGCCCACCTGCCCTAGGTTTATCATGGAACCACCCGTATACATAAACAATGCCCAATAACCATAAAATAATCATTACATGTAACACATTTATAAAGTAAATATAACATTTCCACATTCCAATATATCATATCAAAATATTGAAATAAACAATGTTTTATCTAATCATTTTCAAAACCATTTAAAAAGAGATTTTTGAATCAAAGTGTCCCATACCACATTGAAGCTTTTAAATGAATTATCATTTGAAAACATTAATGACCATATAACTGAATCCTAAAACCCATTTTGAAAACATGAACATTAATGATTAATATTTATAAGAATAAATCTTTAAAATGATATTTTAGTTAAAGAGTTTTTAACTAAAATAGAGATGCTTGAATACAAATAATTGAAGAATAAATTTTAATCAGAACATTATAATATCATGAGAATAAAGGGATTAATGATATAATATTTCAAAGGACAGTATATACACCATATAAGAGTAAATTGGTGCATAACAACAATGAAGTCTCAATGGAAATGTATGTTGAGATAAAATCCCTTATAAAGATGGTATCCTTAAATTAAGGATAAATCAATCACATAATTATGTGTGAAAAATATAAATAAACCCAATAAAGTGGATATTAATTGTAAAAAAATTATAGGTCATTCAAAAATATTCATAGTTTTACATATTCATGAATTATAAGTTGAACTCGAATAATTGAAATTGGGTTAAGAGGTTCCCTTGTAAAAATTTGACTGCCTAACGACGTCACATTAAAATTCATAAAATGTGTTGTTGAGATAAAAAAAGGAATCTCGTCACTTGGATATTAAGTTTACATAAATGAGGATATAGAATAAAATATCCCAACATAGTAAGATGTAAATTAAAATACATAACAAAAAATAAGTCTTTTATAAAGAGGGGGGTGAATAGTTCCCTTACCAATTTGGTAACTTACAAAACGTATGCCACATGAAAGAAGTATCATACAATGAAGATTTAAATACTCATAAATGAAATTATATTACATAAATTGTACAATCATGGGCAGTAAATACACCACACAAAAGTAAATAGTGGAAAATATAGCATGAATCTCATGGGAATAAAAAGTGAGACGAAACCCTTTACCACGTTGTAATCAACTGAGTCGTATGACCAAAAATTAATAACCACCAAATTAATCACAGAATACCATGAATATAATAATAAACATGATAATATATATCAAATATCAGTACACAATACACCACATGCAATGAATAAGTGGGAAACAATGGAAATATCACAGAATTAAAAGTGAGATAAGAAAATCCCTTACAAAAATTCGGCAGCCTAACGGCGCCACTTAAAAATTCATAAAATGAATTGATGAGAGTAAGAGGTGGTATCTCATCATATGAAAATAAAAATTACATTATGGTGAATATAAAATAACATCCTCCAACATAATAACATTGGGCATAAAAGAAACAACATAAAAGAGAGTACTTGAAAAGAAAGAGAGAGGTCGGATCCCTTACCTCGTGTCCTACTTGACTCGATCGTTATTTAATCTCATGAATAATAAAATTAAGTTAATTTATACTTGTGTAAGAACCTTTTTCAAGTTTATTATTTCTTTTATATCACTTATTACCATGTTATAAACATTATGTAATCAGTTATGTTAATAATGTTTGTTTTGTCGATATTTGATACTTGAGTCAAAAATAGACTTCTTATAATTACATGTTGTCCATGTGGTCAACAACGCATTATATACAGAATTATATTCATTATTTATATATCACATATATCATATATATTCATTATATACATGTATTTATAATAGTACATAACATTTGGAGGTAAGAAATGAAATGCATCGTTCATAGAGACGGTAAGTCATACGTATGTATGAACCCTACATCCATTTCTATTTCATATTTAATGGAATTAAAAAATAATGATACATAGTAGTATTATAATTATAGTATAATATGATATATTATATCATTAAATATATCCTTTATATATCCCACATAAGGAATTACCGAGTCACATCACTTTGAGGGGGCGGTAGTCCGCACTTCCTCAAATAAGATAATCGTATTTACCCACTATGGAAACCATAAAATCATGATATAATTGGAAATTACAGAAGAATAAAAAATCATAAAAATAATATATATCATATATAAATACAGTTCCATCATAATGGCCACCATGAGAGGCGGTAAAATGTAATTTAACAATCATCGTTTCGTGAGGTGTGAGTTCGCCATCCACAGAAACATTATGTTTTTCATCTATTAGATGGAGTTGTGTGTTAGTGTAGTTAAAATATTTCTCATAAAAAAACCTATTATATTATGTATACTAGTTTTGTTACAAAATAAATGAAATAAGAAGAGTTTATGGGTTGGAGAAGTTAAATAAAAGAAAACAATTTAAGAGAAACCGTTACCTTTAATATGGGTAACTCCCTTTGGTTTGAACCAAAAGGACTTCTTGAAGTGCCTTATGCATAAGGTAAAGTTTATAGGGGTAGGAGATGGATTTAGGGAGATTAATTGGGTAGAATATGGATGATACGAATGGATTGAGAGGTGTCAGGAATTGGTTAGAAGTGGTCTCCTTTTATAAGGGAGAGGAGGGGCTCTTTAAGAAAGTGTGAGAATATTATTTTATAATATAATGATATTCGGATTCTAATGGTCCGAAAATAATTAAGGTCGAAGATAAGATAACTCATGGTCGAAATAAAATCATCCAATAGAAATTGGACAGGTTTTGGAAAATATTTTAATCATTATAATCGTATTTATTTAAATGATTTATTAATGAGGTAAACAGTGCATCATTATTGTATCATAAATAATTTAACTTATTTGATGTCTAAAAATTATAAAAAAAATACCATGATATAGGAAATATTTTCAGATTTACAATGAAAATTTATAGTCCAAAAGATAATTTATATAACCCCTTATAAAAATTAATTTACTAAAAGATATTTTCTTTTGTCATATTTGCCTTATTTTAAGTTAATTAATCTAAATTGTCATTGTCACTCTCAAGTGGATCAATGGGGTCCCAAAATCTACCCAAATATGCCCATGGTCGTAAATGACTTAACAAATAAGGTTTGGACAAGTGGTAAGGTAATTTTGAATTATTATAATATTCCTTTAACCTTGAATTACCCTATTTACCTTAAACTGTGGTAAATAAAAGTCAAAAGTTACTATTCACTAAAAATTATTTTCATCTTAGTGAACCACATTTTACATCTTGATAACAACCATGTATCTTGGATTTTTGAAATTAAATTCACAGAATCGGTAAAATTTCATTTAAATGAAAAAGTCGGTTTTTTTAAGTACCACTAAGTGGTTTCACAATTCATCAAAAATCGAAGTTTTTCAAATAAATACCAAATATTTAACCTAATATATATTTGATATTCCGAATTCAAAAATGATATATATTTTTTGAAATTAAAAACATAGAAGTGGCATTAATTAATTTTGAAATTAATTCCCATTATCAAAACAAATAGCGTGTTTTTAAGAAACAATAACTATCAAAAGATTGATACTTGTTTATGTGCAATTTCAAAGTGAAATTAATTCCAATGAACAACATTAGATTAAATAGTAAATATATATTTTAATTTAACTATAAAACCAATTAAATGTATAATCTAACCATATAAATAAATTATATTAAAAGGCACTTTTGAATTAAAATACAATATTTTCCACAATTCATTAAAAAATGAACTTTATCGGAAAAATTCCAAAAAATTACACAAAGTAAATTTTGATGTCCCCATTATAAAAAAATATTTAATTTGGTCAATTATAAATCATTAAAGTGACCAAAACTATATTTAAAGAGGGTTCACCATTAAAAGGCGGTAAATCGGCCTTTTAATGTAAATTATGCTTAAAATTAGATTTATTCACATTTTGAGCCTCTAACATTTATTCGATAAATGTAAATACATTTAACAAACATGTATAATCATATTGTAGTTAGTTTTGTTTATTCCTACCAATACAATGGCTAGGAGTTAACTACCATTTAAAATAATAATATTTTATTATCAGCGTGCAACGTAAGATTTCAAAGAAAACTGTTATTGCGTATTGGGTACGCTATCGAACATAGCATCCCCTTTAATGTAAAATTAATATTTAATTCAAAAATATTAATAAATATGAAATTTGTATTATTCTTTATTTACTTAGGATGTAACATTTAAAGTGAAAATAACCAAATATTGCTAGATTATTATATCTAAAATTAATATAAAAATTATTCAAATAACATAATATTTTTACTAGATCTATAATTTATATAATTTAACCATAATAAAAATTTAAAATTTAATCTATAATTATAAATTATTTATATGACTTGTCAGTCTTCAATTATAATCCTATATTTTTTACTATTCATCAAAAATGAAACATCTCAAAAAAATACCAAAAATTCTTTAGAAGTAAATTTTGATATTATTAATTAAAAAATTTAATAAAGTTATTCATATAAACTTTATAAAACTATTAAAAAAATTATTAAATAAATCTTCCACATTAAATGGTGTGAAAACTAATTTTTAGAAAAATATAGCTTTTTATGATTAAAATTTCATGTATTTTTATGTTTATATTGTTAAAATTATTTGATGAATTTAAAAAAATTTGACTAATTATATGAAATATATATTTCATAAAACTATTTCACTAATAGTTATTAATTTAATTTATTGAGGTAAAATTTGATTGGGGAAAATAGTTTTTTATAAAAACACATCAAATGTATTCAATTGGTTTTTATTTTTATTTATAATTAATTTTTCTCCAAAGGATTCATTATATAAAAATGTTTAAACCATATTTTCACAATTCAGTTAATACTATTTATGCCGACCATTCCAAAAACCATGTGATAACAATTTTATTAAATTATATTAGTAAAAGTGTATATTTTTCTAGTAAAACTCAGCCTTCCATGTAACCCAAGTTATTGAAGAAACTCGACTTTGCGTGCAATTCAAGATAAACATGGTGTTGTTTATAAAAAATATATCCTTTTAATTTCATGTAAATCATGAAATAAAATAATTTTATTTAATTTTAATGAATTTATTTTTTTTAAATATTGGGATATTAGCATAATGGTGAAAAGTTTACGTTATTTTTAAAAATTTTCATCGTCTTCTCTAGGATGAATCAATAACCCCATTAAATAAATTTTAAAAAATTAACATGGAATTAATTTCTATGCATTTTTTCTACATCACACCAATAATATAAAATAATTTCTATTAGAGAAAATTTAATTTTTTTGATATCCTGCAATATAGAGTTCATTTTTAATGTACACAACACCTGATTAAAACAAATCACTATTTAGTCTCATTTTTAACTATTAATAAAAATTTAGCAACTATATAGATTTTACATAGTAAATTTATATATTATATAACCAATGGAATATTTTCACATGCATATAGTATATTTTATAGGTGTAAAATAAAAACAAACCCTATTTTACGCATAAAATACTATATTTTTATGAGGGTGGTTTTTTATCATTCTAATTGAGAAACTATTTTCAATAAGAATTTTGAACATTTTATAAATTTTATATTTAAAAATAAAATTCAACATTGAAAATTAAACATAAAAAATGGGTAAGGGTTAATTTTTGGTATTTTTTGATATTTTAATTTTAAATAAATAGTGGAAAATACTGAATTTTAGTTCAACTTTTTTATATAATCTAATTTATTTATAATAATAAATTATATTTTTTATTTTTTATAAAGACAAATTACATAAATTATTTTTCAATTAATCTAATTTTGGTATTTGGAATCAATTTTACTTCCAAATTTGGTATAAAATGTAGTAATCATTTGATGGTTTTTACATTAATAACCTGCACCGACTACATGAATAATTTTAAATTAATATCTTCCAATTCTGTGGTTGAAATTTTGAAAAAGGGATTCCATATTTGGAATCCGTATAATTTATAATTTTTAATATGTTAATGTTTTTTTATCCAAAATATTAGTGAATGTGATTAAAATTAATTATGTGGATTATTGGAAAATTAAGCTTAACAAGGGACTAAACCTTAATCTTAAGGGCCAAAATGGCCTGTAATCATGTACCAAATCCATTAGATGACCATATTTCAACCATATAATCCCCTATCATGAAATTTGAACATTTTTTGATCCAAATGAAATTGAAAAAACATGGGTGGAATTTTATTTTCCAATATTTAGAATAATTCCTCTCCTCCTCAACTATAAAAAGGCCTCCTTTACTCCAACATCCTCACAACATTCATAAAACATTTTTTCTGCAAATATATTACTATATTGATCATAAAAATCCATCAAATCAATCTTGAAGCCTCTTAGTGTTCAGAAATGAATCCATTAAATCATTTTGTTACAAACTAATAGAAGTTACACGATTATGATGTAACATATTTCCTCATGAACTTACGTTTAATTTATATTATCCATCCCATATAATTTCTTTATTCCATGATTATATATAAAATAATATTGTCCTCAATATAAAAATATGTTTTTATACAATGGCTTAAACCTAAACATACACACACAACCATCTAATCGGTAATGAACATATTGTTTCTATTTACAGTGAACTACCGCCTCAAAGGGATATGATTCATTCACACTTCACAAGGAACCCATAATGAATATTTTTATTAATCTTATGATACACATATTACATAAATAAAATACTATAATTATAATATATATATATATATATATATATTATTTTTTCATTATTTTTTTGTGAAAATGAAATGAAAGTAGCATTCATGCGTACGTATGACCTAGAGTCTCCATGAATAGTGCAGTTGATTTCATATATCCAAATAATAGAAATTAGTATAAATATATATATAATGAATATATATGATATTTAAGTCATGTTTTTTTTATATAGATGATGAAACCCTAAAATAATTGATAGGAATAACAAGTTACACGTTAAAACATACTCAGAAAACCAATCATTTAACAACCAAAATAGTGAAAAAAAATGAAATATTGTAATCAAATGAGTAATAAGATGTAATTAGAAGATAATATATGATATTATGGACTTGAATTTGGATTTTTAATATGTTATTGTCACTCTTAAAACCATTATACATGATGTTAAATCCTGTTCCCAAAAAAGGAAATGCAAGGTAAGGGATTTCATTTCAATATCATTTCATTGAGTCATTTGTAAGGTTATGTACCAAGTTTCTTTTATACTATGTATATACTACCATTTTAAATTTCATATAATTAATTTTTTCATTATAGTGATATTATAAGATTCAATAATTTTATTACTTAATGGGAATCATGACTCAAATATTTCAATGTGGTATAGACCCTTTGGAATGTTTAAAGATTATTTCCCCCAAGAATGTTGATTTTCAAGGGTATTTCCATTCATAAATGTCAACTATCATTGTTTTTATTTATCCTCCACTAAGGAATAATTTCTAAATCTTTATTATTCATTCAATAATATTTTTCAATAAGTTTTATTATATATTTAGAGTATTTGATATGAGGAATTATTCAGACTATTAATGTAGGTGGGGATAAGAATTTATATAGCCCCTCAATGCATCAATAGGATATCATGAGATGAATAACTAAGAAAAATTAAATGGTTTTCTCTCCATAGTTTTAACCATCCTGTGAATGATCTTCATAGTATAGTTTTTCATGTTTCTGAGACATTATATCAATTAATAAATCATTTCTTTCATTTGGATTTAGTTATTACATATCCATGAGATTTTGTGTCGAAATATATATGGAAGTATTATATTCAATTTTTATTGATTAAATGCAATGTATTTCAGTTTTATAAATTTCCATATAGATTTTAAAATATCTAGTTATTTTAATGGAATGGGTTATCAGCTATTTACCTTTCCATGTTGATTTATTATTAGTGATTAATTATTTATTCCTCTTTACATTACCTTACTGATAATTTAAGCTAAACGTTATTATGATTCCTTTCTATAGTTAATGGATAATAAATACTATAATAAGTGTTCAAGGATACATTTTATTTCATTTTATTATGTATCATGTTTTAATTTTCTATTTCCCAATGTATTTTTGGTATCATGTATGTAATTTGGATATCCAAGATTGTTAAATTGATCGTTCCTTTAGGATTTGATTCCTTGTAAATGTGCCAAAGTAATAAAATAATAAACCATCTCATGGTTTCTGGGGTTGGTAAATTATATTTGGTATCAAATTAATTTTAGATGATACCTTGGAAAATAGATTTAGAAAACACAATATAAGGAACATAACCATAAGATAGTCTTTGAGGAACATATTATAATTTTGGTAATTTAGAGAATATATGGGTATTACTAGAAATGCATCTCTATCTATACAATACAAGTGTAAATGTTTCTCTTATAGATGTACCAAAGAGTAATATCTATGACAATTTTTTTCGGTCTTGAGTCAGCATTACATGGTACACAACATCATGCCTTACAGGGAACCTAGTTTGACACTCTTAGGGAATATACATAGGATAATTCACAATCTCTTTACAACCCATTATGAAGTATATAAAAGTAATATTGTTCCTAATGAAACTAGAGTTTCTGATTCAATGACTTACGATTCCTAAATTAAAGTTATGTTCCATACAATATTAAAAAATCATACTTTATGATTTTATGAAAAAATCCAATATATTCCATTGTATAAAAATGGTGACTATAATGAATAATGGTTTAAATAAATATGGAAAATGTAGATATTTTCTTTCTAAATATTTCAATACAGATGACATTGTAATAGATAAAATTATGGCAATATTGGATAATCTTAATCTAGTTATGAAAAATAACGATGCCAGAATGTAGAAACCACTTCCAAAGAGAGAACCTCCCATGAAAGATCACATTATGTGAAATAACTCCCTATAGTTTAGTGGTAATACTAATATAATTATAGTTTATCAATGGACTAATCCTCTAGAGAATAAATATTTAGCCCTGGGATTTAGTAAAAAGGAAAAGGTTACACTTTAGATCAATTTACTAAAAGGTGATGATGATCAACGGTGGAACTTGATCCAAAATACTAGTGAGGTGGATGAAATACAAATCATGGAATGGAGAACCTTAAAAGATAAATTAGTCGATAAATATATTCCCCGTGATTAACAAATTGAGATGAAGAGGAAGTTCCTTTGCTAAAAGAAAAAGGAAGAAGAGAGTGTTGTAGATTATAAATATAACATTACGTGGCTAGCATATTCTACTATAGAATACATATGTAACACAAATTTCATGATCAACCAATTCATTAAAGTAATTAATAAAAATATCTGAATGGAACTAGTCTCCCAAACTTCTCATTATATGAAGAAATAGTTTGATTTTCCCTCAAGATGGAGAAGGAAATTTCTCTAATGAATATATTCAAGTAAAACCAATAGAATAAGTGTCAAACTAAAACCATGAGAAATGGAATTCATCAAAGAAGAAGAAAATTTTTGGGCGATTTCCATTATGTGAAAACTGTGGGACAAAGAATGTTAGGAAATAGTTGAAGAGAGTTGGAGTTTTCTATAAATGTGGAGATAGTGTCCACCAGGATCAAGAATAAAAAGGAAAGAATCCTATTAATGATGTATAGTGATATAGTTTTATAGATATGTGACATTATAAAAATTATTTCCCAAATCATAAAGGGATTATTCCATATAAGAGGCCAAGGTGAGATTTCCAAGCTTATTTGATCACTACTACAAAGGTTGAAGTACCAAATGACAAGGTTGCAGTTACATTAATCTTATCTTCAAATTTAGCCAACGTGTTATTTGATTCTGGATCATCACACTCTTTTATATATACCCATTTTAATAATAAAATTATACATTTCCCATTAAATTTAATAATATAAATTTAAGTCAATACTCATAAGGAAAGTATCATTGCAAAAAAGATGTGTTGTTCAGTCCCCATTATGACAAATAAACAAGATTCATATGTCCCACTTATAATCAAATATATGTTTGACATTAATATAATACTTGGTATAGACCGGATCTCAAAATATGATGTAAACATTAATTAAAAAAGGACGGAAATTTAAATTTTTGTGGAAGATATATATTTCATCATCATTAGAGTAGGTGATTTCTCACCCAATTCTTATTAATATCCAAACTATGTAGCTCTACTAAATTAAATTCATATGGAAGAAGAGAAGACAATGTCTAGTGATGAAGGAGTTAATATTTAAATTAAGGATTTACCTATTGTGCATGAATACATTGATGTATTTCTTGAGTAATTACCTGGAAATCCCCTAGAGTGTGAGGTTGAATTTTCCAGTTATTTGATTCTAAATGAAAGGCTAATATCAAAGACTTTTATAGAATGTACATGGTAAAATTGGTAGAGTTGAAGAAAACACTATAGAATATGGGTAATGAGTGATTTATTCATCATAGTGTTTCTCTGTGGGGAACCCCCATCCTCTTTGTTAAGATGACAGATGGATCCCTGAGGTTTTTCATTGATTATAGGGAAATAAATTTCATTACAATGAAGAAAAATTATCCTATTCTTTTCATTGTTGAATTTTTTGATCATCCTCAAAGAGCCCAGTATTTTTCATATATTTATTAGCATTCTGGGTATCAGTAATTTGAACTGAGGAAGGAATACAATATAAAGATGACATTTCAGATGAGATATGGACATTACAATTTTATAGTAATTCTATTTGGACTAAATAATGGACCCTCTATTTTTATTGGCATAATGATAGATTATTCAAGTATTATATTGATGATTGTATGTGGTATTCATTGATGACATTCTAGTTTATTCTAATATATATGGACCATGAATGTCACATTTAGACTATTCTTAAGACTCTTGTAAGGGAGATTAATAGGAGAAATTTAGTAAGTGTGACTTCTAGCTTCATGAAGTTTCTTTTCATGGTTATATTTCCACCAAGGATGGAATATCAGTTAATCATGCAAAGACAGAGGCATTAAGATAGTGTATTATGCAAACAAACAAAACATAGTTATGTATTTTCATTTTATTGGTAGGTTACTATCGGTGATTCATTAATAATTTCCAAATTATTTAACCCATTGAAAATCATACATGTAAAGCGGTTAAGTTTTCCTGGAAGAGGAAATGTAAATAAATTTTTGAGGAACTGAAGAGAAAATTTGTCAATTATCTGGTTTTGACTTTACCAATTGGTAGTGATGGGTTTGTCATATATAGTGATGCATCAAATAAGGTAAATTATTTTGTCTAAATGAAAAATGATAAAGTTAGTGGTTATTCATCAATCAAATTTAGACTCATGAACAGAACCATCCAACCCATGATCTTGAGTTAGATATTGTACTCTTTTGTTAGAAAACATGGATACATTATCTCTATAGAGAAAGACATGAGATATACATAGATCATAAGATCCTAAAATGAATCTTCTCATATAAATATCACAATTTTAGATAATGGTGATGGCTCGAGCTGCTGAGCAATTATGATTTTCCACTACACTACCCCTCAGGTAAGGGAAATAAGGTGGCAGATGCATTTAGTATGAATGATAATGGATTTATAACCCAAATTTGGATCGAAATGGATATTATATTCATAGATCTAGTAAAGATTAATATGGGAATTTTTAAGTGTTGACATCAATAACTTTTCAAATGATTTCAAAAACACATTTTTATAGACGATAAATAATTATCAATATAAAGATGCAGACTTTATGAATAAAATCAAAGCTATGAATGAGATAAAATTAACCGTATTCATTTTTGAAAATGGTGTTCTGATTTTTTTTATAGAGGATATATGTTCCATATATACCTGAGCTAAAGATATAATTGTTGGATGATCCTCATAGCACAATTTTATCTATACACCATGGGAGTACAAAGATGTATACTGACTAGAAGTAGAATTTTGATTGGATAACATGAAGTTGAAAATTCCTAATTATGTTTCAAGATGTTTGGATTTCCAATAAGTAAATGTGGTGAGGAATCATCCTAATGGAGTCATGGAACCTCTTGTTATTCATGTGTGGAAATGGGATGATATTACAATTAAATTTTTCATAGGATTACCCAAAACTCAAAGAAGGAATGATTAAATATGGGTTATAGTTTCTCACCTAACCAAATATGATCATTTCCTCTCTATAAGATAACATGATCCTCTTTAGGACCTCAGGATGATCCTTATAAAAAATTTTAAGACTTCATTGAACACCTCTATCAATTTTTTTAGATTGAGATCCCTATATTACATCGAGATTCTGGAAAATTCATTAGAAGGCTCTCGATATTGAGAATCTTTTGAGAACTACCTACCATCCTCAAAATGGTGTATAGTCTAAAAAACAATTCAAACATTGGAAAACATGGTGAGTTCATTACCAATATACTTTAAAGGAATTCAGGATTATTTCATACCTTTGGTAGGGTTTTACTATAATAATAGTTTCTATTTAATTATTCAAATATCGTCATATAAAACATTATATGGCAAGATATGTCATAATCTATCTTTTTGGGATGATCTTAGTGAAAGGAAACTCATAGAAAAAGATAATTTTGAAGAGGAAATTAGAAATGTAATGGACATTCAATATCATAATAATTCATCTCAAAGTAGGAAAAAATCTATTCCAATAATCAAATGAAAGATTTGGAGTTCTAAGTGGGATATAATGTTTTCATGAAAGTATCTACATGGAAGAGTTCTATAATGATTGGGAAGAAAGGGAAACTAGTTCATAGATACAGCATACCCTTCAAGATTCTTAAAAAGGGTTTTAGTTTTTTCTTATTATTTTTCAATGCCTTCAAATCTCTTAAAGGTACAAAATGTTCTCTATATATATATTCTATGAAAGTACATGCTTGACCCAACACATTTTCTCCTCTTTGAGTAAATAGAGTTCAAACCTAAACTTCTATATTTTGAATAACCCATCACGATTCATGATACAAAATAGAAAGTATTGAGGAATCAGACAACTCAATGATTAAAGTTTCTCTAGAGAAACAACAAAATGGAAGAAGCAACATGGGAACCAGAGGATTCTATAAAGGAGAACTACACCCATATTTTTTAATGTAATAACCCAAAAATTAAAAGTAATAAATTTTTTAGGAAGGACGAATTTAACACCCCAAGACATTACCATATTTTTATTTATAACAAATTTAATTTCTTTGATATATTTCAATACTAAGTTAGTTTTCAATGCACAAAACAAGTGATTTAAAGAAAGCACTATTTAGTCCGATTATTCACAATAAATTAAAAAATAAAACTTTTAGATATTTTATATATTAAATTTTGATATTGTATAACAAAAAAACATTTTTGAACTCATCCAGTGTATTTTATAGGCATAAAATAATAACAAACCGAATTTTATACATAATATATTATGTTTTAATAAGGGTAGTTTTTCACATTCTATTAGAGAACCTATTTTAAATATAAATTTTCAACCTTTTATAAATTTTTACATAAAAATACACTTCATTTTTAAAATATAAACTAAAAAATTATATTAAGATGAATTTTTGGTATTTCTTCTGTATTGTTTCAATTTTAAAAAAATAGTGAAAAAATACTGAAATTTAATTCAAAACTTCTTTTTGTCTAATATATTTATAGTCATAAATTATTTTTTTAATTCTTTTTTCATTATAATTATATAATTTATTTGTAAAATAATCAAATTTAAGTGATTTATATCAATTTTAATTTTAATTTTGTTATAAAAACATAGCAAACATTTGAACATTTTTACTTTAGAAATTTGCATTGTCATCCCAACTGTGGGAATAATTTTAAATTAATTTCTGACCCTTAAATGATTCTAAATTAAAAAAATGGATTCCATATTTGTAAAGAAAATAAAAAATAATTAATAATAAGATTAATATTATTTTTACCAAAAATATTAGTAAAAGTTATTAAAATTAATTACAATCACTAAGGAATAATTAATCATAACAAGGGACTAAACCTTCAACTTAAGGGCCCTAACGACCTATAAAAATGTAAAAAAGGAATTTCATAGACATATAAATACGTCATCATCCATTTTATATACTTTTTAAAATTATTGGATCCAATTTCACTGGTGAAAACATTGGAGGATTTCCCGTTTCTAAAATTTAAAAGAGTTCAACTCCTCTTATACTACAAAATGGCTTCATGTCTTCCCACTTTCTCACACCACTTAAGAAAATTTTGATCAACCAGGATATAAATAATATCTTATAAACATCACTACCCTAAATCTAGAATCCTCCCCATTAGAATAAATCCATTCAATTATTCCTTTTGATACAAACCAAAAGGAGTAACCTGATTAAGAGTTAACATCATTATTCAAGAACCTTACTTTTATTAACAATATCAAACCACTCAAATATCATTATTCCATGACCATATAAGGAAAAAAATTCCCTTAAAAATATTGATATGTTTTTATGAAAAGGTGTTAACCTTAATATATACACTCTACCATCTAATGTGTAATAAACATATTGTTTATGTGTATGGTAAACTACCACCTCATGAAATAATGATTGTTAATTTTTCCTTTACCATATTTCATGGTTATGAATAATGATGGAAACCCTATATATATTTTAAATATTAAATTTATTATTTATATATTATTATTTAATTTTTTTATAACACATACCCCTATACATTCCAATTTTAGTAAATATGATGACATCTTTTGTGGAATTGTGGACTACCTCCCCCTCAAAGAGATGTGATTTGATCAAAATATACATGGAATATATAATGGATGGTTCTATTAAACATATTATATATAGATGAAATAAATATAATACCGTAATTATAATATACACACACAGATATATATATATATTAATTTTCATTTGTTTAATATGATAGTGAAATAATAGTAGTGTTCATATATAGGTATAACCTACCATCTGTAAAGACCCAGAATTTCCATGTAATATTTTTTAAATATATGGGATTTTTATGAGTCTGCGAAATCTGATGGCATGCGATTCCAAGGCTTGGAATACGCGGAATGATCCGTCGATGTTTTTTTAAGCTTCAGTTAACGGGCGTAAGAAGTTTTCCTAAAAAAGTGGAATAACTCTTAAACAGTTACTCAGATCAGAAATCTGAGGTCACTATTGTGGTCAGGATATCGGTTTTACCCTAGGTGTGACTTAAGATTAGTTGGTGCGTATAAGGAACCGGCCATAAAACATTACATAATATTGAATTAAACAAATAATTCACATTCATGATCTTTTCAGGTTTATAGTTTTAGAGAATTCGGACATAACTATTACATCTCAAAAGATTACAAAGTAGAAACTTCAACTCAGTTTCCATTTTTTTCATTAAATAAAAATTCTTGAAAAAGAGTCATGTATAGTTCCAAGTTTTAGACATCATGACATTTCCTTCATCCCATCCTTGACCCTATTCATCTTTAAGTCCTATGAAAAACATTTCAAAACTTCGGATGAGCATAAAAAGCTCAGTAAGGGTTATAAAACAAAGAAAGAAAAAATTAGTTCATAAATACTTACATAACATAAACTCTTTTAATTACCTCATGAAATCATAAGATTTATGAATAACACATAGAAATCATAAATCATAAAGGTAACTTGTGGCATTCATAACATTATTGCATTGTAGTTAGCACAGCTATATAGGGAGTTACATTGGAATACCCATCACAATATATTCCCTAAATATCATAGGAGAAACATCCACGTTTACCACTATCACATTACCAAATGCATTAGAGAGCTATCTTGGGCTCACCTATCCTAGGTTTATCACAGAACCACCTGTATACGTAAATAATTCCCAAGAACCATAACATGATCATAACACATAACATAAGAATATAAGAAAGATAACATTTCCATATTGCAATAGCAATATAAATTTTCAATATATTAACATATCAAAACCATTATCAAAACCATTTTAAATACCCAAAAAACATAAAATAGTATATTGTGTTTATTTTACTTTTAAAAACATTAGGACTTGTTAAGGAAGCCAAAGATAAAATAATACTCGTCACAGTGGAAAAGTCATTTTCACCGCTTACGTTAAAAAGAAACATTATTTTTTTTTGTTTAGTAAAACGCTTCATAGAAAAATATTCCCTTTGAATGAATTGAAAATCAAAATTTTTTTGTACAACATATAAAATAAATTCAGGTATTATAACAAAATATGCCTCAATGAATGAAGATTGAGACGAAGTCCCTTACCTCGTGTCTAACTTGACTCGATCTCTCTTTAATCTCATGAATAATAAACTAAAGTTAATTTATACTTTCTTATGAACCTTTTTCATGTTTATTATTCCTTTATATCACTTATTACCATCTTATAAACATTATGTAATCATTTAAGTTAATAACGTTCGTTTTCTCGATATTTGGTACTTGGGTAAAAAATAAACACATTATATTTACAAGTTGTCCATGTGGTCAATAATCCATTATATACATAATGAAATTAATTATTTAGATATCATATATATCATATATATCCAGTATATATATATTTATAACAGTTCATATCATTTGGAGGTAAGAAGTGAAATGCACTGTTCATGGAGACGGTATGTCGTACGTACGCATTAATGCTACTTTCATTTATATTTCTTGTTTTAATGGAATTAAAAAATAATGATACATAGGTATATTATAATTCCATTTTAATATCATATATTACATCATTAAATCCATCATTTATACGTCCCACATATGGCATTAATGAGTCATATCACTTTGAGGGGGCGGTAGTCTGCACTTTCTCAAATGAAATTATCACGTTTACCCATAATGGAAACCATAAAGGTATGTTATAAAAGAAAAATACATAAGAACAAAGAAAACATAAACATAATATATATCATATATAAATATAGTGTCATCTTAATGACCACCTTGTTAGGCAGTAGGAGATAATCGAACAATCGTCGTCTCGTGAGGTGTTAGTTTTCCATCCACAAAAACAGTATTTTCTTCACCCATTAGATGGAGGTGTGCATATGTGTAGTTCTAATACATATCATAAAAACATCCTAGTATATTTATGATATTGGTGTTGTTATAAAATAATGGAATAAAAAGATTTTTGGTGTAGGAGAAGTAAAATAAAATAAATGAATTTAAGAGAAACCGTTACCTTTATTTTGGGTAACTTCCTTTGGTTTGAACCAAAAGGATTGCTTGAAGTTCCTTCTGCAAAAGGTAAGGATTATAAGAGGAGGATAGGGATGTAGGGCGCTTAATTGGGCAGGGGTTGGATGAGCCAAAAGGCTGGAGAGGTGCGAGGAAGTGATGAATTTTTATAAGGGGGAGGAGGGGCTCTTTAGGAAGGTTTGAAAATATTATTTTATTATAAACCTATCTTCAGTTGATAAATATCCAAAACTCATTAAAGATTAAGATAAGATGAAAAATGGTCTAAATAAAATCATCCAATAATAATTGGATAGGTTTTGGATATTTTTTTAATATTTATAATCTTATTTATTTAAATCTTTTATTAATGAGGTAAATACTACATCATTATTATACAATATATATTTTAATTTATTTGATGTCTAAAAATTATAAAACAAATAGCATGATGTTGGAAATATTTTTATCTTTCCAATTAATATTTATAGGTGAAAAGATAATTTATATAACCCCTTGAAAAAATTAATTTACTAAGAGATATTTGTTTTTATCATTTTGCCTTTATTTTAAGTTAATTAATCTAAATAGTCATTATCACTCCCAAGTGGCTCAATGGGGTCCCAAAAATCGACCCAAAGATTCCTATGGTCGTAAATGACTCAACCAATAATTTTTTGACAAGTGTTAAGGTAATTTTGAATTATTATAATATTATTTTTACCTTGAATTACCTTATTTACCTTTAACAGCGGTAAATAAAAGTCAAAAGTTACAATTCACCAAAAATTATTTTTATCTTATTGAACCATATTTTACTTACTAATAATAACCATTTATGACAGATTTTTGAAATTCAATTCACATAAGTGGAAAATTTTCATTTAAATGAAAAAGTCAGTTTTATTAACTAGTACTAAGTGGTTTCACTATTTATCAAAAATTGATGTTTTTCAAAAAAAAATCCCAAAAACACAGCCTATGCTATATTTGATATTCCTAAGTCAAAAATGATGTCTATATTTTCAAATTAAAAACATAGAAGTGTCATTAATTAATTTAAAAATAATTCCCATTGTAAAAACAAATAGTGTGTTTTTAAGAAAACATAACTATCAAAATATTGACACTTGTTTATGTCCAATTTCAAAGTGAAATTAATTACAGTGACCAACATTGGATTGAATGGTAAAATATATTATAATTAAACTTTAAAACCAATTAAAAATATAATCTAACCATATAAATAAATTAGATTCAAACACGGTTTGGAATTAAAATACAATACTTTTTACTATTCAGTAAAAAAATGAACTGTATCGAAAAATTCAAAAAAATTACACAAAGTAAAATTTGATGTCCCCTTTCTAAAGTAGGAATTTATTCGGTCAAATATTATTTATTAAAGTTACAAAAAATAGATTTAAAGAGGGTTCACCATTAAAAGGCATTAAATCAGCCTTTTAATGTAAATTAGGCTTAAAATTAGATTCATTCACAATTTTAGCCTATAACATTTTATTGGATAAATGTAAATACATTTAACAAACATGTATTATCATATTATAGTTATTTTTGTTTATTCCTGCTAATAAAATGGCTAGTATTTAACTACCATTTAAAATAATAATATTATATTATTAGTGTGCAACGTAAGATTTCAAAGAAACACGTTGTTGCGTATCAGGTACAGTATCGAACATAGAAACCCCTTTAAAGTAAAATTAATATTTAATTAAAATGTTTTAATAAATATGATATAAGTCTTATTCTTTATTTTCCTGGGATGTTACATCCTTCCCCCATTTTTGGAATTGCATCCTCAAAATTTTACTTATCAAAATAAGTGGGGTTATTTATCCGTCATAGCATTTTCAAATTCCCACATTGCCTCTCCAATGATATGGTTTTTCCAAAAACCCTTTACCTGGTGAATTACCTTATTCCGAAAAACTTGCTCTCTTCAGTCAAGAATCTGGATTGGTTGTTCTTCATAAGAGAGATTCTCTTCCAGCTGAACTACCTCTGGGCTCAAAACATGAGATGGATCTAGCATATACTTTCTCAACATCGAAACATGAAAAACATTGTGTAACTGGGATACGCTTGGAGGTAAATCCACTCTATTTGAAACTGATACAACTTTCTCCAGGATTTTATAAGGTCCAATGAACCTCGAACTCAACTTTCCCTTCTTACCAAAATGCATCACACTTTTCCATGGAGAAACTTTTAGAAAGACATGATCACCTACCTCAAAAAAAATCCTTCCTCTAGTTATCTGCATAACTTTTATATCTACTCGGATCTGTTCTGACGTGTTTCTAAATCAAATGAACTTTCTCTGCCATCTCTTCTACCAATTCTGGTCCCATCAGCTTCCTTTCACCTGCTTTGTCCCAAAAAGCTGGAGTTTGACAACGCTTTCCATATAATTCCTCAAATGGAGCCATCTGTATACTGAATAAATACTATTATTATATGAAAATTCAACCAAATAAAGATGTTGGTCCCAACTTCCCTAATAATCCATCAAGAAAGAACATAACATATTCTCCAATGTCTGAATTGTTCATTCTAATTTCTCATCTAATTGAGGATGAAAAGAGTTATTAAAATTTAATTCAGTACCCAATGACTTCTGAAGGCCTTTCCAAAATTTAGAAGTAAACATGGGATCACGATCAGATACAATGGAGAGGGGAAATCCATGAAACCTGACCATATCTTTAACATATAATCTAGAAAGTTGATATAGAGACAAAGTATCTCGAATAGGAAGGAAATGAGAATATTTAGTCAATCGATCAACAATAACCCAGACTTCATTATTACTTCAAGATGTCTTCGGTAATCCCACAATGAAGTCCATGGATATATTTTCCCATTTCCACTCTAGCACAGGTAAAGGTTGAAGCATCCCTTTCAGAAACTGATGCTCTACTTTAACCTACTGACTAGTCAAACACTTCACAATAAAATCAACAATATCTCTTTTCATTCCATCCCACCAGTAATACTCCTGAAGATATTTGTACATCTTAGTACTTCCTGGATAAACTAAAAACGGGGAACTATGAGCTTCACATAACAACTCATTCTTCAACTATGAATCACAAGTCACACATAATCCATTTCCAAATCTCGAAACACAATAATTATCAATGTTAAATTTAGGCAACTTACCCTTCTGAACCAACTCTACCTTTTTCTGTAACACACTTTCTTCCTTATGTGCTTGCTTAATTCTGTATGAGAGAGATGATCTTGCTGACACCTAATACAAAACAGAATAATTTTCTGCACCAAAAAATTCTATGTCAAATTTTATCAAATCAAAAACCAAAGGATCTTGTTCCAAATGTAACATTGTTAATGAAGCATTAGTTTTTCTACTCAAAGCATCACCCAATTTATTTGATTTTTCCGGATGGTAATGGATTGTGCAATCATAATCCTTAATTAATTCCAACCATCTTCTCTGTCTCATGTTCAATTCTTTTTTAGTGAATATATACTTTAAAATTTTGTGATCAGTATATATTTCACATTTTACTCTATACAAATCATGCCTCTAAGTTTTTAAAGAAAAAACAAAAACAATTAATTCCAAATCATGTGTAGGGTAATTTAACTCATGTAGTTTTAACTGACGTGAATCATAAGAAATTACTTGATCATTATGCATTAGGACACAACCAAGTCTTTTCAATGAAGCATCACTATAGATAACAAACTCACCATTTCTGGATGGCAGTGCCAAAACTGGAGAATTCACCAATCTTCTTTTCAATTCCTGAAAACAATCATCACTTTCTTTTGTCTAGATGAACTTAACACCTTTTAGAGTTAACTCAGTCATTGGACTAGATAAACATGAAAAATTTTCAACAAACCTCTGGTAATAACCTTCCAAACTAAGAAATCTATGAATCTCGGTTATATTTTTGGGACTTGGAAATTATTTAAAAACTTTTTTTTATCAATATCAACTGTTACACCATTTTTTGAAGCAATGTGACCAAGGAAAGAAATTCGTTTCAACCAAAACTCACACTTTCTGAATTTCCCATACATTTTCTTTTCTTTTAAGGTTTTCAAGAAAACCGTTAAATCAATTTCATGTTCCTCTTTACTTTTGGAATAAACTAAAATTTCATCAATGAACACAGACAAAAACTTATCCAATAACTCACATAAAATTTTATTCATAAGATCCACGAATACAGCAGGTGTATTGGTTAAACCAAAATGCATAACTACAAATTCATAATGGCCATATCTAGTATGAAATGCGGTATTCAGAATGTCTTCTTCCTTTACTTTCAACTGATGGTACCCCAACCTCAAATCAATCTTAAAAAAATACTGATCTCCCTGGAGCTGATCAAACAAATGATCGATATGATTCAAAAGATATTTGTTCTTAACAGTGATGTTATTAAATTCACTATAATCAATGCAAAGTCCCATTGAACCATATTTCTTTTTAACAAACAATACAGAAGAACCCCATGGTAATGTGCTAGATTGAATGAAACCTTTATCTAATAACTCTTGCAATTCTTATTTAACTCTAAAAGTTCTATTTGATACATTCGATAAGGGGGTTTTGAAATTGACTTAGCATTATAAACTAAGTCAATAGAAAATTCCACTTCCCTATCAGGTATAATACCAGGAAACTCATCGGGAAAAACATCAACGTACTCATTTACCACTTGAACATCATTAATCTCAACACATCCTTTATTTTCAACAATATGAGAAAGTTAACATTAATTTCATTCTTTTACTAGTTTTTCAGCTTTCTAATATGTTATCAAAATCAAGGATTAATTATTGTACACAAACTGAAATTCCTTCTGAAAAGAAACCTCTTTATCTCTATATTAAATCTTAGCATGATAAATAGAAAGCCAATCCATACCCAAAATAACATCAAAATATTCTAGAGGAATAACAATAAGGTTTGTAGGTAGATTCTTTCCGCACACAAGGATATGAATGTTCATGTGTTTTCTTTTTGTCTCAAAATTTCTTCTAGGTGTTTTTACCGTAAGTTATGTATTCATATCTTGAGGTGGAATTCCCAATTTACTGGAAAACTTCTCAGAAATGAAAGATTTTGTAGACCCTGAATAAAACAATACATTGGCATAATCTGAACAAACAAACAGTGTACCTGATACTACTTCATTTGATGGCCCCACATCTGCTGAAGTAGTTGCAAAGGATTTCACTGCCCCTTTCTGCTTGTAGTCTGGCTTCTTTCCCTTAGTTGAGTTCTTTGTTGGACACTCATTTTCATAATGACCAATTTCATTGCACTTAAAACATTTTATTGACTGTAAATCAGATTTTGTCTTACCATTACCCTGATCAATTTCAGTGCAATTACGAGCCTTATGTCCCATTTCACCACATCGGTAGCACTTACCAGAATTCAAAATACATTTTCCAGCATGATTTTTACCACAATTTTTACAAATTTGAAACTTAAGTTTCTTACCATCAAACCTTTTTGAAGAGTTCTTCCCTTTCACCTGCCACCATGACCTCTTATTCTGTTGTTTTTCAAAGAACACCTGATCATCAGCAAACTCCATTTCCACCATCTCCGCAAAACAAACATGTTTTTCCAAACTTTTGAACACACGAGAATCTAAAGACCTTCAATAACTTGGCTTTAATCCTGAGTAAAAATGGATGATTTTACTATAAATATATCATATGAAATTTGGAGCATACCTTTGCAGTCGAGTGAATTTTTCTTCATAAGAAACCACTGATTCATCCTCCTGCCTTAATATCAGAAAATTTTTTTCCATTCTAAGACTAACCACCTTAGGAAAGTATTTCTCAAGAAACATACACTTGAATTCATCCCAATCGAGAGCATCAATCTACTAATTATCCTTGATATTTTTCACCATCGACCACCACTAATCAGCTTCACCTTAAAAATGGTAAACAACGAGACTAAACTTTTAATGTTCTAAACAACCCATGACATCAAAAATCTTTTCTAGTGATTTAATCCACCCTTCTAGTAGCACCGGGTTAGATGATCCTCTGAATTATGGGGGATGTTTCCTCATTAAATTCTCCACTACTGACATGTTCCTCTATGGTTGATATGTCTGATATCGTTCATGGATACCACCACCATTTATAGCCTGAGTCAACTGTGCCATCACTGCAATAAACAGTTCAGTTCTGATTCTGACCATCTCAGGTTGCTGATTTGGAAGGTTGTCTTCCCCCTAATGTCGCCCCAACATAACTTCTATGTTTCCTCTGTAGAAAACCATTCTACACACGAAAATATCTTAGGAGAACCATCATGGTAATCTGTAAATGTTATATGATTTCAATATTAACATAAATAACTTTATGGATATTAATTTAACAATTCCCTAACCCCTAAGGTTATCTAAACTGACGGATGATACCAACTATAAGGACATGTCCTTAAAACATTAAATAATATTTAATTAAATGAATAATTCACATTGAGAATATTTTAAGGTTTAGAGTTTTAGAGAATTAGGAAATAACTATTACATCTCAAAAGATTACAAATTAGACAATTCTACTCAGTTTCAATTTTTTTTCATAAAATAAAAACTCTTGAAAAAAAAGATTCATGTCTAGTTCCATGTTTTAGACAGTATGAATTTTCCTTGATCCCATCCTTGACCCTATTCATCTTTAAGTCCTATGAAAAACATTTCGAAACTTGGGAGGAGCATAAAAAGCTCAGTAAGGGTTATAAAACAAAGAAAGAAAACATTAATTCATAAATACATACAGAACATAAACTCTTTTACTTACCTCATGAAATCATAAAATTTATGAATAACACATAGAAATCATAAATCAAAAAGAAAACTTGTGGAATTCAGAACATTCTTACTTTGTAGCTATCACAGCTACATATGGAGTTACTTTTGAATACCCATCACAGTATATTCCCAAAATATCTTAGGATAAACATCCAAGTTTACCTCTGTCACATTACCCAATGAATTGGAGAGTTATCTCGGGCTCACCTGCCCTAGGTTTATCACAAAACCACCCGTATATGTAAATAATTCCCAATAACAATAACATGATCATAACACATAACATAAGCGTAAAAGAAATATAACATTTCCATATTTCAATAACAATATAACATTTCAATATATTAACGTATAAAAACCATTATCAAAACCATTTTAAAAACCAAAAATACTTAAAATAGTATATGATTCTTATTTTCCTTTTAAAAAAATTACAACTTGTTAAGGATGCCAAAGATGAAATAATACTCGCGGCGGTGGAAAGGTCATTGTCACCACTTACATTAAAAAGAAACATTCTTTTTTTTGTCGTTTAGTAAAACGCTTCATAGAAAAACATTCCCTTTGAATAAAACGAGTATTCAAAGGTTTTTTTACTGCATATAAAAGAAATTAGGGTATTAGAACAAAATATGCCTCAATGAAAGGAGATTCAGATGAAGTCCCTTACCTCATGTCCGACTTGACTCGATCATTGTTTAATCTCATGAATAATAAACTAAAGTTAATTTCTACTTTAATAAGAAACGTTTTCAAGTTTATTATTCCTTTTATATCACTTATTTCCATCTTATAAACATTATGTAATCATTTATGTTAATAACGTTCATTTTTGTTGATATTTGGTACTTGATTCAAAAATGAACACCTAATATTTACAAGTTGTCCATGTGGTCAATAGTCTATTATATCCAAAATGATATTCATTATTTAGATATAATATATATCCTATATATCATATATATCCAGTATATATATATATATATATTTATAACATTTCATATCATTTGGAGGTATGAAATGAAATGCACCGTTCATGGAGACGGTAAGCCGTACATATATATGAATGCTACTTTAATTTCTATTTCTTATTTTAATGGAATTAAAACATAATGATACATAGGAATATTATAATTCTAGTATAATATTATATATTACATCATTAAATCCATCCTTTATACATCCCACATATGGAATTAATGAGTCATATCACTTTGAGGGGGCGGTAGTCTGCACTTCTTTAAATTAAATTATCACATTTACCCATGATTGAAACCATAAAGGTATGTTATAAAAGAAAAATACAGAAGAAAAAAGAAAGTTTAAACATAATATATATCATATATAAATATAATTCCATCTTAATGGCCATCATGATAGGAGATAGGAGATAATCTCACAATCATCGTCTCGTGAGGCGTTAGTTTTCCATCCACAAAAACAGTATGTTCTTCACCAATTAGATAGAGGTGTGTGTAAGTGTAGTTTTAATCCTTCTGATAACAAAATCCTACTATATTGATGATACTGGTGTTGTTATAAAATAAAGTAATAAAAATATTTTAGGGGTTGGAGAAGTAAAATAAATGAAAAGAACTTAAGAGAAATCGTTACCTTTAATTTGGGTAACTTCTATTGGTTTGAACCAAAATGACTTCTTGAAGTGCCTATTGAATAAGGTAATGATTCTAGGAGGAGGAGAGGGATATAGGGAGCTTAATTGGTCAGAGTTTGGATGAGAAAAAAGGCTTGAGAGGTGTGAGGAATTGGTTATAAGTGAAGGCTTTTTTTAAGGGGGGAGGGGCTCTTAGGGAATGTTTTCAAATATTATTTTATTATAAACCTATATTCGGTTTCTAAAGATCCAAAACTCATCAAAGATGAATATAAGATGAAAAAAGGTCAAAATAAAATCATCCAATAAGAATATCATAGGTTTTGGTTATTTTTTCAATATTTATAATCTTATTTATTTAAATATTTTATTAATGAGGTAAATACTACATCATTATTTTGTCATATATAATTTAATTTATCTGATGTCTAAAAATTATAAAACAAATACCAGGATGTAGGAAATGATTTTATCTTTCCAATTAATATTTATAGTTGAAAAGATAATTTATATAACCCTTTCTAAAAATTAATTTACTAAGAGATATTTGTTTTTATCATTTTTGTCTTTACTTTAAGTTAATTAATCTAAAGTGTCATTATCACTCCCATGTAGATCAATAGGGTCCCAAAATAGACCCAAAGATTCCCATGGTCGTAAATGACTCAACCAATATGTTTTGGACAAGTTTTAAGGTAATTTTAAGTAATTATAATTTTTTTTACCTTCAATTACCCTATTTACCTTTAACCGCGGTAAATAAAAGTCAAAAGTTACTATTCACCAAAAATTATTTTCATATTATTGAACCAAATTTTAATTACTAATAACAAACAGGTTTGTTGTATTTTCAAAATTCAATTCACAAAAGTGGTAAAATTTTATTTAAATGAAAAAGTCAGTTTTTTTAACTAGTACTAAGTGGTTTCACTATTCATCAAAAATTGAAGTTTTTCAGAAAAATCCCAAAAATTCAGCCTAAGCTATATTTGATATTCTGAATTTAGAAATGATGTCTATTTCTCCAAATTAAAAACATAGAAGTGGAATTAATTAATTTAATATTAATTCCCGTTGTTAAAATAAATAGTGTGTTTTTATGAAACAATAACTATGAAAAGATTGACACTTGTTTATGTCCAATTTCAAAATGAATTTAATTATAATGACCAAAATTGGATTAAATGGAAAAAATATATTCTAATTACACTATAAAACCAATTAAAACGATAATCTAACTATATAAATAAATTAAATTAAAACACAGTTTTGAATTAAAATACATTATTTTCCACTATTCATTAAAAAATGAGCTTTATCAGGAAATTCCAAAAAATTACACAAAGTAAATTTTGTTGTCCCCATTCTAAAGAATAATATAATTCAGTCAAATAGAATTTACTAAAGTTACCAAAACTAGATTTAAATAGGGTTCTCCGTCAAAAGGCAGTAAATCGGCCTTTTAATGTAAATTATGCTTAAAATTAGATTCATTCACATTTTAAGCCTCTAACTTTTTATTGGATAAATGTAAGTACATTTAACAAACATGTATAATCATATTGTAGTTAGTTTTTTTCATTCCCGTCAATACAATATCTAGGAGTTAACTACCCTTTAAAATAATAATATTATATTATTAGTGTGCAACGTGAGATTTCAAAGAAACGTGTAGTTGCGTATCAGGTATTCTATCGAACATAGCAACCCCTTTAAAGTAAAAAATTAATATTTAATTAACATATTTTAATAAATATGAAATATGACTTTTTATTTATTTACTTGTGATGTTACAACGCGGGCCTCCTGTGAGAAAACCCAAAAATGGCATAACCGTAAATAAAATAATTAAATAAATTATTTTATTTTTCAAATGCATATAACTCAAAAAAGGTATCTCGGATTAAAAATCTGAGACCACCGCTGAACTTGTGAGGGAATGCTTTATTTAAGCAGATACTAACTTTGGTCGGCGCAGACCACCAGAGATAGTTAGTTTTTTCCCGCAAATAAAATAATTAAGTGACAATTATTTTATTGTAAAATTCATAAAATCTAAATGGTAACTCGGATTGAAAATATGAGAGTACCGTTGGGTTCGTTGGGGTGTGTTTAACCTCGGAAGAGCCTAACCTCGACCGAAACGGGTTGAGGGTGACTGATAATAATTTTCCGTACATTTTTTCATGTATGTTCAGTAAACACGTGAGAGGTGTTTTATAAATTTTGAACTGGTGCTTGTAATTGAAATCTGAGGGCACTGTTGAACTCGTAGTGTAGATATTCGCTTAAGGAGAGTTTCACCTCGACGATAGTGGGTCAAGAATAAAATATAGTTTTTGTGTTTTTAGTGAAAGAATTAAATAAATATAAAGTTGTGTAGCTTTATTTTAATTTTATTGGTTAAATCCTACATGTGGAAGTTGGATGTGGGGATCACCACACCTTAACCTCCCATTTGAGGTTATAGTGGTTGGCCCCATCCGAACCTAACCTCTCACGAGAGGTTACAGCATGGGGACCTCCCAGGAATAAACCCCCCAATTAAATGATGAAACCACTTAATTACTTCATAAATGAGGGGAGACTCTTGACCTCCTCAACACAATTAATTGTGCTAACATACATGCCAATTAAATGTTCCAACCCCTCTAACATTTAAATGGTCCACCCACCTTAATCAATTGGATTTTCGAATTATTTCCAAAAAATATTGGATAACTTAATCTATTATTTTGTCTTGGAATTCTCATTTTGGAGGAACTTGGGAGAGGAGAGAACTTGGGAGAAAGCTCCCAACAAAGAACACTCCAACCGACGAAGAACGTCGACCTCAACCTCAACTTTGACTTCCTTCCTTGGAACCTCCTTCGATGTAGGACGTACTCGTCTACAATGAATCGATGTCCACTTCCCCGTAACTCCGTAGGCAGACAATGAACAGGTAGGGGTTTAATTTTATTTAAATATGATATTTTCCCTTGTTACTTTTCAACTGAAACAAAGAATGCGGACCAACTAATTATCAAGTTGATCCTCTGATTTTTTTCCTTGCAGGATTGGAATATTTTGTTAATGAGGGGTTATGAGAATTGATGTTTTTAAGATATCTTCCATGCTCATTATTCGCTTCATTCTTGTGATCCAATTTCTATCACCCTAAACACGGAAGGTTGTGGACCAAACCAACGTGGTCCGACCCCTCTTTTGATATTATTAGTGATGTTCTTAGACATGGTGACGAGGAAACGAATGCGACACAAGTAATGGCCACGCTTCCCACGGCCTCCACAGCCCACGCCACCCACAGGTCGTGCTGTCTACCGGCCAAACCGGTCTCGGCCACCCCGTCCATCGGCCGAACCGGCTCCGCCACCCCAGGCCAAACTGCGGCGCCCTCCCAGCTGCCTGCACCTCCAGGCCCCGACGGTCCTGCTGGCCTGAACCGCATTGGCCCACGACCTCCCTTGCGGTGCCCCGGCCAAACCGTGCCAGCCCGCGGCCCCCCTCACGGTGCCTCGACCAAACTGCACCGGCCCGAGCCGCATCGGCCTCTGGCATCCGTGCGCTCCACGTGCCCTGCGCGCCCCGTGCCACTACTGGTTGAACCGGCCTCGGCCATCCAGGTCGCACCGTCCAAGCCGCGTCCCTCGCGGCGCTGGCCGAACCAGCCCCGGCCTCCCGGACCAAGCTTCCAAGCCACGCCCCATACACCCCTAGCCGAGTAGGCCTCCTACGCCCCTCGCGGTGCCTCCAGGCCGAACCACCTTTTCACCGACCCGCGATTGGTCTGCGCCCTAGCGCTACTCGCATCCCTCACTGCCTGTTGGGCCAGGCCCAGCGGGCCAGGCCGAACCCAACAGGTCAGACCGGACTGAACCCGAACTGGGTTGGCCCAGACTAAGTCAGGTCGGGTCCGTCCGACCGGGTCAGACCGGACCTAAACCCACTACCCACCCTTTACATTCTTTTTTCCATATCATTGGCATCAGACATCCATTTGATGAACTGCCTGTGGCACTAGTATTCCTAGAGTGTGACGGTCCCTTTGTGTATACCCCACTGGAGTTTTGGGTATAGTTGAGATACGTTCAGGTTGGATCGAGCACGAATCAACCGGGCCCCCGGGACTAAAATTCTAATAACTCACTCATCGGGCGTCCAATTTATGCTCTATCAGTTGCGTTGGGACCCCCTATGACATGGCTGACCTTTGGGATACTTCTTCGTGGGACTTCATGGAAGATGATGTATCAGAACTTGTGTTGAGGAGTGGACCCTCCCGGAATAAAGCGTTATTTTTGTGGGAACCCTGTGGCTGGCTGCTCTCTAACTACTATTCCAGGATCCTATGTGGGTTCAATAGATCTGACTACTGTTTCCAGATCCTACGCAGGTTCGACAGATCTGACTACTCTTCCAGGATCCTACGTGGGTTCGACAGGTTTAACTACTATTCCAGGATCCTACGTGGGTTCGATAGTTCTGACTATTGTTCCAAGATCCTACATGGGTTCAACAGTTCTAAATACTATTCCAGGGTCCTACGTGGATTCAAAAGCTCTGAATACTGTTCCAGGATCCTACATGGCTTCGATAGCTCTAACTAATGTTCCAGGATCCTGCATGGGTTCGACTGCTCTGATTACTGTACCAGGATCCTACGTGGGTTCGACAGAGAAGATGATTCAGTGGCTATATCTAATCATCTCTATCTCTCTACATAAGTTGTATACATGTGTGAGCTAAGTCAGTAACTTTTGTGTTACCTTATGATTGAGATGGATTACTTGATAACTTAGGTATATGTATGGGCATATACCTAAATGGGTTATCTATTGTTTTATTACCTTGTGGTTTATTATTGTTGTATTTTATGAGACCTTGAGGGTCTCGGGTCCCTAATTAGTATCGTTATACTCACCCCTACACGGGATAGGCCCATACCTCATTGTGTTGGTTGCAGATGACAGACAACGCTGACTGAGGCTGAGAGTACCAGGAATGGACAGTACCTGGAGGTGGACCTTACGATGAGTCGGTACATGGAGGAGACTGAAAAATATTGAGTGTTGAGGAGGCTATCTGTACCTATCCATCAGGTAGAAATCTCGGAGGATGACCCGATAGTTTTTTTCCTTTCTTCAATTATACTTGTATTTCTAGTTCCTTGTACATTACATTTGGGCTTTTATTTTCGGCCCCTTTCAATTTTCAGCACTCTTTTTTTATATAGTTTACTTAGTGTTTTGTATCTAGTTGTGTGCTCTATTGTGTGTTTTTTAGGTTATAGAGGCAATTCCTTCCCAGTTTTAGGAAATTATGCCTTTGGTGTTAGTCGCCAGCCCCTAGCCTATGGAAGAAATGATTGGGGTAGTCATAGCACGAGCCTCGGGGGATGGGTCATGACAAATTGGTATCAAAGGAGTCGGATCTACCACAGAACTTAGAACTATGATCTTTCTTTTCTAGAAAGCAATAGTGTTAAGAGTAGTGAGTTTGGTTCTCAGTTCAGGGAGTCCAGTGTTGGTGCAGCGGCTGAGGTTTCCATGCACCAAGACCCTGACTTCTAATTTCTGACTCAATGCATAAAAACACTGATTGTGTGTGTCTTTTCAAAAGTTTTATTTAAGTCAACTCAACCAGGTCAGCTCACCGTGTATATCTTTTTACCATGTCACATCTGTTTCTTTTAGGATGCCTCCTCTTGGATGAACAGATAGAGTCTTGAGAATTGTATGCACTGATAGCCCACCGAGCAACGAGGATCCGGTGCAGGCGGACAGTGCATGCCGACTGAGCACTTTTCAAAAGTTCCAGTAGCAGAGGCCTATGAGGTTTTGAGGCGAGATAGTTTCCCACACTGCTGAGGGCTAGCTGGAGGTGTTTGTTAGAGTTTTCTACCTAGTTGAGACACCAGTAGAGCATATGGTGATCTTAGCTACTACGCTTTTTCAGCGAGGGACCATGAGGATGGTCCGCATAGTGATGATGATTTAGTCAGTGGAACATTACCCGAGATAGTACCTTCGGGTAGTGTGTTAGCTATATCACTACCCGTTGGTCAGCAGTTACAACTGACGTTACCATTAAAAGACACTTATAGGCTTAGTGCCTTACGCGTGATTCAGCATCAGATACCCATCAGGTTTTGAGGTGAGCCGACTCATAGGTGGCTGATTACTGGCTTGAATATGTGGATGAGAGTTCTTTAGAGCTTCTATGGCTTTGGTAGGACGACATGTCAGTATCTAAGTAATCATCGAGGCGTACTGATCATTCCTGGTACGCGATGAATATTATACGGTCTGTGCTTTAGAGCTCAGACCTCTGAGTGAGGTTTCGTTAGGGACATCCAAGCTAGCACTATTCCTCTATTCATTCCTACTTATGTTAGGGTGCTAGAGAGAATATTTTTGGTTGAATATTCCTTGTCTGAGTAGATGTATCCAGTGAATGTTAGTAGTGGGAAAACAGGAAACCGGCGCCAGTCATCGGGACTTGGGCATGTAAAAATGTTTCCGGAAGAAGAAGTGTTAGGGACAAATGAATCTGTAGGGCTGCAGAAGTCGAATCAAAGCTAGGATACTAGCATGTGGGGGTGTACTATTTGACATGTTACAACCACCCCCTTTTTCTGGACCCTTCCAGGCTTAGGGAGCTGGAGGATAGGGGAAGAGAGTAGCTACATGCGGTCAAGGAGTGCGACCCTAGGGCTCTAATAATGATTCAAGGTAAGGTCTGTGTTTGCTACTAGCTGTTGTATCAACAGACTTAGTTACCAATCAATCCTTAATTCCATGAATCTTCTCTGGGACCTAGAGTTTCCAGTTAAACTGTTGACTTGACCCTCACGTCTGGAGATACCTTTGGGAGGAGCTCAAAAATCACACTTACGCCGATGGTGTGATCTGACCCTTGAGGTGAGAGTTTCAGTTGGAACCTCTTGGTGGAAGCATTGAGGACTTATGAAGTTAGTTTGGGCTTGGACTTGACATCCACAGTTCACACTCAGATTGACTGTATTAGGAAACTAGGTTGTGGTTTATCTACAACATTGGAATAGGGTTTTAATTGGTCGGCGAAAAAGGAAACTCAGGAATCACAAGATAAACTCTTGCATAGGAGGGTGAAACCAATCACTCGTGAGTCGGATAAACTCTCCCTCGTGGCCGTAGAAGTTGACTTTGAGATAGTCTATACTCATGGGAAGGGGAACATGGTAGCAGACGCACTCAGCAGGAGGTCTGGCCTGCATCTGCTGAGTGAGGCAACAAAGCAGCTAGCTGCTTTGCAGATATCCTTTGTGGATCAAGAAGGATAATCTTTTCTTCAGTCTCTTATAGTCACTCCCCCACTTCTTTGGCGATTCAGGGAGGCGCAACATGGAGACACAGACTGCGAGACACGACGTGATCAGATATCCATAGGACAGACACTTGATGGATTTTTTGAAGGTGGGGAGCACATCATTCTCTTCAGGGGACCATGGTACTCATGTCACTTCAGGAGGACGTTTTGAGAGAGTTCCACACATCCCCTATAGTGTTACATCCAGGAGTGGTGAAGATGTACCGGGACCTTCGACGACAGCACTAGTGGCCAGGAATAGAGAAAGCAATTACAGAGTTTGTCTCTCGGTGCCTCACTTGTCAGCAAGTGAAGGCGGAGCCTCAGGTTCCAGCAAGCTTAGTTTAACCATTAGAGGTCCCATAGTAGAAGTGGGATGAGATATCCATGGAAATCGTGATAGTACTTCCATGTACATCTAGAGGTCATGACTCGATTTGTGTGATCGTCGACCAACTCACCAAGTCAGCCCACATCCTACCGATCAGAGAGCAGGGTTCAGTAGAGAGCTTGGGATGCCTCTATATAAAAGAGATTGTGTGGATACATGGAGTACCTTCGACAATTGTCTCTGATCGTGACATACATTTTACTTACTAGCTATGGATGGGGTTTCATGAGTCTTTCAGAACACAGATTCATTTGAGCACTGCCTTCCATCCTTAGACGGATGGCCAGACCAAGAGAACCATTCAGACCCTCAAGAACATGTTGCGTGCTTTTGTCCCCAACTACGGTCGTAGTTGGGAGGATCACTTACCTTTGGTGTAGTTTTCATATAACAACATCTATCACTCAACCATTGGGATGAAAACATTCAAAGCATTGTACGGGCGGCCATGCAGATCACCCTTGTTTTGGACTGACCCGGGGGAGTCAGCACTCGTGGGACCAGAGATGGTGCGGGCTACCACGGAGAAGGTGCAGATCATCCATGAGTGGATCAAGACTACACAGAGCAGGTAGAAGTCATATGTCGATAAGAGATGGAGACCTCTGGAGTTCAAGGATGGAGAACACGTATTTCTACAGGTCTCTCCTCGACGAGGTTTATGGAGATTTGGCCGAGGCATCAAATTATCTCTTAGGTTCATCAGACCTTTTCAGGTCCTCAGCGGTGTTGGAGAGGTGGAATACCACTTAACTCTTCCACCTCAGTTTGATCGAGTGCACAATGTCTTCCACGTATCCCAGCTGAAGAGATACGTGCACAACCCTTCTCACATCATCCACCATAGAGAGTTGGATGCTAATGATGGGGAGACTTTTACAGAGGTTCCAGTAAAGATTGAGGATTGATAGGGGAGAGTCCATCATGGACGGTCGATACCTCTGGTACATGTTCACAGGAAGCACGAGAACCTCCAGAAGAGCACATTGGAGCTGGAGGCTCAGATGCATGCTCAGTACCCCTACTTGTTCCCTTAGTTATGAGTTGTGGCTTACGTGGAAATAAAGACCTGAGGTGTGGAGAATGTAAAGACCTATAATTTCAATGTAATTTTGTTTAAATATATAGGAATTTTACTAGTCCGTGAAATATGACGGTGCGCGATTTCAAGGCCCGAGGTGCCCGAAATGATCTGTCGAAGTTTTATTAAGTTTAAGTTAATGCGCATAAGAAGTTTTCCTGTAAAAGTTAAATAAATCTTAAACGGTTACTTGGATTTGAACCATGTAGTCGGCACATGCCTCCTGTGAGAAAACCCAAAAAAATTCGGTGCATGCCTCCTATGAGAATAACTCTTAAACAGTTAATATTAGTCGGTGCATGCCTCCTGTGAGAAAACCCAAAATTGGCATAACCGTAAATAAAATAATTATATAAATTAATTTATTTTTCAAATGCTTGTAACACACAAATGGTAGCTCGGATTAAAAATCTGATACCACCGCTAAACTCGTGAGGGCATGCTTTATTTAAGCAGATACTAACATTGGTCGGCGTGGGCCACCAGAGAAATTTCATTTTTGGCCGCAAATAAAATAATTAAGTGGAAATGATTTTATTATAAAATTCATAACATCTAAATGGTAACTCGGATTGAAAATCTAAAAGTACCATTGGGTTCATTGTGGCTCGTTTCACGTAGGTAGATCCTAACCTCGACCAACATGGGTCGAGGGTGACTGATAATAATTTTCCAAAGGTTTTTTTGGGTACGTTCAGTAAACGTGTGAACGGTGTTTTATAACTTTTGAACCGGTGCTCGGAATTGAAATCTGAGGGCATTTTTGAACTCACAATGCCGATATTTTCTTAAGGAGACTTTCACCTTGATGGTAGTGGTTCGAGAATAAAATATAGTTTTTGGGTTTTTAGTGAAAGAATTAAATAAAAATAAAGTTTTGTAGATTTATTTTTATTTTGTTGGTTAGAGCCTCTATGTGGAAGTAGGAGGTGGGGACCACCACACCTTAACCTCCCATGAGAGGTTATGGTGGTGGGTCCCACCAGAACCTATCCTCCCTCGAGAGGTTATAGCATGGGGACCACCCGGGACTAAACCCCTCAATTAAATGAGGAAACCACTTAACTCCCTCATAAATGAGGGGAGCCTCCTGACCACCTCTACCCAATTAATTGTGTCAATGCACAAACCAATTAAATGTGCCAACCCCGCTAACATTTAATTGTTCCACCCACCTAAATCAATTGGCTTTTTTAATTCTTTCCAACAAAATAATAGATAACTTAATCTATTATTTTGGCTTGGCATTCTCATTTTGGTGGAACTTCGGAGAGGAGAGAACTTGGGAGAAGGCTCTCAACAAAGAACTCTCCAACCAATGAAGAACGTCGACCTCGACCTCGACTTTGACTTCCTTCATCAAAACCACCTTCGACATAGGATGTGCTCATCAACAACAAATCGACGTCCACTTCCCCGCGACTTTGTCGGAGAACAACAGATATGTAGGGGTTTAATTTTTTTTAAATATGATATTTTCCCTCGTTACTTTTGTTCCAATAACAAAGAACGCGGACCAACTTATTATCAAGTTGATCCGTGGATGTTTTTCCTTGCAGGATAGGAATATTTTGTTAATGAGAAATTATGGGAATTGATGTTTTTAATACATCTTCCATGCTCGTTCTTCGCTTCATTCTTGCGATCCAGTTTCTATCACCCTAAACACGGAAGGGTGAAGACCAAAAAAACGTGGTCCAACCCCTCCACCGATCTTCATTGTGATGTTATTCAGCATGGAGATGAGGCAACGAATGCGATGCAGGCAACGACCGTGCTACCCACGGACTCCATGATCCGCGCTGCCTGCCAGTCATGCCTTCCACCGGCCGAACCAGTCCCGGCCACCCCATCCACCGGTCGAACTAGCTCTACCGCCCTGTGCCGAACCGCAGCACCCTCCCGGCCGCCCATGCCATCCTACCCCACCGGCCCGCCTCTCCACGACTGAACTTCGCCAGTCTCGCCGGCCTGAACTACACTAGCCTACGACCGCCATTGCAGTGCCTCGACTAAACTCCACCGTCTCATAGACCCTTTGTGTCTCCCTTAGCGAACTGCACCGGCCTGATCCGCACCGACCTCTAGCCTCTGTGTGCTCCGCATGCCCCATGCTCCCCATGCCATAGATGGTTGAACCGGCCTTGGCCATCTAAGTCACGCTGTCTGAGCCGCGCCCCTTGCGGCGCTGACTGGACCGGCCCCGGCCTCTCAGGTCGAGCCCCTGAGTCGTGCCCCACACGCGCCTGGCGGAGCCGGTCTCCTGTGCCCCTCACGAAGCCTCCGGGACGAACTGCCTTTACACCGACCCACAACCGGTCCACGCACTCGCGCTAATTGCGGCCCGCACGGCCTGTTGGGCTAGGCCCAGTGGGTTGAGCCAAACCCAACGGGTAAGGTCGGACCGAACCCGAACTGGGACGGCCCAGACTAAGTCGGGCCAGGTTGGTCCGACCAGGTCGGACCCTTGGTGCACCTCCAACTAAGATCTATATAAATCCTCCATTACATATTTCTTTATAGAGTACAACACCAAAACAGTACTTGAAATCATTTAATTCCCTTTTTGTAGAATGAACAATCAAGGATGGTCTCCCCGTCATTAATATATTCTCTAATTATATAGAAATCATCATCAAGCTATCATTCCAAAAGAATAAATTAGAGAAAAGTGGAGTTCATTCCCTTTACCAGGCATATAGATGATGTTGAAATCAAAATACTGTAGGTATTCCACCCAATTCCTCTAGAGGATATTTAAATATTTTTTAGAGAAGATATAACTCAAGATCTTGTGGTATGAATACAATAAAAATATTCCATGAAAAGGAAATGTTTCCAACATTTAAGCATGTCCATCAAAGCTACAAGTTCATGGCCATGGGCCAAATAATTCTTCTTCTTTGGAATAATCTAATGAGATCCATAAGAAATGACATGATTTCCCTTTATAAGAATACATCTCATGCCTAAACAGGATGCATTGAAAAAGACAATATAATGAAGCCTGGCCTCTGGATGAATAAACATTGTTACAGTAGTTAAAAGGAATTTAAGCTCAACATAAGAATTATAACATTTTTTATCCCAAACCAATGTTACTCCCTTTTAATTTATTTCTGTCATAAAAAATACAAATTTTATATGTCCTTCATGAATTGGAGACAATATCCATATAATCCCAAGATTCTTTGAATCTTGAAGAAATTTTGAGGTTTCTTCCAAGTAATGAAACCATTCACCTTCTAAGGATCAACTGAGATTCCTTTTTCTGAAACCACATGTCCCAATAATTTCACATCACAAATCCATAAATCACTTATCAAAAGCTTGGAATAATGTTAGTTATTTCTCAGCAAACAAAAAACAATTGTCAGATGAATTTATAGTAATGGTTCCTCTCATAGTCATTAGAAATGTATCTGGTTCCTCTTGAGATTCTTCCTTTATGTGAAGAATATTTGTTCTGTATACTTTTGTTTGGAACCCTTTGACACATGAAGGATATGATTACTTTATATTTTTAGAAGTTGTAGGTGATCATGTGCCATTATTTGGATTGGAATAAACATGGAAGAATCTATGAAAGTGACAAGATCTACAGTTCTTGGGTGACTTGGTGAAAACCCTTTTTGAATGCCTTAGTTTTCTATAGAGGTAATGAACTAAAAGACCACATCTGGGAAATATAGTAGGTCTAGAATGGTCCTAATTCTAAGAACCACCATGATAATTATCACACATACTATTTACATTAGATTAATATACACATACACAATGAGAAAAAGAAACTCTTGATAACACTGACTTTCCAACTAGGTTTATCTCGACCCTCAACGTTTTATCCCGCAAACCAGCATAAGAAGGAATATTCATTAATAAATAATAAGAACATATGTCCTATCAATGTTCCATCTCAAACCATAGATACATCATCTTCTCATTTGAAAACATAGTTGGGGAAAACTGTGCAAGATCAGAAAAACAGAATGTATAATCTTTCATTGTTCATTTGGCCAACTTGAGTTTGAAAAACTCACTGGACATGGGAAACAACATCAACTCTAGATAGAAATGGCTATTGAAAATAACCTTGATATCTTTTCACTCTAAGCCCTCATGTTTCTTCACTTCCACCATCATATCCTACCATGACCTACTCTATAATTCCAGCATGAAGGCGGCACACTTGAGCATGATTTTGTAAGGTGTGTCCAAGAACCCAAACAAACACCCAATTCTACCCAACCATTCCTCAAACTCTTGAGGATTATTTAATCCCTTTAAATTCTATAGATTATTGTAAAGGGTCTATTAATAAGAAAAAATTATAGACTCCCTATTTGGTTCCACAACTGGATCCTGGCTGAGAACTAGAGGTGGTTCATATCCAAAGGCTTGGATAGTTCACACAATCACCTAAACTAAATTTGGGTTCATGATAAAATTCACATGATGAGGTTTAGTGGAAGTTTTCTCTTGGATCTGATTCTCTTGTCTTGTTTGAGGAATTATTCTACACATCATCAGAAAACAATAAATAAGACATCATATTAACACTCAACTAGAGAAAAATGGAATTTAATCCCAGTAGATAGAAAAAAATTATTTCAACTTCAATATACCCAAATCAAAATTAGGTAAAATACTATAACTAATACATAAGATATATTTCCCTAACCAACCATAGTGACTTAATGTTTGTCTTTTTGATAGTTTTCCAGTCACTCAACTGCAACTACCTCCATATGTTCCAACAATATTAAACAAATTCTTGTTGACTTCAAGACAAAAGATCAAATTGGAGATATGATACCACTTTTTAATGAACCAGACTAGGTACCCCGATAACCTAATAACCAAGAAGATCCTGACATATCACAATGGGAATTCCCGATCCCCATATTTTGGTAACTAGAAATTGGAATCATAAAAAATTAAATAGGGAATGATTTTTCCACTGAAAGTAAAAAAGTAAAAGAGAAAGGTCTATTATGCATACCAAGGAAACTCCACTGGATGAAATGTACCAAAAATAATATAGGAAAAAATCACAAATTAATATGTCCAGGAAGAATAAAAAATGAAAACCTATCCAAGTCCCAATGGACACAACTCACCATGTCCACAAATCGACAGCTAGAACCACATCCAAGTTTTACCTTACCCCTACTCAAACCTGGATGGATATAATCTAAAAACACATGAGGGAACTCATATAGTGTGAGATAAAAAATCCCAGTTGGGTCTCACTGAGGATTCTATAACAATATTCCAATATAAAATTAGACAAATAGATATTTCAATTGATAAACAATCAATTTGGAATTTCCTATCCACAATTAAAAAACATGCTTTACATTTCAAAAGATGGAAATATTTTATGCAAAGGAATTACTTTTCAATTGATTGATTATTTCAAAAACATTAAAAAAATTTCGAAAATTTATTAGATAAACACATTTATATAAAATATTATATAAATACAAAGGAATATAAAAGAGTTTATATGAGTGGCACATTTCACAAATGGATTAAATAAATTATTTTATATAAAAATAATTTATATAAATATGAAGGTATGTAAACCTGTTTACAATAAAGAAACTTTTCATAAATGACTCAAATAAACACTTTTATATAAAAATAGTTTATATAAATAAGAATTCCTGTAAAAAAGTATAAAACAATTGGATATATTCATTTTTAATACATAAAAGTTAACAACATGGTCATATGACTAAGAAGGTACGATAGATCAAGGATACAAGGACTCCACACTCCAACTGACATGAAAATATGTACACATTCCTGTTTAAACTCAGGAAAAAATTAGAGTCATCACTATCTCAAAAGGGAAGTGATGTGTTGAATTTATGTTTTGAAATGTTGGAAAGAATATTTTTCCCTTAAAATAACTCACTATTTACCTCAGACGTCCATGTTTTCTAGTACAAAACTTTGATGGTCAGTTTTTTTATAGAAACCATAAAATAAAACTAATCCCATTCTCTATATCAAATATGAAAATATCTATTTAAAACCCATAACTCGAATTTTTAATAAAAAACAATCCTTTTCAAAAATATAACCCACAAGTTCCTATCAAAATAACTTTAATGCATTTAGATAATATAATAATTATTAATTAATTAACAATTCAATTTCATAATCCACTTCCATAAATTAAATTCAATAATTTAAGATTTTAACATATTTGAAACATTATACAATAAACCCCCAATTAAATGGAATGGGGGGGTGGTCTCAATTTTATATCAAATACACAATTATAATTAAACATTTAAAATTTAAAAAATGTCCATAAACACTCCCAAATTCGATAGAATTGGGGTTTTCTAATTTCATTCCAAAAACCCATTTTAAAATTAAAATTCAATGGAATGGGGTTTTTACATCAAACAAATTAAAATCCATTTAAAGAAAATAAAGAAATTTCATTCAATTAAAAATATTTAAATTAAATAATGAAATTTTGGATTAACATAAACTGGGAATCATGAAGGAATGACCTACCTCGGGATCATTGGATCTTGAATCAAGAAGTCGTATAATGAAAACTTCAACAAAGAATTATGGAAACAATGATATATGAATCAATCCATTATTTAAATCCAAAAAAAGTGGGTAATATATCCACAAATAAACACATAGATTCACCAAACACTATGGAGGAGAATATATATCACAAGATAATTAGAACATGAAGAGTAAAAAAATCTATATTGGATAAAATAGAATTATTCAGGCATTGAATTACATCTAAGAGGGACCCAAGTGGACAAACAAAACTTCTTGGGAGATCCATGAATGGGTGAAAATTATTATGTGTTGTTTCATTTTATTGGGGGCCCGAAATAAGGGTTCGAGAATTGTTAATAAAACTGTAGATTAATTAAAAACACACAATCAAGGTTTCACGGGAAGAGCCACATGGTTGGAAAACCCATACAAACTAAATATGTGCTATTTTTTATGGACTGCTTGGTTTATCCTATGATGGTTCATGGATTGACTAACCATATGTAAACCATGAAACATACCACTAACGTGTGTTGAATGGTTTTATTTGAGAGGATACATAGTTTGGGATACTCTGTGTTAATCGTGCACTATCCCAGAAACTTCTAAATTTTTTAAAATTTCACTTGAAGAAACCCATACGAAACCCAACTAAAAAACAATTTAAAATAGGGGTTAGGAAAATATAAAAATATTAGTATGTTGTGAAAATTGAAATTATATATAGATACAAATCGATATTAACGACTCAATATAGAATTGAAGCTGTTAAAATTGAGGTCTAATGAAGATACTATTGGAAAAACATGATAATGGTTTTATAAGCCTATGTTCTACACCATGGGGTGTGTCATTCCTCTTTTATAAGAATAACGGCAGGTCAATACACATATGAATTAATTATTTTGAGATATATAAGATCATCATGAAAATATATCTACATCTAGAAGTTGTTGAATTCTTAAATCATCTACAAGGACTGACTACATCAATTAGGTTGATCCTTGTTAGGGATATTGTCATGTAAAAGTGAAGAATAAGGATATACCCAGGACAATATTTCTTATAATATATCAAAACTATGAGTTTATAGTGATTCCATTTAGACTTTATACTACTCTATAAATCTACATAGATATAATGGATAGATTATTTATGGATTACCAAGAAAAAAAAATTTTAGTCTTTAAAAAAATATTCGGATCTGCTAAAAAATTAGTGAAGAACATGTTGAGTATATGAATTCAGCATTGATGAATTTTAGAGAATCAAATTACAAAATATTTTAAAAAAAAATCCGAAGAAGAATACTTCATTATTAGGGAATGTTAGAAACCATAATGAGATATATATGGATCCCTCAAGAACAGATGAAATTGAAGGATTGATAGACTGACATTGGGGATGGAAATAAAGTTTCCTTGATATACATACATAATATAAATTTTTTCAGAATTCATCTCATGATTTTCAATCCCACAAACCATGATAACTATGAAGGGAGTGAATATTGACTAGAATGATGAATGTGAAAAGAGTTTTAAAAATTTAATGGGGGAGTTTAATCACTACATTGGTGATCATATTACCGCCTAGTGCGGAAGAATTTGTGATCTAATGTGATTCATCCAAAAAAGAGATATAAATTCATGCTTATGCATGATTATAATAGTCAAACCTATTCCCCTAACTAATTGATGTACTTTAAGATGAACTACCTAATGCATGTTCTATAATTGACTGCAATGACCTTCACATTATTTATTTGGCAACATTATATGTAGGTTATATGTGCGACATTCATACATATCATAAAAACTTAAAGTATACATTCAAACAAAGGTTCTCAATATAATCAAATGAGGGTTTTTATATCTACACAAGTATTACGATTATTCAATCCATTACCATCATGATAATGGGACAAAAGTGGAAGTTTATTTTAGGTGAAATGATTATAATAAACTTTCTCTAATGAGGATTCTCAGAGATCTAATCATACTGAACATACATAAGAGGTAAATGGGAATAATAAACTTATATGCATATTAACTTTATCAAATAACTAATTAACCATCCATTTAATGAAGGTTGAAGGAGTCACAATAAGATAGTGCAGATCTATTGATAAAGGTATCAAATATTATAGATTTAAAATTTCATAAAGATGGATTTATATGATTTTCAATGTAGATATGTGTCCCATCAAAACATAATATTAATAGGTAACTTATAGATGTTACAAAAATATCGTCCTTCCCTATTATCCTTGGAGTCACTATGATATATATATATATATATATATATGAAGAAAAAACATCTGGTGGGATAAATTGAAGAGGGGTATTTAATTTTATATATTATAGTAGTATTCTAACAAGTCATCTCTAAAAAATATAAGTCTAAGGGTTTAATGAAAACATTTCCAGTAATAATAAAAAAAATTGGTTAAACATAACCATGTCTTTATTCATAGGACTACTAAATACATCAAAATGATATAATTCCACTTGGGTGGTTGTTGATCTCCATAAAATATAAGTTCATTTAATTGATATCAAGGAGGGATTTAATATCGAGCATATTTCGAAGATATATATAATTAAAGGGATAATATAACATGGAGTACCAGTCTATATTATATATAATCAAGATTCAAGGACTACGTCGAGTTTCAAGAGAATCATTTAACTACCACAATATATAGGGATATGTTTCATTACTTTTTATCACCCTCAAATGGAATGTTTGACTCGGAAAACCATTCATAATGTATAGGATATGATAATATCATGATCGATGGATTTAAAGGATATGGAGATCATCACATTCCCCTAATGGAATTCAAATAAAAAAAATTCCATTATAGAAATAAAATTCAACTATAAGATGTTATATATAAAAATTAGTATCAATATTTGACCTATAAGTATGATAATAGAGAGTTGAAACTGATGGGAACATATATTTCCAATAGATTATAGAGAAGTTTTAAAGCCTTCAAAATCAAATAAAATCAATAAAATGTAAATATAATACTAATGAAGAAAATATTTTATGTGATCTATATTTTTAAATTATATATAAATTAATCCTTTATATATTTTCTTGGATGAAATCATGAGTTTTTATAATAAATTAAATATGAAAAAAATATTGGTCCCATTTATATCCAAGGTTTTATCAAAGATACGTAATATTGACTAATATCATAGTTAACCTATAACAATTAAATGATGTTTTCTTTATAATGTTGTTGATCTGGTACCTTCCAGTTCCACCACATCTGTTGAATATAATGGTGGTACATTTAGTGAAATATTTTTTATATGAGGACAATATGGTGAGGATCTTAGATTATAGAGAAACTGATCTATGAATCAAGAAAACCCACCATATCAATTTACTAAGGAGGAATCAAATGTTTGTAGAAAAAAATGGATCTAGAATCAGAGATGAAATATAAGTACCTTTATTTGTTTTAGTGTATAAAATAAAATTTTAATGGTGAATTTTAGAATGTGGAGATATTGAATTATAATGAACAATTATAAATGAAATTACATTTTTATATATTAAATGACTCATTAGGAAATATATTCATAGAAAAAACATGTACTAAATTGGTAATTTTTTACAATTATATGTTATATTCCAAAGAATTTTTAATATCACAAAATATTATAACCATTTACAATGTAAACATTTTATTGTGAAATAATTGATTAATAAGTATTATGGGTTATGATAAAATCCAATTGGTAGAGAAGAACGAAGTTATGTCCTCGACTAGTTGGTTCATAGTATATGAATTCCATTTATCAGATGATTTGTGGGATATGAAATCACTATGAATTACCTTTGACCAATCCGAATATGACATTAAACAAATATAGCATAAATGAAACTATTTACGATATATGTTAGAGATTATATGGATCATGACTCATACCCGGTTTGATGAACCACCTGAAGAATGTATCACCATCACATACATTAATCATAGGTAATAAATCGATACATTGAGGGTTTATGTATATAGACTCTAGTAATATAAATTATAATTTTTTTACTAAAATTATTATTATCTTTATTAATTTTTATTATTACATTATAAATTTTTATATAATTAATTTTTTAAAAAAATTGACTTTTCTTGGATAGAAGAAAAATTATATTTTTGGATGTTTATTATTTCAATCAAGACACTGTTTTGTGAAGTTGTGATTTTTTTAGAAAATATTTTTTAAATAAAAAATATTTTTAGATAACATTTATTTAAATATAATTGATATAATTATTTTATAATTTAATTTGTAATGTTTTATGTGTTAGAAAACATGTATCATTAAAAAAATTATTTTATTATAAATAGAGGTTTCATTTAATATTTGAAATTATTATTTTTAGATAATTAAATTTATAAAATAAATACTTTTTTGAAATTAGAACATAAAAATAATCTAATGGGGATTTTTAAAAAATTTTGAGAAAGATGAATTTTTTAGTAAATAATTATTATTTTGTAAATATGTGGTATCAATTATGACATCATAAAATCACAAATTTTATTTCATACATTTTATTAATAGTATCCATGCCCAAATTTTTGTTTCCAAATTTTAATTTAATTTTTTGTGAATTAATTTGATTAATTTTATAAACACTTAATGAATCCAAAAAACCTATATTGTATTTTTTGGTCATAAAATTAATTCTTTATGAACATGATGAACTTTAAAAAAACCAAGGGAATTATTTAAATGAATCTAATTCATTGAAAAATAAAATATTTTTTAAATCACTCTTCTTTTATATAATTTGTCGGAAAAACCATGTGGTGTTCTTCATTTTGATTATATAATCAAAAAGATTACCAAACCTATTTTTATGGATTAATAAAAATCCCTCTCTACTTCACTATAAATGACTACATATTTGGCCATTACTCCATGATAAATACCATATAAGCATTAATTTATTCTAAATTTCACACTCTATAGTGCTCATAATGCTCCTCCAAACTCTTATGAAACTCCACCCAAGATTCTTGAAGCTCCCTATCACAGTATGGGATCCTTTACTCATAATCTTCATTGTTATTTAATTGTCTTTATATATTTCAATTTGATTTTAAATTTTTCATGATGGAATATTTTTTGAATCACCACTTGTAATATTGCTATATTTTCTATGTAATGAGATACACCTTTCATTCTCATTAAACCCTTCTATTAATATTCATATACCCTCATTATGTTGTTGAATTTACCTTCTGATTTTTCATAAAAATTATTTTTTCAGTAAAAAACCATACTAATATACACTCGTTGATATTCCCCATGAAATAATTATTGACCACTGACTGGTGAATTCAATTTATTTAACCATTATTCCTTAATTATGGGAATAAAAGTGATGAAACACATCCTTATGTTTAATTATCTATTTGAAACACTTATGCATGTACATGATATGAATGTTACGGGAGGACCAAGAATTATATGGCCTTCCAATATATAGGGTAATGTATTTTCCTCATGAGATACCATGTATGGATCATTTTATGTCTTCCTATGAATATTTGTAAATGATGTCTCATGGGTAAGACTTGATTTATGTGTATGATGTCATGTTTTATGTTTTTTACACACTCCCATGCCACTTTTATATTAAAATAATATATTATGGATTGATTTTAAATTTTATGATTCTAACCCCTAATATGTTTCCTTGATATGATTATTTAATCACATAAATTTATTTTATTATTCTATGCTTCGATTATTACCTTACTATGATTTATAGTTAAACACATTATTATTTATGTCCCCATGATATATTATTATGTTTGGGAAAAGTGTTTGAATTTTAATATCATGATATGGAGTAAAAAACAATGTTGATGTACCAATGATATATGATATTTTGTTATATACCTAGTCTCCCAATGACACTAGGCCTCTCAATATTATGGGATTTTATTATGTGTATGACTATATAGTAAATCATGAATTAAGGGGGATTGAAATATTTGGTTTCATAGATGATATCAGAGAAATATGTAGTTATATTTAGGGATTATGATTAGAAAATAATAGTCAATGAATTAAAGATAATACTAAAAATTGGAAAATATCCCAAAATTATAAAAAATTGTAGGTTGTGTGGTTTCCAGGAAAACAATCCTTTTCTATATACTATATATTGATGTTTCAATATGATTGTTATTCCAAGGGGTAATGAACATAAGAGGGGGTATTGGGATTTAACTCAATCAATACTTCTATCTAAAAAAATAGCCTTACTTCATATATGGTTTGATAATCCTACATATATTCTTTGGTAAATTCAACATCTCTCTATATAATACATTATGAAGGGAAAGAGTATTCACATAATATTTATTGGTTGAAAATAGATCATGGATAGCTTTGAATGAAATATGAAAAATAATATGTTAATGAATATATATAATTTATGAGTTATCCCGTCATAATTTATAATTTCCCTCTTATTTCTTTAGAATTTTGAAAATTATATTCCGTATTTTTAACATTATTTATGTTAATGGTTGGAATATGAGAAATTGTTTCAACTTCCATTGTGATAAAAAATGTAATCTATAAAAAAATTATATTCCCGGCCCAATTACATTAGGATTCAAGATGTTTAGAATAATACTTTCTCATTTAAATAATGTTTTGAGTAGATATTTAAATCAGGTGGAACACTCACATATCTAAAATAGTGATAAAGTTGGAATTGATAAGTTCATAAAAAATATTCTTCGATATTCTATAGATATATATGTCCATTAAATATGGAATAATGGACTAAATCTATTGAAAATATCATCTCCATCATAAAATTACCTTAAAAGGATATTTTTTATAGGATATTTTTTAAATAGTGGGATACACTGATCAATATTGGATATTGATCCAATATATGAAGCTTGAGAATGTGATCAATGATATGGTTTGGAAAAAATTCTAGAAAATGTTTTCTAATAATTCTTTTACTCAAACTATCCAATATAAAATAGAGAGGTATTTCTATGGCATCTATGAAACTAATGATGATTCCATCATGTCATAGTAGGAGATCCTAAAAATAAATTCATGATACACCATTGATTATTCCATTTTCCACAAATTAAAATTTTACTAGTAATTCAATTGACTACAATTAGGTCTATGAAATTCCTTGGGAATTATTGACATTGTTAGTGATAATGTAGTTTTACAATGTTCCCTCAACATCAAAATTGAGATAAGAGAATCTCAAGAGTATCATGGTTATAGAGATAGGAAACTAAAGATTGATTTTAATTCTATTATTTTTATTGAGAAAATTCATATGATAATAAAATATAAAATTCCACATTATAAAATTATGGGAATAATCATCCTAGAAATTTTCTTATGGAGACAAGGAAATTCACTGGGCAAGAGATGAATGAGAACATTTCTATTGATTTCTAATAAAGAAACCATCTAATTTGATCAATAATAATAATAATCTTGTCAATATTCGAACCATACTCTAATGTTTTATCTACAAGTAATTAGGAAGTTATAATAATAAATTCACTAAACCATGTGTTTTTAATGATAAAAATGGAAAACAAAATCAATGGCGTATAATTAAAGTGTGAGCTTATTCTATCATAACTACTGTGGTGGATCCCAAAAATTTTGGGTTGATAATTATGAATTTTATTCATTCAGGGATAGATAACTTACTATTTAATTCATGTTTTCTTCTTTCTTTCATATCTCACTAGTTTATTATAATAATTGAAATAAACCTACAAAAACGGACCTTAAGTTATTATTGAAGACGAAAAATGGGTAAATTGATATTTCCTAAGTATATAAATCACCCCCTGTCATATTTTTTTTGTATGATATTCTATTGAACCATTTTATACTACCATTATTTTAATTTTATTCTATTATATACATGGATTTGTATTCCTTATATAGGGACAATATAAATTGCAGAGAAAATTAAATCAACCTATGTATCATAAATGACTCTTTAATTCCATAAAAATGGTATGAGGATGATGAATCTAGTTTGGTATAATCCGCTCAATAATGGATATTATTTTCTTAAGAGAAATCGTTTATAGATAAATACATCAAGACTAAATAAAATACCATCTTTGATGGCATACTAGAATAAAGGGAATATTCTTATGTGTTTCTTGAATATTTCAATAGTCTTACTCCATGTCGGGGGAGTTGATATCATAGTACACCATTGACCTATATACAATCCAATATCTAACACACCATGTAAAATTTCTTGTATTTAACTTATATATCTATATAAAATAAAATAGGAGAATATTTAAAAATGGTTTATATGCATGTATGCATCCCTATGGTGTGCATCAATCCTATTTTTCATGAGTAATCCTAGGTAAAACTGCCTCTATATTGATAATCATGAGATAAAATGATCAAGATAAATAAAAATTTTCCTCTATCACATATTGATGATTTTTTTATCATCTATGTGGATTGAGTAATTCTTGTGGTAGATCATTGGTCAGGAAAATATCAAGTAATGGTGGAGATGGTGGATATCCCCAAGATAACATTCGGTACAATCTACGAGCACTAAGAGTTCATGGTGATTATATATGGACTCACTAGTGCTCTATATATATTCATGGAAATAATAAATTATATCATTGGTTACTACATTGAAAAATTTATTATAGTATTTATTGAAAATATTTATAACTACTCTAAATGATATGTCAAATATTTCATTCACTTAAATTCTATACAATATAAATTAGGAAATGATATTTTATTTCAATAGTATTGTAAACTTGTGCTTTGGATGAAGAATTTAGAATTCATAGGTAATGTTATCACTAATAAATGGAAATATGTTTATCCAAAAAAAGATGAAATTGATGAATGATCTAAACCAATATATGTGATAGAAGTCCATTGTTTTCATGGATTAGTTGGGAAAAATAATTTATTTGTATGCAATTTATCATGATGGTAAATCCCCCTAAATTATATGACTTATAATGAGTAAATATATTAGGGAATGATGAGTAGATCATTGAAGA